>CM051831.1:25133054-26333054 GCA_028451465.1 Erethizon dorsatum
TTTATTTTTCTTTTTAGATCAGGCTGGTTAGGCATGTAAGTGGGCATAAGTGGATAAATTGTTGTGCTCCAATTTGCAAGGGCAGGTCGGCTGTTTGAGTTGCCCTTTAAAACAGCTCATCTTTATAGCAAACTACCTGCTTAAAAGGTTTGTAGGAAACAAGAGGATGACTTTGGTCTGATTCTGTGTTCACCTAGCCTCATTCTAGTGTGTCTCCTTTTAGGAAAATGCAGCATCGCTCTCTATGAGTACGGTTAATGCAAATGGTCAATTTATTCTGAGTACTTATTGTTTAAAATGTCACTGACCTGCTCTTTTTCATACAAGATGAACAAATTGATGTTAGCAGTGGCTTTCAAACTTCAGCATGGGGGCCGGTGAGATGGCTCAGTGGTGTAAGCGCCTGCCTGGCAAGCGCGAGGGCCCGAGTTCGACTCCTGTAACCCACATATGAAGAAAGGGCCGGTGATATCGCTCAGCGGCACGGGCGTCTGCTGGCGCACGAGGTCCTGAAGTTGACCCCCGGTACCCACACACACAAAAAAAACAAAAAAACCAAAAAACTTCAGCATGGGTCACAATCACTGGGAGACTTATCTATATAAACAGATTGCCAGGCCCCACCCCTAGTTTTTGATTCGGTTTATGGGCTTATGCCAGTGGACAATTTGCATTTTTAGCAATTCTCATGTGATTCTAATGGCGGACCATTAGAAATGGTAGCTTCAAATGTATTTTTAGCACTACTGAACTATTGATACTGTACTCTGATAATACAGAATATAAGGCCAAATTTCAGCAACCCATGGTCAAGAGATAAAATCTAGGAGAATTTAAATACAGAAACAATCTAAGAAACCATTGATTTATTTCCTTCTCTCCCACCCTCCCTTGTTTTTCTTTCTTCTTTCAATATTGGGGGTGGAAGCCAGGGCCTTGCACATGCTAGACAAGCGCTCTACCACTGAGCTAGGGCCCTGGCTCCACAAACCACTGATTTCAAACCTACATGGGAATTGCTAAAAAGCAATGTGCTTTGCTTTCATTTCCCATTATACAGTACTTGATTCTACCTCTCTCTGATGGAAATAGGTAGTTCTCACTGACTGCATGTTTGATGGTGAAATCCTCAGTGCCCACTGGTTGGTAGTTGGTTTCATTGGCCAGTGTGGCCGAGACATTGTGCCTGTGGACTGGCTCTGAACTGTGTGATGACAGGCAGGTATAGTCCTGGGTTTGGTCGTGGCCATAGCCTTAGTTATGCCCTTGTTTTCTTGTAGGCTCACTCTGCAAAGGAGAATTGTGTTGCGTAAGACCTGAGGTTCTAGCATCACTTAAGTCCTTTAGGGAACTAATCCATCTTCGCTACAACACAGATCCCTAGGCTCTGATTTGGATTCCTTTTAGCAAAAATTTCTGTGGATATCTGTGGCTGCTGCTCAGATTTGAGTGACTTACTTTGAACTTCCTGGTGACACCTGTCTGAAGACTGGCTGCAGACTTCTCGGTAGAGACTCCTCGGTAGAGACTTCTTGCCAGTGGAGACCCATGACCGCACTTTAGACCGTAATTGAGTGCAGACAGGATTTACCTCTTGGAGCACCTTGCCTGCCCGACTGCATTTCACATCATTAAAAACAGAGACGTGGGACTTTTTTTATATAAAAAATTTATTGAGATGATGTAATTATAGGTTTTTCTTTAAAAATTATTTGCAACTCACTGGCCCTGAGAAAAGGCTTTTTTTTTTTTTTTCCTTTTTTTGTTACATTCATTTGATTCAGTCCCTTATAAACCCCACACCTCATAAACAAGAGATTAGAAACTAAACCAAAACAAAAAAACAAAAAACAAAAAACTAGATTCGTTCTGGTTTGCAGGTGTGTTTAGTCACAAAGAGAAATCTTCAAGAATGTTCCCTTGGCATGTATGAAAGATTCAGGGAGCTTGCATTTGCTTAGTGTTGATGCAGATGGGGCCAAAAAAAAAAAAAAAAAAAAAAAAAAGAGTATCAGGTTAGTCTTCTGTGGTTTGTAGACAGGCAGGGATTACTGGGTGTCCCTTCCCTTCCCCACCCCTTTGGCTTCCATCACTCTCTTTATTCCATGTTTCTGCTCAGAGAGGAGCAGGCTGAGTGAATGAATAACTCCTAATTAGCACCGAATGCTTAGGCAAAGAAAACTGCCCTTTGTTGTCTTGCAATCTTTTATCTTCAAGTTTCCTAGGAGAGAATGGGTTAAATGGGGGGTATGGCTGGGCTGGACCCCAATCCTAATTCCACCATGCTGTCTGCTCCTAGGACAAGTGGTATTACCTCTCTGACGCTCAGGGTTCCCTTTTGCAAAAGGCAGTTAATATTTCAAAGACGTTTTCAGGACTGGATCCTAGGTGCTGAAGGTAGATCTGGTGGTTACTTAGTCATTTTGGTAAATTCTGTTACAGTTTTTCAAATGTCAATTAAAGTGACATTCTCATTTGGACAAGACACTGGGTCAGAGTGTTTGAAACACAGGGAAGGAGAAAAATCCATCTGTCTGTTACTTCTCTTTTTCAAGAACTTTGAGTACTGGTGATTCTGGCTTATGCAAGACTAAGTTGCCCTGATCAAGATATAAGTAAGTGACAGTGTTACCTTCAACTCAGCCCATCCAGTCAGCTACCATGGCTTTCTTCTGATGGAGAGGAGACAGCCCCGCTAACTCAAGATACAGGCCAAGACACAAGTGATGGTGCCCATCTTTCAGCCAGCAGTGCTTGTTGCCTTTTCTTTTTCTGCCTTCAGATTTTGTGAGCTAAGAATTCCAAAGGTGGCAAGAGGAAAAAGCCAACTATTCAGATGACACATGAGATTTTAATTTGGTCCCAGGTGAAATTTTCATCACCTCTAGCATTTAGAGTTGGACTGAGACATGCCATGATGGGTAGATCTCGCAGGTAGAATATAAACTCTCAGAGGGCAGGGATTATGCCTAATTTATTTTTGAAGCCCTCACAGTGTCTAGTAGGTGCTTCCTCCAGGTTTGACCAACTAAATCTGAAATCTTTATGTTCTGCAGTGTGTAAATAACCGTACCCCTGGGGTCGGTGCTGAGGGGAGTTACTCTTTCAAAGAGACAATGCAGGAGGATGTTTGCAGTTAAAGAGAATCCACTGAAAATCAGTACTGGTAATATCTGAATGGGAAATAAAGACTACACTGGAATTAATATCTACTTGAAGTGGCTGAACGTGTTACCCTAAGTCTTACATAGTCTCAGCAGACATTCCTGAAAATGCAGAGATCCTTGGGCCAAACAGTATTTCCCTCCATAATTCATGCGTAAGATTCTTTGAACAGTAAGAGACCGAGTTCTTATCTTTGGGTAAATTGGCCAGAATGAGATGTGCTAATCTCCGAGAAGAGCTACATCACGCCCTGGCCTCTGATTTCATATTCATACAAAGGGCCTTAGTAAAAACATCCACCCTCTCTCTCCAGCTCTGAAACTCAGTGACTTTCATAATACACCAGTTCTTGGGCTTAATCTCTCTATTTGAGATGCAGTACCAGTCGTCTTAGAGGCTGAGAAATATTATCACCTGAATACTCTTGAAAGACATCTGCAGCACACTCGGATCCAGCAGAATTGCATCGCCATTCAAGCAGACTGAGACCAAACACTTCACAATGAGGCCCTTGAGCCACACAGAAGGTCCCTTACTTCCCAGAGGCCAGATGGGGGAAGCATGTGACCAAAAGAGTGGGCTGTCCACACCTGTGTGTCCACCTGTGGTCTGGTAAGAGACAGAGCAAGACTGAAGAGCCCCAACCAGGTCAATTCCAGTGTCTTTGAACTACAGTCCATCTACTTGCCCCACAGGCTGGTGGCCTCGTCAGGAAGGCCCAGGAAGGATTCCTCTTGCCTGTGTGCCCCCAACCTCTATGTGCCTGGCTCTACTCAGAAATGGTAGGGTTACAAGCCTGGGGATCCGCTCGCCTGCCATCTGCTAAGGGCAGAGCACGTGTGTACCCCAGAGAGCTGGAGATGCTCACCTAACCAGGTAGGGGAAACAAAGGAACAGGAAGGAGGCGATTTGTAAGACAGGCCTAATTTTGTGGATTAAAAAAGTCTGTACTCCAAATATTGGATGCCTGAACCTGTCTGCATGGGAAGAATCAATATAGATGGCTAGAAAAGGAAAGAGAATCTAAAACAGTTCTCTAAAAATACCTGTTATCATTAAAAGTACTGAAGGGTGGCACTACCCTCCTTTTACAAGACACTACCAACCTTATTTTGAGGTGAAAAAGAGCCATGAATGACTCCTTTCTGAAATACAGCAATGAAGGAAGGAAAATATAATGGATCTGAGGAATTTCCTGTTTGCCAGGATGGGCAAACACTGGTTGCATCTGGGGCTGCACGCTGGGATCCTCCCTTCACAAGTGTTTAATGGAGATCAGAGAATTTTTAAAAAGACTCGTAATTGGAAAAAAGAAATTCGTTGAGGGCGTGTAACTGACCACAAGATGGCCCTTGGAATGGAGCAAGAGGAGCTTTTCTTTCTTGCTGTCTTCAATAACTTGTTTCAGAAAAATAAATTTCCCACTGCAGAATATTTTTGCCCAGTCTCTGGACCACCAGGTCTGTGTGGTCTTTTTGTATTTTCCACTTTGCAGCACTTACAAGCTAATCCCAAGCTCCTGGGGCCTTCCAAATAACTTGGACAGCCTCCGTCTTATCTTACGCCTTAGCTGCGTGGTTTTCACAGCCATCTCAGAGACAGCGCGCTAGAACACGCTTATCTTTTCGGAGTACAGCAGCATCTGTGAGGTTTCTGGCCTCCCTCAGATGGGTGGCTAAGTGCCAGAATGGGGGCTGAATTCTGTGCTGCTGGCCACAAAGCACCCAGGCCACTGAATCTGTTTAGGTGTCAACAATCCCCAAGACTCTTGAGAGGCTCCTGAGAGTCCCAAGACTCTGCAGAAAGGCATATGAAGTGTAACAGCAGGCAGGGAAGCAGGACACAGGAAGCCAGGGAAGAAACGAGAGTGAAAGAGAAAAAGAGAGCTCTCCTGAACGTGATCATTTTTAAAAGCATCTTTTTTTTTTTTTTTTTTCAGCCAAGACCCAACTGCAACAGGAACAAACCTGACCCATGTGGCAGGAAAAAAGAGGATCCTGATCCTTTCTGCAAGTATTCTCTTTCCTGACAAGCTGGGCTGGCCATACTTTGTGAGATTTGCAAAAATAGATATATAATAGATATATATTTCCATAGGAAAACAACATCTGATGTCTTCCCCTATATGAACGATGAAAAGTCAAACTGCATGTTCCTAAAAAAAAACAAAAACAAAAACAAAAACACCATGGGACTAACAACAGATTTGGAAGGGCGTGGGTGAGGAATTACAGATGGAGAGATTCCAAAGGTGAAGGAAATGTGACATTCAAGTCCCAGGCTTGTGCCCTCTGCTGGAATTCCAGCCCTGCTGTTGCTGGGTGGTTTGTCTAAGGTGCTCTGGGGTCCCTCTTGGTCTGCAAGAGAAGTGTTCCTGCTGTTCTGGGTCTTTTTGCAGCTGTCCTCAGCCTGCCTGCTCCATCACGCCTGCAGCCGTCCTGGTGGGCAGGTTCCCTTGCTGCTGGCCCGCTGCAGAGGCGGCCCGTGGGTTCCCTCAGCATTCGTCTTCTTGGTATATTTGTTCATCCAGCTCCTGGGACTCAAGGTGCTCCAGACGGTCTGTTCGGCCACTCATGATTTCATCTGGGGTTTTCATAAACCTTGGGAAGAAGAAATGGAGTCAAAAGATTATATTTTAAGTAAAGGTGCCTTCACTCTGAATTCTAACCTATAAAGCGAGGCCCCCATCATATACTGTATAGCTGGAAAGCTATTAAACCCACACATTTATGCTAACTTAGTGTAAATTAGCAAAAGGTAGCCCCTCCTCTGACTGCCTCAAAAGTGGCAAAATGACTACAAAATTTCTGAGGTGACTCTGAGGGAGAAAGCACCCTTTGGACCTATGGGGTACATTACAGGAGGAGTGTATGAGGAAACCAGGGTACAGCTCACTTACCTGTTTCTTATTTTTAGAGAGTTCAATTTTATAAACACCTGTGAGAGCTGAATATCCATTTCCATTCTAGACCATCAGCCCAGGGAATGGTATTCAAAACTTGAATTTAACTCAAAGAATACAACTAAACGTTAAATGGAAAAATTTGACAATTGGGCAAGTTAGTGGAGCTTTTAGAAAATCAGAAAGGCAAAAGGAAAGTGAATCTTTTTGAATTTTAACCGTGATCCACCCAAAATGCTGACAATGTATCCCCCTCAGAGTGGCTCCTGGCCTTTGCAGCTGTACTGCACAGCATGCCTCATCTTGTTCAGTGGGTTCATCTGGACAGTGCACATGTTTTGACCATGATTTACATGGTTCAGGAAGGCAGCTGGATTGCAAATGGCCTGTCCCTACTGTGGAATTATTTCTTTCACAATCACCTCCATGTCTGCACATCTTCCCTTTCCATGTGCTCTGCTTTGCACCAGTGAACTAATTTGAAATACACGTTTTTTCTCCTGTTCAGAAGCCTATGACAGTTGTGGCAAACCTATGGCATGTGTGCTGCAGTGGGCTGTATCACTGAAAGCTCTGAAAGGTTCACCATCACTGGCTTATAATCTGGCCTGCCCACTGGGGTGTTCTATCAGGCTTGCCATAAATGTTTATTGAAACCCTCTCTAAGGTATAAAACAGTTCTATAATGTGTAATCCTCTCTCTTCTAGGAGCTTATGATCTACTTGTGGGGAGAAGGACTTCACATATATGACTATTAAAAGTACAAATCATGGTGTGGTGAAGGCCCAGGGAATTCAAGAGATGACAGAATAAGATATCTGTGTGTGTGAGAGCTCAGAAGGCCTCAAAAACGGTAACAGAACTGAAGTTGTCTGTAAAGGTTGAGTCTGTCAAAGGTAAAGGCACACCTGGAAAAGAGAATTGTATTAGTGTGGAGCTGCCAGAAATGTGTACTATAATATGGGAAGGCAGAGGAATGGACTAGGGTTAGAAGATTTTGAATGAATCCTGATGTGGATTATTGAAGTGTAGAAATCAGCTTCCATTGCCAAGGAAGCAATAACCATGATTTTACCTTTCCTCTATCTTCCAAATCTCATGAAACTGCTTATTGTTCATAGACTCCAACCTGGGACCTTCTGGCAACAAATCCTGGGATACGTAGTTGCCAGGCTTCTAGCCCCTACAACACAGAATGAAATGGGAATGGTGCTGATCAGCCAGTAGACAATCCAGCATCATGCCTGACTGGGATGTAGGAGGAGCCAAAAGTGACTCTAGTTTCCAGACTGCCTAAAACAATGATGATGCCACTGATGATTAACAAGAACTCTGGGTAGTTTTTAATAGGTGAAGAAGGGTCTGTCTTGAAAGTTTCATGTTCGAAATATTAAAGTGATATTTAAGTGGCTACTTCCTATAAGAAACTCTTAGAAATTTAAATTTGGAATTTCAGGGAGAATTTTAGAGCTGGATTTAAGAATATAATCACAGGGGTGACAAATGAAGTTGTGTAATGGGATCAACTAATGCAGGAAAAAAGAGGAAAGCAGAAAAAACTGGGAACCAAGAACTAAGCTGAGAGTGAAGGATGAAGAGAAAGTATCTATAGAGTCAGAGGTGAGAGGGTTCTTTTTGTATTTATTCCATCCTGTTTTGATTTCTTGAATAGCCTTTTCTGTTTCTTTTGAAGACTGCAATTCTCTTCACTATTCCTAAGTTATCTCTCCATCCCAGTGCTACAGCCCAGGTTCTCTGCTTTTTCTAATGAACACCACCATCCCAGTGAGCTGCTCTGCTCATACACAGTGTCATTTTCTGCACACGCTCACTTATTACCTATGTATGTAATTCCAAATCCACATCTCTAGCCCCATCTATCACTCTTTCCTGTCCCATTTGCTAAAACCCATAACGTACAGTCATATTTGTTCATGTCACCTTTTCCCAATCTGTACTTGGTCCCAGCACATGAATTATTAATCGTGTTAGGGTCTACTTCTGCCTTTCCTGAATGCTCCTTTAGATACCTTCTTCTTTTCTAGTTCTTAGAATCACAATCTATGTGATAGGTTAAATAGTTTGAGCTCATTAACTAGAAAATTCTGGAAAGAAGAATATCTAGTAGAGTGGCTTTCACACTTTTCTGACTATGATGCATTATAAGAAATACATCACAAATCACACATGCATGCGTACACACACAGACACATACCCACCTACCTCTGAAACAAAATCTTCACGAATCATCTGTCACTCTTATTATGTGATATATTCTGATATTTTCAACTCTATTCTATTCTCTATTAAAAAAAAAGTTGTGACCAACTCATTAAATCTGTTTCATGAGTCACTATGGGTCATTACTGACAGTTCGACAAAGTTGCTTCAGAAAGTAGCTCACGGGCTTGGTGACCTGGAAGTCTAGGTTTAATTCCTTGGTTTGCCACTGAAAATGACTACTCTGATTGTTCCCTTAGCTACACTGGACTTTGATGCCAGATACTATTTGGTCACTGCATTATTTTATAAGTGAGTCAGATTGTGTTTATTTAGTTTTTGGTTTTACTACAGGACAGACATAAGTAGAAAAAACATTTTTTTCTTAAATCCTAACACACCAGCAACCAGTATCCAATTTGTAATATTTGCCATAATGGCTTTGTGGTATCAGATAGGCAGGTAGAGATCATGATAGTCTCCCCCTCCCCTTATTTAAAGAAAACAATATCCTCCCAAAAGATGGAAAGGAGAAAAAGTAAGTGCTACCTGAACAAAAGCCTTTGTCCTGGCTCCTTCCTGATAATGTTTAGTTTGTAGTAGTGGCGCAGGGCTCTGGACATTTTCTCATAGGTCATGTTTGTTCTGTTCTGTTTGTTCGAAGGAGGAAGAGAGAAAAAAGCACAAAGACACAATGAAATGAACCTTAGAAAAAGCACTGGGGCAGCTATTAAAATAAAAGCTCTTTAGTTGGTTCATGTGGCCCTCGCAGAGATTCTACCTGCTCATCCGCTGCCTGTCTGGACCCCTTTGTTCCCACCCTTTTGCTCTCACACCAGGGCTGAGGATTCTGCCTAAGGTGGAGGCCCCTTTGTGAGAAGGCTTGGAGCTCTAGCTAATAAAGCTCATCCCACAGCAGCTGCTCTTATTTCCCAAGACTGCACTCTGCTATGCCCAAGCCATTTTTTTTGGAGGTTCCCCTCCATCTGTGGGACATCCTTCACCTCCTGACCCATACAGAATTTCCTTTTTTGTTCCAATGACTTTTCTCAAACTTGTTTCTGGTTTGTCATTTTATTTTTTAATCATTTAGATTCCTCTTGTGGCAGCAGGAATACAGCGGTGCTGAGCCCCGGGCTATGGTTTGATGTGTGAGTTGCAGAGATTTCTCAGTGACTCACACTGAAGTGGCTGTCAGAGGGGCCTTGCCGTATTTGTCAAGTCCTTTGTCAAGTCCTCCTCACCCCGGCCAGAGCATGGGCTGCTGTCTTAGGAGGCTGGAGGTCTCAGCAGAGCTGGGCTGAGTCCAGTGCTCTTTCCCAGTGTGGCCCCAGATCTTCTTGCCCATCTGGCCAGGATCATGATTACCCGCTTTTTACATGCACACATTTAAACAATCTTCCTTACCATAGAAGACTTTTTGTGTTAAACTCTCTTTCTTCCTCCTAGTTTGGCAAACTGGGGTGGGGTGGGTGGGTGGTGGTGTCAAAATTCGTGTACCGTGTGCTTGTAAAGGGGATGTTTTCTAGTCAGAACATAAGTATTTTCCATGTAGAAATGGTTTTTTGTGAACATGGGAATTTCCAACTGAGCAGGACAGAAGTGACAACTTCCCAAAGGTCCCCTGTGAGTCACAGAGCTCACAGTACTTCCCTCTAACCCAGTTCCTAATGACAGTGGGGTGGCAGGACCAGGTGGAGGGGAGTGGCACTTAGGACGCAGCTTGTCAGACTGGGATGTGCTGAGTTAATGGGCACCTGGCAGAAGTAACACATGGAAAGCGGCGTCTTGAACTATTTGGCCAGTGAGGAATAAGCTACATAATTATGGGCAGGCTTGGGAAGGAGAACGCTGACCTTTCACTCTAGGGACAGAGACTTCATTTTGGCACTGGTTTACAGAGCAAGAATCTGGTGCCCTTTTACCTTATGGTTTCCCCACAGCCGAGCCAGTCCATTGGGATCCACTATCCGGAAAATTTTGGATTCCTTGTCTTCCCATCGGATGAAGTTTTCGTACCGGCTGTCAGAAAGCAACTGATAGACGTAATCCCAAAGCAGTCTACAGTCTACAGGGGAAAAGGGAGGACACACAATGTTGAAAATATTTCTGGTTGAAGCACTAACAACAAGAATTGGAGACGCGTCCACTAACTGCTCTTGCTTCATTTGAACGGGTGGTCTAACTTTCTCGTTTTATATGAGGGAAACGAAGGTCTGCAGATAACTGGTGAAATCATGTTGGAGAAGTGTGACCTTTGACCTGAGTGGGCTTAAAAAATGTCCAGGCCGGCTGCTTCCCTTTACAGATGAGGACACAGTGACTCAGAGGAAAAGGCTTGTCCACAGTCATGCCCAACACTAGAAGAGTCTATCTGAAAGACAAGGAGCAAAGCTCTACCTGTGCATGACTTGGCTTTGACAGTGACCTGCAAACATACTGGGAGGATAAAGGATGCAAAGAAAGTCTCTAAGTCCCAAAGAGAGTGGGGAACTAAAAATACTGGGGCTAAAAGACTATCTTGGCACTGGCAGGAGATACTGAATGGATGGAGACGAGAAGACTGGGGAAGGCTAAAACATGAAGAATGAGTAAAAAATTATGGGAAAAGAAAAACTATGTGGCTTGGTGACGCTGACTGTGGGAACTGTGGCTAGCATGGTTTTACAGATAAATAACGATATTCTCATTATATATATCATACTTTGGAAGGCTTTAAAATTGTTTTATTATAATGGAATCAGAGTAGAAAGGAACCTAGTCCAAAAAACCACTTTCTCCATTGCAGAAATGATGTTTGATTACATGGTCAGGCAGCAAATATTTATGAAGTGATTTGGCATGGCCCTGGTACTGTGCTAAACCTAGGTTTTGGCTGTGGATTGGTATATCAAAGGAGAAGACGTATAGCCAGGTGTGGTGGTACACATCTCTAATCCCAGAACTCAGGGGTGTGAAGCCACCCTGGCTACATAATAAGTTCAGGGCCAACCTGGATGACATGGTGAGATCCTGTCACTAGTAACCAACTGATTAACATGTGATGTACACCTTCCCCTTCGCCTTGTTCTACTGCTTTGTGGATTTTATGTAGTCTGCCCTCTAGAAAAGCCTTGGTAGGTAGGCAGGTGGAGATACACATATATAAGGGGTAATCAAAAAATACAGTGAATGTTTTAAAATCTTAAATAAGCCACATGTTCAAAGCATGAGTATTTTGCGGGGTGGGGGGAGTTAATGGCAATGTGTCTTTTACTGTAATAATTTTTAAAAATCTAAACATGAACCCTATGACTGATGACTCCTCGGTTTAGCTGATGCTAGACTGGCTTCCAGATGGGAACAGGAGGCACCATTTCTAGGTGTTCACTGTGTGATTCTGGCAGTGCCTGTTTTGGGTAGGTGCAAGCCAAAACGGCTGCCAATGCAAGATCACTGACTGAATGCCAAGTCTGGGGTTGACAGTTAGGTAACGAGAACTTGCCTGAGGTCCCTGGGACTTGAACTCTAGACTTTTGTACTACAGTGTGCGTCTCCTACAATGGGTAAGGTCTGGGCTCGGCACCCCTGGGAAGGGAGTATTCAGCCGAGACTTGGAATGTCTTATAGCTAACATGTTTACGTCCCAGAGAAAGTACACCATTCTTTGGAGTATATTCACAAGGAGAATTCTGTCAACCTTGGGCAAGTTTCTTAATCTCCCTGAGAGTCTACGTCCTCATTTATGAAATAAGAATTACAATGCTTATTTTATAGGATTATTATATTGGTGCTAATGCAAATGAAAAGAAAGTAATAAAAATATTAATGGTATTTATTGGGCGCCACTTGCAGGCACTACCTATATATTGTGTATGCATGGCTACACGAATTATACCCCCTTGGAGGCAGAGGTTGTTGCTATTTCTATTTAATAGACCAGGGAGCCGGGGCGAGGTTTGGTAACGCAGTCACTACAGGGCACAGCTGTGACACATGTTGCATTCTAGGCTCTACGTGACTCCAAAGCCTATGCTATACCATACTCCCTGATGTGATTTCTACTCTCAGATAAATTGGTCAATGGGAATATATTTGTAAAATCTTAGCACTTTTTAGAGCAAAGTTGAACTTTGCTTAGTGTACCCTTTCCGGCATTCTCTCTGGCAGAAGGAACTGGCAGAGAATGCAGCATTTTTCAGGAAGCTTAATTCTTCAAGGAACTATAAGCTTACAATGACTCTAAATCTTTAGCATTTTGTTGTGTATGTGTGTGCATGTGTGTGTTTTGGTGTGTTATCTGTGTCTAAAAATGAATGTGATGGGGGATTTTTTTGTGTTTTGGAAAAAAGACAAGTGATGTCCTTCTTAAAACAGTGACACTCTAGCCTGGGAGTCTGAATCTCTTTAGAAACAGGCCCACCACTTCCATTAGTTTCCTAAGGCCACCTTCTTTATTGCCTGAGGGTGGGCTGCGGAGGAGGGAGAGAGCAGAGAACCAACCTAAGCACCACAAAGTACCATGAGAAGCCAGTGTTACACAACTACAGGCAGAATATTCTAGCTCATGCTTAATGCACTTGCAAGTCTGACCCTGGTTTCCAGGCAAAGCAGAGTAGCTAAAGTGTCCTTATGCCAAGAAGCTACCTCTTTACTCTGTATCACTTTTATTACAGACAGAAAATAGAGAACTGCTACGTTCTGAATGTTTCACCTCCCACCCCAATCTGTATGTTGAAATCCTAACTTGCAAGTGACAGCCCCAGCCTTTGGAAGGTGATTGGGTCTTGGAGGCTCCCCCCGCAAGAGTGGGAACAGTGCCCTTTTATAAGAGTCCCAAGAGATCCCTCACCCTTCCGTCGTGTGAGGAGACAGCAAGAAGGTGCTGTCCATGAACCAGAAAGTGAATCTACAGAACTCTGAGAAATGAATTTCTGTTGTTTATATTTTACCCAGTCTATGCTATTTTGTTATAGCAGCTTGAGCAGACTAAGATAAGAACTAAACTGTGGTTTTAACAGTCCAGTTTTGGTCCATCAAATGGCAAATACACTTTAATTTTTCATAATCTCCTCCAGCTGGAAAAATCTGACAAAACCAAATGCAATCATATAGTAAATCAGGAAGAATAAAAATGGGTTACATACAACCCCTCCTTTGTCTTCCTATAAGGTTACGATCACATTCACTGCAAAGAGGCTGAGGACAGTTTGGATTCCTTTGAAATGGAAATGGGGTTCTCTAATGTACATGCTCATAATAAACTTTCACATAAACTATCTAGAGGCCTACTATGAGCTGAAAGCAGACATCCCCAAATGCAGAGGTTTCACTCCCCTGTTTCTTACCTCTCTTTTACTGTCACCGTACATTCTACTTCTCAAAAAACAGCTGAAATGCCAACCAGACCATTTTTCCAAGTAAGGGCTCACTCGGCACTGAGGTACCATGTTGGTTCCCTAGAGGCACAGAACTGGGATCTAGAATGGTATCTTCAGATTGCAGATGAAGGGCAGAACTTAACAGAAAACAGACTTTACCTATAAGTTTTAAGAACATTTGTATCTTGTGAACTTTTTCCTTTCATAAATTTGAAAGTAACCCCAAACTAGCTTCCAACTTATCATTTTAAATGACATTTAAACTAGGAAACTCAGTGTTAGCTGACTAATAGAAAATATGTTGACATTCCGGACACATTGAATTACTCAGTCATTAATGGAGGTAGCAATAGGGTGTGACATTTTGTTTTTAAGATTTCTGTTAAATAAAAGGTACAGCCTCCTTCATTCCCTAGATCTTCTGGAGGCTATAATCAGAGTCCATCTAGAATCTTCCAGCTTTGTCAAAACCCACGTTTGCACAGATGTGATGTTTTTTGATCATCAATGAAAATGGTTACTACTGTGTAATAAAAACATACCAAATTCTATAAACAAAAGTCCATCCCACCACAAGTGAACATGCATGTATAAAATGTTTTTATATCCCAAGGCATTTGTTAATTTTAAATGTATTTCTCTTAAACTAAAGGGCCTTCTTCTATAGCAAGGCATATGGGTATTTTAAAGGAATTGTCCATTACTTGGATCATCTCTTCCAAGAGAGGAAGTTTATGAAAGGATTTAGCTAGAATAAAGTGCCACTTTCCCACTGTAGAAAGAGAGTTCTCTCTGCTTCCTGCTGGGTGAGGTACCCTAGGCATCCGCTGCTAAAAGGCATTGTATAAAATCCTTTCCTGTGGTTAAGGAGAAATATTTTCACTCCCACATCTGTCTCCTACCAGAGACTCACTGTATAAACTCATTGAGGAGGGATTGTAAAAAAAATGGGCAATTCACACATAACCAACATGGTTTCTAAAAACACAACAAAACAAAAAAACATGTTAGACAAAACCGATACTTAAAAATTTTGAGTAGACAAGTCATTTCTGGACAAAGGGTATGTATAATCATGGCTAGTTTAACCTTCAGGAAAGCTCCCAAGTAATTTTATGTTGTTTTAAAGCCCAAGCAAAATTTTAGGTGAAGGTCTATAAACCATAGTACCTTAGATATAATTACTCAACAGGGAGGGGCTGAGGGCCCCTATTTAATTTTATTTATTTATTTATTTATTTATTTTTTATGTGGGTACCAGGAACCGAACTCAGGACCTCGCCCTTGCCAGGCAGGCGCTTGTGCTGCTGAGCTATATCACCGGCCCTTAATTTTAAAAAATTATCTAGAAATTGATAAACTTATTTCAAATTCAGCAACAAAACAGGTAAGGTAACACACAAGAAGTTATGACTGTGCTTTACAGCAGTGGCTCTAATCTGGGGTGTGATGTTGCTGTGAAGGGGGTGGGCAGCAATGTGTGGCGATGTTTCTGTCATAACTGGGATAGAGTGCTTTGGTCACCTAGTGGAAGAGGCCAGGGCTGGTGCTAAATAGCTTATAATGCACAGAACAATCCCCGCCACTGCGAATTGGTGTTCAGCCCAAATAGCAAAAGTGCCGAGGTGGAGAAACTGCTTACAGAAGCATGGGTTTACAAGATGCAGGGGGCAAATGCCACTCAGTCATTTTGTCCCCCCTCTTCCATTCTGGATCGGCCATTGCCTAGAAGCAGAAAGTTGAATCCAAAACAGCCAACTCTGTGTTAATATGCAGAAGTGTGTTTCTAGAGGGCCACTGGCTGTGTTTTGCTGTGGCTTAGGAAAACAGAAAGCACGTGTGCACAGTGGCACGCTGCGGGGCGGCGTGGGGAGTGCAGACGGAATACAAAGGCTTCATGGCTTCATGGGGGGGGGACCACAGCTGCAAACAAGCTGGGCCTTCCCAGCTCTGACAACAGAAGGTGTATAGCACCTGGGACACTGGTCTCAGACTCCTGTCCCAGCTTAGAGTCAGCCCGCGGCTAGAACCAAGTACCAGCCTCAGCTTTGCTCAGGGTGGGAGTAGCCTGGGAATTCACATCCAGGGACTGCAGAGAGCTGGGGACACAGTGTAACAGACACACGTACCATTAAGCAAATTGGAATTTCCAGTCTCCTATTACCTTCCGCCCAACCATGGTGCTGTTGCTGTTCTATCCTTTAAAAACATTGTCCTGAAACTTCCTTTTCTTTAGGACTCTTTGATTTCTTAGTTGTTCATACTGAAAATAAAGCACAGTGACTCATCCAGAGTGTGAAGAAGTCAGAGCCAAGCTGAATATTCTAGCTGGATTGAAGACTCGTCCCCTTCCCAGGGCTCATCAGACCCTACTGATATCTTTTCTATCTCCTCGGTTGGTAGGGACAGCAGGCAGAGCCTCCCTCCTTGAGGGAGGAGCACAGAAGAAACCTGTAAGCAAGTAAGCTAAGGTGGCCTTCCAGGAGCACGTTCTGCACCTCAGCACTGGCTTGACACAAACATGACCCACATGACCTGGGTATCAGTGCCCCACGCCAGATCCGCGGGCTGCTGCGCTGCCCCTCTGAGCCGCTGCTTGGCTTCTCCACAATGAGGCAGAGGAGGGATGCCAATCTTTTGTAATTAACCTGCTGTGGTATTATTTATGTTCTCCCATTAATAAACAAAAATGCCCAGGATGGGCAGTCCCAAAATTACAGATAAGGAAACAAAGCCTGAGGGACCCTGAGCCCCTCTGCATTGGAGACAAGAGTTGGATTCCAGTGCTGCCACCTGCAGCATCTAGCTTTTCACTCAGGCCCCCACCGGCTCCCCAGGCACTCCAGGGGGGCTGTCAACTGGACCCTAGGTCAAGAGGTGGGCACGGGGGTCTCCAGAGGGTTATCTCCCTGCATGGCTGCACGAGGAAGTGGCTCTTTCAGCTGGTACACAAAATCTGCAATCTTTTTGGCTAATGGACATATCCCACAACCCTGTCCTTTCTTTCCTCCAAACATAGACCTTTTACACCAGTACACGTGTAAGCAAAGGCACGTGCGCACATGCACACCTCCGCATCTTACTACTGAGGCCCAGGGATGACACTTGTCCTCCTCACTGTCATACTATCCCGTTAGACTTCTTTTATGATGTCCTGTCTTCGAGGCCACTCCTGAGGCTTATTTACAAAAGGAAAAAAAAAAAAAAAAAAAAAATCCAAGCACCTCTGACGAAGTGGAGATGGAAGCAAGAGGTCAGGGCTCAGTGTGGCTTTCTCTGGCCCATGAGGTCCCTGAGGACAAGCTTCCCCCTATCAGGTGAAAACAAGAAAGGAAATATTGTCTTTTTGGGTGGGTCACAGGCTTTGAACATCTGAATCTGTACAGACCTCTGAAGTACCTGCTTTTATGTAGCAAATGAAGGGCTAAGAAAGGATTATAAGACAATTTTCAGCTTATCAGTGAATCTTTCTTCCTTAGCAGATTTTTTGATTAAGGCCAAAGAACAGACAATCAGGTAGTTAAGGTTTTAAGGGAATTTAAGAACTTTAAAAGAAAACCAAAATAATTTAAAATTTGCCTTTTAAGATTTAGCTATCTGTAGTTTAAAAAACCAAAGTAGGAGCTTGGTTTTTTTGGTGACATAAAGCAAGTGGGACATTGCTTTATGTCAGCAGACACACAATTTGGCATTTGGAGACAGGTGCGATACCTCTCTGTTACCTAGAACAGTGCCTGCCTAGCACATAGTAGACACGTGACAATTTTTGAATAAATGTACAAATAGCTATATAATTCAAATGTGCAAAGAAATAATTTACGTGGTTGTATTTTATTCATGTGAATGATGTTACTGCAGTTCTGGATTGTTCTGCAAATGTAGCCTGCAGTCCAGAACTTGTCTACTCTCTTAAATCATTTGTTATTGTTCCTTTCATGTCTTAGACTTGCCTCACCATCTACAGTGCAAGTCATTCCTTGAGAGCAAGGACAGTGTTTCCTACTCACACCCTACATTATGATGCCTGTGATCCCAGACTACTGACTACCTGGGGCATTGTGCTGTGGAGCAGGAGGGTAGCAAGCTTTCTTTTTAACAGGCCAATCAGTAAATATTTTAGGCTTTGTGGCCATATAATCTCTGGAACCACTCAACTCTATTTGTGTTGCAGCACAAAAGCAGACACAGACAACACTAAATAAATAGGTGTGGTTTTCAATAAAGCCTGGCTTATAAAAGCAGGTGGTGGCTGAATCGAGCCACGGTTTCCAATCCGCACTGGAGGGTCCTAGGGTAGAAACAAACAGCGTTTGGGGAAGCGTTTCTACACTGGGCAGAAACTCTAGGAGGCTGCGCTATTGATGTGGCTGAATCTCAGCTAGTTCCTTCATCTGTAAATGATGCTTCTAATTTTGGAATCATCTGGTCCTAAGAAGGGATTTCAGTGCAAGTAGTTTCCCTTATCCACGCAGGATTACATTCTAAAACCTCCAGTAGATGCCTAACCCCCCATCTATGTTTTCTCCATACATACTTATGATAATGTTTATAAGTTAGACACAGAAAGAAATTAACAACAATAGCTAGTAAAATAGAACAATTGTGATGTATTGTAATAAAGATTTAAAACTTAGGAATTTCTGGAATTTTCCATTCAATATGTTTGGACCCTGGTTTACCATGGGTGACTGAAACCATGGGTAACCGGGGCACTGCTGTGCATCCTGAAACCACGACACCCAGCATCACAGGGGTTGCACCGTGTCAATCTGCAGGTGCTCCAGGCCACTCTACCCTCTGCCTACGAAATACTGGGGAGACACAGGCCAGTGAAACCTGTAGGTAGGGAGATGTTTTAGAAGATGACAGACGTTTCCTGTTACCCCTCAATCCCCAGCAGTCCTTTCCTGAAGATATTAAGTAGAAAATATGCATAGAAAAAAAGCAACCTGCTCATTGTTACCTGTTATCATTGGATAAAAAACAGAACCTAGGGAACTTATCTCACTCTGTCCTGTTAAACTCTCCTATAAATGCCAGCTATTCCAACCTGTTAAACTCTCATCACAGTCCTTCTTATCCTTTAAAAGTTAAAATAAGCCGCATAATTAAATAGATCTAATTTGTGACCTGCATTTAAACTGTCAGCCACCTACTGAATTTCCTTTGTAATTTCAGTTTTTCTACATGGTAAACACCTAAGCAGACAATCATAGCTTTGCATGTAACCTTTTAATTGTATGATGCGCTGCAGATCAATATATTAAAAGGTAAAAAGAATTCATGAAAAATGATGGATTTTTAATTGACCTGTATAGCTCTGGATTCTTAGGTTTACATTTTTACTTGAAATAGAGAAAATACACTGGCCCTTATTTTGTGTTTGCTCCCACAAGTTTTCTTCCTCCGGAATGACTTCTTTTGCTCTCATCTCCACTTGTCCATATTCTAAGCGTTCTTCTAAGCCCAGCTAAGAGCCAGCCCTCCATGCAGCCTTCCCTGATCCCCAACAGTGCTTTTTTGGAGCTTTCCAAAGACACATATCACATGCTTCAATTTTATAGCTAACTGTGTTCTGCTCTTTTATGATAAAGACTGCGTCTTACACCTTTGTGAACTCCCACTCCTGTAAGAATGCCGTACAGTGTTGTAAACACAGGCATCCGAATGGCTGACTCCTAAGTGTCTCGGAGCGAACTGCATCCAAGTGGCAAGACCTGGGCTTTGTTTGCTGACCCACATTCATGAAGGCTGTTTCCATCTACATCCTCCAGCTATGGTGCTCATCAGCGTGACATTTGGCAGCACCTTCTTTCTGTGCTGTGCTCATTTAAAGAGCTTTAAGGAACTAAGTTTTCTCATCTCACAGCTGCTTTATAGAGATTAACGGCTGCTTATGGCTGCTCAATAATGAAAGTATCTTACACTGTACACAGGAACTACCCAATGAATTTGACCTCTAATGAACACAATCCATTTTCCAAGGACCTGAGTAGTCTAGAAAGAAAACAGAGGATTAAAGTAGAGAGGCAGGGGTATCTCACAGAAGAACAAAGGAGCCTAGAACTGATGAGACCTTTTCAGAAAGTTACAGAATCAGGACTAGTGACAGGCTGCAGACTTGCAGAATGGGAAGGAATTTGCGAGGCTACCCAATCCATTCCTCTTGTTACACCCCTGGGAAAAACGATTGCTTTCAATTAAATTAGTTAATCTTGGCTTTGGTTAAATTAGTTAATGCATATATTTGGACATTAAAAGCTCTTGAATATACCATGATAGCATTTATAATTCATTTTAGAGGTCTCCGTCCTACTGAAGGAGTTAACGCATTCCCCAAAAAATCTGGACCCGACGGTTGTTTTACTTGAATACTCTGACTTCCCAAAGCCATAAAGAAAAGCAGACTCCTGTTCCTGTGTGTTCCACAGACACAAGGCTCAGCATCTGGTCCGAACAAACTTCCACGGAGCTCCTTAACAGATGAGACGGGCTCCATCAACAGACAACACGGATGTTCAGGAGTAAGATTTTTAAACAATGGTGGTATAATTTTAAGAGACTAATGTTTTGACACTTACAAACTTACTAAACAAGGGGGAAATAGCTCTACATGTCTAAGCCATCTGTCTTGATCTCCAGGCTTATCTTAGATTCCCAAGGAGTGTGTGGCGAAGATGGTGCGGCGGATGTGGACATCAGAGACCTTGACAAGAAAGCCAGACTCACAAGGGCAGCACTGGGGACAGCAGCTGAGAGCGGCCAGCCCCCAGCCCCTGCCTGATGTCACGGCTCAGTTTCCTCTGTGCTTTCCTCTGTATAGATGACCCTTGCACATGTAAGGAACAGAGCCATAATGCTCTACTGCAAAGAGCCGTCCCGAGAACTATTAACAACTATAAAGCATCTGCAAAATGTCAAGTCATGTTGTACAGACAATGAAGACAAGAAGGGTCTTGCCTGGAAAGCGTAAGATCATTCCTATCATTTACAGCAATACTCCCGCCGTATCCTCTTTTTCCAATTACCTGAGGAAATTAACATGTTCTGCCTAAACATTTTGTCCCCTATCTCCCCACCTCCGCAAACTTTACTTATTTAAGAACCCCAGGACCGGTGATACAGCTCAGTGGCACAAGCGCCTGCCTGGCAAGTGCGAGGTCCTGAGTTCGGTTCCCCATACCTGCATTAAAAAAAAAAAAAAAAAAAAGAACTCCAATGAACAGTGGCACACAACCATAATACCAGCTATGGGGAGTTTGAGGCAGGAAGGTCCCCAGTTCAAGGCCAGACTGGGCAACTTAGTGACAGTTTGTCTCAAAAAGAAAAAAAAACCAAGTGGGGTGATGTCTAATACCACCAAACAAAAACCAAACCAAAAAAACCCTAGTGTATATGTAAGGAAAGAGAACAAGGTGAACTCCTATCCATCCATCACCCGGCCATTTAACCATAGTGAGCTCATGGCTAACTTTATCTGATGGTATAACCCACCCCAGTCTCCACCCCTCAAGCCTGAGGCATCATTTTGAATTGAATCCAAAATCTATTCTATTTTCACAGGTTTTTGAAACGTGTATGTTTAAACGTATTTACCCTTTCCTTCCTCCCTTACTTCCTCCTTTTTGTGGTGCTAGGGATTAAATGTAGGGCTTCACACAGGCTAGGTCAGCACTCTACCACTGAGCTATATCCAGTGTCCTTCCATTTTATGTCCTTGATTCAACATGCCTGATGTAAATTATTTACAACAACAAAACATGCGGGCCGGTGAGATGGCTCAGCGGCTTAAGCGCCTGCCCGGCAAGTGCGAGGGCCCGAGTTCGACTCCCGGATCCCACATACGAAAAAGGGGCCGGTGATATCGCTCAGAGGCACGGGTGCCTGCTGGCGCGTGAGGTCCTGAGGTCGACCCCCCGGTACCCACAAAAA
This sequence comes from Erethizon dorsatum, assembly GCA_028451465.1. NCBI lineage: Eukaryota > Metazoa > Chordata > Mammalia > Rodentia > Erethizontidae > Erethizon > Erethizon dorsatum. The sequence goes on from CM051831.1 coordinate 25,154,635, forward strand.
AAAAAAAAACATGCAACATTGGAGGTGTGCTTAGGGCTGGAGAAACAAATGATTCAAACGAAAGGACAAGTCGGGCAGAGGAGGAGGAGGCCTCCAGAAGCACCTGTTGTTATGGGCACTGCTGTATCCTGGTGGGCTTCTGGAGGAAGGGGCACTTCTCAACTGCACATGTCTGTTCTCTAGTTTCGGGCCTCCTCCTCACTACGGAGAGCGTAATCACTTCAGTATTGAGCTACCTCTGTGAAACCTTGGTTTCTCCAGTCAGGATACATCTTCCTTTGCTTCGCTTTATGCACACAACAGGTGCTCAATGAATACTTATACACGACATGAATGTGACACAGGACTTCTTTCTGCCTTGAATCTTAGTGTTTTTCACATTTGTCTCTCACTGAATCCTCAATTCTGGATGAAAAAGGTATTGTATGTTAAGTCTGTATACTGTATACCTTACACATTCACCTGTACACAGCAGGTGCTCAACAGATGCCTCATGAGTGAAGAGAGACTCTAGGGAAAGAGTTCACCTTGCCAAACTGGGCATGAAGCTTTCGGAGAATGATTTCATATCAATTATGGGCAGACAAGCCAAAATGGAATGAGTAGATTTTTCTTCACTGGTTGCCACTGGTTTCTTGTCCTACCTAAGCAAATTTGAACTTGTCATCATAAAATAAAAATTTGGGAGTGGTTTTCTCTGTCCAAAAGACCCAGCAACACCTGCCTCCAACCCCATAATCCTGTTTTCCTTTCCTGCCCCCTCTCAAGGTGAAAGCTACCCACAGGATGGAATTACAGGCATGAATCTGAGACAAAGATTCTTTATAGTGTATCTGGTCATTAATTAGCTGCTGGAAACTTCAGGACGGGGCTATTAGCATGCTCATAAACCTTTTCTTTTAAATGTTTTCGCTTAGCCATGATTCTGATGTGACTCTCCTTGTAAGCTGGACCTAGGACATTTGTTTCTTAACATTCTGAGGCTCATTAACTACTCCCTCTCCGTGGCTCATTAACCCGGCCATTAGGGATTTTGCCTCATCCAGGCTGAAGCCTCCACTTGGCCTTCCAGAGCCACTGTGGGCACCTAAATGTCCACAGTGCGAGACCAGCTGCAAGGCTCTGAGGAGGGAAGAGGGCTGTGTCAGGTCCCCTGATGCTCAGGCAGTGAGGGAGGTGAGCTCACTCACCTGCTATTCTCCCAATTGGCATGGCGTGCTCTTCTGGCGGTGACACTGAGACCATGATGTGGTTCATGTAAGCCAGGTCTTCCCGATGGGAGAGGTTGATGGGCTTCCCTTCCCTGTGCAGCCCGTCCTCAGAGAGCCTGGACTGTTTGAAATCCACGGAGTGCCGGGGGTTCAGGATCAAAGGGTGCATGATGGGACTGGGCATCAACTGGATCACTCGGGTGCTCTCCTGCCGGGGGCTGGAGGGCTTTGGGTGGGACTCGGAGGATGGCGGGCAGTGATTATTCTCCATGGGAGACACTGACAAAGGGTAGGACTCCTGGTGGTTGTTCTCCTGGTGGAGCCTCGGTCCCTGGGCCCTCTCAGCTGGGGAGAGGCGGCGGATCATATTGTCCAGGGGGGACCGGAGGGGCCGCTGCTCCGGGTCAGGAGAAGGCCGGTGATTTGTCGTGATGGGTGACCGAGGGCGGTGCAACAGTTCGATGGTGGGAGGGTTGTGGTGCACAGTCTCTGTGGATGGCCTGGGGGTCCTCTGGACACAGTTATCTGTGGGGCAGAGAAAAAGACAATCACAGACCCCAGTGAACCGGCAGGCCAGTAACCTCGTGGAGGCTCTAAAGGACAAAGCTCCCTTCTCCCCAGATGCAGTGTCTTTTTTTGTTGCTTACACAAAAGTCAAGTACACATACTTGAAATTGCTTTCCTATTACTCCACCAGCTAGGAATGTCTACAAGCACTGGATCCGCCACCCGGAAGCTGATAAACACAAGCCCAACCTTCATCCTTTATCTTCTCACCTGACTCTTCCATGTGCGTTTCAGAGAGGCGAAGGGCCCTTAGGGAATTTTCTCTAGATGGTCTTACTGACTTAGACAATATGAAAATTTGGTTGTAAGAATCCACGTCCAGGAGTTGTTATTGCTGACAATAATCATGACTAACAATGACAATATTTAGGTACCAGACTTTGTTTAAAACTTTACTCCTAAGCAGAACAGATCACTATTGCTCCTATTTTATAGATGATAAAACTGAGCCAATTTACCCAAGGTCACACACCCGATAGATCAGAACCAGACTCCAGACAGATTCTAGAATTTGTGTACACGTTGCAATATCACTTTGTCACACAGAAACTAGGGCATAAAGTCATATCAAAACTTGGTTTCCGCATAAACGGTGGAAGTCTTTTACAGAATGACAATCTTTTACTTGAGAGACTTTCACGAGCACCTCATTGCTGAGCGCACAGACCCTACAAATGTCAGAGATAGACAGAGATAAGAAGGATGGCTGGATATCCCAACAGCACAAGCACCCAGCCCACTTGAATTTACAAGCTCCTGAGGCCAAAGTCAGAAGTGTGCACAGCTCAGTAACAGGTATAGCTCTGGGGGTTGGCTCAGGGAAGGACCGGCACATAGGCAGGCTCCGGGATCCCTGCTAAGGCTCGGAAGGACAGGGCTCTGCCCATGAAATGGCGCTTTCTAGAGGGTGTCACATCCATCTTAATGAGGTCTCTGGTCACGTATGTTCTCCGAGCTGTCCCACCAAAAGACTCTAAGTAAAACAAGTCAAAGTTGTCACCTTTGACCCCTCAGACAATATCTCTATGAAGAACTCATATCTGACAAGGTCAATAAACAGACGGGGTGGTGGCTTCTTCAAATTTTACGTCGGATTCATAGGAAAACAGAAATTTTTCTTTTTTAAGTTCCACTAGATCTCACCTAGCACATAAGATAGTAAACAAAGGAAATACTGTTCATGATATTAAAAGATCATCTTAAAGGTAAAGATGATCTTATTTTGTGATTAATGTGTAATTTGCTGCCATAAATTCAAAAGTGCTTAATCACTGGAATAGCTATCAACAGGAAACTTTTAAAGTAAATTATAATATGTCTCTAGGCAACGGAGTGCTATGCAAGTATATAAAAGAATGAAGAGTATCTCAATATTTTGCCAAGAACTAGCATCCAGGTTCTATGGTTAGATATGAAAAAAGCGATGTATTTATGATCTGCCATCACTTAACTGTTAGAGGAGAGATTCCCATTTTAATAATGGCTGAGTGGCTTGTACCAGACGAACTTTCCTACAGCTAGAAATTATAGAATCTGGATAAAATATATTTTAAAAAACTATGTGAAGATACTGGGGAATGACAAAAAGCACACAAAAATTGAAGGGGATTTTATTCTTGAAAGGAAGGAACTGTACAGAGACACATATTTACCCCAATTTCCCCTGAGAGTACTCTCCAGTCTACATGGCAGAAGGCAGTTATAAGATGAACAGACCAGTGCTTGAGCTGTCACAGGATAAAATATACAGATGCAGAATGGCAGAAAAGTGTGGGAGCAAATCTCACACAGGAGGGAGCCTCAAAAGGGACAGCTACTAGAATGCCGTGTAAACATTCTCTCAAATTCTTGTCTGCCTCTTGAATAACATGTGCAGGGGAAACTCTAAGGAATTCACTCAGAAGCAATAGTTGTATGGTTGAAAGACCTGAGCAGAAATCTCAGCTACTGGCTACTGCAGTAGAAACAAAAGTTCATAATTTGAGTCTCGTCAAGTTAGAAGGGTCTGTAAACACTACAGGGTATCCATTACCTCATAATGGCCACATCTTAGGGCAAAACTGAAACAGGTTTGCCCTAATGAAATGTAAGACTAAGACTACACAAGTTCAGAGTGGCTGCTAATAAATTAACTGCCCGGTATTACAAAAGTCAACACTCCAGAGGAATGGAACACTTCGGAGTCTCTACAATGTGTTATCTATATGTTCAGTATTTCATAAAAATTTTCTAGACATGAGAAGAAATAAAAAATGTGGCCTATATTCAAGAGCAAGGCATTCAAGAGAAACACCCTGAGATCATTTAGATGTTAGTACTAGCAAAGAAGGACATTAATGTAGTTATTCTAAATAAATTCATGCACTTAAAGGAAATGATGGTCATAATGAGCAATGTCAGAAACTATCAAATGGAAACTGTTAAACAAAATGAAGATTCTGGAACTGAAATATACAGTATCAGAAATGGGAAACTAGACTGGATGAATTTAATAGCATATGGGAGATGAGAGAAGAAAGGGTTAATAAATTTGAAATCAATAAAAATTAGAAACAAGCAAATTACATCAAGTGGTCTAATACACATGTAACTGGAGTCCAAGAAGGAGAGTACAGAAAGAATGGGGGGTGTGTTAATGGTCAGACTGTACTCAAATACAGTAACAATGACAGCAACATCACCGCCACCACCAACATCATCAACAACAACAAGCTTAAAGACTCAAGAAGCTTAGTAAACCCCAAGTAGGGTACAACACAATGAAAACCACACTCAGGCACACTACAGTCAAACTGCTGGAAATCAAAGTTCAAGAGAAAACCTTGAAAGTAGCTGGGAGTGGCGGGAGTGGTGGTAAGCAGGAGGAATAGGTTAAGCATCCTTAATCCAAAATATGAAACTTTTTGATTGTCTACATAATCCCGCACAGAAAATTCTACACCACAAAATTTTGTTTTGTCAACAAAATTATTTAAAACATTTTATAAAATTACCTTTGTGCATGTGTGTAAGGTACATAAGAAACATAAATGAGTTTTATGTTTAGACTTGGGCCCCATCAACCAAACTATCTCCTCAGGTATAGTAAGTATTCCAAAAATTGAAAAAAAAAAAATGCAAACTCCAAAGCACTTGTGGACCCAAGCATAAGGGATATTCAACCCATACCATGGACAGGAAAAACATTCTTTTTAAAAAACCCAAAGAGAGAAAGAGACAGTCCTCAAACATGCGCAAGAAGGATATGGATGGGAAACTATAGGTTGAAAGAGACTTAAGAGACACATCAACCTCTTGCAGTGTGCAGACTGTTGTTTGATTCTGATTCGAACTGTAAAAAACATTTACGAGATCGCTGGAAAAATGTGAACTACTGGTTTTCAGGTGATGTGCTGGTACTGTACTATTTTATAGAGTCCTCACCTTTTTAGACCTATACTAATATATTTACAGATAAAACGATGTATCTGGGATTCGCTTTGAAATAATCTGGGACAGTGAAGGAGAGAGTAGGTGAAGTACAGAGGAAACAAGACTGGCCGTGAGTTGATTACCAAAACTGGGGGTGGGTACGTGGGGTTTTGCTATACAATTCTCTCTACTTTGGTACAGTTTGATACTTTCCATTACAAAGAGTTTCTTTTTTAAGTACTTAACCAACCTTGCAAAGGTACGGGTTGGAATGACAAGCACCAACTTTCTCATTTTGACCCGAATGCATATAAATGCATTCAGGGTACTGACTAGGCCAATGGAGTTACGGAGTTAAAGGTAATGGCTAAGATTTAATAATCTTATGATAGAAATGATCTGCAGTCTTCTGGGGACAAGGCAAGGTTTTTTTTTTTTTTTTTTTTATAGCTAATATGGATCTCAATTCTGCTGCCCATAAAAGTGAATTTATCTTTTGTCCACGTTTCACTTTTCATTTTTCACAGAATATGATCATTGGAAGTAACTACTCAAGACAGTTTCATTTTGAACTTTCATATATTTTCTTCTAAACTCCATTTTCAGAATGTCTTTCTTTACTTAAAAGCCTATTAAGCTTTAAAAATACTTAAGGATGATAAGACCATGTATTGAAAAAAATCCCATTTCCTGAATTCATTTCCCGCCTTATAAATTTCACAACGGACAGGGGCGTTGGTCAGTAATCTGGTTACCTGCAGCCTTTCTTTGAAGTCCTGGCTTCAAGGCACAGTGTGTGGGTGTGCAGTCAGGGCAAGGAACTCTCATGCCAAGGGTAAAAGAGGAACTGATGTAATGTCCTGGAGAGATTTCACTCTCTGTTCCTGCCCAGATCTTTGGGAACAGTGAAGGAGTGCGACAGTGCTCTAGATAATTCAACTCAGATTTTACTTCTAACTCAGGATCCGGGCAGGAACAGGACTTGGAGGAGCTTGATTTATTTACCTCTCTGCAGACACCACTCAAAGAGGAAGTACTTGATGAAGTTGATAACATTAATGGTGGAGAACTGGATGAGAGGGTATTTAATTCCAGGCTCCTGGTGGTCTGGGCATAACCACTGTCAAGGCTGAAAGGTCTGTGATGACACCTTCCAGGCTTTGTTTCAGTCTGCAAAGCATGCTCCCACGTATGGAGTGGAGCGGGCTGTGACGTTCCCACCCCGCTGCCTGCTGCTTCTGTTATTGTAAGTTGGCAGCGGGGTATGGAAACTTATGAGACCAGAGCCGGCAGGCAGAGCAGCTCCGGACACAGGAAATGCACTGCATGGACAGTGGGTGCATTAAGTCCCCCAGATGTAGGAGTCTTCTGTCTGAAACATGAAGATTTTTTTTTTGGTCTGGCCTTGATGTCTGCGTTTGTTCTTGGTAAGCTGCCCAGCTGGGAAACTGGGAAACTGTCCACATTGCCCTCCTTTCTGAAGGTCTTGATATGGGAGGGAAAATACACAAGGAAGAGGGAGGGAAAGCCACATACAATTAGTCAGTGTGGGCACAGAAGGACGGGAGGAAGAAAGCCCAAGGACTGGCAGGGAATTGTCTTTCCGGCTGAAAGTGTTTTCTGATACCAAACTTTCTGTTTATGGACCTGTTTTAGGCACAAATAATCCTCCTCCTCTTAACACCAAAGAGCTCAAAATAAATCAGGACTTTAAATGTGCTCATTACATTTAAAATAAAGGTCTGACTTCTCATTCTCTTTCCTTTTACTCTTTAGAAAAGTTTCGCTACTTAAAATTCATGAAAATTTGCCCCCATTTAATCATGTTGTAAATAATAGATAGCTAGTAAACCTAAAACAAAAAATATATGCCTTTCATGAAAGACGTGGGTTTTGCCTGGGAAATTTCCAGGCACGAGTGAAGGTTAGACTCGCGTTTCTGTCTCCAGACCAGGATCACACTTACAGCTTCGTGCTTTCCCCGGGCCACCAAAGGGAGTCGGGGAGATGCCAGTCGGCAGCCCCGCAGGTGACCCTCATCAGTTTCAGCCCACCGCGTTGCACACTGTTTCCAAAGGGACCACATCCCAGCACCGTTTTGTAAAATATTAGTGGGAACTCTGAATGATACAGATAGCCAAGCAAAAGCTGAAGGCTCTAGGCTATAGTTAAAGGCTCTTGAAACAGAAATGTATTTCACATGCACACTCAAGTGCCCCCCTCCTCCCAAATTAATTGGTTGAAGTCCTAAGCCCCAGTACCTCAGAATGTGGTGTTACTTGGAAAGAAGGTGCTTGAGGTATAATTAGTTAAAATGAGGTCACTTTAACATCCAATATGACTGGTGTCCATATAAAAGAGGACTTTGGACAGAAAGACATACAGACAGGGAGAATGCTATGTGATGAGGAAAGCAGCTCTCTCCAAGTCTAGAATGCCAAGGATTGCCAACAATCCAGCAGAAGCCTGGAGAGGGGTCTGGAACAGATCTTCCTCCATAGCTCTGAGAAGGCACCCAAACTGGCCATACCTTGATCTTGGACTTCCAGCCCCCAGAACACCGAGACAGTAAATTTCTGTTGTTTCAACGGCTGCCTAGTTTGTGGTCCTTTGTTATAGCAGCCCCAGTAAGCTCATATTGCCCTTCTACCCAATCCTGATTACTTGTCCTCAAGGTTCAACTTCTGCATGGTCTGGGGACTTCCTACTGACAGTTTGCCCAGCCATTTCAGTCTATTTATCCCAACAAGTTGCTATGTCACTGGATTCCCTTGTAGGGCCTGAGAAGACTATGGCCCCGTAGTTTGGAGTGTAGGATTCACCTATGTTTGAGGCCATTAAAAAAAAAAAAAAAAATCCTATGTAAGCTCCCAGAATTTTATAAGCAACAAAATGGGTAACTTGCAGGCTTAACCTTCCTTACGGGGGTGGGGGTGGAGGAGCGGGGGCGGCTCCCTCTCCCAGGAGGTCAGCATAGAGCACATACTGGAAGCTGCAGACCCAGAAGGACCTGGCTTCCAGCTCCTGGCTGTAAACTGTCTTGCTTTTCACAGGCAGCACAGGAGTCTCCCCCAGTCTCAGTAGAGCAGTGAATTAAGAAATCAAAGGATCAGATTTCCAATGAGCCAATTAGACCAGTGGGGGTAACACCTGTCAATTTAGGGACTGGGGTCAGGGTGGCACAAAGATAAGGCTGAAGAGCCTTTGAGCTGGGAAAAGAGTAAGATAGGGCCCTTAAACCGAGAGAGTCCTTCTCTGGAGATGAAATCGAACTGGTCACAGTCCTCTTATCTCAAAGACATTGATGGCCTTTCCCTAGGGGTAAAAGGAAGTTTCTCAGAGACTTCCTGCCTCTCTTGGGAGAGTTATTGTGTATATAAGGATCTCTTATTCATAAACTTCTGCATAAGACAGCAAGGTAGCCCTAGAGCTAAAAGTAGCCTGGAGGAGGCAGGGAGGGTCAATGGGTCTCCCCTGAAGAAGACTGAAAGCTCAGAGGAGATGCCAAGAGGCCCTCTGCACAATTCAGTACCCCCACTCTGCCATGGCAAGCAAATACTGCAGAGGGGACAAAGGTCAGAGGACAAAAGGTCATGTTGCCCTAGGCCCTGAAACATAGGTGATTCACCAGGAAGAAGAGGCTCTTAGCCTCTATTTCCTTACTGATAAGGAGGGAACAGGAAGTCAAACTTTGGGCCTGCTCTTCTGGTGGGATCTCTCATTACCTGCTGCCAGATTCAAGACAGAATGGAAAGGGGGCAAAACCCTTCCTTCCTTAAACAGAAAGGTTCCAAAAATGTCAGAGGAACCACTGTACATGCACCAGGTACCTCAAGGTAAGGCAAGCAGTGCTGACTTCAAAACAAGCTGTGTTCTGAAAGCAAGACTGGCATTTTAAGTGTATTTCCCTGCAGAAACTATGCTATCAATGGTGCCCAGTTAATCCTTGGAGGTATCCTAGGGCAGGCAACAGGTGCCCTCACACACAAGATGCATGCAGTTGCAGTAAGGAAAATGCCTAAGAAAACTGGAATTGGAAAAAAAAAACAAAAAACATTGCACAATGATGTGAATATACTTATAATACTAAGTGGTACACTTAAAAATAAGATGGTAAGTGTTATGTGCGTTTTATCATCACAACTATAAATTTACCTAAAACAGGAGGAAGACATTTCAACCAAGTAATAGTAAGAAATACTGAATCGTGACAATGAATGACATTTATTGACTGCTTGCTATCTGACAGGTGCTATTCCAAGGACATTTATCATATTAAATAGTTTCTTATATCAATTGTATGAGATAGGTACTACTATTTTCCTTCTTTCGCAAATGGAGACACAGAGTTAAGTCACTTGCCTAAAGACACACAGCTGGTAAACTGAGGAGCTGGGATTTGAACCCAGGAGGTTGGATTCAGAGTACACACGTGTACCATTATGCTCTTAGCACCATCACGTACTATATGGCTAAATGTATGAGATGTCAAACCCAAGCTTGGAGCCTCCTTGACCCTTTGTGCTTCAGCACCATTCTAGCAAGACTAGAGAATCGGGTGATTTTTACAACAACCAGTAACGGGATATGGCTGGAGCAGACAGAAACTTCCACCGCCTGGTACCTTTGCAGCAGTTGTGATGAGAGCAGTCTTTCCAGGAGCGACCTGCACCATAGTGCTGGTCCCCATGCAGGATGGCAGCCTGTACTTCCACTCTGACTCCGAAGCCACCTGTCCCACAGGCTGGGAGAGTTTCATCAGGCTGTCTGTTCATTCTGCGGGAGCCCACCATCTATACATCCATTCCATCCCATTCACCCTGAGTTTTAAAATCATGAACAAAAGACATATGTTGGAGTCTCAAAGGCTGTCTGAGATTTTGCTTGTTTCCATTTGGCAGCGCTATAAGCAGGAGTGCTGAGATCTGCCACACTGCCCCCCAGTCAGGTGGTCTGACAATTGCCTCGGCATTTTACAACTCCACAACTAATCTCTATAACTTTGATGCATCTTTCAATCATTCTCTCTGTTTTCAGGGTATGTGCACAATAAATATTTATAAAAATGTTATTTTGGTCAGTTCATTTTTGCCGCAGTGGGAATAAACGCAGGATGGGAGTCCGTCCTACCTGCATTGAAATCTAAGCTTTGCTACTTGATCTGGGGACTTGTTATTTTATTGCGCTAGGTTTCTACTTCCTCGTCTATAAAATGACGATAATAATATTACCTTTTTATAGGGTAGCTATGAAGATTAAATGATTTAAATGTGTAAGAGCTTAGAAGGTCTTGGCATACAAGAAGCACAAAATAAATGTTAGCTATTATTCTGTGATTATAAAACGTATTCATATACCTCATCTTTAATTATCTTATTAAGATTTCCTTCCTCCAAAGCAATGTTTGGGCACTTGGGTTTGGTGGTGGTGGGGTAATATTTTCTTCAAGAAAGCTATCATGGGGGCCGGTAAGATGGCTCAGCGGCGTAAGCGCCTGCCTTGCAAGCACGAGGGCCCGAGTTTGACTCCCGGAACCCACATACAAAAAAAGGGCCAGTGATATTGCTCAGTGGCACGGGCGCCTGCTGGCGCACGAGGTCCTGAGGTCGACCCCCGGTACCCACAAAAAAAAAAAAAAAAAAAAAAAAAAGAAAGCTATCATGGAAATGAAACTTATTTGGGCCATTGCAGAATATGTTACTCTCCTGCCTCCCACAAAGATGATTGCTCTCTACTATCTGGGCTGTTCCCATGGACTAGTTTTAAGGAAAATTGAGGTATAAAGAATTTCAAAGCTTGAAATTTCTCATAATGGCATGAGATATCCATGTTCACCTCGTGACAAAAAGCTGCCACTAGACTGGGACTGCCCTCTTGAAACGGCATTGTCCGCTGTCACAGAAATGATCACAGCACTGAGTATGTGAATATTCTCAAATCAAAATAATAAAAATGCTCTCCCACAGCTTTTTAGTTGGGGCATTGGAAAGGGTGGGACTGAAGAGTTTAAATGACAGGAGGGCCCCCAATGGCGTGATGGAACAAGAATGTCAGAGAAACACAGATCTTGTTCGTCTCCCTACAGACTGTATCTGTCCAGTTCTGCAGGGATCATTCTGCAGAGTTGGTCCCACTTGGAGACTTCAGCCAAGAGTAGAAGCTTTCATTTTATGGCCCAGTGAGCTTTCAGGGAACTACTATTCAAGTAGTTCCAGAACCAAAGGACCAGTGGCAACTGAATATATACAGTATTTTGTGGGACAAATCCTTTCTTTGGAAAGGAGCTAAAATCTGTTACTTTTAGTTCCATGGAATCTAAAAGTATCTGACTTTGGAAAGTAAGGTATTAAAAGAAGTTATCACTAAACTGTGTATGTGTATATATATATATATATATATATATATATATATATATATAAAATTTATTTTATAATCATTTGCTGGCCCCAAATTTCTAAAAATGCTTTACTTCCTGGTTTTTGGACAAGAAGTACAAACACCATTTATTTTGTCCCTTTCTATATAACCACCTACCTACCATTATATTCATATTACACAGATAAAGTTATAATAGTCAAAGAAAAGGAAATTAATTACTTAAACTGAGCTTTTCAGTAGTAAATAAATGATACTACTCTTAGTTTGGCTATTGAGATGGCAAAAGTATCAGAAATTCTTGGTAAAATGAGACAAATGAGAACAAAAAGAGATTTTCTACTCTTTCTGGGTAGTGCCAGGCAGAACTCTGTTATGATTTTCTGTATTTTAGCTGCCCAAGCTGTTGAGGGTGGAGAATGTGTCTTATTCCTCTTTGTATCGCTTGGGTACAATGTTAGGATTTTAGAGTTGTAAGACATCTTAGACACTATTCAATCTAAACCTATTCAATCTAAAACTATTCAATATAAACGAGGAAACCAAGAACCAGAGAAATAAAATTTGCCCTCATGATATTCTTTGGTAGAATGGAGGATTTGAACCTGGTTCCCTGACTTCCTATCCCATCCTTTAAAATTTTTCTCAACACACCCACACCTCATGCCAGTTTGTTGGGGATAGTTGTGGTTTATACCTGTTGTCCTGGACTACTTATTCATAGAGCCCAGTGTCATTGTCCTAAGTGTCTCAGCATGGATGAAACATTGTAAGGTTAACTTAATTATATAATACTGCCCTCCCTTCTCATAAGTAATAAGGGAAGAGAGTGGAAATACTGGTTTTTCTGGATGTAGGTGGTAATCTGATGACTGTTTTGCTCAAGGTCTGACAGGACTTCAGAACAAAGTACACTGTAGAGATAACAAGTGTTTACAAAATGAAGGGTCAGGATCAGTGTGATCATCCTCCTCTCCAGGCCACAGAGGGGAAGCCCAGTGCTAACACCAGCTTCCTACCTCCTGGCACTGCCATGTGACAGCTAGTCAGGAAGGTGACATCTCAGTGTCATGCACACATGGAAGAGATTTGTGGGGGAAGTGATGCTACGTTAAACAAGATGCATTTGTTGTGTGATATAAATTCCTATTGTAAAGTTATGAACATCTGAACTGGTGAAGTTGGTGGCTGGTTGAGGTGAAGTCCTGGGGGCTGAATGAAGCCTTGTGTTTCTATTTCACTCTTTGCATCACTGTGCCAGGCTGCTTAGGAGCCGAGTGGGGCCCCCTCTAGAGTATCCTGTTCTGCCATTCATGTACGTGTTAAGCATCCCCAGTCCAACACTGGAAATCTGAAGTGACCCCAGGTCTGAAACCTTCTGAGTGCCGACATGACACACAAGTGGAAAATTCCACACCTGACTTCATGTGACAGGGAGCAGTCAAAATGCAGGTATACTGGCAAACTGTTGAAAATCACAACTTTAAAAATACTGTGTAAAATGATCTTCTGTCTGTATGCATAAGGTATATACAAAACATAAGTGAATTACATGTTTAGAAGTGGGTCCCCTCCCCAAGATCTCACTATATATATGCAAATAACCCCAAATCTGAAACATTTCAAGTCCTAAACATTTTGGGTAGGGGATACTCAACTCGTATATACATATATATATATTTCTGAGCCACATCAATGGCAACATAAGTAATCTTGGGCCAACATATTTTTACATGTATCCTTATGTAAAATAAATCAAGGAAGTAATACCTGATATGTATAATTTCTCCTTACAGGCTATTTTTTTGAACCAGATCTTTCTATATGTTAACATATGTCCACATCCATCATCTATTACCTTCACAGTCAAACAGAACAGCATTGATTCTAGAGACAATCCACGTTGAGGTGTATTTTTTTTTCTTTTTGGAGAAGGAGAAGGGAAAGAGGCTGGAGGTGGGGAACCTACATGGCCCATTCACCTCTCTATTTGTTCTCTCTTATCAAAGGCACCCACAGATCTGAAAGTCTGGGGGCAGTGTGAGCAGCCTCTTCACATCCCCGCTGTGTCCCCCTGTCCTCTGACAGCATGCACCGTGGCTGAATAGACGGAGGGGCAGGGCAGGTGCTCTCTGATCTTGCTTCCTGGCTGCCAGCTTTAAGGAATGGTCTCTGAGCACACACTACGTACTGTGAAGAGCTGGGTCTGAAGCACAGCACCTGGTCTGCAGAGCAATGAAGCCCCTGACACTGGCCTCATTAGCTCCATTCTCACCCGACATCCTGAGACCCGAGAGCGCTGCGCATTACAGTGTATGTGGGAGCCCATCTGGATTTACTTGGTCGGAGAGTAGCTCTCAGAGTATGTCAGCTTTTTCTATGGATGAGCTCCAGTTTACCAATGTACAAACAAGACCAATGACGCAGACGCCTACTTAGGAGTCAAATCAGGCCCAGGAGAAAGGAGGAAGGGACTGTGATGAGATGAGACCATACACCTCCCATCAAGCTTGGGAATAAAATGGGGCTAGAAATCCCAAATGGAATTTTTAAAAATAATCAGAAGGGGGACACCCACCACATACTCTTTGTATCTGAATAAGCAGGCCAGGGAATATAATTCTTGCCTTCATGTCAGGCTTCAGTAAACCCACTTCCTCTTCTCTGGAGTGGCTGTTGGCTATTATGCAAGTCATAAATGAACACACCAGGAAGAGCAGAAGAATATAAAAACTGAGTAGGGGGAGGACAGCAGGTGCTAAATTCTGTGAGGGTAAAGCTAGGGGAGGAAAAAATGAGAGAGAGAAAGAGGCAGGGGGCATGCCAGAAATGCTCACTCATTATTCCCATCATGAAAGCAAGGTGTCCCAGGTGACATGGGTCACCCGGAGTCAGGTTCTCTTCTGTGACATCTTAATTAAAACACAAAACTTATTTTTTAATTGGCTGACAACAAAATAACTCAGCCCTACTTTTGGGGAAAACGGATCAATTTAAGGCAGTTCCTCAAGAGGTGGGGCACCTGAGCCCCTAATAATCGGGTCCTAGGGAAAGTACACATGAAAAAGCATCACTCATGTTCTCGTATCCATTATCTCATCAACCTGGCAGGAGGATGTGGACACCATGGCCCTCAGAGGGTCAGCACTGAATGCTGCTATAAACTTATTCAATGGTACATTGCTCAAAGGACATTTTCATAGCCATTTCTGTACCCAATCACCTGCTTCTGAACTACATCCAGGGGGCCACACTTCAGTTCTGGTTTTGCTTCCATGGCTCCTGTGAATCACAGAGGAGCAGCCACAGGGGGTGTGGAGACGCTTTGCCACTGCACACCCTCCATAGATCTCCTTGGGTGCAAGTGAAGAAAGCCCTGACCCAAGACCACGTTCACAGAGTCTAGATGCCCCTCTTCCCCCCAGCTTTTATTACGTCCTGCTCAAAAATCTTCATTGACTTCTCTTTCTTTCTGTAGCTGAGAAATCAGTTCCCCACACTCTGGTTCCAACCCAACCTCCTTGGACTAGATAGATCTCAGTGGCAAAATGCACATCACTGCTGAAGCAGGGTGATGGCTCATGGGGGTTTATTTCCTTCTATTTGGAATATGCATGTTGAAATTGATCAATTTCAATGAAAAGGTTGTGGGGGGGAGTTAAGGTCTAAATCCCATGTGATCTAACTGCTCTCTATTCCAAGGGCTGAATCCACTCATAAGTCATTTTCTGTGTCTGGAATATTCTCCACTTCACTACTACTGGTCAGAACGCTGGTGGACAAGGAATCCTTCAGAGATCCCTCCCTTATGAAGCCTCCTAAAGTACCTGGTTACAACCTCCCCTCCCACTATACCTCTGGTGCCAACTAATATAATTAAGCTTTTATACTTATGTGCACATCTACCTCTTTGCTTTACTAAGGCTTCAAGCTTCAGAAAGAAGAGTATGCACCTTATTCATCTAGGCATTTCCCCTACTGCCTGGTACACTGTACTCAATAAATGCCTATTGATTGAAAAATGAACTCACATGAATAAGAACAGCTTGTCAAGTTAACAGTTAAAACCCTTTGGGTTTGTTTAAGCCTCAGGCATGGAAAGAGAAGCCTCGTCCAGTACCTTCTTCGTGGTTCTGATGCAGGAGGACCTCCGGCTGTGTGTGGATAGAGTTTCCAGGGTGGAAGAATGGTGAGAAAAGGATCCGAGGTTTCCTCTGCTTCAGAATATGCTGAAGGAGTTCATAGAGCACATCACCTGAGAAGATAACGGAACAGGAAGTAAAGATTCCCATCACTCAACAGCACGGATGGAGCTGGAGCTCTGTGCCTGGTACCGTGGCAGAGTTACAATGCTGATCAAAACTGCATGCTGTCCTCATGGAATCACAGGGACAGGACACAGCACATGAAATTCAAAACGTCAGAGCCATGTGATCGTTTAAATCAGACTTTTTTTGATTATGACAGTAATATACAAGAAAAGTTTTAAAAAAAGCCCCAAACCAGAAAGCAAAGGAAACCACCTATAACCCCATCACTCAAAAAAGCGTTGCTTGGGCCGGTGAGATGGCTCAGCGGCGTAAGCGCCTGCCTTGCAAGCGCGAGGGCCCGAGTTCGACTCCCGGAACCCACATACGAAAAAGGGGCCGGTGATATCGCTCAGAGGCAGGGGTGCCTGTTGGCGCACGAGGTCCTGAGGTCGACCCCCCGGTACCCACAAAAAAAAAAAAAAAAAAAAGCGTTGCTAATACTATCTGTAGTTATATAGCTGGAATTAGGTTGTTAATAGTTTAGTGTCCAGTCTTTCCCCTTCTGCATCAGGTTTTAAAGATGTCCCCACACTACTAAACTGCTTTTGTAGCTGTCAAATGATAGCTCACTAAATGGATATACCAGACTTTAGGGGAAATCTACATTGTTCCAACTTATTCCTATAATTTTTGTGAAAATATTCCTTTTATATCTGTCTCTTCTTGCACTTCAGATTATTCAAAGAAACCTTTAATGGAAAAGTCTTTAATGTTCCAATGACAACTGATAGAAATCTTCCCTATGGAGAAAAATATGCCCTTCTAACCCACTCTAACTCCAGGCAGGAACAGGGAAAAAAAAAAAAAAAAAAAAAGAAAGAAAAAACTTCACAAATCCAGTCAGAGGTACTAATTAGTCACAATGCTCTAAGAACATTCTGGGATGCTTCCTTACTTTAAAAATACTAATACTCATTGTTCTAAGGCCCTGCATGCTCTAGAAAATCATCTTCAGATATCAGCCACTGGCAGAGGATGGTGGGGGCTGGTTTGAGCCCCTCTTTTCCGATATACTCGGTGTCTGAAGTGTCCACTGAGTAGCCCCCGGCCCCAATCCATCATGGTCTGGTTCCACTCCTTTGGCTTAGATGCAAGGTCACAATCCAGGTGGGTGCTGGTTTGAGCCCCTCTTTTCCGATATACTCGGTGTCTGAAGTGTCCACTGAGTAGCCCCTGGCCCCAATCCATCATGGTCTCGTTCCACTCCTTTCGCTTAGATGCAAGGTCACAATACAAGTGGGTGCTCCAAAACCCTGTATGGGTGGGTGAATAATCTTTAAAATACCACAGGCCGCTGACTGTCCCCCCACGTCCTTCCCCACGCAGGGATGTGCAGTCAACAACTGCACCAAACAATGAGTCTTTGTCTCTAATTTTACCCAGTTTTAACAGATACTTTAATTAACAACTTTATTTAGCTGCATATTTGGGGCTGCAGATATTGCTGCATTAGTTTTTCCTCCGAACTCAGCACGAACCTGAGAAATGCTCCATATTAACTTCTTTCTTTCTCCAAACCTCCAATTCTCAACTGTTTGTACCAAATAAACTTCTGTGGCTACTGGTGACCTTGTCCCAAATGAATCCCCAGGGAACCCTGTGAGCCTGCTCTTTGTTCCTTCCTCCACCTTTGAATTGTAGATGTTATTATTGTAACTTACTACCAACTACTTACTATTGTTAAATAAAGCAAAAGATTTCAAAGAGTAGATGCTATATGCCTATTTATCTCATTAAAAAGGGACGGCACGGGCTGGGGATATAGCTCAGTCAGTGGCACAGCACCTGCCCAGCAAGCGCGAGGTCCTGAGTTCGATTCCCGATACTCCCCCTCAAAAAGGGATGACGAGCAAGAAGATGCAGAGGTCTTCTGACCACAGTTTTGGAAATGTCTCAGGTGAGGCAGAACCTGGCCCATGCAATGTGTTTTTGTGCTGGGAAGGGCTTTGGCACTCACGGACTCCAAATCTAGTAGTCATGGTGACGGCTCTCATAGATGGGGATGCAGAGCCTGAAATACAGTCCTATTTTAATGATTCGTATTTTAATCTCATACAAAAATAAGTCCCTAATCAACTTTTTTTTTTTTTTTTGGTTTAGTATAATGCCTTCCTGAACTTTGCCTAATTTACATGGCCTCGCACTCACTGGGTTTGATCCTGGGGTTTGTTCAATGTTTTATTTTGGTAATACACTGAATAGTAAGTGAAAACATTTAAAAATATGTTCTTCATGACTTCTATCACTAAAAAAAAGGTCCCATAATTAGCCTATCCATTTTCGAAGGGGAGGCCAGGAAATGAGCATTTGGTACTGTGAGGGTGTCCAGCCATCACGCGGTGTGGTGGCAGAGGCACGGCATGGGACGTAGACTGCAGACACTGCAGCCTGGGCACCAGGCACCTTGGGCTTCCCTGCAGAATGCCAATCTCAGCAGCTCCCTCCGCCACTTGCAGCGAGGGTCCAGTGAGTCATCTTGAGCAGGACCTGGAACAGGGCCGGAGTATATGTCGCTCCTGTGCTGGAGCTGGAGAAGGTCCCTGATGGGGCTGAAACAAAGGCCAGAGGGGATGAAGACACTCTCTCCTGTGCTTTGTCTGTGTGCACACAGGCAGGGAGGCCACGCATCCGTGTGTGCTCCGGAGTCAGGTGACACTCCCGAGGCAGTCCTCTCAGGTGCCCTAGGCCTGCGCTTCCTCATCTGGAAAGAGCCGATGTACATGGTGTCCCATCTGCAGGATTTTTGTGTAGATTCAGTGAGGTAATCCAGGCAATGAGAATGAGCTCAGCGTAGTGTCAGGAAACATCAAAGCTCAGGCCAGAGGAGCAAGTGCTGTCACCTCCTCCCTTCACCTCTCAGACTACATTCTTGTTATTGTTGCGCTGGCTCAGGACAGATGTGTAAGCCCTCAGCAGAGCTCACACAGATAGCAGGAGAGTGTCTGGGTCATCGTCAGTTTTATGGCCCCCGCTAGGAAGGGAAAAGAAGGTGAAGTGAGGCCACTGTCCCACTCTTAGGCTCTCTGGACATCTCCTCCTGCCCTGGGGGTGGGCTAGGCCCACACTGATGCTGATGCACCTGCCTCATGCATTCCCAGGCTGCTTAGTGAGACATCAGCTGTAAGTGCCATCCGTGAGAAACGGCTGATGGGCAGGAGTATGGCCCAAGTCCCAGGTGCTCGGCCAGGAGAAAACAACTCTGAGACCCTAGAGTGGGGCCACAGCTTCATCAGTCCATTCGCAGATATATTTGCTCAGCAGTCAGGAGCCTGGTCAGGGGATGTGGCTGGCTTAGCACAGGGAGCAATGCTCTGTGTGCACAGTACATATATGATTGGTGGTAACAGGATGTGCCTATAATCACTTGGAATTTTGGACCTAGAGGGGATTCTAGAGGTTTCTTAGATTAACTCAATTTTCTGCTTCCTATGAGTCTCCTAGCTCCCCTTCCTCTGCCAAGGAGTGGCTTTTTTTTTTGCTTTTGAGACAGAGTCTCTCTTTGTAGTTCAGGCTGGCCTTAACTCACTAGGTAGTCCAGGGTGGCCTTGAACTTGCAGTGATCCTCCTGCCTCAGTCTCCCAAATGCTGAGATTACAGGGGAGTGACACCATGCCTAGATCAAAGAGTGGCTTTGGTCGAGTACATCCTGTGATGGACAGCCAGCCACAGCATGAACAAACCAATTTAGAACAGCTCTAGTTGGTAGACATTTCCACTGAGTTGGAATCTGGCTCTCCCGCAATCCCTGCACCTCAGTTGTTAGTCTTGCCTTTGGAATACGCAAAAGTTGTGTCTCGTCTACAACAGATTTCTAAAGAAATGAAGACAGCCCCTCCTGCTCTCTCCTGTCCACTGTCACATAGCTTTTCCACCACCCAGCCTGTCCTATCAATACATTCTTTAAATCCTCACAGACACAGGAAGTCACATTTAAAAAGTAATATTAACAAAGCACCTCTGGAATACAGTCCATTCTGGAACACAGAAGATATTTAAAAATAAATTACGTTTATTTGTCTACGGAAAGCAAAGAGCATGAGCCACAGCAGAGTTATATATCCAACTTAGCAAATGACCACTGGCTTAAATTCAAAAGGTACTTAAAAATTTTTCAGCCCACTTAGCGCTTGATAAATCTTCTCCATCTTCCAGAAAAGGAATAACTAGTATTACCTCGTGCTTCTGTTGCACTAAGCAATGGAACCCAGGTCAAGAGGCAACACCTTTCGTTGGTTCTTCCATCTACACACACGATGTACACATGCACACATGTACACACATGATGAACACATACGATGCACAGAGGTGGATTTGCCATGCAGCTGGTGAGCTTCAGGGCCTTCACTTGCAAAGGTTCTGAGAGAAGTCTTAGAGGTTTTATATGCTCCTGGGTACGTGCACACATCCACATTCAGAAATATACATGCACTTTTGATATGCATATTTTGACATGAAAAGCCAAGCACCTACTCTGAGAATCCTAAATTCTGTTATTTTATTGAAATGTGTCTCATATGAATAGCAGAGAAAGTAAACAATGCTATTGAAAGTTGCCGTATCAGTCTTACCCCGTGTCCGAAACCTAGAACATATGAATACCAATGGGGAGGGGGGAGTTAAAATTATTTAAGTTACTTTATTCCTAGAGGGAAAAATTTGGGCTGTGGAGCAGGATGGTCCCAAGTTTGAATCCCAGTTCCTCTATTTGTCAGGTGTATCCTGTAGGCAAATTATTTCTCCTCCCCAAGGGTTAGCTAAAGGCTTAGTTCAGTGTTCTGTGTAAAATGAGAATAATGTCACAGACACAGCAGGGCTGTTATGATGATTCAGTGAGATGAGAGGCACAAAGCGCCAGCCCCAGGTCTACTATAATACACACTCCGTGGATGCTCTCTCTCCCCTTGTGACTATAATGATTAAGAGACAGGTCTCAAAAATCTAGCAAAAATCCCCTCTGCTTCAATACTTTTATATAAGCACATGCATAAGTTTCACAAGGTCACATTCGTATGTGTGGAATATTTCTTTTTCTATCAGTTGACAATCATTTCATACAGGCATTTCTAGTTTATGGTCATATCTTTCCACGGTCTCCCATTCACAGTCGTATAATCGACCTCTTCTTCGAGTCTCAGTTCTCTCTCTCTCTGACACACGCACACACTTTGTCTGTCTTTCCCTCCAGGACCTGCTCCTGTCTTTCTCCTACCCTTACACTCAAACTTCCCTGACGACAGCCAACCCTGTGATCTCCACTTCCTCACTTTCTGTTCTGGGTTCCTCTCTGACTCTTCCACAAACTGCTCTTGCTGAAGTCACCTTCCTGTTGTCGAATCAGAGGGCCTGGTTGTATTTGGGGACATGCCTGACCTCTCAGCAACATCCATCACCAGGAATGCTGACTTTCCTCCTCCTAGGACACACTGCAGCTGCAGAGGTTCCTACTTCCACTGTCTTCCCACCTCTCTCCTCTTCCTCCTCCAATCCTTTGATATTAACGTTCCCTAGAGCTCTTGCTAGCTTTCCTTTTGGGGCACTCTGTCTGCTCCCATCATGTCACTCAGCTTGTCTCCCCTAAATCTGTTCTACTGGGCAGAGCCTCTGAACTCCAGGACCACAGCTTCTCACCTCCTGGATACCTCCTCTTGGATGTATAAAAGGTACCATGCCTTAATGTGTCTGACACAGGAATCGTTACAAACCCAGAGGGGGTTCCTGAGTTCAGTAAAAGCTGTTAATGCTCAGGCCAGAAATCCTTAACTCTTCTCTCCCTTTGCTCCTAGACTCCAGCCAGACATTTGGCCCCACTTTTTTTTTGTGGGTACCGGGGGTCAAACTCAGGACGTCGTGCACCAGCAGGCGCCCGTGCTGCTGAGTGATATCATCGGCCCTTTTCTTTCCATATGTGGGTACCAGGAGCTGACCTCAGGACCTCGCACTTGCCAGGTAGGCGCTTATGCTGCTGAGCTCTCTCACCAGCCCTTTTTTGTCTTTTTGAGACAGGGTCTCGCTATGCAGTTCAGGCTGGCCGTGAGCTCACTTTGTAGCCCAGGCTGGTCTCGAACTTGCAATGATCTTCCTGCCTCAGCCTCCCGAGTGCTGGGATTACAGGCTTGCGCCACCACGCCCGGCTTGGCCCCACTTTTATTTCTTACCTCTATACCTTGCCATCACTATTCTCTGCTTAAAACCCTCAACATGACCAGCAAAGCCCTTCGTGAGCCACTAAAAAAGTAATAAATGACTGAATGAATGGTTACAAAGCTGCACTGCATTCTACTTCCCTTCTTGTAGTTTGGGAGTGACTAGGGAATTTCTAGTTTTTACTATTATAAATAGAATTGCTGAGGGCATTTTTCCCCATTATTGGATGATTTCCTTGGGTTTTTTCTTAAGGAGTGGAATTATTAGTGAATTGATATGATTGGGTTTCTTTCTGTGTTTTGCAGTACTGGGGACTGAACACGGAGTATTCACACTGAGTTATATCCCACCCCTTTTTTATTTTGAAACAGTTTCTCACAAAATCACTAAGTTGCCCGGGCTGGCTTGAACTTGCAGTCCTCCTGCCTCAGTTTCCCAGAGTGATGATTAGTTTTAAAGTTCTTGTTAAACCCTGCTTATTCTCAGAATGGTGGGGCCGGCAGTTAGTGTTATTTGCTACTGATAGCCTTTTCCAGGGGCTTCCACAACTTCTCACTTCTCAGGCTTAGTAGGTTTAATGAAGAACTTTAACCTTATTAAAATTTGCATTTTTTTAGGTGATGAGTTGCTGCATACATAAACTCATGTAGATTATCTAAATTAACACATTTTCAAATTTGCAAATAGTTCTTTCACTCTTATTGAAAGATTCAATTTCCTACTAAACAATTCTTCTTCTTCTTTTTTTTTAATATATGCAGGTACCCGGAGTCGAACTCAGGACCTCCCACTTGCCAGGCAGGCGCTTACGCCACTGAGCTATGTCACCAGCCCAAAGATAACATCCTTCTAAACAATTCTTAAGAAAAATAAAAGCATGGCTGGGGTTGGAGGGACGCTTTAAATTTGTCAGAAAATTCTCTCTGCTGCATCCTTCCTGCCTGTGATGGGCTCAGGATGAAGCTCTGGGTGTCGGTACCTTGGCTCTCATCATAAATTGAACAGAGAAGATATCAGTGTGGTTGCAGGCCTGCGGAAACTCAGCAGTGGCTCTAGCATGCCTATTCCTGTACTGGGACGCTGGAGATCTGAACTCAGCCTGGTCTTAGTTTCTAAGCATCCCATTCAATCCATTTCTATGAAATGATTAAATTACAAACTTTTTATTTAATACGGAGTACATTCTGTAAGCATAAAAATATGCTAGTCTTAGGAACAAATATTTGAAATTTACCTTCATATTTATGTCTTAAGAGATCCTGAGAAAAAGGGACAATGTGGGAAAATGTGAATATTACGTTTAAGACAAGAATAGGAAGGGAAAAGGAAAAAAATACACACACACACACACACACACACACAAGATAGTTAAGATAGTTATACTACTAATTTCTATTAGTTCATTAGAAAGAAAGGTTTGTGCTTATATTGTTTGATCACTTTTTCATGCCTACATCTTGTATTCTGAGCAACTACTTTGAAGATAACAATATACAATGTAACCATTGTTACTCTCCTACTATCTTGTTTTGAAATTTTGTATCATTGTTTTTATTGCTTTTTCTCTTTAAAAAAAAAGAATAAGTCAGTTAGAAAACAAATATAATAAGACAATTAACTTTAGCTGGATATAGAATATAAGGTAAGATAAGTAATAAGCTCTTGAGAGAACAGAAATCTGTGAAATGATTATGTGCTTTACTAAAGGAGGCGCTCAGCACTTTGTCTCTCATGTTAGCCTAATATCACTCTGCAAGACGGAAGGAGCGGTTACCACCACTTCACAAATGAGTCAAGGGAAGTGCTAACAAAGTAAATGACTTTCCCATAAGTGACTTCTCTAAGCATTTTTCTGATGTGCGGTAGTTTTTAATTTTCTTACTTTTATTTTTTGCTTGTTCAAAAACGAAGGAAGGAGAGACGGGACTGGGGGTGTCCTTAGAAAGGGTCATGCCTGCATCAGCTCTCACAGTTCTGGGTCCCCTTCCGTGATCCGTATCCTCAGATTCTCTGACTTCATTCTCACGAAGCCAGCAGACACAGCCACTCAATCTAGCAAACCACCTACCAGTGCTTAGCAGAAATTCAGGCAAATTGCTCCAAGGAACTATATATAGATAAAGATTAATATTTTCAGTTTTTAACTTTGAAATGAAATTTTACTGTATTTAAAGAATACAAGTGAAGCATATTTCCTAAGATAAAGGTTCTGACGGGTTGGAAAGGGAAGGCATAATTTGCAAAATCACACTATGGTACACTAAAAGAAGGCAAATTTTAGTATACTGAAATTCCCAATACCTTTAGGAACTCCTCAATGTCTTCTTTTAAAACCTGAATTGAAAGAACTTTGAAAATATGTTTCTTTCTCCCCTTTTAAGCACAGAAAGCATAACATGACTAAACTGATAACTTGGGGTTTTGTTCATATAAAATAATGGGTATATAAATCTATTCCACCCGAATACCATGTAATAATAACTCTAAATAAGAATTAATAAATACTAGGCTATTTCCTCTTATAAATATGTTTTCTTAGAGTCTCAACCTAGTGATCAAATATCTCTCTAAATTTAAATCACCCAGAACCATTTAATGTGGCAACTATCTAGTAGCTCAAGGAGTAGGTAAAATTATTCTATCCAGGTGAGGTTTTGCATAAAGTGTGGATCTTTTTGCATTTATTCTTTAGCTTTGCAAACGTTTTAAAGTTGCATCTTATATCATTGGGAGATTACGCCAAAGAAAATACTCCATTTATCTGCAACCTTGAAATCTTCTGTTTAGAGACCATATAGTTATTTAGAGCACATTTCAAGTGTTCCCTGCTTTATTGTAGTGATGGAAAAGGAAGACTCTTTTCCTGGGAGTGGATAAATTTAATCTGTTAAATTGGCCAAAGAATACAGCATATGGCATTCAGAGAGCCTACTATAATTAAAGTGTATTAATATTTCAGGTAAATATAATGCGTCAAGTCTAGTTCTCTCCTTGCTATACTGGAGATGAACTGTGTTAGGAGAGCGGAGTTTTGGAAAAGGCCAGGCAGGAAATGAGGATGGGAGTAAGACGGAAAAATCCCTTCATGACGATGGGATAAGCAGATACTTCTGTTTCATTCCAGCAGTGCCACGAGTTGTGAGAAGCTACTCTCGATTCTCCTTAGGTAGCAAAAAAAGATCCGGGGTTGGGGAGGGAGGCGCTGGCTAAGTTTTGCAAGATGATTAGGTTGAAAGAGACGGGTATTTATTTACTGTCTGCAGGGTGTTACTGTTATACTGTTTACTAGAAGCTTAAGGATGTTTCAGGGTTGAAGCTGGATCAAACCATGAAGAGTCGAAGGGAACTCAGGATTCACAAGGTGAACATCCCATTTTATGGATAAAAGGTAAAATCAAAGGTGATGTAATTTGTATCAGGCCAGGTGTGGAACCCAGGGCTTGAGACATATACTACATCAAACTGCTGAAGCAGAAAGCCCACGTCAGAGGAAACAGTGGCAAATATTCCATCTGAGAAAGAAACAGATTTTCCATGGAAACCCTGTTCCTCCCTAAGGAGAGCAGCAGTGGCAATATCACACCTCCCCACCCGCCGGACAGCAGTGTCGCAGGGTGGCGGTTCTCTCCTGCTCCTTGGTTCTGTCCTCCAGACCCTTAGACAATATATTCCTCTGCACTCTCATGAGTTTTCCTGCAGCCTGCACTGGCAGGTATCACCCTGAAGCTCTGTCCATGGCTTTCTGGACAATCTGACCAATATTTATCGAGTGCCAATTAGTTGTGAAGTCCTGTGCTAGGTACAGGAGACAGGGCGGCTGAACAGGATACCGTCCCTGCCTGCACCGAATTCTCTACTCCAGGGGAGAAAGACAATAGAATATGATCGTGTGTGTCATGCATGTGTGTCAGGGCCCATGGCAGAAGTAGAAATGACTCTGGGATAAAAGGACAGAGGAATAGCACTTAACCCAGAAGGTGGGAGAATTAGGGAAGCAGGGCTGGAAGTCAAGCTTTCCAGGAGAACGTCGGCAGGACTAGAAATGCAAGGAGGGAATCAGACAAGGGAGGGGAAGAAGGAGGGGCCAGGAGTGACAGGGGACAGTGGTTCACACAGAGGACACAGCCCTATTTCGGAACTCCTCTTCAGCAAACCAGCCTATACCTTCTCCTCAGATCCCATCCTGCCCCCATCTTCCTCTTGTTTACCTTTCCAACTTTTAAAGTCAGGCTCTAATACCATACCGCTGAGCTCCATTTGACAATCTTGCTAGAAAGGGCCTCTCCTCCCTACAAAACCCAGACTGCTGTACCCCTGCCTCAGTTGCTCAATGAATACTCACAGAATGAATCTCTACTGCCAGAGCCTAACCGTGGTCTGCAGCACCTCAGTTCTGAACTAGAGCCCCGGCCTGAGCTGGCCTCCCCGCCTCCTGCCTCTTCCACACATCAGATGGACTTCTTCACCGTTGCTCAAGTACACCGGGCTGTTCCAACGACCCTCTGTGACTCAATTCTGGCCATCCTTCATGTTCTAGACCAACTCCATTCATTCCTCCTCTCACAAGACCTTTACTACTCTGGCTCTCCCTTCTCCAGCTCTCTTTGGCCTTCAGGGTCCATGCATTCCTGCCTCTCTACTTAGACGGTAACTTCCCAGGAGTAGGGCCATTTCCACATGGCCCACCCCAGAAAAGGGCTGAGAAAGTGGTTGGCTTCACCTATCTATGAGAAGAGAGAACCTCATTACATCAGGAGAACTGAGAGGTCAAACGGGGAGCAAAGTTGACCAGCAATGAAGTGGAGCACCTGAGAGATGATGCAGGGAAATTCACAAAGACTTGGGAGAAAAGATCGCCCAGAGTCTAAGTCAAATCAAGTCCAAACACATCACTGGGTTTTCCCTTGTTTGCTTTACACAACTAGTTTCACTGGAACATGAAAGAGTTAGGGGTTTTTGCCTCTAGACATGTAACACTGCCTCTGAATATAACACTGCTTAAGTTTCCATTAGAATAGAAAAGGGAAGTATTTTGTAATCAA
Organism: Erethizon dorsatum; assembly: GCA_028451465.1. Classification (NCBI taxonomy): domain Eukaryota; kingdom Metazoa; phylum Chordata; class Mammalia; order Rodentia; family Erethizontidae; genus Erethizon; species Erethizon dorsatum. The sequence goes on from CM051831.1 coordinate 25,181,695, forward strand.
TTCAAAGGAACTATTTAGAAAAGTTTCATTTACTCATAGAGTTGTTTACAGTTTTCTTATTCTGAGGTTACAAAAAGAATCAAAGATTGGAGACAAAATGTTTCTGGTATGGTTGTGTCCCTGATAAAAACTTAAAAATTAGCTGCTTTCAGAGCTATACACTTTCAAGTTTCAGTAACATCTATACTTTGGGGGGAAATTTCCCCTTTAGCATTTCTTCATATAAACCATATACTGTGATTAGAAAAAGCAAGGAGATATTACTCTACAGGCTCAATTCACCCCTGTAGTGGGGCTGTTTCCTCAGGAGGGCTAGTTTATTACCTGCTGGCAGGCCTCCAGGGATAAATGAGGGTTATGTGCACTTAAGGACTATACCAAGAAGAAAAGGGGACTCTGCCAGGAAGGTCACATCAAAGTTAGGGTCTACAATGTGACTCAGTAGGACGAGGGCCTTTTGGTGCTCTGGTAACTAATCCCTCAAGAGGCATAAACCAGAGACCAAAGTTCCCCTCTGACACGTAGTCACCAGATACCTGCCTACTTGACAACCATAAGGCGGAGAAGTGAAGTCGAGAAGCATTTCTGAAGGCTTATCAATGTCAGCAGCACTCTCTGAAGCAGGTGCAAATGCTTATTGCTGGGCTCCAGTGTGGTCTTCGGAGTCCATATTTTGACAAGTCTTGGGTAGGCCTGAGGAAACTCCTTTTATTTTTCAGGATTTCCAAAGCTACAATATATATAACTTCAAAGAAGTACTTTCGAAGGAAATTACTGGAAGCCCTTTGGGTTTACAGTATTTCTAAACTCACTTTGGCTACTGGGACCCCTGTATTCCCCAGATTCCGTGTTCCTATTTCCTTTCCACATTCTTTTACTCAGCAATGTCCATGTCTTTGCTCTCTTGTCCATTTTTTTTTTTTTGAGACAGGCTCTCACTATGTAGTCTAGGCTATCCTTGAACTCACTATGCAGCCCAGGCTGGCTTTGTACTTTTGGCCATCCTCCTGTCTCAGCCTCCTGAGTGCTGGGACCCAGCTACTGTCTGTTTTTTTAACTGATCAGTTCCTGACCTATGCTAACTCTCAGGTAGATGAAAGGGCAGGAATGGTATTTCCCTCTTTCTCTGGTGGCAGCACAACATCGCTCAAGTGCCCGGGCTAGCAGGTAAAAAGTGGGCAGCCTCTCCTAACTGTAACACTCCACCCACATCTGGAAACCTCTTCCTCTCCTCTCACACTGGCTTATGTCAGTGGGATCTTCCTGCTGGTAAACTGTCACTGTTCCTGTGCCTGTGATGATCAGCTGTGCAGATTCCTGGTGCAGGATGAGTGGTGTCAAAGACCAACCGCTGAGAGGTTGTCCACGCTGAACCCGCAGCAGCCCGTAGTGCAGGTACTCACCTGAATGAGGAGATCGATAGCGGAAGTCCTCTTTGGTCAGCAGCAGGAGCGCTTTGCCATTCATTTCAAATGTGTTGCTGTCAATTGGCCTTAAAGAAAACTCATTTTCAGCCCACTTGAGCCACTGGGCTACGTCATCCCTGCTCCAGTAAATTGGCTGCAAGCCTGTTGGGGAGACAGTGAGGCAGAAAGGAAGAGAAAAAGGTCTCATCAGTTAGTTAGAACAAGGGGAAAGATCTCTAAATGGTTAACAAAATCGAGTCTCTGCATCTTAATGGCCCTTATATCCAATTCTAAATCCCAGGTTAAAATGCTAGCTTCATAACTGCTCAAATGTGCTGTCAGATTAATTTTTATTTAGAGGCAAAAGAAAGGAGAAAAACACACTTTTAAAAATGTGTCTAAGGATGATAGGTCTTAGAGCCCTGCCCTAGGGGTGGCCTGAGGCACACAAGGGGCCCAGAATCATGACAAATCTATGTGCTTTGGATGGGACCTTAGGATCACAGCTGATCTGATGTAGCCCTGCAGTGAGAATGTTCCAGAGCTGGCCCTGACCTTCCAGAGCTGCCAAATGATGAAATGTTCCCTGAAACTTCTTCCAGGAAGAGCGATTCACTCAGCCTCTGGGAAACTATCAGCTGGCCTCTGGGAAAAAGAAGGCAAGGTAAGGATGAAAGGTCTTCTGCCTCTTAACAGACATGCTGATGTTAGAAGTTCCCAGTGAGGGTGGTGCCTGGACTGACTAGGACCAATGCGGGCTGCAGGAGGCCTAGAATGGAGGCTGACGGGGTGATTAGGTTGGGTCTCTGACAACACAACTATAAGCCTACATTTTTATTTTACTTTGCTATTGTGGGAAACCACTGATCTGTCATTCAAGGAATTAGAAAAGTGGTTCTCAAAGTATGATCCCAGGAGCCCTGAGGGTTACCAAGATCTCTGTAGGGTGTCTATGTAAAATTCTTTTCATAACAATATTAAGAGAGTATTTGCCTTTGTCACTGTCAGACTTTCATGAGCATACCTATATGATAAGTGATACTGCAACAAGCTGAAAGCAGAAACAGTTAAAGAGAATCTAGCCATCTTCTATTAAGGTAGGTGTTAAAGAGACCTGCAAACATGTACAACATTGGTATTCTTTGCACAATATTTTTGCGGGGTGGACACATTTTTGATCCTGTGTCAAAAAAAACAAAAGGCTGGGGATGCAATATAGCTCACTGGGGTTTACTGGTTTAATTCCCAATAACACATATAAATGGCTTATTTATTTTTCATTAAGTTAATGCATACTTTTAAATTCTGTTTTAATTTATAATATGGTAAAATTAGATAAGATACAACCCATGTGAGCAAACGCTCTTTGGAGTTTTCCGTAATTTTCAAGACATGAAGAGAGTCCTGACAGCAAACATTTAAGAACCACTAGATTGGAAGAAGGCAGAAGCTCAACGGAGTTCTGCTCTTGAAAATCAAGTGGTAAGAATCGATAGTTCAAGCAGAGCACAGTGGAATCAAGGTGTGCCAAGAAGAGATCCAGGCTTTCAACATAAGTTACTTAAACTTAGGGAGAGCCTGGAATGTGTTATAAAAGTGTCCTCAGGTTCAATCCTGGAAGGCATCACCTTTCACCCGACACTGGGCAAGACAAAGCACCAATGTGCTGGATGTGCTGGAGTGGGGGACACAGGGCTCCAGTCCCCTGGAGAATGTCCAGGGCTCTGGGCACGATTGGTGGCTGTCTTCCTAGTGCAGCCTCTTAAGATGAGTAGTTGGCTTCTTCCAACTCTGGAAGTCCCCTCAAAACCAGTCCGTCTTATAAGGGACCAACAAAGAACTATTAGCCATTGGGATAGATAGCCCTTAAGAACGTCTAAAGCTTTATAATGATTTTTTTTCCAAATGGAAAAAATAAACAGCACTATGGAATAATGATTTGTAGTGCATGACTGCTTTATGACCTTTAGAATAAAACACGAACGCTAAAGGATCCAAGATTTTGTTTCTGACTCTTGATTGGGCCAGAAAGCAATGCCTATTAAAAATGACCCCAGATACAGGCATGCCCACCTCTTCCCAGTGACCTTGAACATGCATATTTGGAATCACAGTAAGATGGGAGTAACAGCCAATTTCATTTCACCTTTTTTTTTTTTTTTTTTTTTTTTTGAGACAGGGTCTTGCTATGTAGTTCAGGCTGGCCCGGACTCACTATGTAGCTGAGGCTGGCCTGGATCTCGTGGTGATCCTCCTGCGTCAGCCTCCTGCGTGCTGGGATTACAGGTGTGCACCACCACGCCTGGCTAGCAGCCAATTTTTGAGCCAGTTAAAACCTTGAAGCTTACTTCCTCCCGCCAACGGTGTCAGAGAGGAGAAGGGCACAGTGACTCATTGCCGATGCCTGTCCTCTTCTCCCTCACATGAGGAGCAGGAGTGCAGTGGCCCTTAGGGGACAGACGGGAGGTTCCAGTCAAGTTTGGCCCAGGAAAGCACCTGGTGGTGGCAGGGCCAGAGGCCAGAGGGTGCTCATACAGAAACAGGGAAAAGCACGGGGCAGCTTGTGGAAGCGCAGGCGCCAAAGCGAATACAGAACTGAATCCTGCCAAGAAGGGGAAATGAAAGTAAAATGCTGAAGTTTCTGCAGGGGACACGGTGAAACAGAGGGAGGCGGTGAGAAGGGGGTGGGGGCGCGAGTAGTAATTTGAGGTTCTTTATATTCTACGGAAGAAAATACTCATGAGTAATCTTTTCCCTAAATGCAAGAAGAGCCACACACTCCAAACAGCACTGCCCGTTAAGAACAACAGTTTCTCTTCTCACTTCCCATTAATCTCTCCCACAGCTCGGCCCTAGAAGCGACCAGGGCCACAGTGGAAACCCCCTCACCAGAACCCGATGCTGCAGGCTCCACGCTTGTGTACAAAGCGAGTTCCTACCAGCAAGTTCCAGGGAATGCAGGGCAATCCTAGCAGTTTTACAGATGCCATCAAGATGGAACAAGCTACCTGCTCCAGGCCATTCAATAAATTGATCAGTCACTGCTCTTGCATTAGCATAAAGAGAGGTGGACAGCTCACTGAGCTGGAAAGAGGTCAGATACACTTCGTGCGGGGAAAGTCGGGTCCCACTGCTATTTCCTTTTTAATTCAATAGAACAAAGAGGCTGTGGTATAGAATGTGCTTTGCAATTCTAATTGAAAAAGAAGCCATTTCTCTCAAACCTGGGGGCCCTCTAAGGCCTGTGTGTTAAAGCACCTAACTCTAAGGAGAATAGAGCCTAGTACCCAGGGGGGACTCTGGTCTAATCTAGACCATTTAATTTACTAAATAGTCATTTAAGAAGCACTCCTATGCACCTAGCATGGTTCTAAGCACTTTATAAATATTAGTTCATTTAACTGCATGCTCATGGACCCCAGGAGACAGGGGGTTCAGATTAGGAAACTGAGGCTCAGTACATTTAGGGGATTTGCCCAAGGGAGTGTGGCCCTAGAACAAGATGAGCTGAGATCAGAATCAGGTACATGCTTCTGGAGTCTGTGTTCTTACCCATCACTCTGCTTACCCAAACACTCCCCAGCCACACTCAGAATTGAGACTGGTTTTCAACATCTATTCGGGATTCAAAAAAGACTCCAGTGCACTGATTCTTATGCATCGAAGACTGAGATCCTTAGAGCCTTTCTCAAGTTACCAACAAACTAAAAGCATAGCAAGAAGGAAAAAAAAAAAAAAGGGATCTGTAGATCCCTGGAGAAATAGAGTTATAAATGGGGAGAGGAGGGAGTCGGGTGGGACTCTGCTTTTACTGAACTTAGGAACAAAGCACCACTTTCATAGCTGCTTGACCACGGCGCTCACCAGCGCTGTTTTGGTGGTTCACATGATTCACAGCCACTAATGGGCCAGAAGTTGTATAGGCAGGATCAGGGAGGGACACATGTAACTTGTTTTACAGTTGTCCCTTGCAATTTTCACTCAACAAAGTTAAAGGATATAATGTTAGTGATCATTAAGAAAAAGAAAAAAGGGGGGGGAAAGAGCATGAGAGAGCGAGCCATTCTCCTGCACCCGTGACAGCACTCCCTGTGCATATAACACACCCGTGAGAGCATTTACTAAGGTCAGAATTTTTAATGCCAATTCATGTGAGGCTACTTGGGAAGAATTTTGTAAGAAGGAAGTGAACTACTATGATTAAGAAAATTACTACAAATTCCACTGCACTTTTTCTTCCAAGGGGAGTCAAGTTAAGTTCTGGTATTGAACCCTTCAATGATACATTTGACCAGGCTCCTAAACTTTCTTGATTTTCCCATTCTATGTTCAAAGGGGCAGCCACATACATCAGGACACTCTGACGCTCATTTCAGATTTTCTGCATTACGCTTAAACTTGTGATGAAAAGTGTTCTGCGAGTCAGAGCGTGGACTTTATTCTCAGATCAGCCACTAATTAACACATGATTCTGGGCAGGCTGCTCGGCTTCTCATTGGCTCATTGGCTTCATTTGTAAAACAAGGAGCTTAGAGTCTGCGACCACTATTCCCTTCAGGCTTAATACAGTCAATATGCTCCTATTTAATTTGGATCTTATAAACCAAAGAGTACATACAGGGAAGAGCTTTTCCTTTTCCTACAAAATTACTCTTTGTTCATGATCATGACCCTAAGACCTTGAGATTTTGTAACTTCCTGAAGGATCTTCTGAGTCATGGAACATAGATTAGTGCTTAAGACTGTTTTATTATATTCTAATTCTCTGGAAAACTGTAAGTTAGCCATGACAATGATAAACACAGCAGTCTGCGTCTTTGGAGTTGATCTGTTGCTTCCCCACACATTACCTTGTGTAATTCCCACAAATGTCTCCCAGAGTTAGTTGGGTTCCCATTTCAGTTTAACAGATGAGGAAACGGAGGGCTCACAGTCAGTAGATGTGGTTTGAGCAATATTTGGTTCAAGCTCTCTCTTTTTATTTGCTGGTACCGGGGTTGAACACAGGACTTTGTGCATGTTCAGCAAGTACTCTACCACTAAGCTATATCCCTAGTTCCCAAGTTCAAGCACTTTGGGTATCACAGCTGTTCACCAAAAACACCCTTTACCCCCAACTTTCTGTATAAATGAATTTGCTCTAGATTCTATGGTCTGGAGAGCAGAATCATGAAGTGTGAGCGATGAGGGATACCACAAAGATGATCTAGTCCAATCCTGACCCCACTTCACTGATTAGGAAACTAAAACAAAAAAAGTTAAGACTGAACTACAATCAACTGCCCCAAGTGCCCTGACTCTTTCCAGTATCCCAGGTTATGCCACAATGTGATCAGATGACACACAACAACTTTGTAACCCTTGACATAGTCGCAGCAGTTACCACACTCCCTTGCTTAGTCATCTCCCCCGCAGACTAAGTAGCCTTCACCGGCCCAAACATAACTTCTGCACTGCGGTGTTACACCCCCACTAACCTGCCCGCCTCCTCTGGAGATGCTGTTTGGTGCCATCCCTAAACCCAGTCCAGCAACAGGACCAGCACTTTTCCTTCCTGAACAATACAGTTCTACGGATAGTATTAGTCTACAATTATTGAGTGCTTTCACCATGATTAAGAATCTTGTCTTACAGACAGGAAAACTGCAGCACAAGTCAAGGGAAATGGTGGTGCTGGGACTGTTGGTTCCACTGTTCTTACTCGTCCTCTCTCTCTCTCTCTTTCATACTGGGGATTGAACAAAGGCCCTCTGCACTGAGCTACATCTCCAGCCCATTTTTATTTCAAGTCAAGGTCCTTGCCAGGTTGCCCAGGCTGGGCTCAAATTTGCAATTCTCCTGCCTCAGCCTCCCAGAGTACTGGGATTATAGGCATGTATCACCATGCCCAGCTCCACAGTCCCAACTCCTAATATCCACCATATTACTTCTTAAGTGGCCTAAAAACAGCAAACATGAGTGATTTCTTTGTGCATATGAGTTATATAACTTATTTAATTTCTACAAGAATCCTGTAGAAACATCACCACCCCCATTTACAAAGGAGTAAAGCTTCATTTACCAAAGAGAAGTGACTTGGCTAAAGACAGAGAGCCTGGAAATGGAAGAGCAAACATTTGAAACCAGTTGATTGGAACCAAAGTCCACAGTATTAACCACCTGCCTCTCGGCTGAGGATTATTTGGCATTTTGGCAGGACATAAAATTAAATTTATGAATTAATTTAAAGAAAAAAGGAAAATGTTTCCTAGTGGTTAAGCATGCAGGCATTGAGCACCAACAGCATAGAACTTCTACTTCCTAGCTGTGTGTCCTTGTGCAAGTTCCTCAACCTCTCTGTCTCAATTGCCTTAAGAATAGGGGAAACTTTCAACCTGTAAAGTAGCATTAAACTGCAGATGACATGCTTATCAAATTTTTAGATGACATAAAACTAGTGTAAAATAAAATTATATAAATGATAAAGATGATCTAAAAGACACAGCCCAGTATGTGGTATAGAGAAATCATTTAATAAATGATATTAATAAAATATTTAATAAGTATCTATTTTTTTACTATCCTTATTACCATGATTATTTTTATAATCTCACCCTAACCTGCACATATTTATATGGTGCTTGGGATCCAACTGTAAGAAGGTAAGTTAATCAATATGAAATGTCATCATTCCAGCTTGCTGCAGTTTCTCCAGATTTGGATCTCTTTCCTGGACCATCTATACCCCATAGCTTTATGTCATCTGCAGCTTTGATAAATACCTGCCACTTCAATGGGACTGACAGAGTGCTGATCAGGTGAGGGCTGAGATGGAGCCCTCCAGTGACACACCAGCCACTTCCTTTCAGATGGATACAGATCAAAGGATTGGCTCCTTTGAGTAGAATGGATCAATTGTTAATCCATCTAAATACTCTGCTGGTATTTGGACTACATTTTCCAAACTGCCCATAAAAGCACCATCATAAACTCAATAGAATACTTTCCTGATGTCCAGAAATATAGTAACTAAAACTTACACCAAACTTACTGAGGAGGATGAGGAGGAAGAGAAGGAGCAGGTATCTGGCTCTGACAGTAGCTTTTTCCTAAATGCTATTACACACAGGCATGAAAATCTGTCCTGAATTTCATCATAAAGTTCTTTCAAGTTAGCTGTTTTAGTCAATACATGCATTTTCCCCACTTCCTATTGCTAATATTAGACAAACAACAGTTCATCTTCTTTCATACAGTACTGCTTCCATTTCCCACTCCCTTAAGTCACTGTCAGGGGTAGCTTATCTTTCACCCATGTACGTTCTCTCCCAGGGATGATATGTATTTGGGCCAAGAGTCTTGAAGTTATTTAGAATAATTTACATTTGTTTTTACAGTGAATGCACCCATCATGGGCTTCCATTCCCCTTTGTCAACATGTACGCTATCTGTTTTAGTCTATCATTTTCCTTGATGGAAGAGCAGGAAGAAAGTAAAGCTGAACAGTTGTGTTTTGGCTTTGCAGCTGGGATGTTAGTCCATCCAACCCAAATAAGTAAGCTGATACCAGGTTTATTCTTACAGCACTGCCCCCAACACTCGTTGTTTTCTGGGGCATCTCCCATAGTTTCCAGCACACTTGGTTTTAACATTCTAGATCTAAGAAATTCTCCTTTACATTTTTCTTTTCAGTAAGTTGTTTTTTCACCCTTATATACATCTTCATAAAAATCTGAGCTCATTAGACTGGTATAAAGCAGTAGGAAGTTAGTTGGCATGATCTTTCTGGCAACTGAGTTGGTGATATTTTAAGAGCCCAGTAAATGTTAGCTTCTGACAATCTACCTTAAAGAAATAACTTAGCATAGAGAAAAATCTCTCATGCGTAAAGATGTTCATAGCAGTGAACAAAATAATGAAAAAATTTTGAAAAATTATTTTTCAAAATAATGAAAAAATGGGAACATAAATAAAAGAATAGAGGTTAAGTAAACTTACTACTAACATCTATGGTGACATCACTAACATCACAGATAACATCTATGATAGGAAAATTATGTAACCAATAACAAAGTATTTGTAGAGTATAAATTAATATTGAAAACCGAAATCTCAAAAATGCACAGAAAATATTATAAAGTATAAAATATTAATAGCAACTGTCACTCAATAGTAGAGTTATAGGTAAGTTTATTGTCTTTTTCATTTTTTATTTCCCAATTCTCTAAATTAAGCATGTATTAATTTTATATTTTAAAAAATCTGTTTAAAAATTAAGTGCATCATGGGCCAGTGAGATGGCTCAGCAGTGTAAGCACCTGCCTGGCAAGCGTGAGGGCCTGAGTTTGACTCCCGGAACCCACATATGAAAAAAGGGCCGGTGATATCGCTCAGTGGCACAGGTGCCTGGTGGCGCACGAGGTCCTGAGTTTGATCCCCGGTACCCATAAAAAAAAAAAAAAAAAAAAAAAAAAAAAAATTAAGTGCATCAGAGACTATCCCCAATACAGCCTCATCAGTTGCTTTTTATACTTTCATTTTTTGTTTTTATTTGTATGAGTATATGTTTGCAGTACACAATGATTACATTCATCATGGGGAGTCGGCACATCTTAATTCTTCTTACATTCTCTTCCCCTTCCCTCTTTTCCCTCTCCTTCCATCTCTTGGTCCCTTTCCCATTTACAAAAGATCTATCTCCCTGTTTCCTATTATTTATCTTTTATTTTGCTATTTGATTTATACTTTGGGTTTCTCATATAAGAGAAACCATGTGACATTTAAGCTTGTGTGTCTCATTTTATTTAACATTATGATTTCAAGGTGTATCCATTTTCCTACAAATGACTCAAATTTAATCCTTCTTCACAGTAGATAGTACTGCACTGTGTGATCAGATGCTTTAGTTGTTTTCCCCCTTTTTGTTCCAGTAAGAGTCATATGCAGTTGTTAAGTCCAAAAATTTCATATTCAAGACCACACTGACTTTCCTAGGTTGTGTCACAGCTTTTCAGTTCATGGGACCATACGTATGTTTCCTCTAAACTTCTAAATTTTGCCTCCCTTAAATTAAGAAAACACATCTCGTAGTGTCTTTCATTTTCCTTCCCTAATATGAAGATGCTATTTTCATTCTCACCAAAAGTTCCTATCATTTCTACTATGCCAACCAATTTTTCCTTATTTTTCAGACTTTAGTCCAAATTAGCAGTGCCCCTCATTGTCTCTTCTACCTTCTGAGAGATAAAATTGCTAATCTTTAGGACTGAAAATGTGTGTGCATGTACCTGAAGGGGATTTCTCAGTGATGTGCATGTGGTGCTTGGCACATAATGGTCCAGACTCCGCAGTGCCGGACTCTATAGCCAAATGCCCCCAATGCTAGGGGATCTACCTTGGGGCTGGCCCTGCAGCCTGTGACTGCTACTCCTTCTTCCCAGCACCTCTCATCATCTACTCCTGCTCTGTCTTAGATACCCAGGACACTTCAGATATGTGCAGCTCCCAGTATTACCAAGTTTTCCCACATCCATGTCTCTTCAGCAATTATTCTGCGAAGGGGCTAAAGTTAGTAAAACCACTTTTGCATAACACACTGAAGTTCAGAGAGGTTGAACAGATTTTTCCGAGTCACACTGAGCATAGGTAGTACCAGAATGCTAGCTCCAATTTATCTGTATCAGTGAATTTCCTCTGGGTGAAAAGAAATAACAGATATTAAAGCCCTTGCACTCTCAAATGCTGTGTAAAAATGCAAAGGATTAGGAATAATAAGCAATAAACTGGACTTGTGATGGCAGGCCTGGGTTAGTGTTAGATCTAGAATTGTGAACAGTGCTCAGTCAGAGACTTCTGACCTCTGCGGAGGGGCAGCAGCCGGCAGGGCTCACCTTGCAATTCTTCCCCATGTGCCCTACCTTCCAGAAAACCCAAATATCCTCAGGGCCCTTGGCACTGCTTCCAGAGGAGGCATTCTGATAAGCTCCAGGTCTCAGTCCTCTGGACTTGCCTTTAACCTTGGATATACTACTTGATCAAAACTGCTTTCTGCACACAAATTCTGTCACCAGGGGACTGGAAGTTCCAAAACACTGCCTCTTTCTGTCCCCAAGGTCACCCTAGATCTCACACTCAGTTTCCAAGTGGAGGCTGGAAGGTCATCCTCACCCCAAAACTCCAAAAACAGATATGCTTCATGTTCATGCTTAGATCTAAAGTCACATTCAAGTTCTCAAACCATTTTTTCTTATAAACTTAATTTTATAGACTTTTCTAACTTTCACCTAGTTTTAATCACAAAGGCGTTTCTGGCAAGAAACTCACTGACAGCCAGGCTGGCCTGTGGCTTGCCACTTGCCATTGCGAGCAAGACTTTACGAGATTCCTTCTCATTTCTGCTTTTGGCCAGTGAGCCCAAGGTGGCAAGAGGCATGTAACATTTTAGATAAGAGCTTGGGTTTTGGAGTCAGATCATCCTGAGTTAAAATATTGGTCCTGCCATCTACTACCTCAGTAGCCATGTGTAAGTTACATCTTGGAACCTCTAGTTCCTAAATTGTAAAATAGGGCCAAGAATAGTACTTACCTTCTAGGGCAAATTTAAATGTGAAATGCAATAATCCCTAAAAGGACTAGCACTGCCCCTGGTGTATAGGAAGTGCTCGATTCATGATGGGAGTTGGGTAGGATGCAGACTAGAGAGCTAGGTGTACTTCGTCACATGTTTCTAGGAGGGTAAAATACTTTCTGCTGCTCAGTGGAGTGCTGGAACTTGTAGCGAGAGTTCTCTGTCCCTTGTAATGCTCTGGCAGAGATACAGAGCCAGTAGCCCCTTGAAGAAGAGTACTGGCACGGAGAGTGTACAGGCTGTGAAACGGGCTCATGCGGACAAATGGCCTGGAGCAGGTGAGAGGCTGGAGGAAAGGAGCTGAGTAGGAGCCTGCCAGGTCCTAGACAAAGGTGAAGCAAGTGCGTCATTAGCCTCCGATGTGAGACTTACGCATCTTTAAAAACCCTAGTAGTTAGGGTAGATGATAATGACAATCATAATAATTTTATGCAATACAGTCATCACTACATATCCATGGCTTCCATGCTGCACAACTGTGGATTAAAAATATATTTCTAAAATTACATTTGTGTTGAACCTTTAGATTATTTTTTTATCCTCTAAACAATGCAGTATAATTACTATTTACATAACATTTACCTCTTATTAGGTATTGTAAGTAATCTGGAGATGATTTAAAGTATATGGGAGGACGTATTCAGGTTATATACAAATATTATGCTTTTGTATATAAAGGCTTGAGCAGTCTTGGATTTGGGTATCTGTAGGGGTCTGGAACCCATCCTCTGCAGATGACAAGTATCGACTATATTTTAAAAATCAAAGCTAATGCAAAAAAAAAAATTCACGACAAACAACGCTGACAACTGAAGTCATATGGACAAGAGCAATAGTGGGGCGGGTACAGTGTTCATGGAAAGAGGAGATAGATGGGAGCAGGACTTTCCTAGCTTTTGGAGGCAAAGGATTCCTTTGTGAGCTCTGGAAGAGTCATTAACCCTCTCTGGAAATGTAGACATCTGCCTGGAATTTCAACATTTAGGGATACCCCAAGTTGATCCATTGGACACTGGAGAATCAGTTTAGTGTTTGTCAGTATCATGTGTGCAAATGAGTCTGACAATATGTACCTGTGATACAATGCAAAGACAAATTAGGTTCGAGAAATACACACATATATCTCTCAATATTTGGAGAAGGACAACGGAAGAGAAGCAGGAAGGGTACTCTCTTCTACTCTGAAGTGGGGGGAAGACGGAATGACAAAAGCTGGTCTAGGGGACACCTGACCTTATGTGGGGAACATTCCTTTCTCGGGTATGTTAGAAATCACTGCTCACATATTGGGAGTTTTTATTCATACCAGTGAAGGTTCATCGCTGCAAATTATCTCAATCTATGGCCAGTGAGGCCACATGAATACACAGAAGAGATGCTATTCAAAGAGGAGCTTCCGAAGAAAAGATGCAAAAGGGGAAGATTTTCCCATACGGTAGGGCAGAAGGACACATTTTATTATCAAATTTCCTGATATTTATGCCCATAAGAAGCTCAACTTTAGAAAGAAAAAAAAGTGTACAAAGATAAATATTAAGAGTTGGAAAGTTCCTTACACAGATTTAGTGAAAAAATCAGAATTGTCTGTGGAATGCTGGTGCAGAGATATTTCCTCCCTCAGTGGAAGCAGACAAATACAGAGAACTTCAAGATGTGGGTGGACTTGCACAATCCACAGAACGGGGATGATCTATGGACGGAGCCTGAATAAAAGCGAATGTGTTTCCTTTCTTTCCCCTCTTGCTCTTTTAAACCACACACAGATGATCTCTTGTGCCTACCCGGCCACCGTCGACAGAACATTCCTTTAAGAAGTGAAACAAGAGTAAACTCATTCTCATTCTGGACAGGGACTGCGGCCCAAACACTGGGATGGGAGAGGCTGCCTTTTGTGTGGCTTAGCTGGGCCTGTTCCTCCCTTTATTCTGAGGAAATTTAAGAAGGCAGGCTGCCTTTTCTCAGGATGGAGACCGTCCCTACCACCACAAATCCAGAGAGGTGAACAGGGACCCAAAGCAGGCAGCACAATAGAAGTATTTAACTTTTACAATGCTCACCCCCCAGACCTCGGAAAATACATATGGGGACCCAAAGACAGATTTAACCGGCGGTACAAAGCAGCCCCAAACACTTCTACAACAATGCTTTCCTTGCAAATGTCTTCTTCTAGAGAGAATTCTTTCTTCTTTCTTCCTTCTCCTCTCCCCTGACTCCTGGGGTACAGACTCCAGGTGTTTGCAGAGGCCCCGCTGGTTGCCTCTCGGTGCGGAACTGAGTCTCTCCCAGGCTGCTGATTCAGCATCCGAGGGGCAGAATGACTGTGACAACACAGGCGGGATGAAATCACTCTCACAGCGTTGCTGACGCCTTATGAAATGAAGAAAAACCAAACTTGGACAGGCAACTTCTATTTCAAGATAATCGTGTTGCACTTGCATGCATGCGCGTGCTTGTGCCCAAGTGTGCGGCAGCCTTCTCTCTGTTACTCATCCCCTGTTCCTTCTTTATTCACAGGGAAATGACTTTTGTAGATGGATCCACAAAAACAGACACAATCCTTTCCCTCACTAGTTACGTTCCCCATCAGAGGTGTAAAGGTTATTGATCCCCTGGCTGAGGAAATGTCACTTAGAGTCAGGAAAATTGAAAATAAAACAAACCGACACCATTCCCCCTGCAGCCAACTCAACGGTCAAAGGGACATCATGATGCCCACCCATGTGGAAGACAGAGCACCTTTCTCTTGTGCTCCCTCACCCAGTCTGAAATTTTATATTATTTTCTCCTTAGATGAAGCATGAACACCTCTGTAGAAGAGGGAGCTGGTAAAGAAGAGAAACATGCAGTCCACAAAATCCATTCACACGTGCTTTGCTGGGCAGCCAGAAGGAGTCAGAGGAATGAGCCAAGTGATCCTCAAGGGTCTGGGACAGGCGGCACAGCAGTGGGGGATCCTAGCAGCCAGGAGGCAGAACGGCAGAAGTACCTTGAGGAGCAGATCTGAACTCAGGCAAGAGCCTGTGGTCACTGAGGGCTCAGGATGCTGCAAAGTGCTTTTCGTTCTGCAGCAGACACGGGTACATGTACAATACCAACGCCAGGCTTCTGAGTCTGGAAGAGGCTTTTGTTTGTGTATCTTTGACATGGGAGTCTCAAAAAACTGTGAAGAGAATGCACGGCATGTCACTGATGGTGCAAGCAATGCTCACTCTCAAACTGCAAAGCTGCTTTCTGAGGCTTGGTAGAGATCTCCAGGTGGCCTGTTGATAAAACATTCTGTCCACTTTCGGTTCTTGCAAGAGTTACTCACTTGACAGAAATATTATAAATCGCCTTTAACCAATTCGTTACAGAATGAAATCCACACTCAAATGTGGATCCTATTTCTGTCACCTACTAACTGCCTGCTGAGTGGAAAGGGCTGAGTGGTGGCACCACCAAAAAAAAATCTGCCCACATCCTCATCCCCGGAACCTGTGAATGTGACCTTATTTGAGAAAAGGTCTTTGGAGATATAACTTAATGAAGCTGAGGATCTGGAGATGAGATCATCCTGGATTCTGCAGGTGGGTCCTAAATCCAATGACAAGTGACCTTATAAGGGAACACAGAAGAGACAGAGGAGATGGCCGTGTGCACACAGCAGCAGAGGCTGCAGTTACTCAGACACGAGCTTGCGCTGGTTTTCTGCTTCACAGGATCCTATTATCCACAGGTTGAAATTTCTGCCTTTCTCCAAGTATTTGACACTTCCTCTTGAATTGTTTCTTTTTTTCTTTCTTTTTATTTAAAAAATTTCAGTTTCCACCTTCTGTTTTTCTTAAAAAACTGCTCTTAGTATAGATTTATCTTGTATTCTTACTAGTTCACTTTTCATTTCTGAAATGATTTTAATTCTTTCCAGAGTTCTATCTTCTCATTTCCAAGTTCTTCTAATTCTACGTGAACACTTCCCCCACCACCATGTTTTATATCGTTTTCTTAATGTGTTTTAGCTCACGGGGAAGTAGATAAAGTTCTGAACTGTTGCAAAGTCATGTCATTTCAACTTGCTTTCTTTAGGGATACTGTTCTGCTCCTTATTTTCTTCTATGTTAAAAAAACTGTGTGGGATTTGACCTCACTACTTTCCTATTGCTCATTTTTCATATGAAATTAATTTTTCCGAATTTTTGGGAAATGGTGTGCTTCCAGCTTTACCCAGCTATCGCTTCTGTTCTCACGTGGTGTTCAAGAATACATGACGGTTGGCTTTCTGAAATCACTTGGTTCTGTTTCCCCTTGGGGAGCTTTTCCCTAAGTCTCTGCTGTTTCTGTCCTGCTTGAGCTGGTTCTACTCCTAGCAGCTACTCCACAGTTTCCGCTCTTTGGGAAGGAGGACGAGGCTGGTGAGCTGCAGAGGCCACTGTGACAGGGAACTCCACGCGCCACTCATTCCCACTGCTGGACTGAGCGAAACCTCTCCGCTCCTACTTTCAGCCAGTCCTCCACACTGCTGGTGACTATCTCTCAGCTATTTCGGGTTTTCCCTCTTCTATGGTGTGTCAAAAGCCCCCGTATCTTGGGGCTATCCTGTTACCTAGTTTTGTTATTAGTATCACCTGTGGGTTTTAGTTTTGCTCTGTTCTTAAACGGACCTTCTGGGAATGATACTGTTGCCTGTGCCACCTTCCCCAACTGCGTCCCTGATACTTCCTATTTGAAAGGACAGCATCCCTGTGATGTCTTATTACAAAAGGGCACCAATCTTTTTGTGTTTCTTGGTGAACTGCTGCTTGGTTTCATGGCAATAAATGAAAGAAATGTGATAATCAATTGGAGGGGTCTCTGGTCCCTCAAAGGAGTCCTGGGCCCAAGTGCAGGGCCCATAGCAGTCAGGAAGCCCAGCGACACCACCCCGAGGGAACCACACGAACGACTGCAGACATATAGGGCTCAGAAGGCTCTGAAAGTCAAGGGAGCGGAAACACCACAATTAAAGAACTAAGGAATGAGCTCAGTGAGGACAAACTTCCCAGTGGAAGAAATTTCTAGTGGGAACTAAACAACAACAAAAGCACACAACATTTTACTCTTTCCATGGACAACTGTGGAATTTCTTTTTTCAATTCACAAAAACTGAGTCACTCAGCCCTTTAGCTGGATACCTGGGCAATCTGAGGTCATGCTAAGGACCTCCCCAAGTAAGCCTGTTCCAGGATCAGTAACAAACGGCATCTTCAAAGAAATACGGAATTTTCACCACTGACTTCCCCACACAAGCCCTCAGAGTTGTGAATCAGCTGCTCCTTTCAGAAAAAGTCCACGAAGCCAGAGAGCTGTGTGACACCGGGGACCTGCAGGTGAGGCTGCTCTTGCTGTTGGCTGCAGCCCTGCTTTCCTCTTTCAACGCCTCCTGTCTCGTGAGGGTTTGTTTGGAAGATCCGACTCATCCCTGACATGCCGATCTCATCGGAGGACGCTGTCGTGGTCTGATAATTTTTAAAAAATGGCTTTTTTAATGCGGCCCTTGGAAACTTTGCAAGAAATGTATTGATTTGAAATACTCAAGCTGAATTATTGAGCTTTGGCAAAGGGAAATAAATCTTTCCCATTCCCCACGCCTGTTGCCAAGCATAGCTTCCAGGAAGCAATGGCTGTCCTTTCTGGAAATGAAGGGAAACTCAAACATTCTATCACTCTCCCCTGACTCCCTCCCCACTCTCCTCTTCACTTGGAATTCACTGACAAAAGCACTTTACATTCATTGCTCATTTGCCTGAATAGGCATCCGAATTAGTAATGCCCAAATTAGTAATGCCTGGCTGAGGCAGCTTCCTAAATAATGAAGCCTGATCGTTTTGGCAGACCCCGAGGCCTGTGGAAAGCAAGCCTGCAGCACGTCATTAGGTTAAACGCTCTTCCGGTTTTATAATCAAAATTTCCCCTACAGACCTGGATGTGCACAGTAGAAAGAACATGCTTACCGATGCTGGAGATTAGCAAGGGAGCCAGGACTGGGGCTGGAAGGTGGGAACAGTGCGGGAAAGGGGACTCACGCTGCAGTGTTCTAATGCACAGGGCAGGATTAGCAACGAGCTTCCTGACATCTGCTATTGCTTTTATTTCAGTTAGGGAGATCATCTCACCTGGCAACATTCCAGGGGAATTCCCATCATTGCCATCAAAACGCAGTGTGGGCTAACTGTGCCGAGCTCTCCTCTGTCCATCTCTCAGTTCACGCACCCTCTTGCCTATCCATCTAAAGCAGCAGCCACTCACTTTTCTTTGCATCTCATGTTGGGTTGAGGGAACGTCAAGGGGAATGATACCTGGATTTTACAGTCTGGTAAGGAGGCAAGGAATTGTAAAGAGACAAATTTATGAGTCAGTGCATCAGTGCATGACCAGGGAAGACTTTCCAATCTGCGGGATGAGTGAAAGTGCATAAGCAGTTTGGGAAACTAAATCATTGTGCAGATTAGGACATGAGATATAGATATGTGCTTAAATGGGTGTGGGAGGTGACAAAACATCTCTGCTTTGATGCTTGACAGGCATGGTTAGCCTTAATCTGTCCCAAACTGACCTCCGGGCAGCACCGTCTCCATCTGCTGCCCTTGGTCTTTCCCACCTCAGACCAGCTCCATGCTTTCCACTGCCAAGGCCCCACACCTTGCAGTCATCTTTTGTCCCCTCTTTCTTTCACATCCCCTTCTAATCCATCAGCAAAAGCTGTTGGCTCTGCCTTCCAATACCTCTTTATATGACTGCAGCTGCAACTGACCTCTGCAGCTGCCATGTTAGTCCCAGCTAGTTAGTCCTACGATTAGCTGTCTTTTGGCCCCTAACTGGTCCCCTAGCTTCTACCATTGTCCCCTATGACTTATGCTCAACATACCTGCCAGAGGGACCACTTAAAACATATCCCTCTTCTGCTTAAAATCCCCCAGCAGCTCCCCATATCACTCAGGGTTCGTGTCAAAGTTCTTAAGATCTTCTGAGCCCAGTATGATCTGACTCCTCTTTGAACCCACCTCCCACCACCCTTTCTTTCCCTCAATCCTGCTGCAGCCATACTGACCTCTATGCTGTTCCTCAGACGCATCAGGCACATTCCTAAGCTGTTTCTCAACTGCAGCGTTCTCCTCATTGATAGCCTTACTTCCTTCAAGTCCTCCCTGGACACTCCATCTAAAAATGCAAATCTCTATTCTCTGACTCCTCATCTTTGTATGTTATTTATCACTAATCAAATAGCTATACTATTATCTTGTTATTCATTTCCTCACTAGAATATAAACGGACCTTTGCTTTCACTTCTACTGTATCTCCAATATCTCAAGCAGCTGGCACAGTGCATGAACTGAGGTATTTCTGAGTGAATGAGAAGCCATATTACACAAAGGAGACAGTACACAAAGTGGTTAGGAGTGTGGTCCTGGAGTAGGTGTTCTGGTTTTGAATCCTGGTTCCATAACTTACTAGCTACGTGACCCTGGGAAGGGTACATACCTGTCTGTGCCCCAGTTTCTCTGTAAAACTAGGATAGTAATAGGACCTTTGTCACGGAATTGTAAGCATTACGTATGCTGGGATGTGTGTAAAGGCCTCAGAACAGTACCTGGCATAGATTAAGCACTTGACAAATGTTAGCTATTATTAGGAAGGGCCTTGTCTGCTGTACTGAGTTAGACTTTATCCTAAGGCTACATGGAGTCATTGAAGAATTTTAAACAAGGGAGTAACATAATCAGATATTGTTTCAAAGGATCATTCCAGCTGCAGAGTTGGAATGAATCAGATCAGGGCAAGACTGGTACGAGGAGAGGGATCAGAAGGCTGCTGCAGAAATGGAGATGACAGATATTGTTAGTTTGAACTGAAGCAGAAGGAATGGAGGGAGGATGGGCTCAAGATATTACAGGGGTAGAATTGATGGAACCTGCAGATTAATTCAATGTGGAGGAAGCAATGAGAAAATACAGGCTTCTGATTCCTGCAACTAGATGGATCGTGGTGCCCATTACCCCAGCTCACAGGGGCCTGGTGGGGATAAGATAGATTACACTTTGCTGAATATGAGGTGACCATGGGACATCCAGGTAAAGAGAGCTCATAGGCAGCTGTATATATGCATCTGGTAGTCAACAGAAAGACTTAAGCTAGAGTTTAAAAAATATTTGGTCATCACTAGCACACTGATGATTGTTGAAACCATTATAGTACATGCGTTTTCCTATTAAAGAAGCAAGCAATTTAAAAAAGGTATATGCTTGAAGAATGGGACAGCAGGAGAGAAGTCAGGGGAGAGTAGTAACTTGTGAGGCAAAAGTGAGTTGCAGGCAGTGGTCAAGACAGGAAAGGAACGATAAAGAGAACCATGGCAAATCCCATGGATTTAGCAGCTGATGATTGTAGTCACAGCAGATGAGCACTGGAGGTAGGAACTAGGGGACATGGGCTGAGTAATTTTAACAGGGGGTGAGGAGCATGGGTAAAGAACTCTCCCAAAAATGTGGCTGTGAAGGAAAACAGAGATGGGGTAGTAGTGGAGGGGATGCAGAATCCAGGCAGGTTTTGTGTAAGACCAGGGAACTAAATGCAAATAGTAAGAAGGCTGAATGTAGAGAAGAGAAAGGAGGAAGCTGGAGTAGAAGGGAAAGGACCTCTGTTTACAGGGGAGAGAACCCCTCCCACTACAATGGGGGGGCAGTAAGATTGGGCATGAAGGCAGGTAAGCTAAAGGTGAGGGTGAGGAGTGCTGACTGACCCTCAGGAAGGAGGAGGTGAGACTGTCTAGGATGGACATGCAGGGGAGGGGGTGGGGCTGCGAGAACCCCAGGGAGTGGGACTAAGCTGACCAGGGGCACCCTAAGGCTTGGTAAGCAGTGTGTTAGCTTTCTAGTGCTGTAACAAAATACCCAAGAAAAATGAACTTAAAAGGAGGAAAGATTTATTGTGGCTCATGGGTTCAGAGAGTTTGGTCCTATAGTTGCTTGGCACCATTACTTTGAGCCTGTAGCAAGGCAGAATATCATGGCAGGGAGTGGGTGGAGAGCAAAGTTGCTCACCTTGTGGTCAGGAAGGGGGGTCCCTAATACATCAAGGACACACCCCCAATAACCTCCCTTCTCTCACTAGGCCCCGTTTCCTTCCACTATCTCCCAAAAGTACCACATGCTGGCCATTAAGCTGTTAGAATATGGGTTTTGGGGGACATTTAAGCTCCAAATCATAACAAGTAGTATCCAGGGCCCAGTTGGGGGAAGCATGTTTTCACTCTCCTCTAGAAGCACAGATTTTAGGCTCAGAGATGCCAAGGTCCATACTATAAATGGTATAAAACCAAAACCACACCAAATATTCAACAAAAATATACAGTGTTCTTTGAGAAATCTTTCTTAAGAACCATTCCTGTTGTTCCTTTGATTAAAACCTTCATGGCTCCCCACTGAAGTCACAATGAATAAATCACATTCTTTAAAGAGGGATTCAGCATCCTAACCTGGCTCTTCATGGCACTTTTGCAGACCTTCCTCCTAGCTTCCTTCACACCTGTTCTGGTCCAGGCATCCTCGATGTGCCTTTGTTCCCACACATGCACCATCTGGCTGGAATAGGTTTCTCTTCCATCTCTGTCTGTTGAAACTCACCTCTTCTTTGAGGCCTAGGACTAAAGTCACTCCTTCCAGGGAAAACTTCTGCAAATGTCTTCCCTTCTTTTTTTCCTTCCAAAGCACTTTGAAGATTCATATGGAATTTCTAGAATGTGATGCTGGAGTTATTAGTGCACATGTGTTTTTTTCCCACTAGGGGGTAAGCTCCAAATGAAACCTTGTTTGGTCTCCAATAAACCATCATGATAAGGGCTCCCATACTTGAGTTAGCCAGGTGGCTGGCCCAGCCCTGCTATGCTATTGGTGGCTACAGAAAAAAGCACAATACTTTATGAGAAGGAATAATTATTTGTGTATTAAAACAAAATGCACCCTACAGATGTCATGTTTCTGAAAAATATCTTACTAGTTGAGCAGATGTTGATGTCATTAGTGGAAATTAGTTCTGAGAAGCACACACATAGGACATTTTTGACTGCTTATCAACTGACTTATTTATTGGCTCTCTTCCTTACTCAGTTTTCTTTGTTTGGCATCTTAGAGTCATTTGCCCTTCTGACATGTTTCATCATTAAGTCCTATTTCTCAAGCTTCCACATTACAATAAAGCAGATGTTGCAGGGACATCACACAAATAGCATCTCATGTCTCTAAGACAGGAAGAATTGAAAGAACGTTAACTTCTGGCATTAAAAGCAAAACCATAAACTGATGTTCTAGAATACATGCCTGGTGCTTTGGTATGAGGATGCTCTTTCATCCTCACAACAGCTCTGGAAGACTGACATGATTGTCCTTCTTTTCCAGATAAGAAAATGCAGGTCAGAGGGGTTGAATGACCTACCAAGGTCCTGACTCCAGTGAGTGGTGGAACCAGGACTCAGTCTTGCCCATGTGACTACAAATTCTAGGCTCCCCCCGCCAGCTCACAACACATCACCAGATGCTTCTCAAGGCTGCAGAGTAATGTCCCCGTCACCCAGCCTGAGGACAGTAATGGCAGGTACTATCCCTGGCTTGGGACTTCAGGAATCTGAATTCTAAGTGGGCTGTGAGTCCACTGGAAGGATGGAGATAGGCTGGTATCCAGGTGGCTCCCATTCACTATGGGGAAATATCAAAGGAAAAGCAGAGTAACATTAATTCTATGAAATCATCAACTGCAGTGTAGACCTTCAGCTGACTCCCACGCTCTCTAACCCCCTGCTGTGTAGCTCTCACCACCATGTAGATGGAGAAACAGCTGACTTCAGAGAGGGAATCAGGAGGACTTCTAGTTCCCTGCTCATTCATCTCTGTGAGCCTCGAGATCTCTCCTGTATCCAATAAGAGGTGAGAGGGGTAGGTAGCTGAGCACTGAGCAGAGGCAGTGATTTCTTTAACAACATAAAGCTGACTGAGTTACTCCCTTGCTTAAGTATTTTCAGAAGCTCCTCACGGCAACCTCAGCTCCCATGTAACCCCCCACGCTGCCCTCTGGCAGATCTGGCTCCAGCCACACCAACACACGTACAGCTCCAGAGGCACTGTGTTCTGTGGCCTTTGCACAAGCCACTCTCTGCCTGGGACAGGAGCCTTCTGTCTTCTGCCAGGTGAACCACACACGCTTCAAAGTATAAGAATATTCCTTAAGGGTCACCTTCTTCGTGAAGTCTTTATTAACCTACACTCCAGGAAGGCTCGGATACACCATTCCCACAGATGGTGAAGACCAGGAAAACAACATAATAACAGCAACAACAACAAAAAGCAGAAATCATTATGAAACTGCCTTTTGCGTCATTTTTTGTTTCTAACCCTTCAACAACCACAGATTCTAACATACCCAGAATCCTGTCCTCCCTTCGTCAAATAAATTTATTTGTTGTGTCCTGCTGACAAACATTCTCAAGCCTATGTCATCACACATACCAAACTCTTCACCCGTATGTCCTTGTTCTCTGAGGCAAATCACAAGAAATGTCCAGCGACACTTCATATATGGTCTGCCGAATGCTTTCACGCCATCATGTCATTTGGCCTTCACAGCAGCCAGGCGAGGCAGTGGTGCGGACATGATGGTTCTTACTTCCAGTAGAGCAGCCTGAAGGGAGAGTGGCTAAGTGGCTTGATCACGGTTGCCCAACTAGTTGAAGGCAGGACCAGGATTAGAAATCTTCTGGCTCTCAGTTCAGGGCTCATCGACTACACGAACTCACAAAGTGGAGGTGGCACTGTCGGTTAGTGTCTTCTAAGAGGACTTTCCCCCTGCATCCATCTTGCTTACAACTGGGCACTGGAGACCAGCCACGTGGAAGGTGGTCCTATTCTATCAGGGCACTATGGGCATCGGGGCATTGTCAGTGAGGACTTAGAAACCTTGTGCTTTAGTCAAATGAGGCAATGACATGAAGGGTCTTTTGACATTAATGGACAAGCAGATATGCCATTCTGAAGCATGATTTGATTTCTTCAGCTAGGAGTGTAGATGGATGAGCGACAGAAATAGGGCATAGCCTGTTCCGTGTTACAGTCCTCTGTTTCCTTCTCCTTCAGGCTCATGCTGGCTCAAACTCTCACCTTTCTGCACTTAACCTGCAGAAGCAGCCCTTAGATCCCTCTCCTGTCCCATAGCATCCTTGGATGGTAGTTTGCACAGTGCTTCTTAGGAGGGCTTGATGCAAGGCAGAGGCAGCAACAAGAATTGAAAGAATGTTAAGTTCTGGCATTTAAAGGCAAAACCATAACTTGATATTCTATAATATGCTGGTGCTTGGGAGATGCTATCTCCTCTTCACAACAGCTTTCGAAGACTTACATTATTGTCTCCCTTTCCCAGATGAGAAAATGCACGCCAGAGGGGTCGGATGCCCTGCTAACTTCCTGACTCCAGTGGGTGGCGGACCCAGGACTCACAGCCCTGCCTGTGTGACTCCAAATCCTAGGCTCCCCTCACCAGGTCACAGATCTACCACTAGCAGCTTCTCCAGGCTGCACAGTAATGTTCCCTCCATCCAGCCTGAGGATAGTAACGGCATGTGCTATCCCGGGCCTGGGACTTTGAACACCTGAATCCTAAGTTTGCCTTCCTTTCCCCGTGGTGTTTCTGTCTCAACCCCTTTCTTAGGTACTTAGAGAATTGTAATTTTTTGGTTAGAGTCTTCTCATTGTATACTGCATTTATTTTTCTACATAATGTTTCCTTCTAGGAAAATGACTGCAAACCACATCTCATAAAGCTGAGGGGAGGGATGGGGGAGGTAGAACGTAACAAGAGGACATTGATCTGAACCATTTATGATATAGATGCTAAACTATGGCCAGCCCCCGAATGATGGTGTCAAACCAAGGCACGAATCAGAACACAGAGGGCTGGACTAATATCTCAAACAGTAATAGTGGCAAGAGTCTGGGGTGATCTGTCCTACCTTTTGGTGATCATATTTGTTATTTCTAGTCTACATTAACTGCTCTAAAACATAAATTTTGTTTTCTCTTCAAGTTTAAGATCCAATCATTTAGAGTTTGGACTCAAAATATTAAAACACTTTTTTACAAAGTTTCATTTACAAGGCCAAGAAAGGATAAAATATCTTAAATTTATACTGCCATGGAAAATAATGGTGGACATACACTTGGAGTCTTCTAAAAGTATTTGGATATAATAAAATAGACACTTAACATGCAAAATGCTACTGAACACAATTTAATCTTTTTTTGATTTCTGAGTGGGTAGTTCAGGATTTTACAGAACTTTGGGGTCACCATTATAAGCATCAGCTGTCACTATATTGGTAAAATATATGATGCGCCTGTTAATAATAGCTTTACAATTCACAGAAAATCAGATAATAGAGGTTTTACTGAAAGTGGGATCATGACTGTTAAAAGAATCAATGTGTTTTCCAAAAGGGCCTAAATCATTTCTTGGAAATAACTCATGCTCTGTGAGAATAGGGTAGAATTTACAAGGAGGTTCTTGGTACTGCTGGCAAAGGTGGTGGTACATAATTGTAAGCTGGTTTTCATTATTAAGTTTTCATTTTGTGTGTGTATTTCTTTGTATTATTGCTGTTAATCCTGTGTCCAATGGCCCATTCACTAACAACCCAGGCTCTCCTTAAATGGAGTGAAAGATTTTGCCAGCCTTCATGCACCTCTGGACAGGCCAATCACAAGAAGTCTTTTCAAGGTCACATTCCGGAGGAACCTTCGCTTGAAGCAGTTTGGGCTGGATTTAGAGTCCTCAGCTCTGACAAAGAGCAAGCCAGCGAGCAGGCAGTGAAGTGGGCATGGGAAAGACGCACCACGGAGCCACCAAGGGCAGAGTTTCTACACTGCTTCATTAGAACATGAAACCTATTCTGTTGACTACGAGTCCACTGTGAGCCGAAAAGAAGTTAGTTCACTTCCTCGGCATCTAGGGTCCCATCATTCTGAGTCATGGCCACATTAACACTGCTACTGAAAACACAAGAGCTTGGCAGTACAGCCAGCCCCACGGTCCATGGTACCTGGAACTACCCAGGAGGGAAGAAGGCTCCTGCCAATTGAGGGCAGAGGGATGGTGGGCAGGTATGCCCTCGGGTGGGGGAGCGTGGGGGAGGCTTTCTTTTTTAAAGCTGTTACTTTCTCTGTAGAATCCAATTCTCCCCAATGGGCAGGATGAAAAATTCTGATTTCCTGAATCTCTCTTAAAACAATGAAATCCCCCTCCCAGGAGAGCAGGTTTGAAGTGGCTGTCTGCCTCTCCTAGAAGGAGCAGGCCTGGCCAAACAGCCACTCGGCAAAGCAAAAGATGTTCTAGGTGAAGTGAGGCTCAGAGCCCAGAGCTGAGCCCCACAGGGCCCCTCCTCTGGTCTGAGTCCACCTCAGCCAGGTTTCCCGTGGCCTCCTGAGTGTTAGAGAGCCTCGTGCTGATGCTCAGTGGCAGGAAATCACTAAGCCAGGAGGATAAAGACCAGTCAGGGTCCCCGTGCAGCTTTAGGGCAGACTTCTATTCCCCCTGCGGTGGGGAAGTGGATTCTGTACGGCACTCAAATGTAATACAGTCCCTAGCACAAAGAAATGAAACCCTTTAAATCTTCAGGCCTTCGCACCGCACCCTCCCTCTGCTTTCCAGCTCACAGAAGTCTTTTGTTATAGTCCTAGGAATGTGCACTTAATAGAGACAGTGAGGTTTTGTGGTCGCTGTGAAAGAATATCACAGGGGCATTGGGGACAAGAGACCCACCTGCTGCAAAAGCCTCTTTCAAAGGCTCTTGTTTGAGGCAAACAGGGAAATCCACCCTGGGACAAAGTAACTGAGTGCTCCCCCAAAAGTGTCAGAGTGAAGGGCAGGAAAAAATCCCTAGCAAGCACGAAGTGTATTTGCGTGTGTGAGCAAGCAGGGCCGGAGAGGTGGGGGGGCACACATCAGTTGCTGTGATTCATTTGGGGGACACCAAAGAGTTATTCTCATCTCTCTGATGTGATCTAGGGTAACTGTGCACACACAGCCAAAACAGTGTAAGGACTTAGAGGCAGAAGCGACCACAGCCCTGATTCTCACCGGCCTTTGGGTAGTAATGTGAGATTTGTGCAGGACTCTAGGAAAAGGGTGAACACAGTCCATTTTCTCCAAAATGGGGGGAATATCTATAACAATGAGCAAGAAAATAGAAAATGTTCTGCGCAAGCGGAGGAAGACTCCTTATAAACACACACCGCATTACATCCAAAATATGCATACATTTTAGGTAGGAAGAAAGCCACAGATTAAAATGAGTCAGTATTAGATTTCTCTTGCCCCATGCCGGTGATTGCAAAGTGATACTTTTAGACAGGGTCAGTCTTGTGCTAAGTCTGAAGGAGGCAATTCTGTCTCAGCATTCCAGTTCTCTGCGCTTTTCCCTCCAGGGATGGCACAAGGGATCTCAGGATAACGGAGCACAGGCTTTGAATTAGGTGGCTCTTGTTTAAATCCCAGCCACGTCCCTTCCTAGCAGGTCACTTAGACTTAGACTTCTGCCTTCATTTCCTCATCTACAAGTACAAGTGCACCCTGCCGCACAGGGACTGTTCTGAAAATCACCATATGCTGCCTTTCTTTTCTCTCCCTGAACACCTCTCCTTTCCCCCAGAGCCTGGATCCCTGTTCCCTCTCACCACCAACACCCATGAAAACAAGCTCCCAGGAAAGGACCTAGAAATGAAACAACCACCAAGAGTTCAATGAGCCATCTCCCTAGATGATGTGCTTTTTATTTTTATTTTTACAAAAATTCATGCTCAGGAGTAAACCGCAAATGGTAGAGATCCAAGCACGGGAGGAAAGGCCGGGAAGTGTTGTGAGGGTAGCAAATTTTTCCCGGAAACTCTGAAACCAGACAGATCAGCAGATAACTCCAATGACAAAGTCACCACAGAATGTTTCTAAGACACTGCTTCTTAGAATCATCATTGGCCTTTGCTAAACCGCCTTTCCTTTTCCTATTGATTACCAAGCTTATATTTAGATAAATAGAGCATTTCTCATTTTTAGTTAGATTCTAAATGAGTCCAGTGATCTAGGCACCATCAGAGAATGAGGTAAAAGGAGAAAGACTAGTAGAGGTTGAGATGTGTCATAAACAATATCCTGGTAATGATCAGAGTTGGAGAAGGAAAACACACACACACACACACACACACACACACACACACAAAGGGGAAAAAGAGCATAAAAAGGATCAGTTATCTGCTACATCATTGCTGTGGAAGTGGGGTGAGGCTTTTGTTCTAGTAAGTGTCAGGTATGTAAGAGTTGAAAGCACTTTCTGAAAACTGGTGTTTAAAAGCAGCAAGGGCTGTCTGCAGGACAGATCCATGCAGAGGTGGGTAGCCACCCGTCAGCTATGCCACCCATGGAGTGCCGGCACTGAAAGGCTGTTCTAGAGGACCTAGAACCTAGAATATCCACTTGGTCTTGAGTTCTACTATAAATCTATGAAAAGAGCAGCAGAGAAAAAGAAAATAATAATTTCAAATCTTCCAGAAGGTAGAGGTCATTATTAAAGATGGGTCTAATCTGCCTTTCCAGGTAAATCCTAACAGAGAAGAGAGGAAAATCTGATAGGTGTAGCTCACTAATTGTGATAGTCTTACATGTTTTAGGCTACATCCTGCCAGCTAGAGTCTCAAGCCACTGTAGGTACTTCTGTTTCAATGTGGTTTCTCTTACTCATTCATACTTGCACTTTCCCTCCCCATGACATTTAGAAACCAAGGATCATGACACACAGATCTGCGCTTGAGCTGCGCTGTCACTGATACGACACTCCCACACGCGCCCTCCACACACAGGCCACCCCAGCTCTCGCAAAGCCTTTGATGATGCATCTGAATGGCCTTCTGGGCTCCTACTGAAGTAAACAAGTGCTCTTCTTCACGGACTTCCACTGAGCGTAAACCCAACGTGCTGCAGTGTTGCTTCCGAGCCCTCTGTTCATTCCTACTCTAGGCCACCGCGGTCCACAAGGAATTAGGAAAAAAAGACGGTTAGAATTCACTACCATTCTCAGGAGCAGCTCATGGGAGTCTTTTAAGTAAAATATTCTATTCCCTCCCCAATTTCCAAGCAATAGCCAAAATTAGAGTTCTAGGGTCAGGAGGGGAACAAGGGCGGCAGAAGCATATAGCTGGCTTAAGTACAGATGAGGAGATGTCTGTGGATATTAATCCCTCTTGGCCCAAACGAGGACACAGGCAGCAACAAAACTAGAGATAAAGAGCTCATTCTACCAAACTGTGTACATATCTCATAACATCCCTGTTTTATTAAAAACTAAAATGATATATGAAAAAACAAATACACAGTTAAAGGTAATTATAAAAATGTACTTTATGTTAAAATGCATTAATGCTTTGGAAATGAGCCGTTATTTTGGATTCTCCCTTCATTACAACAGAAAATAGTGATATCCTTCCTTAGCTATGGCTGAATAAATCTGAAACTTAATTCTTATTTTACTTGTTTATTTTCATTCTTCCCTCTTACATCTTTTCTTTTTCTGTTACATCTCTTTTCTATATTCATTCGTGTCTTTCCTTCTCTTATTGTGCTCCGCCTCTCTTCTTATCATTTCCTCTCCATTGTACATTTGGTCAATCCCTTACCTACAGCCTCTTTCACCCAGGTATCAACGAATTCCCTGGTCTCACGTTTCTCTACTCATTCTCCCTCTTCTAAGCACAATTCTATTTTTCGTAGGTACCTGACTCTCTTATTTTCTCTCAGTACTTTACTGCCTGCTATTATCTTCCTGGTGTAGCTTTCCTTTCTTGTCCATTATATCCTGTCAGGTACTTTTTCCCTTCTTATTGTATCCCCGGGGAAAATAGCAGTAGATGGGTAGAGGTGAAGGTGGATGGAATTAAGGAGAAAAATATGAAATCACATTAAAACTGAGTTACTCATATGGCAACAACAGTTTGTGGGGCCTGATTTCATTCCTCTTGCACATGTCACAGTTGAGATTTTTGAATGAACTATGCACGTTGTGCTTGTTATCAAATACGTAAGAACAATTACCTTTGCTGGCAAAAAAAATAATTCATATTGAAAACTGTAGAAACAGCCTGTAGGTGTTCTTTTTCAAGTGAATTTTCTGTTGTCCTTGATTTATGGGTGGGTGTACTGCAGAGGATCACTGGAGAAGGGGGACAGGATATGAAGGAGAAAAATCTATGCTCCTATTTCTTTAGAAGAATATGCTAAGATTAAAAAAAAAAAGGTCAAATAACTGGTTTCTCAAATTCAAGAATTCTTGTTTAAAAAAAAAAATTCTTGGGGCAAGAGAAGTGGCAATTTGATGCCACCTCTTAATTTCTTTTTCCAAAAAGGAAATAAAATTTGTCAGTCCATTCGAACATGCCTGACTCCAGGAAGAAAGACACCTCCTGATAGGGGCATCCTGTTGCACAGAGAAGGCAGGCAGTGTTTACAGGACTGTTTAGGGAAAGCCTCCCCACTTCAATATGATCTGTTCCTGCCTGCCAGTGAGTAAAACCTAAAGTGGGTTATTTGGTTCATCTTCACATATTATTATGAGACTGTTCTTTTCCTTCTCTGTCACTTTTGACAGGCTCAGAAATGAGAAAAACTCATTGTTTAGTTTCCCTGGCACAGTTGTCAACTTCATTGCTGTGAGCCTCATCTGGTCACTGCCTAATGAGTCCTGAAAACATAAAGATGCCTGCCCAGAGCCTCTGCTTCCCAACTGGAGGCCTGGCTGCACGTATCTTCATTTGAAGCAGGCATGGCTCTGCCTGGGTTTCATTCATTTGACCAAGTTTCTCTACTACTACACACATCTGCATGTATTAAATGAAAAGTGATGGTGCGATATGCTTTCAAAACCCAGCTACTGTCTAGCATGCACTTATTCTCTTTGAAATTCTCTAAGATCAAAATTTGGGTAGATGCCTGTTTCTGCTGCAATTTACAACAGTAAGTTTCTACTGAGCCTCAAAAAGCAATCTAATTACACATCCATCTCATGTGAACCACACTGACTTTTTGTGGATAACTCTGCAGGCTACACACACCTGGCAATCAGAAATCTGTGGGCCTCAGAACCTGCCTTTAAAAGTCTTTAAAAGTCAGTATGAATTCCAGGAGCTCCAGATAATTCTCCGAAGTGACAATTGTGTTGGACTGACTTGCTTGGTGGAACGTGGGCAGGGGGAATCATTAAAAGTCACTGCTTTCTTTTAAGAAACGTTCAGCCTGCTCAGCCCTGTCAGGTCATCGATAAAGCTGATTCCCCAGCTCAAAGACAGAGGCCACAGAGATGCCTCAGTAGCTTCTTGTTGACTGACGACAGGCAGGAGAAGCACCCTGTACACATGCCAGGAAGTTCCGAGGCTGGAGCCTTCTATCCTTAACAGAAGCTGCAGCCCTCTGGCCAATTCTTTAAAACAGTTCAAATAAAAATGTATTAAAGCTTCAAAATTCCTTGAGGATAAGAAATACTTCTTTAATATTTTACTGTATATTATCTATAATGTTTAGCACATTCCCTAGGCCAGTGGTGGTGAACTGATGGCACATGTGCCACTGTGGGCTGTTACCATTGAAAGCTCTAAAAGGTTCAGCATCAATGCTTCAGGCAGTGTCAAGAAGCGTTCTTTTCCTTTTCTTTTATTTTGGTGCTGGGAATCAAACCCAGGGCCTCCTACATGGTGAGGCTATGCTCTACCACTGAGACATGCTCCCCGCCCCCATAAAAACTTAATTTTTTTTTTAACAAGAAAATCTAAAATGATGACTTCCTTATCAGTTTAAATTGCCCAGGACAAAGGTGTGCAGAGCTGTCCATCTTTCCGTGCTGCTTGCTTCCTCTAAGTTCCCAGCGAAAAACAGTTAAGCTCCACCATCAAGCTCCACACAGTCTTCGATCTGCAGTATGGCTGGAATCCTGTCAAACGCCTACCCTTAACTGTCTTGCAAGTCTACCCCAGTCCAGGATGAGGACAACTCAAACTTCCGTTACTTGACTCTGGGATCCCAGATCAATGCCTCCAACTGTTTCTTAGTTTGAAACAGCTGATCACAAAGATTATACTTCACTCAGTTGATCACAAAGATTATCCCACTCCTTGACATCTTGATTATATTTCTCTTCCCAAGGGTCTTCAGTGACTTGTCATTGTCCAAGAAGATTGAATTCAGCAAATAAATGACAGTTTTAAGGTGATGAACATGATGTGGCTTAATGCTCACAACCCTATGAGGTAAAAATTACTATGCTTGGCTTATAAAAGAACCAAGAGTTTGTGAGATCTAGGGTGATGCAGATAACATGGTCACAGCTGCTCTTAAAGACCAAAATTCTCAATGTGACCATCTCAGTCCACTTCACTGTCTTCACTGCTTGCAAGTCTATAATGTGTCACTCTGGTTTCCTACAGCAAGTTCACCAAATGCCAACTGGGCTGGGTTTCTATTCCTTAGGGAACAAATCCTCTTCTAGTCTCAGGGTTTTGCTTCCCAGAAATCATCCTCTGTCCTCTTTACTCGATTAACTCCTACGAGGCTTTTAAGTCTCCTCTTAACTGTATACCAGAGCCAAGTCCAGGTTCCTGCACTTTATCCTTTCAAAGCATCCGGAGCTGCTGAATCAATGCATTTACCCCCACTCATAACCAAGCAAATGAGACATATCTGTGTCTATCCCTGCTCTTGCCTGAGGTCCCACCAAACCACACTAGAGGACTAATCAATGTACTAATCCACAAGACACAGAATGGGGTTAGGAGACCATCAAGGTTGAGAGAAGTTCACCAAATTTGGGAGGATGGAAAGCAGATGGAAAATTGGCATCTGATTTAGCAGAGTCAAAAAGCTGAACCCAGGGGAGCTGGGGAGGTACCAAGAAATAAGCTCATTTTCCTGGGGTATTTGGGGCCAAAAATGGAGGCCCCAAGTACCTCTGAAGACAGGAAGGAAACGGGAGGCCACCAGCAAAAGGATCTGTGGCATGCCTATATCTCACCTCCCCAGCCCGGTGACTGCTCCTCTTCACAGATGACAGGGCACTGTCTTACTGGAATCAGGCTGAGGCAGAAAGCACCAAGCCCAGGGGAGAGCAAAAGTGAGTGACGGGTATGTCCATGGAAAGCTGAGTGATGAATGACAAAAACTTGAGCCCCTTTCCATCTATGTGGGATCCTTCTAAGCAGGTGACCACAGGGTTACTTTTTAAATAAACTCATATGCCCTAAAGAAAGGGCTTCTGGAGCCCCGCAAAAGACAGATTCTTTTACCTTACAGTTGGACCTACCAGGTATTAAGCCCCACCTGAGTACATGGAATTCCCATTTTGAATAGACACCTAAAGGTCAACACCCCATTTTTAAAAAATCACACATCAAGCAGTAAAACTTGCTAAGAAGGAAAATGGTGCAGGGTAGGAAGGATGGAGCGTGAAAGAAGGTACCATTTTGGAAACAACTATCAGGGAAGCTTCTCTAAGGAGGTGATACTTAGAGAAATGGATGAGCTGAGGGGTTGTGGGAAAATCTGGAGACTCACTTTATAGGAAGAAGAACAGTAAGTGCAAAAGCCCTGACGCAGGAACACAGTTGAAGTGTTCCAAGAAGAGCAAGACCAGTACGGCTGAAGAGGAATGAACAGAACAAAAGGGACAGAGAATAAGGGTAAGAGGTTTATATGGTTTATTGGGTCCAATCATACTGGGCCTGGTGGTCCAAACTGAAAATTCAGAATATTCCTGAGTAACTGAAAGCCAGTGGAAGTTTTAGAGTAGGGAAGTAACATAATCCAATTTATATTTTACAGTATGTTTCTCTGGTTCCTATGTGGGAAATGGACTACAGGTTGGTGTTAGCTCCTTGGTAAGCATCTTTCTGCCCTAGTACACTGTCAACAACATAAAGGTGGGTACCATGTGTATTCTGATCACTGATATATGTTGGAAATTCACTGTATACGCCAACCACCCAATAAATATCTGTTGAAAGAATTTACAGAACAGCAAAAATAGAAGCAGAAATCAGGCCAGAGAGTCCAAAGCTCCTGGTCCTTCCATTACACTGAATTCTGAAACAGGTAACAGCACCTAGCAGAGAGTCCTGAAGTACTTTTTTTTTTTTTTGTGGGTACCGGGGGGTCGACCTCAGGACCTCGCGCGCCAGCAGGCGCCCGTGCCACTGAGCGATATCACTGGCCCCCTTTTCGTATGTGGGTTCCGGGAGTCGAACTCGGGCCCTCACGCTTGCCGGGCAGGCGCTTAAGCCGCTGAGCCATCTCACCGGCCCCTGAAGTACTTTAATAGAACTGATGAAGACTGTGACACGGTTATAGTGGTGGTGATAGTATCTTGGCTCAGTCTATGAACATTACGACATCATTGTGATTTATTTTACAGCAAGTATGTATTGAAAATGGCAACCACTCTTACGTAGACAAATGGTGTTAATCTTTATGATGAGTCTTCTGTGTTTGTAACATATCCCAGTGAATCTCGTTCTATAATTAAAATCAAATGTCACAAAGCATCAGTAGTCATACTGCCAAACATTTAAACAGGAGGCCCCAAATTAAATCATAGTTTTGCATTTTCATATTTAAAGCTTAACCTGAGGCATTTTTACAAATATATTTTTCCTCAACTTTGTTAGTACATTCCAGGCAGTATTGCTCATCACTGACAATTCACCAGGTTGAGGGTCAATGCTGAATCACAGGAATAGGTTATTCTTATAATTAATGTAAAAAAATATTGTAATTCTTACATGTTGTAGAAACAACCAAAGTCCAATAACCTGCTCCTTTTTGGCTTTTAGGATTCATTCATTCAACAAACATGTATCAAGACTATGTGCCCCCAAATCAGAAAATATTGTGGATACAAACAAAGATGATAATGATCTTCATCTTCTAGAAATCTAAGCAGCAGACTTCTTATCAGCCAACCAAGGTCTTCCTGGTTAATCACAATTTCTTTCATGCTTCTCTAATGTGCAACCTGGATCAGGGACATAACCACAAAACCACGCCTAAATATATGTCTCATTCAACATCAGTGGTCATTCGAGAGATGCAATTAAAACAACACCAAGATTCCATCTCACTCCAGAAAGAATGGCTGTCATCAAGAAATCAACCAATAACAAATGCTGGAGAGGTTGTGGGGAAAAAGGAACCCATCTCCATTATTGCTGAAATCAGTGTGGAGATTTCTCAAAAAACTAAAACTAGAGGTTCTATTTGACCCAGCTATTCCCTTTCTTGGTATCTTCTCAAAAGAATTAAAAACATCATAGCACAGTGATATGTTCACACCCACATTTATAGCATCACAGTTTGTAACAGCTAAATCTTGGCGACAGCTCAAATGCACATCAACCGATAAATTGATAAAGAAGATGTGTTTTTTTATACAGTGGAGTACTATTCAGTCATAAAGAAGGATAAACTTGAGACATTTCTAGGTAAATGGATGCACCTTGAGACCATACTCTTAAGTGAAATAAATTGAACACCCATGTGTAAATACCACATTGTTTCTCTGGTATAAAAAACCGAAAGTGTAAATAAGGAACAAAATGTATACTAGATATTATCAAGTAGGAAGAAAATGCTCAAATGGGAAGAGGAGCTGGGACAGGGGAGGAAGGAAAAAGACAAAATATGAGGAAAAAAAGGAAAAAATGTAAACAAAGCTTGTGTAAATAAGGAGAGAAAGAGGGTTTGAAGGAAGGGGAGGGGAATGGGAAAAAAAGAAGAGCCAAGATATATCATGTACAGGTACAAATTCCCTATGATGAATGTGATCACTACGTATATCTAAAATGTACGAATGCATTTAATACAAAAGTATATAAGTCTCCTTAGGGATTTATTCTGATGCTGAAATAATCATTTTCTATAAATAAGAAAGAACACCATATTGTGACAAAAGGTTGGAGAGATGGGACCAGTAGAAGCTTCCTTTAAATCTACTGCATTTTAGAAAGGAAGTCTATATTAACCCCTAAACCAGGGGAAAATAAAACCTATTAAGAAATTCACAGAGAAATAGACTGGGGGAAAACAAAGCAATTAAAAGACATCGTTCAAGTACCCGTCCACCTATATGGAAACAGAGGATGAGGGGTCAATTATTTTTATTATACAAGAAGGGCAGGCAAGTAGTAATGGACTTACACGTCACTAGGGAAAATTCAGGCGAATTAGGAGACCAAACTTTTAAACTATGAGCTAGGCTATAAGAGCTGCTAAAGGAAACCAGAAAATTCCAACATTAGAGATATTCAAAACTGAGTTCAACCCTAAGGGGTGATTTAGAATAATTATCTTTGCTTGAGTGCTGGCAAACGAGAAAATAATCCCCTGGCAGTCCAGATGAGGTCAAATGGTCATACGGCCTATTTGGGAATTCTGTGCCACGACTAAGAAGGCTGTTCTGTGATACATACCTAAGACGACTCACACCTGGTATTACGTGAACCACACTGTCAACCGTGTGTGACAGCGACAAGGATTAATTAAAATTCCCAGCTCATAAATAACAGCTGAAAATAAATGCCTGTAGTACTCATAGGCCCAAAATATTGAAGAGTAATAGGAATGTGTTCTAATAATAGAAAACGAATTAGACCTGAAACTATGAAGTGGTTTTTCAGAGCCCTATCAAGGCATCCCCCAAACAGGATGTAACCCATTGTCATTAGAATCTAAACCGGGAGGGCAAAGCTTCTAAAAGAACTTGCTTGATGCAACTGTAGCCTTTAGTTTCTGGAAAATATCACCCAAGTGAGGCTCCCGAGACCTCAGCACCCTTGCCCTGTCTTGCCCCCCAGGCTTTGATAAAACAGGGAAGGACCATTCTATCCTCCGCAGCAGTCCAGGCTTGGAGGTTTTAGGTGGTTCATCTTATCAGCCCCCAGCAGTGGCCTACCCAACAGGAAGTTTCCCCAGAGTTTCCACCACAGGAAATTTCCTGTGAGGAAGCCCTTGCTGCATAAACAAAGAGTTCCTTGGCCCCCCACAGAAACAGCCCAGGCAGAGTAGGGAGAGCGCATGGGAGGTGGCAGGCGACAGAGGGCTGGTCAGCAAAGCAAGAAATGGAGGAACACAGAAGTTACTGAACTTTCCCCTAGCCTTGGATTCATCAGAAAATTGCTTACCCACTGGCATATGTTGGCTTCTACCTGCTGGCCAGCAGCTTCTACCAAACTGAACTGGGAGAGGGAAACCCTACAGAAGGTACAGGTTTTGCTGGGTGACCTTCATCCTTAACCTCTCTGAGTCTGTTTCCTCTTTTGCATCTTGATGATTAAGTGAGATCGCTATATTTCATTAATACAGAGGAACTGGTACGGTACTGTATAAATACAAGACCTCACTTAGCTTAACCATCACAATATTTTCCACAGCACACACGCCAACAGATAGCATGTTACCTACACCATGGTCAGTATGTCTCTGCGAGAACTATTTTATGCCCTAGTTATTGTGAAAAGACCCAAATTGCACAGAGTACAGGTTGTGTTTTGGCTCACCAGAAGGCCGTAGAAATGGAGCATTCTGATGACTTGAATTTTTTGGTTATATCGGGATTAAACAAGATTTTAGCCAGGTATAGTGGTGCACCCCTATAATCCCAGCTACTCTGGAGGCTGCAGTGTGTGGAGCTCAGCCTAGGGAACATGGTGACATCTTATCTTAAAAAAGCAAAAAACAACCCCCCAACCTGAAAAACAGCAATATTTTATTTTCTACCAATAGGCTTAATTGTCCTAAGCTACAGCCAGGGAGTAGCCTCTTGAATTAAATCAGATAAATTTTCTTCTAAAATTAAAATTTGCCTTTTTCTTCTAAAGGCCAAGGTCAGGGCTAAAATAAGCATAGTCAGCTGAGAGGTTTTATTCTCTTCTAGTTAATTTATGTTTCTCTGTTCACATATTTGACATACTGGTGCTGAAAGCCTCCTTAGGATCATGTAAAGCAAAATCACATGGGATGAATGAGGACAAATTTTTAACAAAAATGGCTCATTTTTTATTGTTTCACTTCTTTTTTTTTGCTTTTATTTTTGAAACTATTATGTAATTTTAATACTTAAAGGACAGGGTAAACTGAAGAGTATGCAGAAAATGCTCAGAAAATGTTGGCTGCGAATATTCTTGCTTTTTAATTTTTTTCCAGTTCATGGGCCCCTTATTCTTACAGAATATTCTAAAATTTGAACTCCCCCTTTGTAATGGGATGGATTAACCTGGAGGACATTATGCTTAAATAAAATAAGCGAGGCACACAAAGACAAACGCTGCATGATCCAAAAAAAAAAAAAAAAAGCCGAATTCAATGAAGCAGGGAATAGCAGGGTGGTTATGAAGGGCCAAGGTGAGAGAGGGCAGGCTAGGGAGGTACTGGTCAAAGGAATGAAAATATCAGGAGATCTAAGTGCAGGGGCTTCCTTGTTCAGCATAGTGACTATAGTTAATAACACTGTCCTGTATCGAAAATTACTTAAGAAAGTAGATTTTAAATGTCCTCACTATAAAAAATCCTGTGTGTTTAGGGAGATGTTCATTAGCTTGATCTAGCCATCCCACAGTGTATACATCCATCAAAGCGTCATGTTGTACACAATACATAATACAGTATATAAATACTGAGTTATTTGTCTGCTTAAAAATTAATTACAATTTAAAATAAATACATTGGAATCTCAGTTTCAAAATAATTTCAGGGAATCACTATGTCAAGGGTCAGACATGTTGCCTTTTGTTCACAGACCTGTTGCAAAATGAGGCTTATGCTTCCAGATTCTACAGCAGAAAAGAGAACCAGAAAAAGAGAAGAAAAGGAAAACTGAAGGAAAAAGAAGGCCAGAAAAATGGAAACTCAAACATGTGATAATGCACCACGTCACATATAGAAAGACATAGAGAACACATACACGTAGATTGCACAGCACAGATATGTATTTTTAATAATAACGATATGCAGCCTGATTAGTGTGGTGTCATGCAATATAGTACCACCAGCCCCATGTTAAAGGCCTCCTGGATTCTTTCCCCTAAAAATCAATGTGATTCAATTACATGAGCATCTATTAAGCACACACAATGTGGCAGACATGGTCCTGCCCTCAAGGAGTCACTGGCCAGCAGGTAATGCAGACAAGTTCACGTTTAGATCAGCCCCAGATATCCATAGGGACACAATGGCAGGTATGGGAGGTCAGATGGGAGGATGCATGAGTGCAGGACAAGGTCAGGCTACTTCTGCACGACCCAGAGAATGGCTTGGAGTATTTTTCAGTCCTTAGATGGCCGCTCCTCCCCGCTGTTCCTGCTAGAAATCCTCAAGGCTGCACAACAGATATAACCTGCTACCAAGCTGGGACTGATTTTGAAACTCAGACATAAGCCCTGGCCTTCAGAACCAGGGTGTGAAGGCTGTCAAGAAAAGGCATTTGGATGCAAAGTAGAAGCATCCAGTTTGGGGATGAAGGGGGGAGGGTATGAGGCGTTCACGAGGTGGTGCTGTAGAAAAGAATGCACAGTTCTATAGGTTTTGGTTGTGCTTTTATAAACCAGATTTATTATTTAAATTTCCTTATAATTATATAATAGTCCCTTAATACTTTCTGAGTCAAAGAAGGGTATACTATGGGGCCAAGGGTTCTCCACTTTCTTTTCCATACTTAGCTTGGGGCAGAAAAAGATCACCAACTCTGAGGCCTGGACACCAGTAGCTAGTGGTCCAAAGTTCTAAGTAGGGGAGTCCAACTTTGGTAGGGTTCAGGATATGGACACTTCATATAAGCCTACCAGGGCCAGAGGTCAGGAAGACAAACATGAATAACACAGTGCTTGTTTGTAGGAACCCTAAGAAAGCATCTGGGATATCATGAAAGATGGGAGGCAACAAAGGAGACTGGACACAGTGATCTTGTTAGGCACTAGCCAGTTAGTTCACTTGATAAACTGAACCTGTATCAGCCCATTCTCTCCTCAGGACATGGAATAAACGTCTGTGGGTAACTGTCTCATTTTCTTCCTCTCCCCTCCCCCTTTGCCTTTAGTTAATTGCAGCTGTGGTCAAGGGCCGGCAGCCAAAAGTCCCACAATGCACCCCTCCACAGGAAGTTCCCAAGATCTCTTCCTGAACAGGAAATTTCCTGTGGTCCAACAGACATTCCTCTCAGCATTTATCACTCACATACATTTGTTTTGGCAGATACTAGGTCTTGGGTAAGAACAACAAGAAACGGTTGGAGGGAAAGCTACCTCAGAAAAAAATGTAGTTCTCGTCAGGGGAAGAAAGTGTGACTGAATTAACTCCTATCTCAAAGGAAAACAAATACTAGCAAAATGGACTTGAGAGATCTGAAATGTGTGAGGAGAATGTAAATACCACTCATGTAGCTATGCAACATTTGAATTTTATTTGTAACTCAAAATGAAGGTGTGCAGGCTTTTTGGAGGCCAACTTCAAAGTATTTATAAATACTCAAGTAAAATTTGGTTTTTATAAATATTATGGCTACAGAGTGCTTAGGATTTTAAATTTTTCTGCAATTTCTTTACACACATGGCCTATCATAACTTAAGTTTCTCAACAGCATCATTTCAATCTCCCACACTTTTAGGCACCTGAATACCCTTTCCTGAAGAGGCATGGAATTTCCCCCCTGTGACTCACAAGTCAGTGTTTCATATTCGTGTTGCTTCTCTATAGTTGTCTCCATTTTTGGAAGTTACAATAGGTGGAACGAGAAAAATCCAAGCACCAGCTCATTACCAGCATCATTTTCCTTCAAAACTGATCTTTCTGTCTCAGTCTTATAATCCACCCTTCAGCATGTCACTTTTCTGTCTAAAATCCTTCAGTGGCTCCCCTCTGACTGGGAGGTAAAATTTATTCATCTTAGCCTATCAGGCCTTTCAAGACTTGTTTCCAGTTTTATTTTCCACAACTCCCCTTAACTCCAGCCACCAGTTTCTAAAACAATCATGCAGCTTTACCTCTTTGACTTCTTCAGACTCTTTTTTACTTAAACACCTTTCTCCCTTCCTAACTCAATCACTCTGTTCTGTAAGGCAGGTACATAAAATGCGCCCCAATGACCCTATATTCTAATTTGTAGATTACTTATCTGTCTTTGTCAATGGATGGACAAGCCCCTTGAGTGTAAGAACTACCGTGTTTGTATTTGGAATCCTAGTCTGACACATAGATAGTGGGTAAAGTATTTTCTGGAAGGATAATCTTATTCTTTTATGGTAAAAGCCACAGGAACTTTCTTTTGTTTTTGCCACCCTATCCACAGAGCACACAGAACTAGTTATCATAAGTATCCTAGCAATCTCGTAACAGCTTATAAGACCCATATGAATTGAGATCCCTGTTTTTGTTTAACTCGCAAACTTGAAAAGTTAATTTTCTTCATGACAAGAGATTGGTGCATCACATTTGTCCTACTTATTTTATTTGGGGTTTGGCTGTGATGAGATACTTGGCTGTCTGCCTCTATGGCCCTTCGACCTTTCCAACTGGGCCTAGTTAACCCATCCATCCCCTGTAACTTCAACTCCACCCAGACTCCAGGCCCAATCTTGGTCTTTATCGAGAGAGAGCGAAGGACCAGCTGTTCAGGGAGTCAGTAATGAACCCTTCCCACTGCTGGCCCTGCTGTGCCCTTGCCTCGCCACCAGAAAATAAGCCTTTGCTGGAAGAGAGCCCCTGCCTTGGCTCCTCACCAGGCTCTATCTTCCAGGTCCTCTCAATAACACAAGTGTGTGAATGAATCCCTGTGTCTGTGGCTGGACTTCTGCGACCTGCTCGTTGAGCTCCTGTTTCTAAGATTGGTGCTAAGGCAGCTCCCAGCTGCCACAACGTCCTCCCCACCATCGGTCATACTCACCGATGGTTTGCAGCCCAATGATTGCAGCCCTAACCTTCATCCCACGATCTGACGATCTGATGCTGACATTTCCCCCAGTGACCTTGCTCTGAGAACACAGCTGAGGTTTGGGATTTTTTCAAGAGAATAATCTTTCACTTCTGTGTTCCCAGTGCCTAGACTTGAGCTACAACATCGTACAAATAAAAATAACAGGGCTTGAAAGGATGAGTGGCCTCCTCACAATGTACCTTTTTGTGTGGTATAATTTAGATTAGTTAGGAACATCACAGCAAAGGACCGACAAATCATTTCTAAATTCTTTTATAGGAAAAAAGAATCTTTCATTGAAGAAAAGGACACTTAAATGCCTCTGAAAAGGAGGTAAAGCTCTATTTCAAAAAATTGATGTTTTTTTTTTTTTTTTGTATTGAACCCATGGCCTTCCTTCATACTGAGCTACATCCCAGCCTTT
Organism: Erethizon dorsatum; assembly: GCA_028451465.1. Taxonomy (NCBI): domain Eukaryota; kingdom Metazoa; phylum Chordata; class Mammalia; order Rodentia; family Erethizontidae; genus Erethizon; species Erethizon dorsatum. The sequence continues at coordinate 25,224,165 of CM051831.1, forward strand.
TTTATTTATTTTTTTTGAGACAGTGTCTTAGTAAGTTGCCCAGCCTAGGTTCAAACTTGCAATCCTCCTGTCTCAGCCTCTCAGAGTGCTAGGGTTAGAGGCATGCAGCACCATGTCTGGCTCCTTAGTGCTATTATTAAAATGAAAGAGAAGAAGAAAGTTTACAGAGAGAAAACTTGGGAATGCATAATCTTGGAGTTCTTGATGGGTTTTGCGTGTGAGAAAGCACAATGAGAGTGCTGGTTTCAGTGGTGAATGATGTGTCACCCGTGTCACCTGTAAGACTGCTGGTACTTCTAATGCTCAGAGACACTTCTGGAGGGTTGGACAGCTGTTTCCACTCTTACATCACTGAGTTGGAAGCAGAAGATCTGGGCTCAACCCCTCTGCCATTTACTAGCTTGGTGACCCTAGACAAGCCATCTCAGCCACCAGAGTCCGCTTCCTCAGCTGTAGATCTGTGGATACCACCACCAGTTTAGGGGCTGTTGTGAGGGCAGGATGAAACGATAATGGTAACAAGGCTACAAAACAAAAGTGCAGATGTGAATATGGCCCGTAACAGGCAACTATGAACATTGGCCAAGGACTAAAAGAAGACTGAGTGCCGTGTTTTTTCTCCTTCCCTTTTGGCATGTGCAGAGAAGCCTAAGGATCTATCCTGTTGTCTCAAAAGCAAAAAGTAGTCCTTTCCACTCTCACAACATACATTCCTGCTTTACTTGACAGTGGCTGAGCTGGAGGCAGAGGTGTCTGCATTTTATCTGTGTATAGCGGATGGCTCATTCAGATGCAAAGGGAAGAATCTAAAGAATGTGGCCAAGGTAATCTGAACATTATCAGCAGAGGGCATGGACTTGCTGTGGCCATTTAGATCAAACCCACAATGTTATTTTACTCAGTTTTTTGAAGCTGAGCTAACCGATAAGAATGGGAGGCTCCTTCCACTTTGACCAGCATTTACTGAGTCCTTCCTATGAGCCAATGTACTGTTTTACCTTGTGTTTTCATTTACTACTTAGAATAACCCTTGAAATGGGCACTATTAACTGCATCCTAAGGTCCTTAGAGAGGCGATGTCACCTTCCAGGTTATTTAGAAGTGCCAAGTGGTAGATTCGGATGCTGTTTCCCATTTCACAATATCATCTTTTTATACCATAGAAACTACACTTTGTTCTCTAGGATATGGGTGGGCTGGACAGGTAGTGGCAAAATCAAACCTGGTAAGTCTCACACTGACTCTCAAAGATGAAATGAATGGTTAGTAACCATTAAGGCTCTGCATAACCTGCAGTGGCTCTCAATTATTGCTCAAAATGCTCACCATGAACATCAACTCCCAACTCACAGCTCTCTTGGCCAAGTTCCACGGAGAATGCCTCTCTCCCATGCTTCACGCCAAGGCCAGAACAGCGAGTGCTCTTCTGCTCATGGGCACCAGTTCCAAGGATAGGGGCTGCAGGCAGGATGTTCTGTAAGGAAGGCACTGTACTGGCACAATCCAGCCACCCATTACCTGAGAAAGCCAAGCTCTTTCAACTTTAGGACCTTCCCTAATGTATCCATGGTTAAATGAAATATTTTAAATATATTCTGCTTTAACTGAATAATAGCTTCTGCTTTATTTTCACATATACTGTACCCTGAGGTTTGAAGGAAGCAATCTTAGAAACTATAAAGAAATGCACAGATAACAGCTCAAATGAACACACAAACATACACTGAGTACTCTTAGACTATTGATGGATACAGACCTTAAACAATGAAATATTAGGTGAATAACAGTGTTTATACCACCTGCTAATGGAATGCCACAGACAATAAAGAAAGGTTGCTATGGTCAGTTCAATAGCAACAAAACACATTAAGATGTGTAAGATGACATTAAGTTTTATGGGCAGTTAAAATGAAAGCAGAGGATATGGTTCTTCTCTTTGAAGTATTTACCACCAAATGGGAAAGAGAAAACAAAAAAAACTATGCATCAATAGCAAATACCACTGATATCTGCGTGGAAAGATAACTAGACACAATTTATTTCTGGGAACCACCACCTAGAATGATGACTGTCTCTTGCCAAAACCCAGGCTCCTAACAGTACCCATACCCACAAATCTAAGATGGCTCATCTATCTCGTGTTGCTGTACAAGAAATGGGCGGCAGTATACCTTAAACTCAAATAATCTTTAGAGATTAAACACTCAGGTTCAATAAGCCCACAGGTGAGAGTCGGGTGCCTAGAGGGAAGCTTATATCCCTGTCCACTGGGTGTCTCTCCCTCTTGGTGCAGCTAGGACCAAGAGCTATTTTTAATGCCCAGGCTCTAGACAGCTGAGTCTAGTTAGAATAAGATATCTGAGTACAGAGGCAGCAGAGAGGCGCCAAATGCCTGAGCTCTCACTGGAAAAGCTGCTTATGCCCAGGCAGCTGGGCTGAGAAGGAGCATGTTCCTGAGATCACAGAATGGTCAAAATAGCCCCAAGTCTAAGGGTCAGGCAGGGGTCAGTTTTATAGGAAGCATCTTCGCTGCCTTTGAGCTTAGCCAGTGTCCAGTTCCAAGAGCTATTTTAAGCTCCTTCTCAGAGCTACTTGTATCCTCACACCCACATGATGGTCCAGAATGGAGAGACAAGCAGAGAGAAAGAGAGGGGGAGGCCGAGTGATTGACTGGGCTTTACTGCTCATTCCCTGACTTCCGTAGGTTCCCGGTGTGCTTCTAAGAAAGCAGGATTCAGCAGGCGTCAGTGCTGTGGGCTATATTTATACCCATCCAGCTGCCCAGTTGCTGAGCTTTTCACATTCACAAACAGCAGGAGAACGAGATGCTTTCCAGAAGGACTATTTTCTCATGGTATTTATTCTCGATTTCTCTGGGATGATCTCAGCATTCACATCTTTTTGATGAAGGGGGAAAAAAAAGAAAGAAGTAAAAGGGGAAAGAAAATAAACAGAGTAGGTGGATGAAGTTCTCTACTGCCAACGCAATACAGTGTTATTTTCTCCCATGCACAAAAAGGAGCACTCTGCCTTCCTGGCTCTATTCGTCATGCAGCCAGTTTATGTCTGGGAAAAAGATGAAGAGTCCCACAGCACTATACAAGGTAACCGTGAGCATCCCTGATCTTTCTTCCCTCCTCCTTTGTGGCAAAACAGAGCAGAGTTAGTATGAAGTTGAGCATCCAGACTCCGAAAATGCTCCACGATCCAAAACTTTTTGAGTGCTGAAATAATGCTGCAAGTGTAAAATTCCAAGTTGACCTCGTGTGACAAGCTGCTGTCAAAATGCAGGTACACTCAAATACTGTATGAATCACCTGCAAGCTCTGTGTCTAAGGTGTATATGAAACGTAAGTAAATTATGACTTCTATCCCTTCCTTACCCCCTTGATATGTCACTGTATATGTGCAAATATTCCAAAATCTGAAAAAATTCAAAATCTGAAATGTTTCTAGAGCCAGGCATTTCAGATAAGGGATGTGTAAGCTGCATCTAGAGAAGGGAGAAATTTATGAAGATACTTAGGACTTCCCTCAATAAGTGGAGTCTGGTTCTCCAAAATGGCACCATGGTTGTCAATGCCAGGAAAACAAAGTGACAGGAAAAGAAAAATAACCACAATAAAGTACATGACTCAACTTGAAATGGCATTTATATAAGCATAAGAAACAAGCACTAAATATTCAATCCAAAATTATGATTACGTGGGGGCTGGGGGTAGAGCTCAGTGATAGAGCACATGCCTAGCATGCGCAAGGGTTCTATCCCCAGAACTGGGAAAAAGGTTATGACCAGAACGCTTGTGCGGGAGGCAGAGGAAGAGGGGGCAAAAGCAACAACTGTCTCATCTTCCGACAGACAGACAGACAGACAGTAACAGATAATGAGCACGTGATTTAAGAATTTGATGTAAAAGACACAAGCCTTCAAAGACCTGGCCTCTGGTGAATAGAAAACCAAAAGGAAAGCCAGACTGGGGTTAGGGGAGTGAGGGCTCTGATGGACTTTGAAACAAACCTCCTAGAACCCCATACATAACAATATTTCATTTCCTTTCAATGTGATCCACGACACTGCTACACTGGGTTTGGTTACACACTGTGGAGACAAAACAAAAGACACCACATGTTGGTGAAATATTACTATGGCTATTAGCCCCACTAAGGTCTTATCAGGTCAAGATCTCTTAAAAGTGATTTTAGAACTTTTTAGAATAAGCCCATGTGGTGCTGATACAGCTCTGTGCTTCACATGTATGACTGGGGTCCCTAATCCGGTGGAAATGATGCCAAATGAACTGCCTGGGGACCCACAAACAATTTATTCCCAGTAGGCCTTAATTTCTTAATAGGTATTTGTCAGAGAGGTTCTGGCTGTGAGGCAGGGAAGGCATGATGAATGAGGCCACATTCCTTGTAAATGTTTTCTTACTGTGCTTTTCTCCAACAATTAATGTTCCACACCAGGGGGCTGGGGTGAAAGAAGTCTGTTCAAGAATGAAAACTGGGAGGGTTTCTTCCTTACAGGAAGGCTTTATCACTTTCCTTCCCTCTTTTCAGTTTAATATATTTGTGGTTAGATTGAGTTTTACTAATGCTGGATACTGAACCCAGTCAGTGTAAGCAAGTGCTCTTTCACTGAGCTGTGCTCTCAGCCCCAACATATTTTTGGTTGGACTTGATACTGTATTGCTACAACTTGGAACTTATACTTTGGAAAACTATTAATATTCTATATGATATTCTTGGCTTGTGCCCAAAGTAGCAGTTTCACAGAATCCAGGTAAAACAAATTGCTATGATCCTTCTGGCCATTTTTGGCAATGGCTTGTGATCTGGCTGTGTGATCTTGACTAAGGGACCTAGCATCTCTGATCTCACTTTGCTCATCTGCAAAAGGAAGAGAGAATCCCACCCAGCCTTTTCACCACTCAGAAACCTCTCACTTTAGACCACCACTTCCAATAGAAACAGGACATGGCCCATTTGGTGTAGTTTAAAATGTTTTAGTCCCCATGGAAAAAAGAAGTAAAAAGAAACACTTGTTCTATTTTTAACAAAATATTTTATTCAAGACAATCTCTCAAAAACATTACCTTTTAAACATGTAAACACTGCAAAATTATTAATGAGCTAGTCACATTTCTACACTAATTTGTGGAATCTGTTGGGCAGTTTACATTTACGGCATGGCTCAATAAGGCTTTGCCACTTCCAACTCAGCTACAGATATACTGTACTTTGTGTTGAAAAATTCTGCCCATGCAAGAGCGGTTACTAGGAGCGGCAGATTTATTTTCGCATATATACTTCAGCCAAAAGCAGAGCAGCCTCGTGCTTCCATAACTTCCTTGACCTTGCAATGTTGTCCCCAAATATGGAATTACCATGGGACACCTGGAGCACTAAAATTGGCTCATGAATCTACCCTTGTTACTTTTCCAGACTCTTGGGGGCCTAAGGGATACAAGTGAACTAGGTGCTGCCTGAGGGTCTCCTCCAGCTGTACCACTTGGTCACTTCAGTGCCCAATCAATATTAATTATGCAGGTGCTTAACAGATAAGAAAATACTCAGGGTTTTAAATAAGTGGGAAGTGGGCAGTGCCAAGGGACAGTAGTACAGGGGACCGGCATCTGCTCTTTGGCTATGAGCCATGGCCATCTGAGGTCATATTTCTCCCGACAGCTCTCATTAACCCTGAATGCTGCAAAAAGCTACAATGGGGACGGATGCATGTGAAAAATCACTGTACTTTAATGCTGGGAGAGCACTGAGGAATCACGTAGTCCAGGACACTCCATACGGTCTCCTAGCCAAGTGACTTTCCAATGTCGCACCTCCGTTTAGGGGTAGACCCACTGTCTGGATTCTTGATGCGGTGTTCTTTTCACTTGCAATTTAAATTCCACACATTTAAAACAAACATCAAGTTTCTCCCCTAGAAAGGCATCCTATTTGTACAGTTAAAAATATCACAAATCCTATGCTGGTTCACAATGAGGGTGCAAGGACTAAATCTTTAAATTTCTTGCTTTTATTCTTCAATTACATCAATGACATGTGCTATTTGTAATTATTTCACACTTAACAGAAGTTCTGAATTTGCAGTTTATATATGTCTTTAGTTAGGCAAAAGTGAGAAACAAATTAAATTGTATTTAATTAATATGGATTTTATGGTAGAGAAATACTGCAAAACATGGAATTTGAGCATGTTAAAAATAAAATAAAAATGGAGACTTGGTATGAAAAGGTCAGAAATAATAGCTCATACTATACTCCTCAAAGGAAGTAATATTCAGTGAGGCATAAGGCCTGGAATAATCCCGAGAGTATTGAAAATGCAGGTATATTTTTAAAAATAAGAACCCTAGCCCATCCTCAAATCCCTAGAACTGCTTCCATATTGTCCTATAAATCCTTCCTCCCCGCCCCGGATGTGTGGTCACTTTCTGTAGCCAATGGCTAAATTATGCAACGAAGCCTGCTGAAACAAGTGCCAAAATTAGATGCCAAGCACATAAGGCATGCTATTGGCAGTACCATTCAGTGGGTTCTCAAATTCCCAGCTAACTCCAAGGTCCAGAGTTACTCAAGAGTTTAAGCTGGAGGATTGCAAAGAGCGTGAGCAACGTGACTAAAAAAAGATGCAAAGACTGACGCAAACCAAATGCAAGGCTGCTTGCTACCCCGGGAGCCAAGAAACCAACTCCATGGCTTAGTGACATATTTCTACTCTGCACAGAAGACATTTGAAGTTTGATGCATCAAGTCTTTCCAAACAGGGACATACGGTAAAAACAAGATGACATCGGCACTGTCCTTATTCTCACTAATACAATGGAGAAGGTAGCATGAACGGTGATGGAGATGGAAGAGACACCCTCCCTAATTGATCCAACAAATATTTACTGAGCATCTTCTCAATGTAGGTCTTGTTCTAGGTATCAGGGGTGGACCGATGCACAAAACAGAGAACAGCTCCTGTTCTTATGCAGCTTATGTTCTATTCGGGGGAAAAAAAGACAATAAACAAACAAGCAAGTAAACTACATACTAGGTCAAATGGTGGTAAATGTTACAGAGGGAAAAAATGTCATAGAAAGGGTATGTTAGGGATGAAGCAAAGGTTACAGACATCATGAGATTAATACAAGTTACCTTTGGCCTCTACAATTACAAGAGGTGCTCAAAGTGGTGGCCATCAGCTTCCAGAGATTTATTAGTACAGCGAACTGCTGCAGTGTGTATACATTTTTTTTTTTTTTTGGCAGAGTCTGTATATATATGGAGAGAAACAGCACACAAGCAAGTGGACTTGTCTCGAGCAAATAATGTGACACTCTATCTTGACATTTTCTTACAAATTAAATGTCTCCTTGTACCTCTACATAGTGGATTGATTCTAAGTGTTTCTCCGAGATCCCCAAAGCCCTGTCCTTCCATGGTATTAGTGCAGAGTCAATTTTAAAATGATAAGTAAAATGTAACAGCCCTTTATGCGTTCAGTGGGAGAAAACGAACAAATGCACATCAACTATCATGAGTAAAAGAGTAAAACATGCCAGGCGTGGTGGTGCGTGCCTGTAATGCCAGTACTTATGAGGTTGAGGCAGGAGGATTGCTGCGTGTTCAAGGCCAGCCTGGGCTACAAAGTGAGTTCAAGGCCAGCCTGAACTGCATAGTGAAACCCTCTCTCAAAAAAAAAAATAAATAAATAAAACAAAATAAAATAAAACACATATTCTCTTAGTAGATATTCAATGTTTTAGCTGGCTTGCCAAGTTAAAGACTTCTTTTATACGAAAGTAAAATTCTTCTTCTTTTCTCTTGCGAGCGCTGAGAGTTGGTGAGTTGATGAACCTCCTGTTTATTACCACTGACCCAAGAAAATCTCCTGCACATACCTAACCACAAGGTTTTAGGTTCACCATAAGCAGCCTGGCAAAGCAAAAGAGGTTACTTGGTACAGATTTTCAGGAGAGCCAAACAGTATATCCTGACTTCAGCAAATAATGTGACAGTCTATCTTGACATTTTCTTACAGATTAAATCGAAATGTAGAATCACTGTGCACACTTGCTAAACAGATAATGTGTCATTTATGGCATATGGCACATCAAAAGAGATTTATATATCATAAAACATTACATAACCACAATATATTTCTTAATTATAAAGATCAGTCTATGCCTATCTGGAAAGCAGTCTTTGCTGGTATGCCACTGATCCTGTCCCATTCAACCTTTCTTCCTTCCAGATAATTTACATAAAGCTATAAAAGGAATATTCAGCTTATCTAAATGACATGAAGAAATAAAGGCAAAATCTTAAAAAGGGATGACGGCCACAAGATCAGAGTTACCTTAGTCAAATAAACAAAATTTAAGAGTGCTAACTATAAAGGCATATATTTAAATTAAGAATTTTAAAAAGACCTATAAAAGAATAAGGAAAGAGAACTTTGATTTTGGTTATAGCCCAAGCAAAAATGATCAATATAACACAGATACTAAGATGCTAACACAAGCTTATGTTGCATTAATAAAATAACTCTACTTACTCATTCAATAATTAGTTCTCACCCATTAGGAGAAAAACACTGATACAGGAAGTAACAGTCCCATTTGGGGTAAAGGGCAAAATGAGAAACACATCCATGTCTGATTCTAAATTTCTGTCTGTCTCTTGAATTCATGTGGAAAGAATATGTCCTATTTGACTCCACGTGGCAAAACTAGAACCAAAGAATAAAGTGTCACTGGGGTGAATTTCAGCTCAGTTTAAGAAAAGCCTTTCACACGCAGGATTGGGACAGGAAGGAGCAGCAAGGAACATACTCCTCTGCTGAATGGCTTGCTATATCTGGGATGCCACTTGGGTGACAAGTTAAAATACATCAGCTCTGAAGTCCTTCACAGCTCTAGATTGACATTATCAGAAATTAATAAAGCAATTTTTACATTTTTTTTAGATTTTGAAATAAACATTTCCAAAGAATTGGACACTGTGCATATTAAAAAGACAGGTTCACCCTTTTCTTGAGGTAGGACTTTGCCACTGTTTCATGGTGTAGGCATGCTTCCTAGCATGCTTGAAGAATTTGGAAACTAAGGCTCTTTGAGATTTGCATAATTTCCTAACACCTCTTATATGTAACTGAAAATGGGGAGAGATGATAATCCCTTCACCTTCAGTGTGCCAGCAAGGAGAAATCCAAGTGTGGAACTACTTAACTCTGCCACGAACAAAGCTGCAATGGGATATGAGAAGAAGAAACACTGCAACACAATAAACTATAAAACAGTACTAGAAGTCTGTATTTTTATCTGCTTGATCCACACACCTGTTTGGGGGAATCCTAACACTGGCAGAGCTTTCTGTTTCCTGGAATACAACCTGGGCTCAGCTAATTGGAGGCACCTGCCCCAGGCTTTGCATCTCAGAGAGTGGCCAACTGCCCAGGGATGGGGAGATAGCATTCATGGCGGTGGTGCCAGCCTCAGGAATTCATGTGCTCATGGCAGCCATGCCATCCATGGAACAGTCCCGGTGGCACCATCTTGTTTGGCCTCTTGGAGGCTAAGCTTCCCTTCTTTTTTTTTTTTTTTAATTGAGTCAATGTATTTCCAATAAAAGCTTTTTCTGATTAAGTTATTCATAAATTTTTGTTGTCATTGTTTACAAATAAGAACTGCTATGCTTCTAAAGGTGTTGAATCACAGAATGAGTCTGGGTGAATATTATACATGACTCTAACATAAATCCAAGATGCTTATTCTTCTAAAAGGCTGACATTCCAAGTGGTAAAGAAAACTGCAAAGCTAAAAAAAAAAAAAAGGTACATTTATTAAACCACAGGTGATAATAATTACACTACTTTTATTAACCAACTTAGTGATAAATTCTAACCAGACTGGTTCATTCATCCAGCACATATTTATTGGAAGTCTTCTTTGTTCCAGAATGACAGAAGTTATTCCTGATTAATGCTCCATATGTGCACGCACACACACACACTTATTTTTGTGGTGCTGGGGATTGAACCCAGGGCCTCCTGCACATGAAGCAAGCACTGTATCACTGAGCTTCACCCCCAGCAGCCCTAACCATTTTATTTTTGATATATGCGTAGAAGCAAAGCAGGCTAGTGATGGAACACTTGAAACACTATAGACAGGGGGAAAAAGGATTATGGCTGAAACTTTTTAAAAAGTCATGTCATTTATCTGATGTTGCATAAAACTATTTCTTACAGACTTTATTCTATTATTTAATTATACAGCACACTAGACGAAGGCAGGTGATATCCAGTCACTTCTCAGACATTCTCTTCATGCTCTTTACCTCTGTGAAGAAGGGTGCTTATGATACAATGAATGGACACAGTGGGAACCAGCCATACCAACCATTTTTGAATAAAAGCTTGACTATCTGGAAAACCTTAGAAATGAATGATCCTAGCTGCAGATATAGCTCAGCGGCACAGTGCCTGCCTGGCAAGCGCAAGGTCCTGAGTTCGACTCCTGGTACCAAAAAAAAAAGAAAAAGAAAAAGAAAAAAAGAAACAAATGATCCTAGAGATCCAAGTTAGCCCGGGTATCACAGTAAGCACCAAAGGTTATTTCACTGATTATTTTAACAACGCTAGGGGCATTTTTCTATATTATCTATTTTCCTTGTGGCAGAAAAGAAAAATAGCAGGCAGCCAAATGGTTGTATCGCTGGAACTATGTCATTTCAATCCTAGAAATGTTTGTCTCAATTCTCAAAGTAAAAAGTAAGTGGGCCTCAGTATGGAACTATTTCTAGCACTTGACTTTTTTTTTTTTTTTTTTTTTTTGTGGGTACCGGGGGGTCGACCTCAGGACCTCGCGTGCCAACAGGCACCAGTGCCACTGAGCGATATCACCGGCCCCTTTTTCGTATGTGGGTTCCGGGAGTAGAACTCGGGCCCTCGCGCTTGCAAGGCAGGCGCTTACGCCGCTGAGCCATCTCACCAGCCCCTTGACTTCTTTTTTGAGCAATCTATTCCCTTTTTTTTTTTTTTTTTTTAATGTGGGTACCGGGAGTTGAACTCTGGACCTCGCACTTGCCAGCAGGCGCTTGTGCCACTGAGCAATATCACTGGCCCTCTGTTCCTTTCTTGATGTAAATGATTACCAGATCTAGCTTTCAACTACTGTTTCAGACCAGACATGAGTACATCACAGGGAAAGTCAATGGGATATGAAGGTTTTTAGGAACTTGCAAGTTCAGTATTGAGTTTTGGGGAACAGCTTGTGAGCTCACTACTTACCAAATATATTTGCTAGCCCGATCCTCTAAGAAATATGAAAACTACAAGCTGTAAAGCATCCAATCACTTCTCAGTGATGACAGCTGAGTTACACAGGAGGTCTTATCCAGAAAAGCATGCATTAATACATGCAGATATGCTTGGGCATACAGAAGAGTGAAGTCAGCAAGCCCAATTTTCATGTTTAGTTGAAGCCCAAACCTATGAAAAGGTACAACAAAGTACCTGAGCCTGAACTATACAGGGCCTGGGTAGAGGAGGGACAAAAGTCATAGTCACATCTTCTTACCACATAAATCTGGTTTTGGCTGTTTGAGAGATAAAATAACCACCAGTCCAAGTCTGACGGTGTGACAACATTGAGAAGCCCGAGGGCTGTATAGACAGAACAACCAGTTATATAGAGAAAAATGGATCTGGTCCCCTGAGGCCCTTTATCCTGAAATCACTCATGTGGGGGATCCCAAACTTAAAAGGATAAACTTGGCTTTTGTATTATGTTTTTTAAAAAGATTTTTCCCGTAAGTCCAGTGAACACAACTAGGCTAGTTGAAAGGTGTTTGAAAGATGAGTGGTTTTTTACAAAGGAAAAATAAGCGCTCTTTTGTCCAGCAGGGCAGTTATCGTTCTGTTCTTCCAATCAGGCGGAGTCCAGAAGTACTAGCCCTCAAAGAGGAGAAGGCAGCCATATGAACACAGAACTTTTCAGTGAGTTAGTCTGGTTCGGGTTCAATTCAGCACATACATACCAAGCATCTGGCACTGTGCTGGGCCCTAGGAATCTAAGATGGTTAAGATAAACCGCTATCTTCTAGGAACTGACGATGAGTACAAACCAGACCTCATTTTCTGGGAAAAAGCTTCTTCTGGGGAAACCTCTCTTCAGATGACTCAGCAGACGAGGCCATGCTAAGCACAGGTGTGAGCCAGGCCTGGCAGTGTGATGTACATGAGGCTGCTCAGGATGACAGCACCACTTCCTGATGCCTGCCCTGCACCAGACACCATACAAGTCACAAACTCGCACAACCTCACAACAGTGGCATGAGACAGGCATTGTGATCCCTTGTCAGAAAGGAGGAAACTGAGGTTCTACCTCTGGGTCTGGAGTTGGGCTCCAAACTGTGTGCATCTCCTGCTACAACTTGAGTCTCCTTTATTTGAAATGTTTGGGACCAGAGTGTTTTAGAGTTTGGAATACTTGCATATACACATAATGAGTTATCTTGGGGGAAGGGACCCAAGTCAAAACCCAAAATTCATTTATGCTCCACATATACATTATGCACACAGCCAAAAGGTGATTTTATATAATATTTTGAGCATGCCTATATTTTGACTGTGACTTGCACACGAAGTCAAGTGTAGAACTTCAACTTGTAGTGCCACGGAGGTACTCAGAAATTCTTTTTCAGATTTTGGAGCATTCCACGTTTTCAGATTAGGTATGCTCACCCTGCAATGGTTCACTCTGAGAACAGAAGGTTCGGTCCACCTAAGTGAGGTTCACCCACTCATCAATACCTAACGACCATCTCTGGTGAGCCGAGCCCTGCACTGAGCTCTGGAGAAATGCAGCGGTGATTGAGTGACACGGTTCCAGCCCACAGCAGCTTGCAGTTCAGCGGTGAAGAAGGACCAGGAACCCGTGACAAGAAGGAAGTTGAAAGCACACCGGAAGCCCACTGTGGGTGCTGGTTAGTCTCCAGAGAAGCTGAGTGTGAATCAGGGACCTGAGCTGGGGCCTAAAGGATGAAATGAATTACGCTGAATTTATCTTGCTAGAGGTTGGGGGTAGAAGAGAGGAAGGGCTCAGAATGGAGAAGAGTGCTGCAGCCAGAAGGACGATGAGGGAGAATGTGCTCTGCACAAGATATGGAAAGGGCCTCCTATGGTACAGAATGGAGCAGAGAGATGAGTGTGGAGGTGAGCAGGACCCAGAGTGAGTGACACCTCACAGGCTGGTGCCTTTATCCCAAATACGGTGGGAAGGCGCTGAGGGGTTTCACGGGTGGAAGGGAAGGGGAACAATGGAAAACACACACCCAGATTTGCGTCTGACACAACCAATCTAAGTATGAAGTGCTAGGTACAGAAACGACCACCACTCCTCAGGCCCCTGTGGACAAAAATAATCCCGGACAATGCTAGAAAAAATGATACTGTAAAGAAAGATAAAAACATTCTCCCCACAATCCTTTCACCTAGAGACCACCAGAACAGCTATTTTCCTGCATTTCCTTGCAGTTTATTTTTATGGATAAGAAAAAAATGGAATTATCTGGTGGAAAATTTTTTATTTTTATCTTGCTTTTTAGTTATATTCAGTTTCTCCAAAACATGATTTTTAATGAGTGCATAGTATTCCCACATCATGACCTAATTTGTTTAACCAACTCAATGTTGTTGGCCCCTGCTGTGCTGCACAACTATATGTAGGGGTGTTTGTTGGCACCTGATACTGTTTCCTAGCGATGGATGATTGGAGTGCAAATTACTGAGACAACAGAGTAAAACTGTTTTGAAGTTCTTTGCCCATGTTGCCAACGTGCCTCTACAAAGGCAATGCTCACTGGGTCATATTTTTGTGCTCTTCTCACTGCTGGTGTTTTATTTCACTTCCATATGCATCCCTGCGTGGCAACTGCTAGAAATCCAGAGTGACCAGCTAGCTGTGTCAGGTATAAACGCACCTGCCATCTCTGTATAGCGCCACTTGAATGCATTGAGAAAAAACAAAAACAAAAACAAAAACGAAAAACCTCTGCCACTTCCAAAAAACCTCTGTCACTTCCAAAAAACTCTGCCACTTCCAAAAGCAAAAATTCGTATTTATTCAATTAACTTGCATTTTTGGTATTCACTGATATTTATTCTTTGGTGAGTTAATTTAATGCTAAATTTAAGGTAGAAGTAGGGTTCCCACATTGGGATAGTTTTAATGCTGCTACGATGCATGCTTATCATTACCTCACTGAGGACTTATTTTAATAAAAGAAATCAATTTGTGCTGGGTGTGGTGATGCATGCCTGTGATTCTAACACTCTGGGAGGCTGAGGCAGTAGGATCACAAGCTTGAGCTCTGCCTGGGAAATTTAGTGACTTAGCAAGAACCTGTCTCAAAAAAAAACCCATAAAAATAAGATAAAAACAAACAAACAAACCAGGGGTTGGAGATGTATTTCAGTGAGAGAAAAGTAATCAGTTTCTAACATCCCAAGACCCCCCTGAGCTTGGTCCTAAGTTTGTCCTTCCATTTGATTATGAGCTCCCAGGCTGAGACTTGAAAATGGCACGGTCAGAGACTTGGTTTGCAAACCCAGTGCTGTCAATAATCATCTTTCAACATCACCAGCAAACATGATTAGCAGGCTCAGTGCCGGGCGCTGCAGCAGACACGGCAGAAAGTGGATTACACAGGTTTCTAGGACTCCAAAAATGTTAGTCAAAGACAACTAATGCTAGCCTGGACAGACCTAAAGGACAATATAAAATAAAAACAGATCAGCACCACAAAGCAATCAATAACATATTGATCAATAAAGCAATAGCATCTTACGTGCATAACAATAAGAGCATAATGCTCAGTGCAGGTAGCCCTGGCTGCCTCACAGATGGCTCAGGAACCATTGTGTGGGCACACGCTCGTGCGGTTTATCTGCTTCCCCTGGCCCTTTGATGGCTTCCACAGCAGGAGTACTTATAAACGTGGACTCCATGTGCAAAGAAAGACTCGTAACGAGGGCAGTGATGGTGTTCCCTGCACACTTGTGGTAGGGACAGTGAAATCTCTCTAGACTGAAAATTCCACAAGGAAAAAGTCTCTTCTTATGTAGTATGGTACCCACAGTGCCTAGTAGCTACCTGACACATGACAGGTGCTAAGTTAGTATCTACTGAGAAAGTGGACGCAAGTGTACATAAACACGTATTTACGAATAATGAAGAGGGCAGACTGCCTCTGATTCGCAGTATAACCCCAGCACCAAGCACAGTGCCCACCACAGGAAAGTATGGTGTTTATTGTGAATGATTAAGTATTCTTCCAAGGTCAGCTTTCCCAGCTCAGAACCTGTGTGAAGGAAGCTGCCTCTGCCCTAGGTTCTGCTGCCGCCATCCAGCTGTCTCCCTTAGGTCACAGTCCTGGGAACATCGGCTTTTTCCTCCCATGCACCAATATTTTCTTTACTCCCAATCACTAAGAGTGACATTCTCAAACCACAGTTTTGACTGCAGAAAACTGCAAGGTAGCTTCTGGTACGAGGCTTCCTCCAAGGTCAAGACCATCCACAGGCAGAGAATTACAGATATAGACCATGGTGGTGACATGAAGCCACGCCCAGACTTGCAGAGATCATGTTTTTATACATGGAGTTCCAGATTAGAGACGTTCAATGTAGTGGGACCCACATGGAGGAAAGGGGAGATTTGTTTCTGTCATTCAGTTCCACTGGGGCTATGATCCTCTACTGCAAAATGCAGAATTCCTGGGGGCTAAGGTAGCACCCTCCCTCATTCAGAGAATAGTTAACAAGTTACTAATGGTTCATTTTACCCAAGTTCCTTCAAGGAGCAAGGAAGCGTGCCATGGTTGGATTTGGGGCATCATAGTTGCCTGAGGGTGAATTCTTGCATTAGATTTGACTTTTAAACTATTTACAGGATTGGTTTCAGGAACCTCTGTGACTAACAAAATCCGAGGATTCTCAAGTGCCTTATATAATGGCACTATATTTGCACATAACTTATGCACATTCTCTCATATACTTTATATCATGTCTAGATTACTTATAATATTGCTATGATTTAGATCTAAATGTCCTCTAGAAGTCTGTGTTGAGGGGGGCTTTTGGAAGATGATTAGATCATGGGTGCACTCTACTCATTGGTGGATTAATCTATGGATGAGTTACAGCTGAATGTGTTGTTAGGATGAGGGGCTTTAGAAGAAGTGGGTCACTGACAGTGGAGGAGGTGGATCACTGACAGTGTGACTTGGAAGCACACATTCTTGTTCCCCACTCCTCCTCCTCTCTCTGCTTCTTGGCTGCCACGGTGTAAGCAGGTTTCCTGTCCATGCCCTTCTACCATGTGGTTTCTGCCTTGGAGCCAGCCAATCATGGACTGAACCCTCCGAAACCATAAGCTAAATAAACCTCTCCTCCTTTAAGTTGTAGGTGTTGAGTATTTCAACCCAGTGATGAAAAAGTGACTATTACAAATGCCTAATAAAATGTAAATGCTAGTAAATAGTGGCTATACTGTACTGTTTAAGGAATGACAAGAAAAGTTTATACATGCTCAATACAATAATTTTTCAAATATTTTCCATCCACAGTTACAGTAGTAGAATCCATGGATGTAAAACTCACTGATACAAAGGACCTACTATATTTTGCCACATCGATATGCTAGAAAAAGGTAGTTGAATAGGTATACTAGTACTGTATTTCAGACAGATTGAGTTACATAGGCTTTTATGAGCTAAATGGACATTTGAACACTTGTTTATATATATATTTCTCTTAGTGGAGAGGGAAAGGTGGTCCAGGTACCATCATATTCTACAATGTGGGTCTTGCTTCTCAGTACATACTCCAGTAGAACCTAGGACAAGCAGGTCCACTAGACACTAACTGATGATAGGAAGGCAGAGATTCCACTGTCTCCTTATTCAAATCCAATCCTTGACTTTCTGAGTTCTTCTGCCTGCATCAGTCCTCAATATTCCATTTATAAACTCTCTTGGGTAGTTAAAACTCAGGCTGTGTGTGTAGTCCCCCAAGCAGGGGACCATTTTCAGGCCAAAATAATCTCCAGGTAGTTTGCTAAAAAGGAGCATCTTCTAACCCTGGGCCTGAAATTGCCTAGCACCTTCCCAATTCACCTTCCTTTCTCTTTTAATTTTCCTTCTCTCATGAAAAGCAAAAGCAAAAACCAACCACTCTCCTTTTCTTCCCTCTTCTAACACTGGCCAATTTCCTCTTCCAGAAGGCTGGGTCTTGCTCAAGAAAATCTTTCCCCCTCAGCCACCTGGGCTCCAAGTCTGCCTCAGCTGTGTGACAGCAAAAGTTGGTCCCTGCCTGCTTCCCACCATTTTCCACTTTTGAGGGACAGCATCAGGAGAGACAGGACAGACACCAACACAGCAGCAAGTAACATTGCATCTCCCCAATTCTCAGAGCCAAAAATGTGTTCTACCCCACCTCTGGACCCTGCTTCTTCTGAAAGCTTCCCCCACCCCAGCCACAGGCTAAGAAAAATGCTTCAAATATCAGGTTAGCTGGACTAAGCCACGTATAAAGTGCCCTTAAAAGGATTCCGACTATCAATGATCTTGTCTTTACATGCAGAATAAACAGCTAAAATAGCGAGTAACAATAAAATAACGTATATTTACATTTGAAGTAGATAACACTAATGCTCTGGAACTAGAATTATACCATAAAGAAATTGTACTCTAAA
This sequence comes from Erethizon dorsatum, assembly GCA_028451465.1. NCBI lineage: Eukaryota > Metazoa > Chordata > Mammalia > Rodentia > Erethizontidae > Erethizon > Erethizon dorsatum. Next base: position 25,241,933 of record CM051831.1, read on the forward strand.
ATTCTGCCTGTCCATCCTATTCTTTCTGACTTTACTTGGAGAACTTTCCAATGTTTGACTCAAGTCTTAGCACAATTGAAACTTGGGAAGAAAGATTTTTTAATTAAAAAATATATAGGGAAGGGTGGTCTTTTAGATCTTGCTGAATCAAATAAAAATTTTTTTAGGCCAACAAAGCAACCTTAAGACAAAGATGTAACAAGGGAAATAATCAGGTCAGGTCAAGATTTTCATACTGAAATCTTGAACTTGGACTTTCCTGAGACAAGTCTTAAAAGCAGTTCTGTGATGTGGGCAATCTAGAGATCTCTAACATTATGATTCTAACATAAAAGTTTTAGGCTTTTGTTGGTTAAAGATAGACCACAGAGAATCACAAGAGAAGTTAAATGAAGCACTACCCTTCTTGGAGCTGCAGGCTTGTTTTAGTCAATACCAAGTCCATAGCTGCCTTTTATAGGAAATACACAATTAGTTACTTGTTTGACTCACTGTGGTTTTAACTCCCCCACACCCCTAGAATTAAACTCTTCTTCAGAAAAGAAATTTGTCATTAAAGAAAAAAATTGGCTCCTTTTAAATATACACAAGAGAAACCATCACCCAATCAAAGACTCTCACTTCCAAGTGTACCCCAGCTCAGTCACGGGCACCGACCTGACCACTGAACACTGTCTTTCCGACTCTTGACACCTTTGATCCCTGAGTCATAGGACTCTACAGGGAGGAGGCACATGAAATTACCAAATGGTTTAAGATAAACCAGTGTTTGCTGATTCTTCCTGTAAATTAATAATCTTTTGTGACCAAGGCTCCAAAAAATTAACCCCTCTATTGGCTGTCCAGCTTCCAGATTTTGGTTATTACATTAGAAATTAATTTTTAACAGAGATGAATCCTACACTTTTTTTCTTTTCAGGTGTTTGAGGGTTTTTTCTCTTTTTTCTGTCTGTTTTGGTTAGTTAATTTTTGCCATAATGGGGATTAAATGCAGGGCCTTTAAACTGAGCCATATTCCCAATTTTTTTTTTTTTTTTTTTTAGTTTGAGATAAGTTGCTAAAATGCCCAGGCTGGGCTCTAACTTTTCAATTCCCCTTCTCAGCGTCCTGGAGTGCTGGGATTACAGGTGCAGGTCACCACTCCCAGCTGGTGTTTAAGGATTTTTGTGTTCATGATCAGCATCATACCTTTGATGGTGGAAGAGAAGCAACACTGTATCATAAACCAGTACTTTGGTTTACTGCTAATGTACCACACTAGGGGTTTTAAATACAATTGCATGATTGACTATTAGAATTGGTGGGAATTCAAGAATCTGGAAAATAAGGACCTGTGAGGTAGTTTCCTCCTATCACAGTGTTGGAGCTAGTGTGGAGCTAAGTTATATTCTCATTCCACTGCAATATATTTCTATGCTGTGCAGGGCTGTTTAAAAACCTTGCATGAGTTTGGTTGAAATTTGGGAGAACACTGCGAATCCTCTGAAGAGTTCGTTTATTCAAAGGGATGCAAGTGGTTAAATTAGATATGCTGGTGGTTACATGAAATGAAACTTCATGGCCAGAACTCTACAAAGAAGGGGAGCACACATCCATATTTCTTGATTTCTTCCTCTTTATTTGCTGTGGGAATCCTCTTTCTCATGGGAACCTAAAGCTCTGAGTGTAGAGCTGTCACTGCGCCATGTTGACCTGTTACCATGGAGAACATTCTAGTAACACACAACCTGCCACCAGTCCAGACACACAAGTATCTCCCTTTGACTCCCAGAGGATTATTCTACCCGTGCTCCCACCAGTTTAAAGTTCATCTCTGCTGGGATTTCGCTCTAAAGTGTTTAGAGTGACTTTTAAATGTCATTAAAAGTATGATTACACAGAGACAAAGAGGGAGGTACTGAAAAGTGTCTTTAAGATTTTTAAAGCAACAGAAGTTCACAGAACACAACTGTTCCCTGGATTGGAGCTATGAACTCATCACTGACAAAGAACCAAACATAAATTGAAGAGAGGAGACACCATTGGAAGTGCTGCCTACCACTATTGATCATCTACGGTACGTCATTTACACGGTATCCAGCTCATTTCCATTAACTGTGAAATGGTGACAGTTCTTACAAAGTCTTGCTACCTATTCAGAAACTGGAGCTCCCATATGTGGCAGGTTGATGGCAATGTTCATAGTCTCTAGAGGAAGAGACAAAGAGACATGATGCTGATCACGCCTTAAAGCGTGTCAGAATCACTCTGGGTCTTACTCAATTTCACTGCTCATCTAGGAGGTTGTAACACAGTCACTACTTATTCTATCTGCAGAAGTAAAAAAGATTTTCTTTCTGAGGCATCAAAAAGGCTCTATTTATGCATGGGACCTTGACACCTTTCTGGAAGGACTATATTAATTTCCCCTAAATCTTGACATTATTGAAGACAAGTAGAGGAGGGGAAGAAGGGAAGGCTATGGTCCAACAAAACAAGTCTATCATCAGATTGACAGTGGCTACACAGGATCTTCTGCAGGGCACTCTGGGATCATAGAAGGAAGACTGGAACAGCCAGGGTTAAGGTCAGAACCCCCAAGGACTCAGGAGGGGCCTGTACCACACATAGACATAACATTTTCTGGTTTAAAATGGGCACAGGCGGGCCGCTGAGATGGCTCAGCGGCGTAAGCACCTGCCTGGCAAACGCGAGGGCCCGAGTTCGACTCCCGGAACCCACATATGAAAAAGGGGCCGGTGATATCGCTCAGCGGCATGGGCGCCTGATGGCGTGCAAGGTCCTGAGGTCGACCCCCGGTACCCACACACACACAAAAAAAAGATGGGCACAGGCAACTCTAGCATCCAATAAGTATGAGGTGAACAAAGGAGGCAGAACTTTTCTCTGAATGCCCAGTGTGACACGCAGGCTACTGCCTCAGTCTCCAGGACACCTGGAGTCCCAGTGGTACAAGGGAAACTGTTAGGCCCATGAGAAGACACTGTCACCTCCCTGTATCCAAAGCCCGGAGTTCTCTTTGGAGATATCAAGGTCCAGGGCTGTCTGTCCCTCACCACCCCCTAGCTGCTCACTTGCATCCTGCTACTCACAGCAACTGCATCTGAAGAGCAGGGGCTACAAGAAAGAAGATATAACTTACACTTACTTATGGGCAACTTGCTTTTTTTTTTTTAATTGAAAGGAAATAACACTGATTTCCATCCACCTGTTAGTCACCTTGCTCACTTTAGCAGTTCTCCAGCTTCTGCAAGTTCTGCTACCATGATCCTCTTCCTAACATCTCCCTTGGCCATGCTGCCTGAGAGCATCAGGTAAGAAAAACACCCCAGGACTCAGCACTGGGACTCAGGAAAGTGCACACCAGTTCTTAAGAAAGCTCCAACTCTGAACCATCCTCCAACCCCCTTCTTCTCACCTCCCAACTAAAGAAACAGTCAAATCACTCAATCTCTTCCACCTCCTCACTTCCTCAGCAGAGGTCAAAGGAGCATATTAAAAAGTAGATTTGGGGGGGGCGGGGTGCAGCTTGATGGTAGTGTGTTTGCCTAGCATGAGTGAGGCCCTGGGTTTGATTCCCAGCACTGCAAAACAACAACAACAAAAAACAAAAACAAAAACAAAAAAACAAAGTATATAAAAATGTAGGACTGGTCATAATACTTCAATAGCACTTGCTTTTTTTTTTTTCCACCTTAAACCCAGATACAGAATACGGAGTAATGAACGAAAGCAATTTTCTTTATAAAACCTCATTGGCTGCTAAAGGCCAATGAAAGATTGAAGTGAGATTACATTTCTCTACAGGAGAAACAACACTATTTCTCCCCTTACTATGAACTCAAAATGACACCTACAATAGTGTCTTGCTACATGTGCCAAAGAGTAACTTAGTACTGTGATTCATAATTAGATGCCATCAAAGTGTATTTTTTTCTCAGATTTTCTCCTGAATGTCATCTGTGTTTTAAATGTAAATGAAGAGAAAAAATATTTTGATCTTGATTGGAAATACCCAATAATTTGGAAGTCTATAATCTCCAGAGGAAAAAAATAGGATTAATAATGGGAATGAGGAAGAAGAAATAATTCTGAGGTATATGCTTTGGATATTCACTAGCATACACTAAAAGCTTATTTGTACAGAACAAAGTTAATAAAATCAGATGTAGAATCAAGTACAAATGTATATTTTCTATGAAAAGTTATATGTCTTTGGACATTTTACATATTTAACTCCTATAATTACTATTCTACTGGGTGCAGCAAATAATAAATACTGGTTTTGATGAATGCTTAACCAAATTTTTGCTTTTTTAGACTGAGCTCCTACCTTGTTCATCTTCGTATTCTTAGCACTGAGCATGCTAGTTCTTTAGTCAGTGCTTGACTAGAATAAAATTCGAATTTTCTTCAGAACAAATCCAGACAGCCACAAACAGTATTTCCAAGGAATTTCACAAGGGAAAGGATGCAATCAGGCATTTGTCACTTTCCTTATCTATCTGGAATGTGGTCGGGCGATTTCTGTCTTAGGAGATGAGGTTAAGGTATAGCCAGGGCTGTGTTCCAGGCCTTTCTGGTCCTAGGATGAACCAGAACAAATTCTCTTTCAGAGGTGAAGGGTAGAGCTAAGTTTGCTCTGTGTTCCATCCAGGTATATTCTTTTCTACAATGGAAAGCTGCAGTTTTTACTGCCATTATGAGAATATAGTGACCATGTGGCTAGTTTTGTTTCTTTTCAGGGGCCTAGTACAGTTGTGACTTCATGTCTAAACACTGAGGTCAATTTAATAACAATCACCAATGTAGATGAGATTCACTGAAGAACAGAGGCTCCGGAGCACATACGACATGGGTTTAGTTTCCAGCTCTATCACTAACAGGTTCTATGGCCTTGAGCAAAGTACATAACATTTCTAAGCCCTACTTTCTGTATCTGTAAAATGAAGATAGCATCATTTACCTGCCAGACTTGTTAGAATCAAATTAAGTTTTATTAAAGCCCTATTAACACAGAGTACACACACAATAAACTGGGACCTTGAATTTTGCTAATCCCTCAGTTCTCTCCAATCAAAATGGGTGCTCAGTAGGCTTTTGAGAAGCAAAATTAGTATAAGTCTTTTTCTAATACAAACTGAAAATTAAAGGCAGAATGATTGTTATGGTTGGTGTCTAGATGTCCCCCCAGAGCCTCATGCAGTCATAGGGCTTTTTCAAAGGTGGCTGAATCTAGAGTAAGTGATGCTGAGATCAAGGGCGTGTGATTAGTAAATCAGTCCACTGATCGGTTTGGCATAGTTCTGGGTAAGATTAAGGGTGTGAGTGCTACACCCTCCCTAGGGGAGTAGCCTGCATGCAATATAAGGGACAGAAAGTCTTGTCTCCCTCTGGTTGTTTGGCTACCTTCTGGCCACCATGAGCTGGGTCCCCCTTGTTACATTTGCTGTCTCCCACCGCCATGAACTGCTGCCCCTCTGCTCTATGCCACCCTGCCTTGGAGCCAGTGGATTACGGATGGAAACCTCTACAAACTGTGAGCTAAATAAACCTTTCCTCCCTTAACTTTGGGCATTGGGTACTTTGTTTCAGCAATGACAGAAAAGAAACTAAGACAATGATGTAGCAGCTCTAAACTTACATCTTAGCACACAGCAAAATCTAATTGGCAGAAACAGTCAACATTCAGTCTCTCCTGGAAGTCTCTTTGGACAAAGCTGCCTGTTACGAGTAAGACTTAAATGAACAACTATTTGCAAATAATTTAAGAGCCTCCGAGAGCAGCTGAAGAAGGTAAACCAGAGCCCTGAGTTTAGTTCTCTTGAGGGAACTGCCATGTTCAACCCCTGAACCCAGTTATTTTCATGTCAGCGTTCACTCTGAAACCCCCAAAGACAAACTGCTACAGCCGACATATCTGGCAGGCACAATTTTTCCTGTTTACATCAGATATACCAACAAAAAAAAAGTCTAGCTTTTTGATGCAAATTTCTTTATCCAATACAGTACATATTTCTTTCCTACTCTTTAGAATAAATCCTATTAACAACTACAAAAGGCAGGGTGCTCTTAAAATTGATTATACAATGTTATAGTTGGGGAGTATTTATTAAAATCATAGAGTTTGATTTCTCCCAGTTTTACAGATGAGCAACTGAGGCTCATAACAGTTAAATAGTTCACCATAAACCACAGAGCACTGAGTGTCAGCCAAGACTGAACTCTGGCCTCCTCTCCCCAAGTCCAATATTCTTTCTGCCACACCACACAGCCACTCAAAACGTCACACTTTGTTTATTTTACCCCACTGAGCCCAGCCATGCTGCATGCAAAGAAGACCTGCAATAAATATTTGCCAAGTTGATCTATAATCTCTTCAATTCTGCTCTTTCAGCCTAATGCTGTATTTCAATCCCAGAGGATCCCAACAGTCATTTAATAAAAAGTGTGAAGGCTTTAGAGGTATTTAGAAAGTGGTTTTGAAATCATAATCTAATTTCCATACAACAATGTGAAAAAGGGGTTTTCCGTACCCATTTTAGAGATGAGGAAACAGAACCCAAGAGTGTAAGTGACTTGGTCAAGGTCACACTGCTAGCTCTGTCCTGCCAGAGGTAGGACTTGAATTTGGACATCAGATACCAAAGCCTGTGTCTACTCAATTTCACTAACTAAGCCTAATCAATAATGGTTGTTTTAAATACTACCCAAAATGATACCCTCATCATTCTTTCTTCTATGCTATTCCATTAAAAAAAGAAACTTAGTTCATAAAGCATCTTCATGTCAATCTCAGGGGGAAAAAATGCAGGCTGACTGAACCATAGAAAATGCTATGTTCAGGTCAAGAACATCTTCTACCCAGCACAGAGCCCTTTTTCCTTCAACAAAGGAGACTTCAGGCCCAGCTCCCAAGACCAGAATAGCACTTACATTACTGCCTACAAGATTTTAGAGGCCAGCCTCAGGAAACGGCTACTTCCCCCCAGCCCCATGGATGAAGACATCTTCAATCACTGTTTTACGTCAAAGGGGTCACTTCTGTGAGTCTGGTCAGCATGGGACCTCTGTGCAGGTTGCAGTTGGGCAAAATCACAAGGAAAAGTGGCAGAGAAGAAACTCCAGGCCTTCTTCAGGCTGCTCCCTCAGTGTCGTTAAAGATAGAAATGGTGGCAGCTAATGGTGGGGGTGGGAGGAAGGGAGCATGAGAAGGGCTGTGAAGGAAGGTGTGGGGGGAACGGATATAATCCGGCATACAGAAACCTGTCAGGATGGGATTTATTTTTGTTCTGTGAGGGAGCATAATAGGGCTTTGCCTGTGCTCTCAATAGCTGTTTTGAAGTGAACTCGGCTGGTATGTCTTTAATTTGTCATTTCATTATGAAACTGTTTCCCTTCCAAGAAGCCTTCAAGTCAGGAAGCTCTGTCTGCCCACACAGGAAATTCCTTCGCTTCAACTTCCCCAAAAAGGAAATTTCCCTCAGAAGTGAGCCCAGCATATGCCTTTGAGCAGAGCTGTTTCAAGAAACTTTGGCAGCTGAGTCCTGAAAACACCCCTGGCTTTCTGCTGCTGTGGGGAGGCTGGGATAAACAGTTGGGCTCTCACCCAGAGGGTGGGGGCCCCACCAAAGTCGACCCCGGCCAACCTCTTCCTCCCTCTTCTTCATTCTCAGGACACCAAGAGTTTTAACTGAGAGGGGACCAGTACCTGTGGCTCTCGTGAAGAAAGAGGCACATCCAGATCCACGCACTGCTCACAAACAGGCATCTCTGTTATCTCAGGGCATCTTCCACACAGGCCATGTACCAGGCCCCCTCACGAACCCATGAAGGTACACATGAAGATGACAGTATTGCAGATGAAGGGAGCCCAAGAACACAAAACGGCAAACTCAAGTTCCTCAAGCAAACCCCTTTTTATGTACGGTGGTGGGTTTTTTTCTACCTGAACTTTTGTAGTGAGGATTCTAAGAAAAACATGGAAAGGGAAACCATCTCAAACCACAGCCTTATAAAAATTAATCTCTCAGACATATTGTGAATGGCTAAGTGGTAAGAGCCCAGAGCAGCTGTGCTGAAGTGAATAACATAACAGTATTTTATGAAGCTTCTCTGTAAAGAAGCTGCCAGACTTGCATTTAAGTTCTTAATTTCCCATTTCAAATCATTTCATTTTTTAAAAAGTTGTAAAAAGGAAACAACACGGAAACCTCATGCACAAAAAGAGGCAATGATATCAAACTGTGCATTAAGCCGTGGTCAGAGAAAGACACAGATAGATGAGGACTACCACAGGCCCGGATTTTCACCCTGCAGTTAAGACTGCACTAGAATGGTAGCACGGTAGGATCTTACTTACCAGGCAACAGAGCAATAGTTAAGGGACTAGCAAGAATCATCCAGCTGACTAAAATCTGAGACTATGAATCCTGAAATTCTAGGTTGTGGTAGATGTTTTCTGTGGGATGGCTTTAAACTTTTACTATGGTGAGTTATCTTGCTTTTCCATAATTTATGAAATTTTATAATTTTTTATAATTTTTCAGAGTGGGATCCAACACTATTTTTCATGTCTTTGCAGAGAGTAGGGGAATAGGGTTTGGGCTTATGTTGGGAGGAAAGGAGCAGAGTGGGAAAAGACTGATGGAGCTGCTTGACTGCCTACAAGCTCTATGACTTTGGCAAAGTTCCTTCACCTCTTTAAACCTGACTTTTTCATCAGTAAAGTGAGGATAATAAAATTCAGTTCACAGGACTGTTGGGAGGATTAAATGATATAATACACCTGAAAATTGCCTACCATAAGCACTCAATAAGTGGAAGTTATTACTCCACATGGAGAGCTATGAAGGATCTTTCCCCCAAATTCCACATAGTAGTCCTTGTCACACACATATAAGTCACCTTGCTCTGGTGGCTCCTTGCAGGTCTCTGGGGCCAAGATTTTCCTCATCACTTCAACCTGAAACTTGGATTAACATGCCCCTTATATGTCTATGAGATAAAGGCACTTCATCAGGATGGCTGAAGGATTCAGATTTACATTCTCAAATTTATTGCTCTTCTCTAAGAAACACAGATGACTTGCATATTCTCAGGCCCACAACGTGCTTGTAGCAGACTGCTTCTCTCCACCTCAGAGGTTTGGATTCCAATGCTTTGTCTAAGTCAAGGGTCCTGGATTTTCCATTTAGTCTTATGTTTCTCTCCTCCATGGAGAAACCCAGTCCTGTATTAGTCAGCTTTTCATTGCTATGACCAAGAGAAACAACCTAAAAAAGGAAAGATTTGAGCTCACAGTTTCAAAGATATCAGTCCATGGTCAGCTAGCTCCATTGTCTTTAGGCTTGTGGTGAGGTAAAACCATCATGGCAGAAGGGAATGGTGGAAGAAAGCTGCTCACTTCATGGCAGCCAAGAAGCAGAGAGAAAGGGAAAGAGCCAGAGATGAAGGGACCAGGGACAAGATAAACCCTTTAAAGGCACCCCAACAGTGATCTACCTCATCCAATTAGGCCTCACCTCCACTAAGCTCACTGACCTATGAACTCATCAATGAATTAATCCACATGATGAAGTTGATTTCGTTTCTCAAATCCCATCAACTGACAACCAAACCTCAGCATGAGGCTTTGAGGAACATTTTGGATCCCAAACATAACAAGCCCTAAACAAAATTATGGAGTTTATTTCTAACTGTCCCCTCTCTTTCTGAAATCTCAATACTTCAGCAAACAGAGAAGTACCAGACAGTAACTCCACAGCTGCCAATGTGACAATAACCTGTCGTACTTTTCCCAGTTCTTTCCTTGGATCATGTAGGTGGTAGGAATCGTCCCAGAAGTTGTGTTTTATGAAGCAGAGATCTGAATAATTCTGCGCACTTGTATGCACACAGACACACACACAGACACACACACACACACACATACACAGATTCGTCTAAGAGTTAAAAAGAAAAACTCTTTTCTTATAAGGATTCTTATATGGATTTGATTAAAAAATCCATTTAGGTTTTTATAAGTCTCTGAAGCTCCTCTCAGCATTTGCTCAGGACGTTAAAGTGTAGTTTAAAAAGGACATTTGTAACCTTGACTCTCAAGTGAGGAAAATCTGAGGGGATTTTTACTTTTGTGTTCCTAAAAGATCTTTAAATAAAGCCCCACACATCTGGATGAATATTTGAATTACGACTGAGTTTTAAGGTCAGCGAGAGCCCCGCACAAAATACCTGACTGAGTTGTAAATAAGGAAACAAGGACTATGTGTCCAGGGAGGGGATTTTGCGGGGTGGCTTCACCACTGCCTCATGAGGGACAGGAGTGAAGTGTGAGAGTTTAGCACTTGAATAACAATGCTGTAGAAGGAATCAGAATGGAGAAAGAAAGAACTCACAGTTTTCCCCCCACTCTGCTAATGTGTAGTAAGAAACTGACTAAAACAACAGACTCAGCTTCCAACCCACGAGAATAACAGGTTTGTGAACTTGCACTGCCCTGGGGCTCCTTCCTGAGGTCAGGTACACAAGGAGCAGGAAGGAGGAAGAGTGGCTCTATTTCCTCAGGAGGGCTGGCATCAAATCAGTCGTATTTGTTTCTCTACGAAGAGTTCCTGACGTTGGTGACCCAAGAGCAACTGTAGGGGACAAAACTCATCAGTTTTGTTCATGAATTGTTGCAGCTCTGGGCAATTCCTTTTTGCCCAATCTTACATCCTCTTTTCACAGCCTGTGTCAACGAGTAGATGATTTGAGTAACTGATTTGGGGCCTCCGTTTAGAAACAGTTCCTTGGGTGTGAGTTCTCCAGCACAGGGGATGGCATAAGTGTCACAGATTCTCTCTGCTGGCCAAAGCGGATGGAAATGTACTTCAAAGCCTTCTTTAGAAGCTTTCATCCCCTTGCCAACCGAGCTTTTTCCCCTCCCATAATTAATTAATGCAGTAGCAATTGCTCATGTGCTACAGGGTTGCCTGAAGGAGGATCGTGTGGCCTATCTATGCAGATCAGCTGGCTCTGTAAAGCCCCAAACCCAGTGGAAACCATCTAGAGAGGGAGGAAAATGTAGACTGTAATTGTTACAGGTTACAGGAAAAGCAAACATGCCTTGGGTGGTGGAGGGGATTCCCACAAATCACACAGTTGGGGTCAAGTAGTTACCAGAAGCCACACCTGTGTGTAATGCACTGGGCAAAGGGCCAACTCACATCACAGTTCTCAGGCCAAAAGGGGGCTTGGAGGACAGGGGACCAGGGCCATAAGAGCAGGGGGTCAGGCCTGAGAGCGGGCTGTACGGTCCTGGGAACCAGCACATGGAAGTGCGGCAGAGGCAGTTTTAGAAGCCCTGCAAGGCTAGGAGTCCATGCCAGTTCCCACCCCACAAAAGCATTAACCCAACCTCAGTCACTGGCAACACAAGAAAGTATCCAACAGAGTCAGGCACTGGGTTTCCACATTTCCTTGCAAGGGGTTTCCTAACCAAATAATCACAGCTAACATGGAAGAAAATCTCCTGTATTATCAAAATACCACTTTCTGCACTAAGAATGGATGTTGACTACTGGAAATCAAGTGAATGATCATAATAAGTGCCATTTATAGACAACGCTTCACTGTTGATATCCCTCACATTTCTCTTCTGGAATCAGAGAACAATATAGAATGTTTGAGTTGGGAAGAACCTCAGGAATCATAAACTCAGGCTATTTCCTTTTATAGATAAGGAAACTACTACCCAGAAAGGATAAACTGTAGGAGGTTTACCCAAGTAGTAGCCACATGGGGCTGGAGCCCAGAGAACTAGGGCAGAGAAGAGCAGACTTCGCTCTGTTACCTGTTGTAAACATCATGGTACACATGCCACATGGGGAAGCAAAGGCACAAGAATATTAGAGAATTTTTCTGAAGCATGATGGCCTGACACAAATTAATGGAAAATTGGGTGTTTTAATTTATAAACTCAATAATACAATCCACAAGCAAGCACATCATCTTTACTATCGCCTAAAAATATTCTATGAAGTAGATCATCACTCTTAAAAGGATGGAAAATTGGGTATAACGGGACCCTCTTTTTTTGTTTTTAACATCTCAGAATTTATAGACAGTTGAAAATATGTGACAGATAGTATGCCCATAGGATTAGATTTGAAAATTTATCTTCCTCTAAATTCAAAAGATAGATTAGTTTGCATCTCTGATTTCATCCCTTTGGGCCTTCTCATCAGTAGTTTATATATTTTCTCCTTCTAACCAACAATTAGAATGAAACAACTTTCATCAGTTTCTGACATTTTTACTAAGCAATATGATGAAGTTGGCGGGGATGGGGTAGGATGCCTAAGTTTTAGAATAAGATGTGGATTCAAGTCATGACTCTTCCACTTTCTCTCTGCGTGGCCTTGGGAAGTTGTATACCACTTCCTAACCTCAGGCATAAAATACAGAATATCTACTTTGCAGTGTTTGTGATTATTCAGAATAATTTAGAGGAAGTTCCTGGTACACAGATAGTGTCCAGTACATAGTAGTGACTGCTATTACTTACCATGTATCATTGTGAGTGGCATTACGACCTTAAACACAGTTGGCCTTGGAATGGCTGCTAAGAAAAAGCACAGTTCCTATAAGCTGACAGGCAGGGCGTGATACCAAAAACCATACCTCATTGGCCAACATAAGCTACTCCTGGAAAACAAATTGGTAATTTTATTTTAACACTGTTACTTCTAAACTGGAGTTACATAAATTGCCTGATATCCCTTTAATTTTTCTTAAGATGTCAGTATTCAACACCCTGCAACACTTATTCTAGAAACAAGAAAGATTGTTAGATCTTTCCTTAGAAACTTTCATGCTCCTCAGTGAACCGTTTTAGTTAACACCCTGACCCCAAGAGTTGAGAATTTAGCCTCCACTGCAATAGGGAAATCAAGTATTTCTTGCACAGGACTGCATGAGCTGACTTTTCTTTCCCAGCATCCTATCCGCATCTACCACACTCCAAAGCTCTTTATCCACTATCTATCTATATATATTTCTAGAATCATAAAGCCCCATTTGAGCGTGATTAGTATTTATGGTATAAGAAGCAGAAATAGACCATTTTCAAAAGAATGGGTCTTAGTCCACCCACCCAAGATTGAAGCAGGAAATAGCAGACCAGGGTGACTAATTATACTTGGGCATCTACACTGGGCATGTGCCCAGAACCAAGACCAGTTTAAATCTCTCAAATCCTGCTTCAGAAGAGATCAGAGAAAGAAACCTCAAACACTAACACCTGGCACTGGCAACTGAGAAACCCTCTACAGCAACAATAAAATCAGTAACATCTGAAGGACTCTGTTAAGATTTACTTCTGGAAAAGCTTAAGGATAAAGCTGTCAAAGTCATTCCTGCCAGAAAATCCAAGAGTGTGAGTTACAGATGAGGTATAACTCATCCATGAAGAAAACAGGAGAAAATATCTGCTCTTTGAGAATGGAAATTTTATCATATTTGTATATCCTCAGCTCAAGCGATGCTTTGTAAGAATGAAGAGGAGGTGGGGAGGAACTCAGGAAAGCACAGTACAAGCCAACATCATGTTGAATCTTTATCGTACCTGCCAGCAAGTTTTACAGAGATACGTGTGAGGCTGCCCATGGAGTGAATACATGGACAGGACCACTGCATCTGCAGAACCCGACGAGTCATGAAGAAGTTCTGATGGTTGGAAAAATCAAAGGGGTGATAGCAGAGAGGAGAAAGAAGAAATAGAAATAAGATTTCTTATTTCCCATTGTTGTTCAAGTCATTACTTTTAACATTAACTGGTTCTCACTGTCTTATTTTGCAACGGCTCTCTCAGACTTTCGATGAGTTGGGGGTCTCTGGGCTCACATATCTAACCCACCCCACCAGGTAAGGACGACCACTTACCAATAGCTTCTGAATGCCTGGTTCAGAATGCCAAGGAAATAGAGAACCCATTACATGGAAAAGTGGCCGGGCCATCCTTCAGCCTTTCTGCCCTCCCCACCCCACTCCATTCCCCCCAGAGCCACTCTCTCAGGGCTTATGCTGAAGGAACTGCCTTAAATGTACACAGCGCTCCCTGCATGAAATGTGAAGTGAAAGAAAAGGTCAATAAACCTCTGGTTATATATTAAAAAAAAAAAAGACACCTAAAAATAGCTGCGTTTATTGAAGCTGCTTCCTTATCAGGAAACATGGAGCTAGGAATTAACGTCTGCCTGCATCGGAAATTCTTTCAGACAGCAAACCCAAAAAGGAAATTTCCCTTCCAAAGCATCCTGGCTGTGCTGCTGGGGCTATTTTTTTCTCTTCAAGCTCTTTAAAGCCACTAACCAGGACCCCTGTACAGCCCATGTGCTGCGGGGGAAAATAGAAAGTCTTCAAGCATTTGAATGCAAAAAGGGAAGGTGCCCAAAGAAGCTTAAGGGGGGAATAAAATATGAAATGCCAGTCACGGGTGAAGTTCGGTAGAAGTGATTACCGCTTTGTTAAGACACTCACTGAGAATTAAATTCCCTCTCCGTGTCCTTGCCTCACCTCTGTGGGTGATGTCACTGCACGTCACAGGCAGCTGTGTGAGGACAGGCCATTTTTGGAACACTGATAACGACAAAGGACGGGAGGATTGCATGGATCTTAGGCAAAGAACGGGGAAGGCCAAGGAAAGAGACTGACAGATGCTGGCAAGACCATGAAGAAAGAGTTCCAGAGTGAGGGGCAGATGTGAGGGTAGGAAAAGCCCTAGAGTGCCTTAGAGCAGAAATAAGCTCCCAGAAGTCACAGGGAAGAGGGAGAAGCTAAAGCTTGTTGTGTTGTGTCTCAGAAAAATCAGTCTCAATACTATGTAGACAGAACTCCAGGTCCTTTCTTAATGAAACAGACAAACAGGGACATGCACACTTTGCTTGGCCCCTGAAAATGGGGAAAGTACTTCCTAAATTAGCTTTATACTAGCAGTAAAAACTGAAATGGGGCCTCTGGTGAGTTACCTGGCCATCGTGCGCCTGGTACTGTGCTAGGTGTTATACAGTTTCTGCTATCTGTAAGAAAGCCTCATCAGCACGTGTTATTAGAAATCCGAGTCTTAGAGAGGTTGACTCATCGTTCTAATAGAAAGAGGCAGCCCTGAAATTCAAGCCCTTTCAAGTCCATATGGACCCAAGTCCATTCGACAGCCATGCTTTCTGATCTGGAAACTTGAAAAGGCAGTGGGTCCTTGCCGGCAGGAGGTCATCCCCACTGCAGTGCTGTTGCATGTGGGTGTTTGGTTGAGCTCCATTTTCCTCTAAGGCCTTGTCATTTTGGTTGCTGAGGTAAACTGAAATTCAACCCAAGTTCACCAGAAAGTAAAGAAGAGCCAGGAAAGGTGGTACACATCTGTAATCCCAGCACTCTGGGAGGCTGAAGCAGGAGGACTGCAAATTCAAGCCTAGCTTGGAGAACTTAGTGAAATAAAATAAAAAGGGAGTTGGGAAAGTAGCTCAGTATGAAAGCCCTGGTTCAATCCCCAGTATGAAAGAAAGAAAGAGGGGCTGAGATTGAGTACATATTACCAGCCAAGTGGCATCTGCATCTGCAGATCCACACCTACCACTGGTCCCTGTACCCATGGCCACCCAGGCACAGCAGGGAGCAGCCCTAGCCACTCTGGTTCCCGACAGTCCACCTGTATGTATTCTCCTAAAATCTAGAAGGTGACTTCTAAAGTAGAAATCACTTCAGAGCCTTCACACACTGTGAACCAGGACAATTCAGTTGACCTGTATGGGCCGTAGTCACCTCATCAATAAAACAGAATCAGTGACACCTGCTTCAAGGACTGCTGGGTTATTAAATGAGATAATAGGTCTGAATGACATTGCTACTTCTACAATATAAAATATTAACTATGCCTATATATTTAGTTCTCACTGTCCTTCAACCTGAAAGTATACAAAATTGTGGCTCCTGCCCATTAAACAGGGGGTGCTGCGCCCTCATCTCTGTGCAGGTGCGAACAGAGCGCTTCTTGTCCCGTGACTGCCTTAAATTCGGTTACTCTGCTGAGAATGCAAAACAGCTGAGTAGGTGAGCAGCACGGTAACATCTCCAAAGGAAGACATTAAATTACTAAACACACACAAGCAGGAGGAGTCATGTAAGAAATGTGGAAGATTCATAAGGAAAGGAAGGGGACTGTTTCTGGTATTCTGGCTCTAGAAAACTCAGAGCGGCTATTATGGCTATTTATTAACCTGCAACATCGTAAACTGTAACTGTATTAAATAAGATGAATGAGTCCTAGGTTCTGGCTTTTAACTATCAACTCCCAGGGATTTTTAGCAGGCCAAACAGACAGGGCAAGGTGCAAAGGCTTTGGGAAAATGGCATAATGTCAATCCATGATTAGATGTGCCCAAATCAACTAAATGTAAGATGATAATGTTCAAAAGAAGTTTCAAATAAAGAAAAGACATTTAATTTAAATTCTGCCTTGTACATATGAAATATATTTATATTGTTATTGTATGGTCCGGCCTGGACATCATTATTTGAGGCGTAGTGTTTAACAGGACTCTCAAGAGCGTACTGTTAGTCTGTGAAGGTTGGAATCTTAAACGTCTCCCAGGGCCGGTGAGATGGCTCAGCGGCGTGAGCGCCTGCCTGGCAAGCGCGAGGGCCCGAGTTCGACTCCCGGATCCCACATACGAAAAAAGGGGCCGGTGATATCGCTCAGTGGCACGGGCGCCTGCTGGTGCACGAGGTCCTGAGGTCGACCCCCCGGTACCCAAAAAAAAAAAAAAAAAAAAACATCTCCCAGAGGCCTCTGCGTTGAAAGCTCACTCGGTCACCAGCCTGTGGTGCTGTTAGGAGTGGGTGGAGCCTATAGTACATGGGGTTTCAAGGAAGCTTCAAAGTTAGGTTATCCGGGCCTTAACCTGACCAGGCAGGGTGGTGCACATCTGGAATCCCAGCTTTTCAGAAGGCTGAGGCAGGAGGATTGCCAAGTTCAAGGCCAGCCTGGGCAACAGATGAGACTCTGTCTCAAAATAAAAAAAATTAAGAAGAACTGGGGGAATGTAGTTCAGTGGTAGAGTGCCACTGAATTCCATCCCCAATACTGAAAAAACAAAACAGCACAGGTTTGGTGGGGGGAATTGGGTGCCCGTCCCCTTCCTTGCTCTCTTTTTGCTTCCTGGCTACCACAAGGTTTCCTCTGTTATCTGCTCTCTGCCACGGTGTGCTGCCCCAAAGATAATGGACAAGCAACCATGGACTGAAACCTGCAAAGCCATGAGCCAAAATAAACTGTTCCTCCTTTTAAGTTGATTATCTCAGGTATCTGGTCACGGCAACAGAGAGATAACTAACATAGAGCCTCTGCCATAAGCAGGTTGGCACCATGACATGCCTTCTGCTACTCCCTTCAGTGCCCACTCCCCCATGAGTTTCAAAGGGTGGCCTTTGGGCAGACATATTGTAAGTCCCTCCCTCATACGCAGATGCCCTAATGAGAACAGGGAAAAGCCATGCCTTCTCCTGGCAATGGCCCTCCTCTGCTGAGGAGCTCAAGAGTGACCTTGACCGAGCACCCCTGGGGGCCTTGGTCCTTCAAGTTTTCTCCAGCCACAAGAAAAGGTCAATGTTCTCTTTAAAGTATGGAACATTTTTCTTCACCCACCTGCTATAAACATTGCACTTCAGCGCTTCTAGTCTGAAGTTTAAAAACAAAAATCAGTACTCTTTCTGGAAGAAGAAGAAAAAACTACTCCCTATCTATGCTCTCCAGAAACCTGTTTGCTGTCCTGGAGAAGAGGGGAGCTCTGCTGCTGCAGCACTGTGGAAGGGCACCATCCTGCAAGCTTGGGCAGTGAGGCAGACCAGGGTGAGGGCCCGACCCTTCTTCCCTTGGCCCAGATTTCCCCTACCTCTTCAGGACCACTTAACATCATTGCTCCCTTTTTATCACTTTGCTCTTATCACAAGCAAAAAAAAAAAAAAAGGAAAAGCATCACTTTCTACTTTTCAATGGCTTGTTAATTTGTCTTGATGTATCTTCAATTTAGGCTTAGCCCTGTGTTCCCAGAGCAAAACGGTGAGAAACTTTCTATATGAGAATCTTAACTATAACGATTCTTTCTCTTTCCCTTCCGAGGATGTATTCTGAGTTAAGAATGAAAGAAGAAAAGAAAGAGGTAGAGAGAGGCTTTATCTAGAGATCAATGATAAATGGGGAAAAGAAGCCACTTGGAGCCACACCGGTCTGGTGAGTATCTCTTTAAAACAACCATCTTAAAATGCTTTCAACCTAGTAATACCATAAAAGTCCTGCTGCTGTCTTGGTTTTCAGATTCTTCCCCGTACTTTCCACGAGCATTCCACTGGGAATTGTCTGGAATCCCAGATTAAAACAGCAATAACCCAATTCCCTTGTTAGAATATTTATTTTCTTTTAGGTTTGGAAACTCAGCTGGGATGCATCTTCAAGTGGCCACAGCTCAGCCACAACCGTCTATGTGCCTCTCAAACAGCATAAGTGGCTGCATCCCGGAACAGAGAAGGGAGTAGGGCAGCTGGGCCTCCTTTGGAAAGCCCCAGCCGAGGGCAAACAGCAAGAGCCTGGGAACCTCCACTTCCAGAGGATTTATTCCAGATGTCAGGACCAGTGGTGTCCCACAGGGCTTATGCAGATCACCAAGAAGAGGTATCTCAAGTTGCTACAGAGCAGATATTCAGGAAAAACTATTCTCCTGAAACACATCCATAATTTGATTACTCATCATGTCCCAGACATGCTACAGCTTCACGCTTGATAATTATCTATGTGAGGATCCAACCATCCATCCACCCACCCATCCTCCCACCCACCCGCCAACCCATCCATCCATCCATCCGCCCATCCATCCACCCATCCATCTGCCCATCCGTATGCCCATCCACCCACCCATCCACCCATCCATCCGCCCATCCATCCACCCATCCATCCATCCAACCATCCATCCATCCATCCATCCGCCCATCCATCTGCCCATCCATCCGCCCATCCGTATGCCCATCCACCCACCCATCAACCCATCCATCCGCCCATCCACCCATCCATCCATCCAACCATCCATCCATCCATCCATCCATCCGCCCATCCATCCACTGAAGGGTGACAAACAAACTATTCAGCAATGGACAGAACATACAACCACAGAATGGATTTCTGCCATAAACCAATGCTGTGGACACATCATACCTAAGTTTCATACCTGCATTCATCCATCCACCCAAAAAAATATTTATTAAACACAATTATATTTATTAAACACAGTTATATGGAAAAGACCCTAGGCTTTGGCATCAGACAGAGTGAGTTTAAATCATGCCTCTATCTCTTACTAGTTTTTGACCAATCTTGAAGAATTAAATTCTCTAAGCCCTAAATACGACATGGAGATAAAGAACTCACCTTACAGATATTGTTACAAGAATTTAAAAAATTGTATCTACATGACTTTGTACAGTGCCCAGTACATTCCCACAATAGTTTTTGGCTCTTATGCCTGGGTGCGAAGCACACAGTAGGATCTAGTCAGATGCTGGGATGCAGTAAAGAGCTGGCACCATGAGCAAACTATCTACTCAAGAAGACATTAAAGTGCTGGTGTGAAAGAAAGAGTTCCAAATACGAAGGATGTCTCAGATGAGAACTGTAATACTCTAAAGTTAGGAAGGCTGCTAAACATTCTTCTCTCGTAATGCAGTATTGCATAGTAGGAAAACTGAGTTAAAGGGCTGGCTCACAATTGGATAGCAGAAGGAGCTATGAAGTCAGATTTCCCAACTACCAGTTTGGTATGTTTGCTTGTTTGCTTGTTTGTTTTTACCACAATGAGTTCTTAGGGAGAGCTAGTTCTGCAGGCAAAGAGCTTACGTATGTCAGAGGCATCCAGAGGTGAACCAGGAGATAGGGTCTCCTTGGAGGATGTTGTAAAACACAGGAATAAGAAGTTGTGAAAGAAACCTCTGCCCATTTTGGGACAAGTATATACAATTTTGTTCTCTGTACTGGAATTTACGTTCCAGAACAGCAAAACGTTTTGTCTGCTTTCTTCCTCTCTGCACCCCAAGTACCCAGAGGAATGGCTGGCAGAGTGCAGGCAATCAGTAACTATGGGTGGAAAGAGCAAATGAATAGGAGTAGGCAGTGGAAGTGCTGTGCTTGCATGCCACGGATATGTTCCGCCCTGAAGTGAATATTCCTCAAGTAAAGGTAGTGGTCACAGCATGCCGTCTGGAAGGAAACTTACTACCTGCCTGCTTTTTTTTTTCTTCCAGTTCTGTATGTTCCAGCGGTACCATCACACTCCAGTTTACTAAGGACAACAGTACCCTCAGCCAACACTGTGTCCTTTATGTCCCAACCTTTACTTAAATATTCACTGCAGGAGAGGAGATGGTAGAGTGGGGCTGTGTCCATTATCTCCCTGCCCACGTGAAGCAGCAGTATCTCAACTGTAGTAGGCAGGAACTTGGTAAACACTAATGGACACAGGAGGCTGGAGGATTTGTCCCCAAGTCCTCGCAAAAATCCCAGTGACTATCCTCATTATGGGGGACATGGGACAATTCAGTAATCTTCCCCCAGTACCCTCAGCAGCACAGTCATCTAATTCTCTGTTTTATTGCAGAGAGAGAAAAGTGGAGCCTGCACCCTGTGTTGTATTGTTCTCCACTTTCTGGGACAAGATAAGAATAACCTGTGGACCACTGCTATGCCAAAAAGAGATAGCGAGCATGACTTAAGTGCCACCACTTAAATCACTGGGAATCAACTAGAGAAGGGTCAAGATGACCCCAACCTGGGTAACATTCACACCATAGAATCAGGCATTTCTTGGACACTGACCAGGATGGGAATCAGGTGATTCACTTTCACCAGCTGCCCAAATCGCATTTCATCACCTGGGCTGGGTGGCAGCACAGGACAGACAGAAAAGGAAATGGCAGGTGTCAATGCTCTGGAGAGCAGCACCAGCCGCCCAGGTGTGTGGGGCCCATGGTTGCCAAGTCTCAGGTGAGGATTCAGATGGAAGGTGGTGGAGGCAAGGGGTAGGGATGACTTGGGAAAGGTGGAATACTACAAACTGGTGCTGCTGAGGCAAGGTAAACCCAAGCAAGAGAGGGGAGGAGAAGAGGGGACAAGAGAAGGGATATGTGTTGGTATATAAAATGAAGGAAAGAAAAGTAATCAGCATGGGAAAAGAGAGGGGAGGGAGGTCTATAAAGAATGGAAAAGCATACAGCTTAATAATAAAGCAGTGTGAGTCTGAATAAGAAACTGAGCCACATTTTGGACCAAAGACAATACTAAAGGGCAGTAAGTGCAAATTAAGGAATGCACATCAACTCTGCAAAAGAAAAAATCATCTGGTCTCCCGGGGGTCTGAGTTGACTCTGCCACATATTACACATTTCCAGACTTTTTTTTTTTTAATTTCACCATCAGAGATGACACATCAAGAAAAAAAGAGATGGGAATCTCAAACTTTTCAAATCCATTTTAGGGCAGGGGCAAAAGATTCTAGAACGACACGACAGAGTCACGTGAAAGTCATCTCAGTCCCTCTCTGGCTCGGAGCCCTCTGCCTGCTTCCCCTTCGCCATGCCTCCAGCAGTCTGTCCGTCAGTCCCTCCCCTTCCCAAAGTGGACCCAACCGTGGCCTCACGGGCAAACACTCACGCAGGTGTGCTGGCAGGCGGATCGAGTCTTCCTCCATCCTGAGCGCGCGAGGCACTGGAACATGAAGTGGAGTCGAGGAGGCGTAACTCGGCACTGGGCTCTCGGGAGGTGTATATGAAATTCGTTCCTGCTGTTAAAAATAAGAGCAGGAAGAGGAGAAGGGGGGAAAAAGACAATGAAAGGTCGGAATGGAGGTGTGCAACTATCCAGGGGTGTGGGGAGCAAAAGGAAGATGGGGTATTTGGAACACTGGTATCGAGCAACCTCGGGAGATTGTACACAGTAGTCTTTCAGGTGCCTAGCATTTGGGATTTACTTTTAAAACTCAGGAAAGGTTTAAAATTGGGCCTTTCCTTTAGCCTCATGTGAACAGGTGTGTACCCCTGTGGTTTGTTTGGGAAATGAGAAAAGACAGAGGTGAGGAACTGAAAAAGAGGCCCAAGAGAACAGCTTTAAAGCAATTCTCTTAAAAATTATTTTTTCCAAGTCACATAGCTAATGGCTTCAATACATTAAAACTGTGTTTCCTTTTTTCTGGCAATATCCCCAGCTTCTAATCAAAGTGTGATTCTACACGCAGATCCAATAAGAGGGAGCTAAACAAGCCAAGTTGAAAGTGATGGCTTCAAAGATAAGATCTCGATTTAGTTATTAAATGTATGAACAAGATTTTTCTATTCTATCTATCTCACTATACAATAACTACAACCAAAAATATCCAACATTTAAATTTTTCCTTCCTACAGGATTATCTGCAACATTAACAAGTATCTCCTCATTGCTTCATTCCCTGTATCAGAATCAATATTTCCTTTTCTCTCTGAAGATTTTGGAGATCATTAAAAGAATTACTTCAATTTAAGGAAAGAATTGTTTAACTGATGACATTTATCGGCCGACAGAGGGAGGGGCTTCAGGAGACCCATCACTTGCACCCGAACAAGCAGCAATATTTGATAGATGAATTCAAGCAAATTGGATGGGTTAGGGTTATTGTTAGTTTTAAGTTAAAATACTGCAAATAATAGCAAGAAACAATTGTGCACAGCTAGGACAGCAGGGCAATTTGTATCTCAAATGTACTTGACCCTCAGTCCATACATAAACATAACTCCTGTTAGTTTCTGTGGTTTCACTGGGTGAAGTAAAGTGGGACACATCAGGTCCAAAAATAAGCTGAGAAGAAAAGACCAGTAAGCTGCCACTATGAAAATAAAAATCAGGAGCAAAAGAAAATCCTGGATTAAAGTGAAGGGAGTGTTAACTTTTTGGAAAGATAATTAATTCTTTAACATTTTACTTCTCATCAAATGTGCAAAGGGAAGCAGGGGAGTCCCGCAGCCATCTAACCAAATTAAAACTTCTACTCAGAGCCTGGAAACTTAGGTAGGCGTGGTAGGAAGTTTCAATTTTAAGTGCATATATACACATTATTGTAATTTCCAGATGGAATCACTTATACCTTCCCTAAGGCATCCACTAGCAGCATCTAGGGTGGTTGGCCTATTTCTGTTTAAAGACACAACTTAAAACCTTCCCAATCAACTTCTTAATTAAGGGCAGGCCCACAAATCCTAAATTTGACTTCTTTATATCAATCAAGATATCCTGTGAAAGATCACTCAGAGGCAAAACCTTCAACTTCACTTTTCTTGAGCTTTACCAAACGTCACACATATTTTAAGCAGCTCAAATTTAGGGATGAGTTAGACTTTTTGGTGTTTGTTTTGAGGCTGTCTGAGGTGAAAGAGGCAGGTACATAACCACATATATGGGGAAACATATTAAACCTGTTTAGGTTTTTTTTCCAGGTGAGATGGGCTTTTGAACATCGCAAACATAGCCTGTTTTTCTAATTTAATAAATTCTCATACTTTTCAATGCTCACGTGACCCCATAATCCCATCATATGTCTAGTTATCTAGAGTTAACTTTATTCCCAGAAATAGCTTTCTGTTTTTGTTATGGGTTTTGCAGAAATGAAACTATTGATGAAGAAAACACTGTACAGCCAGAGTCTTAGAATGACAGGGCAAGAGTGCAAGAGAAAAAGACAGTATTTCTTAACACTGTGGCTTTTTCCTTAATGCAAGGAGAAACTCACGAGATCCTCCAGCCTGTCCACAAGAGAAAGGGGCCACCTCATTCCAGCCCCTCTAACTCCATCAAGAACAAGCTGGAGAAACCCAGCCCTCAAAGCTGTCCAGCCAAAGGACAAGAGCCCAGCGAGGCAGCAACTTGACAGGTTGTGTGACTTGCCACTTTATCACTGCAATGTGTCTTCACGTCTCAGGAGGTCTGTGGAAGCGGTGCTACTATTTTTTCACTTCTCCACAGTTCCCTGTCCTCATGATTACACTGCAACAGCGCATCTGAGCACCTGTCCTGGGATTCATGCATCTCCACCACCCCAGACCCCATCTAAGAAATTCTAGGTGGACACAACTGTTCTAATTCATGACAAACCTACAGCAGGAAGGCCAGAGACTGAGTGAAAGCGGCGCCTGAGCTCCTCTCATTCCTGATGATGGCTTCCACTCAAGGGAAGGTCAGGCTACAAACCCAGAACCGGAAACCTGATAAGATTCAGTGAAGAGATCTGTCTGTATCAAAAGTTACCTTGCCCAGGGCAGGTGAGATGGCTCAGCGGCGTACGCGCCTGCCTGGCAAGCGCGAGGGCCCGAGTTCGACTCCCGGAACCCACATACGAAAAAGGGGCCGGTGATATCGCTCAGCGGCACGGGCGCCTGCTGGCGCGCGAGGTCCTGAGGTCGACCCCCCGGTACCCACAAAAAAAAAAAAAAAGTTACCTTGCCCAAGAGGGGGGAAAGCAAAATGTATTTCTAGGACCTCACGCAATCTGACAACAGCCAACACATCACCCCGGAACCCCGGGTTCAGAGCCAGCAGGTCACTCAAGGGACTCTGGAAAGGACACTGCCCTTCTGAGAAGGAGACACACAGCTGAGAACCCCACAGCACAAGCTTAACTCCTTTCCTCTCTCTGTTTATGACTCTAGGGCAGTGGTGGCGAACCTATGGCACGTGTGTTTTTCTTTTAAGACAAAAGATGTTAATGTATAAGCTGTTTTTTCTAAACTAAAACCTCAGTATTCAGGTTTAACTGCAGCGTTGGCACTTTGCAAAAGTGGGTTTTGGGTTGCAGTTTGGGCCCTCGTCTCTAAAAGGTTCCCCATCACTGCTCTAGGGTGACTTCCATGGTCCTTATATTTTTATTTTATGAGTATGTAACCACACACTTCACATTGACAGTGGTTAAGTCAGCACATCATCAGCAATCAGAAAAATCAACAAATACCATTATCTCAGAGGGAGACATCTAGACAGAAAGACTCGAGGAGACTAACATCCAGTGTTCCAGATAAAGGGGACATATTTATTCTCATAATGTCTAGTCTGACCCCAACAAAGAGGCAGGCCGGCTGGAGACCCGACTGACAGCTCACTCACCTCTAAAGCAAACTGTCAGATGAAAACCAGAGGGGCTTTATGTTAAAATGGGGGGGGGGTTAGGATTTTCCCAAGAGGGTTATAAACACTGCTCTAATTAAATTAAAATGCTACAAACACTGATATTAATGCATTCAAGTGTTTAGAGGGATAAACTGCCAGTGGAGGTCAACGATGTGACTAAAAACCCCGTGATGTGGTTACATTATTGTTTCGATGGTGAAAAAATTAAACATCCTGCTCTCGCTGGTTTGTAGATGCAACCTATCAAACCGGCGAGCTGAACACAAGAGAAGTGCTGCCATTTCTGAGGCTCACTGTAATACCTACGGAGAGGGTGGCAAACAGGTGTGTGTGTGTGTGTGTGTGTGTGTGTGTGTGTGTATGGGCAGCTGAAAGCTCTGAAAAGAGAAGATGAGGCTGAAAATAGTTGTAGGCAAGGGTTAAAATGTAAATTTTACTAACCATAATAGAAAGTTTTTGAGGTTGGGGGATGGAGTCTGGCCCTACAAGAACTAGCAAATCCAAATCGATTTGCATTCCCTCTCCTAGTTCCTCCCCCAAACCATGAAAGGCCAATGAAGGGTACTCATCTAATTCTGCTTATTTTTAAATTGAATGCTTAGGAGCCTGCAAATCTGTGCCTTCTCTGCGAAACATGCTTACCCAGGCTACAGAGTACAGAAAAGACAAAAAGGAGTATTTTTGTTATCAAAAATGTCACTTTCAAAATTACTCAATAAAGAGCTTCTATACATCATAGGCATCTTCCTAGTACATTTAAACACCTTTTTTTTTTTTTTTTTGCTTTTTTTCAGTACTGGGAATTGAATCCATGGCCTTCTCACTGAGCTACATCCCCAGCCCTTTTTATATTGTTATTTTAGAACACAAAGCCACTCAACTGCCCAAGCTGGGCTCAAATTTGCAATCCTCCTGCCTCAGCTTCCCACAGGGCTGGGATTACAGGCATATGCCAACTGGTGAAGCATTTGTTCTCATACTATTAAATCTTTGAAGAGATTGGAGGTTTGGGAAATTTAGGGCCTACTGTTAATTAAATAGTAACTTTCTGGAAATAAAGACAAAGCATTTCAGGAATTGGGAAAAACACATAAATTTTGAGAACTTGCACAAAGATGGTTTTACAGGTAATTTTAAAGATTCCTGTACAGTACAGATGAGCTGCTCTTGATTTAGTAACTTTTTCTAGAAATTGCCCATGCCCACTATAAACACCAGGATTATCCCCAATGATGATATCTGAAGCCTGTGCTGAAAGTTGAGGGGCAAGAGAGCCCTGGGAACACAACAGTGATCGCTGCTTCGTGGAGCTATGGTGAAACCGCACGAGCATCTTTTATCCACTTGGGCTTCAGTGCCTATAACTGCAATGAACATCTGAACCCAGACGAGATGGGAAAGGGCAGGCACCAAAGGCAGAGTGGTCACACTGGCCATGTTCAATGTTTGAGGAAAGGATCTCTTTTCTACTCTGCAGTTTTGGAAAAGCTGACACTGTACTATACTCAATCTCTAGATGGACATCTACAGAGATGAAATCTCTCCTCTGGAAGCTACTCGCTGAGATGTACTGAACTAATGTCTGAATACATAATTATTCTGTGTATTTTCCTGGCTGCAAAATGATTCAAGGTAGTTGTATTAGCTTTCATTAAATAAGCTTTTATCAACAAGTTACATCTTCATACTACCAAAAAATTGAATAAGCAGAAATTTGTCTGCATCGCTTTTTAGATTTTTGGCTTCAGGGATGCAAACAGATAGATACAAGAACCTAAACTAACACACTCTTGAGAATCAGTTTTCTTTGCTTCAAAAAAAAATTCCATTGAGTATTTTGTCGAGCCCAAAATTCAGTGAGATAAAGAACTTGAGAAAAGATGCAAATACAGTCATACATCAAAACACTTTTGCAATCTCCCCAGAAAAAACAGCATACTCAAAGACCTGGGCTAAGGAAGAACATTACAGAGATTCAAACATGAATTCTGAAGTAGAAAACCAGACCCACAAGTGAAGTTGTGACCATTTCTTCCCATCCCCTGGAGGTTCCAGAATGTACCTAAAGCAGGCAGCCAAGCTGGCTTTCTTCTGGGTGTCCAAGGCCCCGCCAAAGAGAAATGTCCCTCTAGAGATTTTTTTTATTATTTATTTTTATTTTATTATTATTATTTATTTTATTTATTTTTTTATATGCGGGTACCGTACCAGGAGTCAAACTCAGGACCTCGTGCTTGCCAGGCAGGCGCTTATGCCACTGAGCTATATCACCGGCCCCCTCTGGAGATTTTTAGAACCCAAATGGTGCTTGGCTTTTAACAAGCTTGCAAGATGCATATTAGTACTTTCAGAAGAAACAAATGGGAGAACCCTGTGGAGATGAGGATGGGTGGGAACCACATTCCCGGGCTCTAGAGCTTCCTCCCTAGGTTACCCAGATGGCCCATTCAGCCTCAGAGCATTCAGCCTCAGGAGAGGACATGCAAGTCAGACTGCACTCAATGCTGGTGGCACATGGCTGTTCTTTGTGAGCCTGGCTGCACCAGGGTAAAAGGAGTCCCTTCTTTTCTGGAAGTTTACGAAGATGTTTCAGGACAGGAAATTTGTGCAAATGAAACAGTCCTTTGCTTCACCTCCATGACAAGTGACATCCTAAAAATCAAAAGACAGTGTACTGCATCTCTCAAATGGTCACAATTAAGTCAATGCATCTTAAGTTTTTCTTTTAGACCTATTATCTATTCACAGTGAGCTGGGGGTGGGGTGGGGTAGGGTTAGGGACCTGCAATCAAGCCCTGCTGTGAAAGGTCACTGAGGTATTTTTCGTCCTATGATTTAAGAAATACTTCAGCATTTATCTTGTGCTCATTACGAACCAGACCTATACTTATCAGGCATTAGCAATTACATAATTTTTAAGTCTTAGAACTTATACAATGATTCCAATATTTAAAACTCTATGTAGGGGCTGGGGTAGGGTGGTAGAGCACTAGCCTAGCATTCGATCCCCAGTAGCACAAGAAAAAAAATTTGTGTCATTTTACCCATATAAACACACGAGTACTCACACACAAATACTCATACCCCTAAGAACATATGTCCCAATTTTGGTTGGAAAATACAGTCGCTGTAACCATCGGGAAAGGGAGCTGGCACTAAAGAGCACAAGGTATGCACTTTCCAAGGAGTCTGTATTTCATTTCAGCCTCACAACAACACAGTAAGGAAGGTATCATTATCTCCATTCCATAGAAAGGAACCTGATCTAAAGATCACAGGGCTTAAGCAACCTGTTCAAGTCAGCTGAAAAGATGGCACAGCTGGTCTTTGGGCACAGGCTGGTCTTACCCCACTCTCTGCTTCTACTTAAGAGGAGAACAAGAAATGCTTTTAAGCAATATTGCCCATTCAACAATAACCTCATGACTTGGGGAATTCCAAGAGATGAGTTGAAGCCTGGAGTAAGGAATATTTGGAATATTTTCTTGCTTTGCATCCATCCCAGCTCCTCACAGAATTCCAGCAGAGCCCCTAAGGGTCACTCGGCAGCCACCTAAACCATGGTGCCTACTTTCTTAAGACTGTCACTTATACCACGGAAAGCACAGATTAAGGGTGTAAATGCACTTAGCTGCAGGAAAAGGAATAAACATGATGCATGAGAGAATTTCCGCCCTCATGAGAAAAGCATTAGAATCCACCCAGGGATGTGTATTTGCTCCAGGATACAATCACTGGGCCCACCATGGCATTTATAGGCTGCTTGTGTATATGATAACTTCACCTTGTATAGAAATCTCATCTTGGGTATTGTTGAGTACAAATATATTATCTTTTATCCCTAATGCTTCTTTAACAAGAAGTCATTTTTCTCCCTCAACTTCTTTCTTTATCCGAGAGCAGCAAATCTAAACATACAGGTGAGATAAATAGGAGCCACAAGGAGAAAAGGACCCTGTCAACATTTATTTGGTGCCTAGAGCAGGCAGATCTCTGTACCAAGGAGCTAAGTCCGCTTCCAGAAATCACAGTGGTTTCAATTCAAGCCAGTCCTCTCCAATGGTTTAAAGACACGCACTCCCTGATGGGCAGAGATGAAGGCACTGAGGATGTATGCGTGGCCAGTGTAGTGGAAAGACTCAGAGGATCCTTGAGATCCTTTCGAACGTCAGAAGGAAAAGTGAAAGGAGAGTTAAGGCTTACTTGCTGTATTAACTTTCCATTGCTGTAACAAATTCAGAGATAATTAACTTCTAATGAGAAAAAGGTTATTTTGGACCCCAGTTTTGGAGCTTCCTGTCCATGATCAATTGGCCCTGTTGCTTTGGGACTGTGGTAAGGCAGTTCATCACGGGAGGAGTGCACGGTGGAGCAAAACCACACATTCCAAGGTGACAAAGAAAAGAAAGAGAGAAAAAGGAAAGGGCTGCTATGCTACTATCACCTTTGAGGACACCCCCCCACCATGACCTAAAGACCTCCTACTAGGTCCAACCTCTTAAAGGTTCCTCCACCTCCCTGTAGGGCCTACTCTGGGGACAAAGCCTTAAACACACTGGCCTTCGAGGGATCCTTATCTAAACCACAGCACTTGTATAATCACAAAAAGCAGGGCCAGCAATACAGACCTGTACCCTAGAAGAAGGGCTTTCCTCCAAGTATGTGTGGGATTTATTGTTCTCCCTAAAGCTAACTGGAGTTAAGGTACAGCAGTTGCTCTAAAAAACATTTCTGCACTGGGAAGGAGCTCATGAAGATTCCTTTGTAACTCTAAGATTCTGTTTCTACGCAATGTTATATCCCCTGGAAAGTCAAAGCTTATTAATTACAGTGTGCTTGGAGCAGTCCAAACACAACATGAACACCATGAGTCCCTTCTCTTTCAATTAATCCCCACAGGGGATACTAGGGTTCTGCTGAATATAATCTGAAAAAGCACCAGCTTGTAGAACCAAGAGTATCAAAGCAAACACTCAAATAGATTTCTTTATTGTTCCAATTCCAAAACATTTAAATTAAATTAAGATCCTTTCCATTCCTGAGATGCCATGAAATTCTTTTTTTTTTTCTTTTCTGAATTTCTTAGATATTTCTGACATGAATAATAAGAAGAATCTAAAGCTGGGATTCCTTTTAATGCCACACTTGTGGTTTCCAGACAGTACTATGGAGTAGGCCCAGCTTTAAAGATGCATGAATGGTTAGCTCATTTGGCTGGAACCCAGGGCTGATGCACATGCAAGCAAGGTTATAAGCTTCAGACCTGGATGGGAAAATTTAATTCACATTATTCCATAGCCCCAGACTACACCCTTAAGCCCTGCCATAATGTAAGTGATTGCTTTTGCTCAAAGCAGAGATCAGACAAGCTCAGCAGCTCACCACTCCTGGAAAGACCATGAAAGTGCATGTGCCACTGACAGTAAGCCAGCAGCACCGCTTCAGTAGAGGAAAGGTGGTGTGGCTTTATTTACACAGAACTATCAGGTGTCCCCTTGGGAAAAAGCCTTGCTGTTGGATTTACCCAGAAATGCCCCTAAGCTTTTGAACCACCTTTGAAAGAGGGTTGCTAAATCCTTTTTTCCTATTTCTAGCAGCAAAAAAAATAGGTACTTAAAATTAGCGGCAGCTTGTATCCCAGGCACAACAAAGTGGCCAAGTTCGGCTCTTTATTAGCTGCTTTCTCCTCCATTAATGCTATTCCCTGTAATGGTTTGGCTATTACAACTAGCCAATCTGCATTGTCCCTGCCTGGGGCTAACAAGTAATGAACTGAGAGAGTTGCTATTTACTCCTATCAAGGGTGCCATTAGGGATGCTTCTCAATTTCTCCCCACAAATGAGAGAGACCTTGCAGGCATGTACCCCATCATGTGACTGCTCTTGTACATCACTCACTGGGCCCTTGGGTGGGAGCTGCCCCAGGACTCAAGGGACTGAGAACCTGGGCAGAGGGAAGGTTGAAGGTCAGGCACCTGCAGACAATAGTGGCCCAAAGGGTTCGGGACCTGCACAATAACTATCAATTCCTCCGTCCCTTCACTTGCTTTCTCTGGCCTCACAGACCCGTAGACCCTCACCTCCTCCTCCAGTAGCTTTCCTCTTTCTGCTGCAGCATCACTCAAGGCTCAGCTCTTTTTCATGTCTTTAACTGAAATATCCTAGAAGTCTTGAGAAAGAGAAGCTATGGTTCAAACCCACAACCCCAGTGAGTTGGTTGGTAGGGAAGGTTGGGGGAAGGCAACTCGGACCTGCTTTAAAATTAAAAAGATGTCTTGCCTTGTGATTTATCTTTATAAAATGTCTATAGCTTAAGTGGACCACCCATGTCTTAATAAGAAACTTTAGGTTTTAAAGATCAGAAAGCAGAGCTAGGGGAGAAGGCTTATGTTCTAATTCAAATGTGGGTAATCAGAAGCATACTGAAGATACTCTGTACTTTGTACCACAGTACTGCTGGCCCAGCCGCTAGGCAGTCTGTGTGAAGTCCTAGAAAGTCCTAACTGATCCCCCCAACCCGCCCTCCAGGCAGGGAGGAGGTAGGCTGGGTTACAGCCACTTCCATGATCAAACTGAAGAAATTCCCCAGCTCTGCATAGATCAGATAATTCCTGGGTTACTTCAGCCTAAGAAACAAATAAAACTAGAAAAAGCCCTATAAACTATACCTAAGGGAACAAGCATAAATTAAATCTGCATAAGACTTAGTCTCTGGAAAATGTTTACCACCAAAATAATTTTCAAAAAAACCAAGCAATATCATACTTAAAAAAGCAATGTAAAAGAAATGAGTTGACATCCTAGAGTTGCTGCCTGAGAAACTGGAATCACATGCCCAACTTTCACTGTCATATCATGGTATCTCAAAAATAAATGAGATGAATTCTTCAATATTTTAATTCTCTTCTACAGTATTTTAACGGTCTTAAATCAAAAGATCTCCATAAAGGCAAGGCATGACTATGAGGAGGAATTTGAAAAGTCCCACGGGAAGCAGTACTTTTAAGGCATGCTTTAAGAATTAAACCTGTCTTACCAGGCATGGTGGTACATGCCCGTAATCCTAGCACTGTGGGATGCTGAGGCAGGAGGATCACAAATTTGTGTCCAGCCTGAGCCACTTAACAGGACCCTGTCTAAAACTGGTGGGGGGAGAGGCTGGGGGATGTAGCTCAGTGCAAAGGTCCTGGGTTTAATCCCCAGTACCTAAATAAATAAATAAACCTGTCTTGATGTAAAATGGTAGAGTAATTTAATAATTGAAAACAAGATTGAAGATTAACAGCAATCTCCTTACATGACTGACTGAGAAGTGAAGGCAGAAAGTATCCTTCCCCCATCCCATGCCCCACAACCCTAACAGTAGCACATAAACAACCTTACACACACTGATCAGAAATGCTGAACACCTGTGTTTCCACTTTCAGAAAAAAATTCCAGAAGTAATAACATCTCAGCAAGTCTTTTTTAACTATACTTGTCAAAAACAACATCCTTGATTTTTAGACATAAGACTCCTTATCAGAAGAGGCATCTTCTCTCTCCCTGTCTATGGTCATGGTCAGAAAGACGTGGCATGGCTGGTGAGATGGCTCAGCGGCTTACGCGCCTGCCTGGCAAGCGCAAGGGCCCGAGTTCGACTCCCGGAACCCACATATGCAGAAAGGGCCAGTGATATCGCTCAGCGGCATGGGTGACTGCTGGTGCGCGAGGTCCTGAGGTCGACCCCCCCGTACCCAAAAAAAAAAAAAAAAAAGAAAGAAAAGAAAAGAAAGACCTGGCACTTTTGTTTTTTTGACAAGTAAGTACCAAAGCAAGTTTTGCTGACAAGGTGAACAGTAGTATAAAAATGCCTTTGGAATTAACACCATTCTAAAATGTAAACTACAGAATGAGAATGAAATATAGGAGAGAAAGACGGGGGGTGGGACAAGATGATGACAGCAATTAAGCACAGAAATTAAGCAGCTCGAAATAACAGGGAAGCTCACATGCTGTACTGTTGTAGCCTTGTTGTTAAGACTAATATTTTATTTCACATAACAGTCTACGTCTTCATTAAAACTATTAGTGCTCAATAGTGTATGAGAACTATGCCTGAATTTCCACATACTTCAGGGACTCAGGATCAGCGAAGAATTTAGGAAACACTTTAAATCAGGTACTCTGAATCTTGGCTGCAACTCAGAATTTTCCAGAGAAACTTAAAAAAAATTCTAGTATCCAAGTAAATCAGAGTACATGGGGATGGGAGTCAGGCATTAGTAAACTCCCTAGGTCACAGCAATATGCAGAACTGAGGGTGAAAATCGCTGCCTTAAACTGCGATATAAATATAATAAATCAAGACATACAGTAAACGACTGTCTTTCAAACAGATTTTAGAGACCTTACTAACCAATTTGCTAATTGCCCTACCCTCCTGAGTAAATTACCACCCTACTACCTTTAACCGTAAAACAGAGATTACCAAGGTAATAGAGTTTCTGAATGATGACTCTCTGACCTACATAGTCACACACAGGTGACCTCTCGCAATTGCCTCAACTTCTCCGTGGCCACCCCAGGAAGGCTGCTCGCCCTCCCTTTCTGGAGCTCTGCACAGAGCTCTTGCACTGGGCACCAGCTGCGCTACAGGTGTGTGGCTGGAGCAAGGTGAGGTTAATGGAGGAGAAGCAAGAGGAAATGAAAATCCATGCCCCTCTGGCCTGCACTGCCTTCCCTCTCATCCCTAGAAGCGCCGTGTCTGTGTCTAGGTGTCTGTGTGTCTGTGTGCTCAGGCCCCACACGCCCTTCTCCCGCTCAAGAATGGCCCCACAGCAAGTAGCCTGAAGACTGGGAGGCTACTGTTTCCTGGGCGAGGGGAATGAGCCCCTTGGTGGCTGTCAGGGCTGCAACAAAAGAAGCACCTATGCCATTCGACAATGGCTGTTGGGACACATTTTCCCCCCCAAAGTAATGTTGCTACTACTCATGGATAGGTCTTTGAGTTTTGCACATTGAACTATCAACTGATTATAACCTGAAGAAATGCCTTTACCTCCAAGCAGCTAACTTCATAATAAAATCTTGGAACCCTAAACTATTACTACAAAGTGGGAACCTGCTAGGGCTCTTAACCAAGATTAAAGCCCTTCTGTGACATGTCATTATATCCTCCTAACACTCCAGGAGTCACCAGAACTAGCACAAAACTGACTTGACAGATGTAGAAATTGAGGTTGAAGGGTTAACAAGATCCTTGAATGAGCCATATAACTAACGCTAGATGAAACTAACATTCTCAACCCCAGTGCTGCCTTCTTTCTCCACAGCACATCTTCTACCTATAACACTTGTAAAATTTGCAGGCCTCATGATGAAAGTCTATATACAAAGTACCCTGAAAGAGATAAGATAACTCAAGAACCTAGATGGATTGGGGTTGGTGGCACACATATGTAATCCCAGCTACTCAGGAAGCTGAGACAAGAGGATCACAGGTTCCAGGCTAACCCAGGCAATTTAGTGAGGCTTTGTCTCAAAATAAAAAATAAAAAGTGCTGGGGATATACCTTAGTAGTTCCTGGATTTAATCCCCTGTGTGTATGTGTGTGTGGGGGGGGTGGCAGGTGACTTACTAACTCGTTTTTTAATGAAAACCTTATCAAGATAAAAAGCCACCAGAAATTAAGTTCTCCCTGTAAAACAAAACTTTCAACAGTTTCTGAGCATCTTGGAATTATTCGTATTTTACCTCTTTCTTGAAGCAACATGCAGCTCTAAAACTGAGAGGACTGTGGCACTAGTACGGCTTTGACATCTGAAACTCACTCGGGTGCTGAAATTACTAGAATGGGTTAATAATTCTCTCTGCATCTTCAGAAAGCAACCTGCAAGCCACGCTGTGACGGCATGCCCCTGCACACAAGTCAAGCCTTACCAAGAGCTGCGCCAACAGTCCTAACGTGTAGCTGCCAATACTAGAATCAACAAAGGAGAAGATCTCAGAAGTTTAACAAAAATGTTGAAGAAGGGACTCAAAAAATTCACTTGGAGCTGGTAGCGTTGAGAGGACTAATGTTTCAATGCAGTGGAATTCCCCTCTGGTTGGATTACTTTATAGGCCTTACCACCAGCAAATGAAATCCATGCTGACAGTCACTGAGATTTCTGCCTGGAGAAAAGGTGAAAGGATCAAACAGACACAAATGACAAATCACTCTTGCAGTTTTTTTGTTCCTGGGAGAATCAGCGGTTTCTGCGTGGATAAAAATGTCTTGAAAATCATTCTGATTAACACAGGTCCAGATATGTTCTCGATTAACTTGCTCTTATTAAAACCTATTTTCCAACCCTTAATTGTCATAAACCTATCCACATAAAACATCATGTTAATAGAACAGGTAAACTGAGTCTCAAACTTTTGTAGTCTACCAACTTTCCCTAGAAAGCCCTACAAGGCGTGATCAGAAATACAGTGAATGCTGCTGCCGAGTGGCATCCAACAGAAAGCAGGCTCATAAAAACATTATGTTGTGTCCTCATCCTCCGTATTCACCGGATCTGGCACTGTGTGACTTCTGGCTCTTCCCCAAAGTCAAAATGATTATGAAAAGTAAATGTTTTAAATCGATTCAGAACACTGAGGCAGCCAGGACAGCATAATTAAGACATTCAAGAGAGAGGATTTCCAGAACTGCTTGAGGAGGTGGCAAAAATGATGGGGTAGCTTGTGTTCAAATCAAGTATTTTGAGGGGTGTTACAGGCAATGTGTCTTTTACTGTAACAATTTTTTAAAATTTAAAATTCAACATATATTTTGATCACATTTCATATTTCTAGACACTAAATTTTCACTGGAAATATTTGATCTGTACTTAGGTTTCATAAAATTTACAGTGAAAAGGTAAATTCACATACCCACACTTTTAAAAAAAATTCTTAAAAGGAGTTTTCTATAGCTGGCTTGAAATGTTTTTAAATTAAATTTAATTAAAATTAAAGAATTCCATTTCTGGGTGGCACTAGCCATTTCCAGTGCTCATGGTACCTACACTGTACATGGCAGGTGCTGTCCCCATGCTTTTGGAAGCACCAGAGACTCAAGTTGATGACTACACATGAACCATGTTCCTCTTCTTCATTTCTCTCAAGTTCATATCCAAACCAGAAGTCATTTACAGAGAAGAAGGAAAGGGGTAGGGGTACTTTTATGCCCTCTGTACTCAAAAGATCTTGAGCTTTGTAGCACTTAGCAATAAGAACAGGGTTAAGGCTCAATCAAGTGAAGTCTGTCTGTCTCTCAAGTACTTAACAGATTTCCTAAAGAGCTGAAAAACAAGTTCATTCAGGACTCTACTTTGCAAAGTTTCACCTCTCCTCCCCTACATAAACGATCACTGTGCACTGTAACCCTTTCTCACTGGATCATACTTGAACTCTGCCATGATACTCCTTAGAAGATACGTAGAAACATTACCCAGCAACCCCTAAAGCTCTGGGTATCTTGTTTAATACTATTTTATCTGCCAGCTAGAATTTGAACTACAAAACTTCTGCAAAAGATAATCTGCACTCCCTCAGAGGAAAGGTGTGTATTTAATTAGGAAGTTGAAAATATGGCGATGGGGGGTGGGGGTGGTGGCATGTCTTACTATTTACAATTCCAAGGCACCTTGCCTTTATTCTTTCAAATTTCTAGTCATCCTTGCCTGCTTTCCTTCCTCTACTCCCAAGGCTGAGAAATAACAAAAGTCTAAGCCTGAACAAACACACTCATTACTTCCTCCACACTGATTCTCCCCACTAAAACTACGAAAAAGGGAGGGGGAGGTGCAGATCTGAGTCTCAGTTTCCTGGGCTCATTATGAAACAGTGGTGACAACTGTGCTGATAGATTATGAGCTTTTGAGTAAATCAAATGAGTTAAAATACATGGAAAAGGCCATGCCAACCATGGCATATTATTCTTACACAATAGTTTCCATTTCTTTCAGACCTAGGATCCAAGACAAATGCTGTTCCCCGTGTCAATTTCTTCTGTCGAGCGCTTAAGAAAAATTAATATGCACTGTCTCATTACATCGCAACACTTTTATGTACATTAGATCCCTAGGAGACAGAAGAACTGGTGGTATTTTTCTCAGTTCAGACTAGAAAAAATCAATCAATCTGATTTTCAGAGACTATGATCTTGAGTGTGTCCCATTTAGATTATAAGGCATGTGCTAAGAGAATGTAATTCTCTGTTTATGACTCTGAGTATCCTACAACTAAACAAAAATCCCACTTGTTTTCAATCACTGTCAGTAAACATGTTCTAGTTCAATATGGGTATTCAAAAATTTCTTATAGTCCCTACAGGGTTTTGATTTCAACATTCCAACCCAGTGCTTTGCCCAGGAAGGACCCTCCTGGAGCATCTCTGGACTCAGCCTCAGGTGTGCCACTCGGGGCTTCCTGTCCTGCCTCTGGAATGTCCTAGCTAGGCCTCCCTGGCGCCTGCTTGCCTGGCCTCACCAGACTGTGCCTTGAGCTTGGATCTAAATCTCACTCTTCACAATTCCATGTTTACAGGCCAATGCCTCACTGTAGTTTGGACTTTGATTTTCTTGTGTCCACACGCACAATTGGTGCGCAACCTCATCTTCATCTGCCTCTCAGGAGCCTCAGGCTCTCCCATGCACCCCAGAGGGGAGGTTATCATGAGAAGAAAACTCCGCATGACCAGGGCCTTGCCTGTCTTGCTCACCATATCTCTTGTACCCAGAACAAGCTCACAGTGGACACTGATTAAGTATTTATGGAAAGATAAGCCTCATTAGACAATTCGCTCAAAACTTTTTTTTTTTTTTTTTTGTGGGTACCGGGGATTGAACTCAGGACCTCGCAGGCCAGCAGGCGTCCATGCCGCTGAGCGATATCACCGGCCTGAGTTCAACTCCTGGTACCAACATATGAAGAAAGGGCTGGTGATATTGCTCAGCAGCATGGGCACCTGTTGGCGCGCGAGGTCCTGAGTTCGACCCCCGGTACCCACAAAAAAAAAAATTTTTTTTGAACTACCACTTTTAGAAGTGTCAAGACCAGTTATAAATAATAGTTTATTTCAATTACTTGTACCTGACCAAAAATACAATCAAATACAATCAATACAAAGTTTACCCTGTCTGACTTGATACCAAATGAGATCAGTAATTTCCAAAATTTAAATCCCACTTCAAGGATCAAAGTTGTCTACTACCATAAACTTCTATTTAATGTTTCTTTCCTAGCTAGACTAAAAACATGGGCATACACACTATGATTGTGTTATTGACCACACTCCCCAAGCACAGTGCAGATAATTAATAATTGTTTGGCAAATGAACAAGCCAATGATCTCACAAACTTTATAAAATATTTTTCCATGATTCAACAAACACATGCATGACACTGCTAAGTGCTGAGAATGTAGAAATGAGTAAGAAAAGAA
The DNA here is from genome assembly GCA_028451465.1 of Erethizon dorsatum. Lineage (NCBI taxonomy): Eukaryota > Metazoa > Chordata > Mammalia > Rodentia > Erethizontidae > Erethizon > Erethizon dorsatum. The sequence continues at coordinate 25,280,612 of CM051831.1, forward strand.
AAATATCTTCGGGCCAGTGAGATGGCTCAGCGGCGTAAGTGCCTCCCTGGCAAGCGCGAGGGCCCGAGTTCAACTCCCGGAACCCACATATGAAAAAAGGGCCGGTGATATTGCTCAGCGGCACGGGCGCCTGCTGGCGCGCGAGGTCCTGAGGTCGACCCCCGGTACCCGCCCCCCAAAAAAAATCTTCTTCAAGAAACTTGTAGTAAAAAAAAGGGAGGAGGAGAAACTATCACTCATTGTCAACTCTTATGCGACTGACATATTTTTTCATTTAAACTTTCAAGCAATCAAATGAGTATGACATTTTAATTTCCATTTTAAAGGCTAAAAACTTGGAATTCAGCAATGTTCCGTATCTTGCACAATTTGTTAGTAAGGTCAGAACCCAGAGCCTATGAATAAATCTAGGTCCTTTCTTTGATTACAGCAAGCAATAGTTGTACAATTCAACTAAATGGTCTTTTAACATGATGACTTTTGAAACACTGAAGATGATGGTATATGGGTATTTGCCTGTTTTTTAGCCTTACCTTGTACTACTCAAGAAATCATCTTAGGGGACAAACTCTGACTTTACCACTGATAAAGTCTTAGAAGTACAGTACTCCGAAGACAAACTCCCACAGCCCTAACGCCCATGGGCATCCAGAGCCAAAGGTTCACCCCTGCCCTGCTGATGCTGGGGTGAAGGCACTTTTATTGACAGGTGACCTACAAACACCAGTGGGTGGGTTAAGCCCCAGATAAACCCTGGTTCCTGTAGACTTGGAAACAGGAAGTAGGCTTAGAAGCAGAAACTAGCATCACTAAAAGGGGCAAATTTCTCACCCTTGGGGCATAGGCCATATGCCATAAATTATCAAGACATTCTGTTCATTCTTAAGTAGAAGATAAAGAATGGAACCTTTCAAATTTCATTTCAATGCTTGGAAGCAACCAGGTGTATTTTGAATCTTGGCTCTGGCATTTACTACATGGACTTTCATGTGGCCACTTCTGAGATGTCTCAGTGGCTCCCCTTACACTAGGTTTAGGGTATCACACAAATGCATGACGGACCACGTGATAAAACACATAATGGGTACGTAAAACTATTATCTGTTACCAAGTTTAAGATACTTTCAAGTCCCTCTGCAAATCACCTGTTTTGAAGCAGGGGAAAAAAACAGAATGAAAACAAGAAGCTGGAACTCAAAAGACCCGGTTCCCTTAAAGATGATGCAGTACAAGTGGCTGCTGCCAGGTCTGCATGTCCTGGCCTGATTAGATGATCCATCTCTCTGGATCGGTGCATACTTAAGGAGCAATACTGCAAGATAATTCCTATAACGCCACTACCCATGCTCTGTCCAAAGGGAAACAATGCATTTGCTTCTGTAGATTGCGTGTTGGAGGCCACAGGTAAAAACATTAAGAGGTCTGCTAAGCGGAGCTTTTCCTGCTGCCTGCTGCAACAATCCATACAGCTGGCCATCTGTCAGGCTTCCCCTGCATTTACAGATCAACTTCAATGCCACTGAGCACCGGCTGTGAATGGAAGCGTGTGCGTGTGTGTGAGGGAAGAGACCTGCATCCTCTAACGATGAACATATTTCATTTCCTTCACTGAGGTTACTAGTTCTTGGCTAAAACCATCTCTTTGTCAGTTGATTCCATAATCATACAGGGGCGGCGTAGCTCTGTACAAGGTGTCAGGCAGAGGGCTGGTATAATCCACTCACGGTGAACTTACTCCCCTCTACTGTAACTTACAACTTTCCCGCAACCACTGAATTCAGAAAGGGCAAAAAAATGGAAACAAGTATCATGTCGAGGAGCAAAAGGAAGAGCTAAGGGAAAAGAAAAGAGGTAAATATAATACACCATGTACCGTTTATGGTGCCAGACACTTAAAGATACCACACCTTTCTGTTAATAAAGGGAGAAATCAAGTCTCAGTGAGGTTTAAGAATTTTCTTCCCAATGTCACCCAAATGGTGCTAGAATGTGAAGCGAAGTATGTCAGATTCCAAAGCATGATCTTTCTATATTTGCTCTCTAAAATGAGAAGTAAAGATCTTTGGCCAGATGAAAGTGGTACCATGAACTTGGAGAAAATGGTAGAAAATACATTATAAAATATTTTTGAAAGTTCCAGCATTTCACATGGTGATTACAAAGCTGGAATTGGGCAATTTAAGCAGAAGAAAGCATATTCTGGCATCCAGGGTCATATATTGAGGCCAGTGATAGGGTGTCTGAACAGCAGCGGTGCCCTGGATCCTCTAAAGGCAGAGGCAAGTCTGTGTCTGGCATCGCCAGGCTGGAGCACCATGGCACCCCCAGGACCAACAAAGCAGCACATAAACATCACAGCACAGGACAGAAGAAAAAGGTGGGGTAGAATGTGATGCATGTCCATGCCCTTCATATGTTAAAAGGTTCATACTTGAAAGAAACTGTCCTCCTGACAGCTTATCAAAGGAGATAGAGTCTGTCTTAATCACTTTCCTCATGGCTGGGACACCTGACACCCACAGCTTAAAGGAGGAGAGGTTTATTTGGGCTTAAAGTTTTTAGAGGGTTCAGTCCATTGTTGGCTAGCTCCAAGGGCAGAAACAGCATGGCAGAGGTGTATGGCAGAAGAAAGTTGTTCAAGCCAATGATGGCCAGGAAGCAGTGAGAGAATAGAGGAGCCAGGGATGAGAACACAGCCTTCCAGGTCATTCCCCTAGCATCCCGCTTCTTCCAATCAGGCCGTGTCTCCTAAGAGCATATTCTGCTACGATTGTCCAGTGGATCGATCCACGGGTGAGTATGCCCCCACGATGCTGTCACCTTGCACTCATGCTGCTGAGTCCATGAGAGTTTTGTGGGACATTCTTGTTCTAAAGCATAACAGAGTCCGTTTTCTTTTGACCTTTCTTGCTGTCAATTTCCTGCTTCTTTCCCCATGATGAGTTTGGGCAGGAAGGGCCCTGAGAAAGTAAGACCAGCATCCTCATTTTTAAGATGAAAAATCCAAGACTAACAGAAGTTATCTGAGATCGCACTTCTTGTTTCAGAAATCAGGTAGTTATCAGTTCTCGTTTTCATTTTTCACTATATACTGCATTAAAGAGAGAAAGAGCAGACAAAAAATAAGAAACCAGAAACTTTACTTTTGTGGTATCTATGCTTATCTCAAATTTCCCTCCCTCTATGACTGTATGCTTTGAATCTTCTTCTACCAAGCGCATGAAAGATCTGCACTGAGCCATTCCCATACCATTGTCCAGGTCAATTCTAAGGCAGCTTCCAGGTTAAGGTAAGGATTGCAGGGTGCAATGCTTTCTTTTTATGTAGAGTTACCTGAATTGGTCTCTTTGTCAGTGACCAACCCTCTTGGTTTGCCTGGGACTAGGTTGGGGGTCCTGGGACGTGGGATTGTTGGTGGTAAAACCATGGAAGTCTCAGGGAGCGTGAAACAGTCCATTACCCACTGCCTCTTACAGGGCTCGAATGAGCTAATGAACACGAACAGATAAAATGCATTTAGCTGGAAGTTTTAGCTGGTATAACACCAGCAAATGGTAGTTAACATTTCTATTTTTTGAGAAAAGAAGCGGGATGCAAGATTAATGATCATAAAGGGCTTTGAGCCCTTGGGGAGAAAGGTATTCTCAAAGTAGGAAGTGTTAAGTCCATAAAACAAACAATATGAGAATGCAGTGGGGTTTTTCATACCTCACAAGAAATGACTAAGCCTCTGAACACTTCCTGTTCTGTCGCATGTTTTTATGAAATTCCCTTTCCTTATAGGCCAAGAAAGCAAAAAGAAAACTTCTTTTCCCTCTCTTTCCTCTTCTCTTAATAACAGTGGGAAATTTCAAAACCTCCAAAGACTTCTAATTGTTTAACAAGCTCTTGCTTTTATGTAGAAATATTACAGAGAAACAAACCACACTCATAAGCATTTTCTCCATAAGCGTCCTAAATTCTTGCTACATATAATTTTGGGTAAGTTGAAATCCATCTGATTAGAAAAGATAAATACATACACTTAAGGAACACCTGAGTCCTCAGTCATCCAGTTGTATTTTCAATCAAAACAATTCTTTTTCTATTAAACACTACGCTAAGTGCTGACAATATAAGGTGCGATTGAAAAATACAGTGGATGTTTATGTTTTCCAAATAATTTTATTATAGTAAAAAAAACACATTGCCATTATCCCCCTCGGAATACCTCTCACTTGGAACACACTTATTCCTTTGTTCTTGACACTTTCTGAAGTAGTTCTGGAGGTCCTCTTTTGTGAGTGTCTTTAGTTTTGCTGTCATGCTACCTCAATGTCCTGAATCAATTCAAAATGTTTTCCTTTCATGGTCATTTGACTTTGGGGAAAAGCTGGAAGTCATGCAGCACCAGACGAGGACAACTCATGCACCAACAACATTCACCATATTTTTGACCATACCTTCTAAATACATGAAAGAGAACTTCTAGAACTGCTTCAGAAAGTGGCAAGAATGATGCTAAGTATGTTCAAATCAAGGAGGAGTATTTTGAAGAAGATTAATGGTAATGTGTCTTTTACTATAATACATTTTTAAAAATATAAACATTAAAAACCAAATATTTCAATCATCCCTGGTACAACACTGAGTAGGAATATATTTTATTTATCCCCACGTCCTAAAGATCAAAAACTGCCTTTGGGACTTAGTCATGACTGTTCCTGCAAGGAGAACGAGACCCGCCCCTAACAGAGAAGGCTACACTGAATATTACTTCTTGTTCAGCAGTGCCACAAAGGGCAGCTTCACTTTCACCCTTTCTGGGTCACCAAAGACACCAGAGGATGCGGTAGACAAGGCCTAGGATATGGTAGAGGGAAGGTGAAGCCAAGAAAACAGATCCACAAGAGCACGTGGCACAAAGCTGCCCTGTATGCACTATTTGGAAAGGGCACTTTCCCGCCAGCTCTGGTGTCCTGGGGCACGATGGCAACACTGCAACATAATTTACTGGGGAAGGTTAACCAGCAGCTCACTGAAGGGCCATAGGGCTTTTCTCCTTTTACTTCTACCCTAAACAATTGATTGCTGTTTCCTCCAAAGCAAAAGGAAGAAATCAAATCCAACTCACAAATCCACCATTCTGCAGTAGAGAGAGTTGCCAACACCATTACCTGTACCTGAGAAGGAAGTCTATAAGCCTAAGGAGAGAACATCACAGGTTAGCAGGATAGGGACAAGTGTCAGGTGACCACCCAGCAACAGGGCCACCTCACCAAAGAGTCTAATCATTAAACTCGGCTATCTGCTGGCTGCAAAGAACAGAGATCTCTGGGGCCTTGGTGACTTGCACCTTTGCACACACTACAACTGGCTCTTTTGGGCTTGGCAATCCCAAGCCAGAGCCTTACTGGACTTCCTCTGTTTATACAAGACTTGTCAAGCAGGTTATGCTGCTTTTGGGCCACTCTTCTTTCTAGACACCTGTAAAACACCAAAATATAAAGAAACAAGAAAGGGATAAGGTTTTCCCACCATAATCCCAAAGACCTACAAAAGGCATGCATGGAGGCCTGCTGCTATTCTCTTAAATGATGGCACATGTTTTTAAGGACTGGTTGTAAGGGAAGAATTGTTGTAAGTAAGGCCAAAGTCAGATGCACTTTTTTTTCTATCATCATTGCTGGCCTCTTTCCAGAGTGAGCAAAATGTACTTCTTGGAGCCAGCAGCAAGTCCTGTGGCTGCATCAATAATTTTCACTTGCACGGAAAAATCCCCAGTAGCGTATCATGAACTCTTCTTTCTATTTTGCAGATCTACAAAATGTGGTAGAGAGTAATTAAATACCTTTGTGAATCAGCAAACATCCTTAGGAGAGAACCCAGGACAGCCTATCTTCCTGCTTTAACCCACATATCCGGCATACCACAAGGAAAATGGTTATTCTTTCACTAAAAAGAGATGACCTTCTACAGGCATGTAAGGTTAAAAAAAAATTCTTAAAAGACACTATTTTGTGGAGAGAAGAATCAATGAAATAGTAACGAGGCCACAGTTTCCTAGTCAAGATGGTATCTAAAAAAAGGTCAAGATTATATTGAACGAAGAGTTCAAAAGCCATTCCCTTTCCCCTAGTTTCAGTTGGTCATATTGAGATTGCCTGAAGATTAAGGAGGCAATAATCAAACTGATAGAAATCACATCAAACAGAACTGGGAAAATGGCCGCTCCTGTCACATTTCCTTTCCCATTCCTAAGAGTATCAATGATCCAGGGAGCAACCCACTCAGATCCTGGGAGAGTTAATATATCAGACATGAACATACAACTACCACATGGCAACCCAACTCCTCACCTGTTCCAAGATGGCTGCCTAACAGCTCTAAGGACCTTCAGAAAGACTCTTCAGGGACAGGTTACAAAGCCTTTGAACAGGTCAGTGCTCCCACCCATGGAATATACCCTGGAAATGAGATAAAATCTGGAAAACATGGGCAAAGTTCAACCAACAGCTGCCCCTTAAAGGCTGTGAGCTGGCATACCTGGCCAACTGGCAGCTGTTCCCCTCTGTAGGAGCTTTTACTTGCCTGAGCAGGAAACAGAGATAAGGCCAAAACTAGTTCAAGGTGCCTGTGGTGGTTTCTCACACTTGAGCAGAACCCAACAGAAACAGAGCCTTAATCTGTTGCTTCAGTTGAGTATGTCACAGAGCCATCAAAAACAAGGGACTATATATATATCAAAGTGGTTTGTAAACTGTACAACCCGACATAAAACATTATATAATATTATTTTGGTATTTAATAATGCTAAAGGTAGAATATTAAATTATAAATAAACATTGATGACTATGGAATCACTATGTGGGCAGATGGCTAAACACTTGAAGAAGTTAGGGACATGTTGTTGATCACTATGCAAAATGGCCCAAATTTTAAGAAAAAATTCTAAGTGGTTTAAACATGTAATAAGTAAGTTCAAAAGGTTTCCCTTAATGACGAATTCAACAGTAAAGCAAGTGTCATAAAGCTTACCTTAGGCAGATTTTCAGATAGCCTCGAGGCCAGCCCTGCCTCCTATAAGGGAATCTAATCTCTTAAGGTACAGATTAGTCCCACGGGAGACATATCAGTGGTAGCTACTGCAGAACCCATCCTTAATTTGCTCTTTGTTGCTGCGTGAACATCCAGCTTGAAAGAGTAGACAGGAACTGGAACCTCACCCAAGCCCCACTTTCTGAAGTCTCATAACAGGAAAAAAAGCCCTTTCCTCCTGCCAGGGTCACCTCCTGAGGTCACCTCCACCAGATGAGTACATGGCAGCAGCACTCTGCATACATCCGGACACCACCAAGTGCCCGTGCTGTAAATATATGACGCAGCCTCCATGGAACATGTGCTACCACACTGTCCTCACTTTTTAGAAGGAAATCACAGATTCATGCCCCTCACACTTTTAATCAAGCCTCCTAACTGCGATACCAGCTCCACATATACTCGAGGCTTTGTTTTCTTTATTCCTACTTCTTATTCCCCACGTCTTTCTTTAGGATTATTCCTCCTCTCAAGTGACTTCAGGACTGACCCCTGGAGACAGAGATAAGGAACAAGGCAATGGAAAATATTCAAAGGGAACACAAATGCCACAAAGAGAAGAGAACGCTCCCAGGTACGCTGCCACTAGAAGAGAGATGTCCCCAACAGATGGCTTTTAACCCAACAGAGACTATACAACCAAAGCTGGGCCTGTGTGTGGAGTGTGCAGCTGGCTGGGGTGCAAATCCAAGCAGCCTTTGGGAGCCTCTGGGCTGCAGGACATGTCTGTATTGTATAAGGTTTCTACTGCACTGCTGTCTCGAAGGGACAGGTAGACAAACTCCGTTCCTAACAGCTTCTCATCCATCCTAGCTATGCAAGGGCAGGGCACCCCTCAGAACTAAAAGGCCAGTCCTCTGCATCCTGGTGTTCTCCCTTTGCCCACGTGTACCCCACAATGTAGACGGTCTCTGCCCTGCACAAAAGAAAGAAATTGGGATGTGTTATGTACATGTACCAACTCTACACAAGTAAACTTTATGCACTGCGAACATGGACAAAACTGAAAAAAGGAAGGGGATAAAGAGATGGGTGGAGGGGATGAAGGGAAGGGAAAGGGGATGAAAAAGGAACTAAGATGTGTTATGTACCTATACCAACTCCCCACAAGGAAGGTAAACACTGTATACTACACACATGAATTAATAAACTAAAATTTTAAGAAACGACTCTGTGTATCCCCTTTCTCTGAACTGCTACACAATCAAGTTCAAATCTTGGCACTGACACATGCTCACTGTGCAAGTCTGTACAAGTTCCTCAGTCCCTGAACCCCAGTTTCCTCACCTGAGATAAAGACGCCTACCTTGAGATCTGTGCAGATGAAATGAAGCCATATGCATGCGCCAAACTTCCCCTTGTAGTGCTGTGCAGCATCTGGATCACAAGGGGCATTTCTCTGCTTCTCTCTAGCTTAACTACGCATATGCTTAAATCCTGATCTGATTGGTACTTCAAATTACTTGTATTTATACATTATCTCCCCATCTAGATTCAAAGACATTATGTCATTTTAACTATTACTCCACTGCTTGAGCTATGTACCTAGTAAGAACCCCCAAAATAAATATGTTCCAGACTGTTGAACAAATGGATCATTTCCCCACATGTGATAATAATCTGGAAACATATCCTAAGGAAGCAGCTATGGGTTCTAGATACAGCTGATGTCTCCTCCATCCCTCTTGCTCCTCGTGCCTCTTCTCTGAGACACATCAGCCATCTGCAATGCCCTTAAGACCTCTCATGAGCGAAGTTGTCCATTCTCTTCATTACTTCTTGAGTACATACTATGCGCCAAATACAAGAAGAACGAGAGACACAGAAACAGAAATGGGTAAGATACAATCCTTGCCTACCCCTGAGGCAAGCAGAGGGAATCAGATAGAAAGGTAACTTAAATACTCCAAAAAATATATGCTTAGATAAGAGTACACATATAAATCCTGTGAGAGAAAGAAGCCTTAATTTAGCCTGAGACTATCACTCAGAAAATTTTGAAATACACATTGCCTTTGTGATAAAGCTCCAACACATTTAACTTTGTTGAAATAATAGGTGAAAGGGAAACCCCATTTGACCTGTTACAAAACAGGTCAAAATTTATTAAAGCAAATGTCATTTCAAAGAAAATCTCAGGATCGCCAAGGCTTTGTCACTGCCTTTTCTCATTTTAAGCCATACACCATGCAAAACAAAAGAACCTTCTTACAGTGATGATTTGAATTCTGACCAATGCATTCACACACATATTCACAGCAGACCTCTACGTCCTTAGCTCTAGACTACATGTTGAGTGTAAAAAAGCAGGGCCGGTGAGATGGCTCAGCGGCGTAAGCGCCTGCCTGGCAAGCGCAAGGGCCCGAGTTCGACTCCTGGAACCCACATGCGAAAAAAGGGCAGGTGATATCACTCAGCGGCACGGGCGCCTGCTGGCGTGTGAGGTCCTGAGGTCGACCCCCGGTACCCACCAAAAAAAAAAAAAAAATAGTAAGAAGAAGAAATCTTAACAGCTCCCTGCTATTTCCTGGCAAGGGGATGGGCCCTGGAGAAAAGACTCCAGGTGAAACTGAAAGGAAAATGGGTAGAGAAGGTAGTAATTAGTTCACAACAGAAGAAATACACAGTGCTCTGGCTTGGCTATTGTCTATTCCCCAAAGGTTTACTGCTAGAAGCTTCATACCCAGTGCAGTGGTGTTGAGCTAGTGAAACCTTTCAGAAATGGAGCCTAGTAATCAGGTCACAAGAGCTCCACCCTCATGAATGGGTTCATGCTGTCTCATGAGAATGGGTTGTTTCAGTGTGAGGCCACGCCACACCTTGGTCCCTTCTCTCTTTCCATATTTCTGCCATGTTGTAACACAGCTTGCAGGGGGGGGTGCTTACCAGATGACATGTTTTTTTGGATTTTCCAGCCACCACCAGAATCGTGGGCCAGATAAATGTTGTTTCTTTCTAAAGTACTTGGCCTCAGGCATTTTGCTATAGCAACAAAAAAATGGACTGAGAAGTATGGTCATGAAACTCCAATATTCCCAAAAAGAAGTTAGAGAGCCAAAAGGCAGGGGCACAGAACCTCTATGTATGGATGCCAGAGCTGCCCCTACCTAAAACTTTGTGATATATTAAGGACCTGCCTCATGCTAATACAAAGCACCTAGTCACCAGAGGTTTGGGAAGCTGCAAGGGTCTCATGCAAGAGCCAGATAACCCTGTATCTAGATATATACATCCACTACGAACACATTAAGGAAGTGTTTCGATAATTTTTCAAGGTAAATTTACCTTTATGCCTACTTCTCTAAGGCTTATCATTACTTCTCTGCCCTCCCCCATCCAATTCTTTATTGTTGTTGCCGACTCAACCCTCTACCAATACACAGAGTGGAAATAAAGGCTTCCTGAAGGCCAGGTCTTATTGATCTCTGCACCCTACTCCCCATCCTTGCTAACACCTACCAGAGCAACCAGCACATAGTAGACTGTCAATCCATGTTTGTTTCATGTGCAGCCATAGAACAAGCAAAGAGAAATAATGAAGGAATGGACCCTTGACACACCACATAGTTGACAGACCACCCTGCATATAAACTTTCCTGCGGCCCGTGGTCAGAGCCCCATGCCCCACAATTGGCTCTAAAGACTAAAGATCACGAACATGCCTCGCAGCCTCCTCCCAAACCCTCAGAACGTGGTTTTCTCTAAAAGCTGCCTGCTAAACCTTGCTATAAGGCCTCATGCCCCTGAACTGTGCAAAAGCAGCCCCTACCTGCACCTGTCAGAGGGAAACCTGAGCCACAGGAGTAACCAGAGACACAGGCAGCTGATCTGCTTACAATCTAGAGGCACTCGGAATTTAGCTGGGAGTTTAAACCTACCACAACTGGGCAACACTTGACAACCAACTTCTCTAAATGGTGAGCAAACATATAGCAACCCTTATGTTGGGAGCTGGGGAGGGAGTCAGGGGCCAATGTTAGGGCAGAAAAGAGCAGTGGACAAACTTACAAATGTGTCCTTCAAAGAGAAGGATGCAACAAAGGATGCAACAAAGAACCAGAAGGGAGCCCGGATGGACAAATCCTATGTGATTTGGAAGGATAACAGTACACATGCAATCGATATTCATTAAACTCCTGTGGTGTGCCTACTATCACTCTGATATAAAAAAAGAGGTGGACAGTCCTCCAAACACTTGTACTCCTAAAGGTCACATTTTATGACAGCAAATGGATATATAAATTTTTAGATTGAGAGTCTTATTAATTTTGTTACAATATTGTTTATGAAGGGCAAGAAGGAAAGGGAGGGAGGGAAGGACTAATAGAGGATGGAGGAGGCAGGTAGGCAGGGAGGCAAAGTTAGGTTATCGAATATGGTTAACCTCATCAAGTACTTAGACTCTGGCATACATAAATGTTCAAAAAATATTAGCATTATATTCTCAGTTATAGGGGAGCCTGTAAATGTGTCATGATGGTCTACACTGAATACATGCAAGCCAGCTGGCAATACACTAAGGGCTCATCGTGCACGGATTCACTTAAAGCTCACAATCCTATCATTAGTATTCCTATTTTTAAAATGAGAAAACTTGGGTATCAAAAGATTACACAAGCTGCAAACACCCAGTCACACAACTATTGATTTAAGATCTCATCTTCTTTTCTACTACAACTGTGGTTCTCAAAGAGTGGTCCCCAGAACCTGAAAACTTCTAGGCCAAAAATGGGGGCTGGGTGGGGGATGGCTGGCAAACTAGTTTTTAAAACCCTCCAGGTGATTCTTTCTGATGAACTCTGGAGTTTGAGCCCCTCGGCATTAATTACGATGCTTCTTCACAGAGTAGCTAAACTAAGGCAGAGAATAACACTGATCTGTCATTGGAATTGGCCTCACCCAGCCATGAGGAATAGTCAGATTACATGGATCACCCATTTCTCTCAGTTTGTGTAGTGTCCTCAGATTGGGGCCTGGGACAGCAGTCTCAATTCTCATCATTTTCAGTCACTGATGGGGCTTCTCTGGCTTTACATTTTGATGCAGAAAGACTGGGGGCAGGAAAAGAGTGAGGGCCTAGGGCTATTCTCAGAGTAGTTTAACTTCTTCACAGCAGCCAAACATCAGTTGGGAGACGCAGTAGTGTCCCAAAATATCTACCATCAGATTAAAAATGAAATTTAAGAGGGAAAGCCTTGCTTTTAATGTGTTAACTTAGCTTGCAACAATGCCCAGCAAGTTAATTTGTACTTTTAGTAGAGATAATTCAATTATCCAGTTGTGATGATTGAGCTTTGCTTTCCTTCCCTGAGCTGCTTACCTTTGGCCACTTCACAGCTCATTAGCACCTCTCCGGAGGACAAGTAGGAGAGAATAAAAGGTGAGGAAGCTCAAACCAGTCGATTTCTCTCCTCGTTAGCAGTTCTGGCAAAGACTTGGTGGGAGAAGAATTATTATTGGCTAAAATGAGACCCTGGGATTATCCGTGGCCTTCAATTTTCCATGCTGTCTCTGCCTAATGATCAGATACAGTCTAGCCAGCCTCGCTCAGTCTACAAGCGAACAGAAGAACATTGTTCAAATTCTGGAATTTTCAAAGAGGCAATGTATGATATCTTCTTCCTTCAATTACAGCTTTCAAAAATGCCAAGATCCTGGACAACTCTGATCACTTAGGAAAAGTGATCCCATCTTAACAGTTGAGTTTTCCTACATTCCAACTTTCTACAACCCTCATGAATATTTATATCTTTATTCTCATAAGAAAAATAAGAACGCTAATGTTCATTAGGTATCTACTGTATGCTAGGAAGCCAGACTTTCGGCTAATGTCTCATAAACACTACCTTCCTCAATTCTAAAATAATTTGATAAGGAATGTATGTGATCATTATATACTACAAACATGCACTAATAAAAATAAATAAATATAAATAAGAAATAATTTGGGCAAAATTTGTGCTGGGGGTGTGTGTGGAGTAAACCCAGGACCTCGCACATGCTTCGCAAGTGATCTACCATTGAGCTATATCCTCAGGCTGGGCAGGAAATTTTTATCTTGTTTTTATATAAGAAAACTGAGGCTCAGACAATTTGAGTCCCAGAATTTATAAGAGTTAAGATTTGAACATAAGGGCTGGCGAGATGGCTCAGCGGCTTAAGCGCCTGCCCGGCAAGCGCGAGGGCCCGAGTTCGACTCCTGGAACCCACATACGAAAAAGGGGCCAGTGATATCGCTCAGCGGCACGGGTGCCTGCTGGCACGCGAGGTCCTGAGGTCGACCCCCCGGTACCCACAAAAAAAATAAATAAATAAAAGATTTGAACACAAAGCTGGCTCCCCCCCCAAAAAAAAATACCCAGTGTCCTTCCCACTTCACAATGCAGCCTCACTGACAGGAGGATTTCTTACCTCCACCCAGAACTGTGTCTGACAATGTTCTCAAAGCTGATCTAGGAACTGACTACTGATGGCCTTTGCGACTTTTAAAGATTAAGGCTGTGCCTGGACACACTAATAATATCTTTAGACATCAATTCTTCCCCCTTCAGTAATCGCTAATACAAATAACCACCAGCTCCTACTCCTCTGCCAAATCCGCACACACTGCCACTAGGCCCGCCCCCAGCCTCTGAGGAGCAGGAGACCCAGCATTTCCTGCATGGAGGAAGCCAAGGACACTGTGGCAGAAGAGGCAGTGAGAGACACCCTCACTTTTCAGATGACTCGGAGCTAACAAGTAGGCAGAAGCCCATGGCCTTGGTGTCACCATGTGGCCACTTCCTATTTTGGGGAGGGAAGTAGCCAAATGGCTCAGGCTGGGGGAAGAAGGAAGAGAGGGGAGAAGACTGGTAAATCTTCATCCCTCTTTTCTCTGTTTGGATTCCATTCTGCTCCTGTCCCTTGTTTCAGCCCCACTGCCTGGCTGGATTTAATGCCTGTCCTTTGCCTTTTCCTCTCCAAGCCACATCATCAAAGAAACCACAGCATGTGAGTTTGTCGCTGTAAGGAACCCAAGACCTCTCAGTGCTGGCCAAAGATAAATGCATCTCTATCCAGAGCCCTGTCTACTACCAAAGGGCGGGCCTCATTACTTATCAGCCTGGGAGAAGGAGACAGGAGATGTGACTTCATCTCAGTGCAGGAAGACACCACAAGCTCGTATCCTCTCAGGAAAGAAAGTCTCTTCATACCTCTACCTACTGCAGTATTGTCCTTGGCACATTCTAGACCTAAAAGACCACTACCTATCATACACGGGTCTAAAGTCTGCTTCAATTTTTAAAAATATGCACTGTATTGCCCAAAGACACTGTAAGATCTGGCCTTGTGAGACAAGGGCCATCTTTACTTCACTCAAGAACATCAGTGTGATGCTAGACACCTGGTGGTGATTCCCATCTCAAAGCACAGGCCTCCTGGCTCGGGCAGAGTCCACCCTCCAGTACTGCTGAGCCCCTGGCCCAGGCATAAGTGCCACTCTCCCCAGCGGGCTCCCTGACAGGGTGGCAGATGGCCAGTCATCAAGATCTTTGATTTAGTAGGATCTGCTTCTAGATGGATGTCAGGGGAGCACAAGGTGCCCAGGATGGGCAACACCACCAGTGCTGACCTGGGCACCAGAGGGCCTCATGAATGCACACAAAAATGAGGCCCACTTTGGAGCACCAGTTTTTGAAAGCTCCTCAAATCTATCGAAAATCTTTAACTATGGGCCCTATTCTCATTCTTAAATCTCATTTGCTCCTTTTTTCCTCTCTGATTTTATAGAAAGTCTGACTTTCCCCCTAGGTTTTATAAAAGCTTATTTTTAAAGGCGGCAATCTATTTGTTCTTTTCAGCTTAAAAGAAATCTGCATGAGGGTCAGTGAGATGGCTCAGCGGCGTATGCGCCTGCCTTGCAAGCGCGAGGGCCCGAGTTCGACTCCCGGATCCCACATACGAAAAAGGGGCCGGTGATATCGCTCAGCGGCACGGGTGCCTGTTGGCGCGCGAGGTCCTGAGGTCGAGCCCCCGGTACCCACAAAAAAAAAAAAAAAAAAGAAATCTGCATGAGATAAGGGGCTGTTGAGATAGACACATCCCCCACCCTTACCCAGGCTGCTCATTCTCTGCTCAAGTCCAGACCCAGTTAGAGACCTGGTGGTGCCAGCAGCAAGAAGTTCAAGATCAGTTACCAACATCCAGGACCATCAGGCCCAGGGGTGGGAAATACCAAGGCCACTCACAGCCTGGAGACCGTGGGTGCAAAATCCTGGACAATCATTAATAGCCACAAACCATAAAGAAGAACCATCTCAAAGTATATTCTTTGAGAAGCAGTCTTGGGAAAGCTGTCCCAAGTCAGAAGACAGAGACACTGCTCCTCTGAATGCTTCCCTGCATTGTGATGACCTGCAGGCATGTGGGCTTCAGCCTTTTACTACTGTTCTCAGATGTGACAGCTGGAGAAGATAGATGTTCCTTCTCCCTCAACACACACAAGTGCACACACACACACACATACACACTCTCACACACATACTATTGCATTATACTATGGGGCAAAGCAGCTATTAGAAAGCATTTATTTATTTATTTAGTAGAAATAAATATTCTATCACACCCCTGCTTCCTGTTGTGACTTCAGTCTGTCTTAATTCCTGGGCACAGCATCTCTTCCACAGCCATGAAATCACCAAGAAGCAGATATGTTTTATGAGCTATGTGTCACTTAGCATCACCTGCACATCCTAATCGGTTATGAAATGAGAGAGGTGAAGCAATTGCCATCTAAAATGAAATGCAATACCTCTGGATGCAGGTTTGGCCACTCCAGGGAAAGCAGAGCTGGTGGCCTACTGTTTGGCAAAAGGAAGAAGAGATTGTGAGAACCAACATTAATGTACATGGGGCAGGAAGAGCAATGACACAGGCAAACTAAAGGTCTCCCTGAAGCTCAAGGGAGACTGTGTGTACTGAAGGCACAAAGCACCCAGCATCAGATGACAGCGTGTTGCTTATACATTGGTTCTTTGACCCTGGGAATCAAATCACCTAATTATTAGATCTGATAGAACTGGGATAAGTGGCTGGGCAGTTTGTGGATTGTATACACCTGCTTTAAGGCCACTAAGGTGTTCCTAGTACTGTGTAACATGAACACAGAGTTGTATCACAAAGATGTGTGTCACAATATGCATGACCCACTATAGCAGCTCAGAGGGCTGTTTTAACCACTATGTGGGAAAAAAATATGAATTTCAGAGCTGGAAGGGAAAAAAAGTGACCCTCCTGGGTGGGTCATTTATATCAAAGACAGCAAAAAAGAGATGTCTAAGGTAATCCAGCTTCTGCTGTAACAGAATCTTCCAGAGAGTCTCCAGAGCACTTGCAGAACACATGGCAAAAGAGAGGAACCAGGTCTGCTTTGCCCGTGCCCAACAAATTCAACCCCAAGTAGACCAATTTCACTAAATACTAATACAAACACCAGCACAGAAACTGAAGTAGTCTAAATGGACCTCACTCACTCAGGTCAATCTACTTGGGTGGCATAAATCAGCTCCAATTCACCAGATCAGGCCCTGTTCTCCATGCATTCAGTTCTAAAAATGTTCTTAAACACAAGAGCAACAAAGATGTTGCTTTCTTCTAGTTTGTGGTATCAGACGTAGAGTACTCAGCAACTTCCCCTAACCAAGATGGCAGGCTTACTAGTCAGGTCAAAGGACAGCATTCTCCTTGGAGCTCTCCTACTTAGGAGAAGAAAGAATTGCCAAATGCTTGTTGATTAGAGTAAGCAACCTAATACAGAAACCTGATAGAAATTCCCGGAGTTGTGCTGGGTTTCCTCTACCTCCCCCCATTTAGAAATTTAAAGGAACTCAGAGCCTTTACTTCCAAAGGTCACAATGTGAAACTGAGCAGTTACAGAGAGAAATCAGCTGTCACAAATCCTCAATTCATGATTATCAGACAAAACTAAACTCTGTCCAAAAATAAGGAAAACAAGTCTGACCTCACTTATAAGAATGATTTACCTTCAGTAGTGCCAGAGAGCAGATTCAAAAGGTGACAGGACACAGAAGCAAAGAACACAACTGGGGCAGGACAGACTTATCAACTGTGTAACCTTGGGTGACTTACTTCATCTCCTGAGCTTTGGTTTTCCCCATTTTAAAAATAAAAATAAAATCTCCTACTCCATAGAACTACTGTAAGGATAAAATGGAAGAGCACACATAGAAATCACTGGGCACTCAATACCAGCTGTCCCCCCTTATCTCCATTTCCCTTTCCTCAGCTTCAGTTACCTGTGGTCAACTACAGTAAAAAAAAATATAAAAAAAATTCTATAAATAATTTATAGGTTTTGAATAACTTTTTTTTTTGGGTGTGTGGGTACCGGGGGTTGACCTCAGGACCTCGCGCGCCAGCAGGCACCCGTGCCGCTGAGCAACATCACTGGCCCTTTTTTCATATGTGGGTACCGGGAGTCGAACTCGGGCCCTCATGCTTGCCAGGCAGGCGCTTACGCCGCTGAGCTATCTCACCGGCCCCTTGAATAACTTTTATTATGGTATATTATTATAATTTTTACTTGATTATTAGTTATTGCTATTAATGTCTTCTTATGCTTAACTTATAAATTTAACTTTATCATAGGTATGTTGTATAGGAAAAAAACTGTATAGGTATATTGTATAGTATAGTCATGCACCACATGACAATATTTCTGTCAACAATAATAGCATAGACAATGGTGATTCCATAAGATTATATCATTTAATGATGTCACAGCCATCTTAGTTTGTGTAAGTACACCTTATGATGACCCTGTAATGACGAAACTGCCAGACAGCACATCTTAGAACATAACCCATGGTATGAATTGAATATAGAGAGTTTGGTACTGGCGGTTTCAGCATGCCGAAGGAGTGGGTCTTGGAATGTTACCTCCAAAGATGAGGGGGACCACTGTATATCCAGTGACAGAGAACATGAGCTCCATTCATGATCACTTCATATCTTGGTCTCTTTTCCCTTCATCCTCAAAATAAAGAATTAAATAATCACCAGGGTGCATTCCAACTTGAAGAAAGAGGGATCTACTCCACTAATCCAGTCTATCTGATGGCCTGCAGAAGAGAAATGACCTACAATTTCATACAGTTGCAGTTTTCATTGTATATACTCATAGAATTATAAAATTTTACATCACCCCAGGAACTTGTACTTGTTTGGATTAAGTAAAAAAGATAGAATCTTCTACATGTGAAACACTTCTCAAAGCTATCCATATTTAACATCCTACCAAGGTCAGGGCTTTGTCATTTAACTTGGCTACTATACTTAATTGTCTCCAAACTGGATCTGATGGGTTCACGGACTCCCTTTTCCAGTCCACATCCCATAGCTGTCAACTTCTCAAAGCACAGAACTGACTGCCCTTCGACACCTTCACTGCCTTCTAACTGCCCTGTGACAGGTGAAACTCATGCGCACGTCTCACCTGCTCAGTGTTCCAGCCACTTACATACCCAACTCAGATGTCCCCTACCCTCTTACCAGGAGGGCTACTCTGATCTTCAATGTGTACTAATCACTTGCTCTTAAATTCCCACAGCAGTCTACCTGCATGTCTACAAGGGTCTTACAACACTGACTTTTTGCTTCATGTTATACTTACCTAACTAAATGCCTGTCTCTTCAGTTGGACTGAAAGTTTGTCTTTTCCATCTCTCATTGTTAGTCTCCTGAGCCTGTGTGTTAAGCCATGCATGCAGTAGGTAGTCCACAAAGTCTTACTAAATTATTTGCTTAATTGGTTAATTGGTTTTAACAGGTCCCTAATCAAATATATGATTGGAGAGAGGAACAGGGCTGGGTAGTTAGGCAATTCATTATCACAATATCTTTGATTAGTCAGCTACCACTTTGGAAAGCCCAGAGAGCAGGAGGAAAGCCCATGAGACACTGGACACAAGCCTGATTGAGAGCAGAGAGCAGGGAAGAGCAACACTTGCTCTTCTTGTGCTGGGGAACAGGGGTTGAGCAGAGCTGCTTTCCTGTCCTATATGCCCTGCCCTTCCTTCCCTTCCTTCTCTGCCCTCTCTCCCTTATTACCACCCCCCTTCCTCTTATCTCCAGTATTTACTCATGCATTCATTCAACAAATAAATATTTAATGAGCACTTACTATGTGCTAGGTACTTCTTCCAACACAAGCAAAACGAAGCCCCCAGTTATGACAATTAATCTTTTTGTGTGTGTGTGTAGGTACCGGGGGTCGACCTCAGGACCTCGCGTGCCAGCAGGCACCCGTGCCGCTAAGCGATATCACCGGCCATTTTTCTGTATGTGGGTACAAGGAGTCGAACTCAGGACCTCGCACTTGCCAGGCAGGCGCTTATGCCGCTGAGCCATCTCACCAGCCCATGACAATTAATCTTGATTGTCAACTTCATTGACTTGAAAGACACCTAAACTAGTAAACCACACTTCTGGGTGTGTCTGGTTGGTGTAACCTTGGAGTCTACATCTGGTCCCTGGCCCCCTTCCTTTCCAGCACTGTTCCTCTGCTCTGCTTCCCAGCCAGCAGATTTGCTTTACCATGGCCTTCTGCCACAAGGTTTCTACCTTGGAACCTAATGACCATGAAATGAATCCCCTGAAACCATGAACCAAACTAAACCGCTCCTCCTTTAAGTTGTAGCTGTCAGGTATTTCATTCCACCAACAGAAAGCTGACCAGGACACCAGCCTACATTCTAGTGCAGTGCATCTCAAACTTCAATGTCAAATGAGCCATCCGGGGATCTTGCCAAAGAGCAGAACTGAACTCAGTAGGTACAGGGTGAGGTCAAAAACCTACAGTCCAGATAAGCTACCAGAGAATGCTAACAGTACCAGACCTGTCTCGTAGTAGTAAGGTTCTAGACTAGAAGTCTACTTCTCAACCTTGGCTGAATACAGGGTCACCTAGGAGTTTTATAAAATACTAATGTCTAGTTCTCTCCCTCAGAGTTTCTGATTTAATTTTTTCAGAGTGCAATGCGGCATTAGGATTTTTAAAAGCTCCCATGGTAATTCTAATTAATAACCAAGATTGAGAAACACTGTCATCGCAGGAGATATAGACAGAAAATAAATATATATTCCAGCTAAGTATTACGAAGAAAAACAAAGCAAGTACAACAAAAAGTAAGAGTGTATATTACATTATATATCGAGGTTGAAGAATGCCCTTCTGCTGGGTGTAGTGGCACATGCCCGTAATCCCAGCATTTGGGAGGCTGAGGCAGGAGGATCACCATGGTTTCAAGGCCATCCTGGGTTACATAGTAATTTCAAAGCTAGCCTGAACATCACAGCGAGACCCTGTCTCAAAACAAACAAAACACAAAGAAAGCTATTAAAAAAAAAAAAAAAGAATGCCCTTCTAAGGGGGTAACATTTGAGCTGATACCTTAAGAAGTTCAGAAACAAGCCAAGCAGTTACCTGAGCTCCATGTAGCAGAATCACACACACAAATGCCCTGATATAGCTATATACTTGGCTTATTTGAGAAATAGCAAAGGAGATTGACATAGAAGATTTATTAGAAGATTTCATGGAAAGAGGGGCTTACAAACACAGTAAAATAAGTCATTTAACCTAAATGTAAAGCCAGAAGAGGTTCAATATGACCAATGGTTTAAATCTAAAAGATATTGAGACGGTTAATTACCAAACATTTGGAAGCAAGGAAAACACACACATATATGTCAGGTCACAAGAATTATATCAGAAAGATGGCATCATCCCCAAGTTAAAAGGGATCAGAAGCTCAGAGAGGCATGTTCCCTTGCCCATGATCACAGAAGAGCTAGATTAAGTCCAGTATGCGTTAACTCCAACATCTGTTCTCTTTGCACTATAAATTAATCACTCACCTGGTCTTTCTTCTTATTCTCACCATACGTGTCCCCACGTCAGGCAGTGAGTGCAAGAGAAGGGCAGATGTCAGAGATAGGAGAAAAGGGTAAAAGTGAGGCAGAGAAGTAAGGAAGTAAAGGATGCAGAGAGAGAAAAGACAAAAGTGCTGATGAGCAGCTGCCTCTCTCATCTATAGCAGTGGTGGTGAACCTCTGGCACCTCTGGCTGTTTGTTATCACTGAAAGCTCTGAAAGGTTTGTCATCACTGATCTACACCTTCAACTCCTGACATTTGCATCTGATGCTCATGAAAGTCCTGATGGACAGTGGGATGGTTTATATAGGTCAACTTAGCTAGGCCACGGTACTCAGGATTTGGTCAAACCCTAGTCTAGATATTGCTGTGAAGATATTTTTTAGATGAGATGAACATTTAAACCAAGACTCAGAGTAAAGCGGATTGCTGTCCATAATGTGGGTAGGTCTCATCCAATCAGTAGAAGGCCTCGAGAAAGAAAAATACTTAGGTTTCACAAGGGAGAGAGAGTTCAGCCTCCTCATGACCCCTGGACCTGAGACCCCACATCAACTCTTCCTTGGTCTCCAGTCTGCTGGTCCCCGCAATGGTATAAGTCAATTCCTTCAAATAAACAAATTTATCTCTCTCTGTGTGTCTCTCACTCTCTATCTATACACATATTCATACACACCTATCTATCTGATACCAATATTGATAGATCTCCTCTTGGTTCTGCTTCTCTGAAGAACCTACGTTAGATGGGCACAGCCAATACCACCAACCCCATCTCTGACACAGTGATGCATATCTGAGAGGTTTCCCAAGGTCACTTTTCTAAGAAGGAACTGGACTGAGATTGGTTCCCAGGCCTTCATTCCCCCCAGGAACTCTCCCAGGCTGCACTTCACTTCATCTTAAGTCCCTGACCTGGTTAAAATGGTAAAAATCTAAGCACATGTGTTAACAGTTTTGACTGACTACTGCCCCTTAAAATGGATTAGGTGGCCGGAATAAGGACTAAGACAAAGTGGATTTGATGACTCCTTTTGCCCTCTGCAGTAGCTGACAAGTAAGAGAGGAGGGTCCACGTGTACCGGGGCTTGATCCTCCACCTGAGGGCTAAAGCAATTGCTTTGTTTTTAGGAGGCTTCCTTGTTAGGCTGGAAAACAGTGATGGAAAATTAACACAATCACAGACACCAGGCTAAAGTTTTAGGATGTAAAAACACACAGAAAAACGCTGGAGCTTGCTGGAGCCTTGACAAAACAGGAGATAGAAAGTGGGGGAAAAAAATAGAGAAAAGTCATTCAATGATGCAATTCCATCCAAGAGGAGGGAAGGTTGGGAAATACCATATAATTCTTCCTCAAAATGTTGATCTAAATATTTTCTGGTTCAAAAATAATGATGTTGAAGAAAGCAAGGAAATGACGTACAAATCATGACTTTAGTTGAATAATCATCTATACATTATTCATTTTTAAGTCACAGGACTCAGGGACCATTGTTCCCTTGTTTGACTAACATTTGAAACTGCTTTAGGGAGAAATGTTTGGAAAGCAAGGGAGTGGTATAGACTTGTCACGGAAAATAAGGGCACTTTTGAGTATGTTCCCTCCTTCAAAAAAGGAATCTGGGATTGGAAATGATACGTTTATATGCTGAGTATCTACATAAGCAATCAGCAGAGAGGGCACCAGGACTGTGAAGAAAAGGAAATGGAATAAATTCTGTTCCTGCACCAACTGAGATAGAGAAAACTAATGTCACAGGCAGAAAATTCTCTATAACTCTTGATGTGTGACATGCCCCTCAAAGTACTTCCATTACTAAAAAACTGGATTATAGATTCCAGATAGAAGAGGAGTTAAAAACACTGAAAAGACAAGAAAAATGTGCTGAAAACCTCGGAAAGGATGACTGAGAAAGAAAAGAAAGCAGAGGTGAAACTTAATGCCAGGCTCAGTTCTCTGGGGACACCCAGATCTCCTGAAGAATGGGCAAAGACCTTTCTTGCTATTTGCCCAACTCAATCTATCAGCAGTAGTAACACTGAAGAGGGCCATGAGTATTTAACATCTGCTGCGGTCCTGGCAGCAGAGGAAGTGCAAATATTTACCAGGCCTGGCTGAGGCCTCTGGCCCTCCACGCCCGTGCCTCCTCAGTCGAGTCAAGTCTGAATGGCCCACCTTCCAAGGGCTATGCTGCGGGCTCCGGGACCTGTTTAAAACAGCAGGGGGTAGTTGTCTTGACCTGAAAGAAGGCTCACCGCGCTTGCCATTGACCATCATATCCTAAAGGCCCCTACAGGACTTCTGTTTGGGGGCTGGGGACGGTGGCCACCAACCACAAGCTTCTGCTGAAGAACAAACGCTTTCTAAGAAGAGCAAAAAATTCCCACCAACAGTATCACTAGCCTGGATCTGCTCCAAAAGGCCAGAGGTGTCACAGCACAGGGACCCAAGGCAAAGGAGACATTTTAATAATAGCAGTAGCTGACACCTGTAAGCCCTTTCCAGTTTATAATGTGTTTTAAAAGCTTTAAGAGCAACGACTCTGGGCCGGTGAGATGGCTCAGCGGCTTAAGCGCCTGCCTTGCAAGCGTGAAGGCCCGAGTTCGACTCCCGGATCCCACATACGAAAAAGGGGCCGGTGATATCGCTCAGCGGCACGGGTGCCTGTTGGCGCGCGAGGTCCTGAGGTCGTCCCCCCGGTACCCACAAAAAAAAAAAAAAAAAAAAAAAAAAGAGAAACGACTCTGAAACCAGACCGCTTGGATTCCAATTCCATTCTTACTGTTTACCACGTACATGAGGATAAAGATCATGGCTCCTACCTGGGCTTGTTGTGACCTAACATGGGATAAACAGGCAGTACTTGAATCAGTATCTGGCACATGGTGACACATAATAAACACAGACTGATAAGTCCCCCAACTCAGGGCACGTGAGGAGACAGGTCCTCAGAGAAGTTCCTTCTCTGTTCTAGTGACAAGCAGAGCCAGGGCTCCTCACTGAAGGCACAGATATGAGTGTGCATACAGTTGGAATGGGATGTGTGAGTGTGTGCTGGGAGTGGAGTAGAGTGCGTAAGTGACCATAGAGAGCTGCAGAGCTTCAGGAGGGGACAGAATACTAAAAAGGAGAAAGAAGCATCCAAAAAGGGTTGGCTTTGCTGTTGCAGAAAATCTAATTTTCGGGGCCGGTGATATAGCTCAGCAGCATAAGTGCCTGCCTGGCAAGCACGAGGTCCTAAGTTCGACTCCCAGTACCCGCATATAAAAAAAAAAAGAAAATCAAATTTTCTCTCCCATGGCCTAGGCCAAAATCCTCCAGTCACCTTCCTGGTTATGTGACTAATATACCGCTGACCTCCTGACACAAGAACACTCCACAAATGAGCTCTATAATGCTACCTATATGGCACACAGAGAGGTGATGCCTTGTCTTAGTCAGGATTCCCAGGCAAAAGAGTCAATAGGGTGTGTGTGTGACTGGTTCACATGTTTATGGAAGCTGGCAAGCCCAAAATCTTCAGGGCGGGCCCAGGCACTTTAAGTCCCAAGGTTGTCTGTTACAGCATTCCCTCTTGCTCAGGGAGGTTCGTCTCGCTCTGTCCATGCCTTCAAGCATTTGGATGAGGCCTACACCTTATGGAGAGCAATCTGCTTTACCCAGATTCCCTTGAGTTAAATGTTAATTTCATACAAAATCACCTTCACTGAAACATGCAGAATAATGTAGTAATTCAGTATCTGGGCACAATGGCCCAGCTAAATAGACATAAAGTTATCTGTCACGTACAACCTTGGTGTTTCACCCTCAGAGATCCCGTATCACAGAAAATTATAAGACATCCAACAAAAACACATGAGTTCTACAGAGAATTTCAAAACTGAAAAGCAAGGGAATAAAATCCACAAAATTCAAGACAGGGTCTAACAGGTGGGCAGGCAGGGGCAGAAAAAGGAGGCACTGACAGAGAAGTAGCAGTGGGTAATGTTCTAGCTCTTAGGTTGGGTACAAGTTCATAGACATTCATTTTATAACTACCCTTGTAACTCACAAACATATTTATATAAGTATCACACATAAAAGATAATAGGAAGTTAAGCTATCAGGCCATGTGAGAGAATCTATCACCTGAGGCTACTTCCCCTGACCACTCCTGGATAGAAGTCACCTCTGATTATACTGTCCACTCTATTCAAGGGCTGATGACTTTTCCTGTGTTTACACCTTGCCTCCTCAAATGGATTTTAAGTCCCATAAATTCTGGGGCAGCTCTTTACACATCTTTTTATTCTCCCAGAGTCTGGCTGAGCATCTGAGTAACTCAATAAATATGCACTGATGGCTGAATAACAAACTGGATGGGGGCAAGGATAAAAAAATAAATAAATAAAGCAGCAGCAAAGCAAGGTTGCTTGAGAGGCACTGGGCTTCAGAGTTATAAAGGGCACTAACAGCTCTAAAGCAGGCATGAAAGATCAGATGCCGAGCAGGAGCCCATGTATAATTTGTTAATATGCCTAGAATAGACAACATCCATCCCCCACACCGGGGCACACAAATGGTCCCCGTGTTAACACAGTGAGGCTTGTAGAAAGGCACATAGTACAGCAAGGGAGAGATGTCCACACTGCAAGCAACCACAAAAAGCACCTCCCAGGGCTGGGGTACCCCAGCCCCAAGTCTCCTAAAGAAAACACACTATGGCACCATGACACTTCTAGCTACGTCCCCAAGCAAATTTCCCATCTTTTAGGAGGCGTCCCACACAGCATGGTCAGTAGCTAGGAAGACAACAGGGCACAGTGAGGACTTCTTCATCTGTCTTTGCATCCCAAGTCTACACTCTTGTTAATTTTTCTCACTGGGACTCCCTAACCCTGAACTTGAGATGCTCCCATTTGTCCCACAGATCCCAGCTATAGTAAAAAGCAATCAAGACGGTATGTGGCAGTGACCGCTTCTCCCATTGGAAACAAAGGTTAACCTGAGGAAAGAGTATAATTTTTGATGTCTGCTCACCACAGAGATGAGCACAGAATGCTGGAGGGGGAATGATTTCCTTATGCACTGAAGTTAAATACATAATCATATACACAACTGCTAAAGGGAGAAAAGATAAACTGCAAATGGTTACAAATTGATTGTGCTACAAGGTCGTTTTATATGCCTCAATGCAGAAAACAGAAGGCTGAGATGAAAACAACCACAGTCATGTCCTGGCCCAAGTAAGTAAATATGGTCCTGTGAGGAGAAATGTCAGGTCACCAGCAAAAGGAAGACTGCAGCCAGGTGTCTGGCTCTGAGGTCAGTGCCCTTTCCACCGTGATGTACTCTAGTATAGATCATTTTGGCCACTTGCCACGTAATATAGTGTGGAGCCTGTGTGGTTGGCACTAACTCAAAGAAGGTCCAGATTAAAGACATAAATCTATATGAAGGAGTGTGGAGGGCAACAATTAAGGAGAAAATAATTCCTTCCTTACACTTAGGGCGAAGGAAAATCATCAGCGGCTGGGCCAAACCGAGAACATCCCACGGAGCCACCACAAGGGCCTATACACACTGGTTCCAAGAGTTCCAAAATGGCTCAGGTTAGGAGAAAACACTCCTTCTTGATGACAGAATTCTTAACACTGGTGTTTGGAACTAGAGAGAACAAGTGAGAGCCTAAGACAGATGAAAATGCAGCGCACAACTGGAATTGAAAAAAAAATGTATGTCCAACTCAGGTGGAGAAGTCCTGCGATTCACACAGACCATGATCCCACGGACGCGCTCTCGGGCTTAGCCAGGGGACCTCTAGGACAGCAGGCTGCCCGCCACATCAGTCCTGCTCACGGAAACTGAGCGCATGGCTCTTCATTTCTTCATGACTTTTAAGACTACCGTTCTGAGAAGCAGGGCGGGAGAAGTCTTTTTCTTCTCAATCCTCTGTTTTCATCTCCAGCCTCCTGCATACCACTGTTCTTCCAGAATCTGAAACCGAGCCCTTTTGTTCACTTTCTTATGAGTTCCCCGAGGTCTGCCTGTCAGTGTCTCTGCGAGTCAGTGATTAGCATTCTGACTTCAACTCCTTCTTCGGAGTCAGCCAAAGGAGTTCAAGAAGTTGGCCACAACCACTCCCTGAGAACAATAGGCCCTTTCTATAAAATACAGGTTTGTCTTCCTTGGCAAACGCACAGGAGCTGGTCCCCAGGAGAGAGGTCTACCTGTCGGCACAGAATGTTCACTGTGAGGCAGAGGCCTCCCCAGACGAGAAGAGCCCACTTGCAGGTCATACGTCCAGCGGAATCCAGAATGTAGCCCTGACTCCTTTACAGCCTGAGGAAGGTAAATTATAAGCCCCATCAGAAAGCAAACAGATACAGCCATGAACGCAGCTGTCCGGAAATACCAGGCATTGCCCTGGACGAGCAACAAAGCAATGCCCCGGGAGTCTCCCACCCGCCCCACCTTCTCAGACCACCTAAGGCTCACTTGCTCATTCAGTCCACGAAAGCTAGCCCCTCTGCCTCTTAGCACCTAAACACGAGGTCACAAGAAAATGCAGTGCCCATCTAGATGAGGACTGGGTGACCCGGGCTTGTCTGGATGAGGCCTGGGCACAGCACACTGATTCATTATTCCACCCAAGAGAAACATACGGCAGCTTGTGGAAGCTGGAGCTCACAACATCAGGCTACTTTTTCCTGTTTTATGAGAGACAACCCTGCAATGTGATAAACCCAGGCTTTCCCAGGGAAGAGACACGGACCCTGGTCTCTGCTCTGCCTTTTTCCACGTGGGTAACTCAACCTGCCTGTGCGTCCCGTTTCTCCCTGTATCCCACGACCAACAGAATGTCACCCTCCGTATCACCAGGATGGTGAGGCATAAGAGCTGCTTTACCAATGACAGGCGTTGTTATTTTCACTCTTTGCACCAAGGTGTAGGCCTGAGGTCATTAAGAGCTGGGACACACAAGGTCAGAGGGAACACTGGCTTCCTACCACCCTTCTCCCAAAGAGATTCAGCAGGGGGACATTTCAGAGAACCTCTGGGCCATTTAAATGCAAGGCCCTCCAAGACTGGGAGACCATGAAGTGCAGCGGGTGGTTCCTGCTACTATGCTAAGTCTCTCAAGAGCACTCTGGATGAGCCTGTTAAGTTCCAGCCTCCAGCTTCACTTCTCCGTGCTTCTGGGATCTTAGATGCACTTAAACCCTGGCAGACACACTCTCCCCCAGCCTACTCCCAGGAGCACACAGAGGTGAGAGCTTGGGTGGGCTGCAGTTGTCTTGATTGCCCCAATCTTCCCCTTGGAATATTCTTCCCATTATAAGAGAAGCCTGTGATTCAAGTCAACTATTTCCCCAAAAAGCTCCATCACATGGGTCAGGTTAGAAGGTAGAATTAGTTGAGTTTGAGGAGGGCTATTTGTTAGTTTTGGAGAAATGTGCTTACTTGCTTTTTTTTTTTCCTTCTATTTTGTTCTATCCTTTTGTTAACATGTTAAGCATCCTAGGGTCTGGAACTTAGTGGCCTTAAAACCACAGCAGGCCAGACCAGACTAAATCAAAGTATTTTTCTGGCTACTCAGGCTGAGAAGAGTTGAACAGTCCAAAGCACAGAGGCAGTTTGCTGCAAAATCATTCCATTATCCCAACGCAGATAATCTAATCTAAAATTGCTCAAAAAACATCTGAAGGCCAGGCCAGAGAACGTAAATAAAGGAGTCAGACTCTGGAAACGTGCGCGCACACACACACACACAACCACTAGAATCTCCAGATGATTCACACAGAAAACCTTGGTTTTTAGAGAGCCTTTGGCCATTTTTGACAAAATTAACAAACTTTATTCAGTGGCAAATCATGAATAATTTCCAGAGCTAGTGAGTCTGGGCAGTAGCCCTTTCTGTCTCCTGTTTTCTAAATGGCGGATGTCTCCCTTTCTTAGCATAGTCTTTAATGTAATAGCAATAGGAAAAAAAAAGAGGCCTTATAAATTCACTCCCCTTCCGCTCTCTTCCACTGCCTTCCCACTTCCCTGTTTTTCCTTCCTTCTTTGGCCCCCAGGCTCCATCCCTCCTAGTGGTCTCAGTGGACTGCTCTCTAAGAATCTTCTCCCCTTGGCAGCCAACCAGTATTTTGTGAGCACCTACTATGCATCAACACTGTGCTTGGTGGCAGAGATACAGCCAAGAACTCAAAAGACCCAGTCCCGGGCCAGTGAGATAGCTCCGCGGCATAACCGCCTGCCTGGCAAGCGCAAGGTCCTGAGTTCGACCCCCGGTACCCACATAAAAAAAAAAAAAGACCCAGTCCCTCTTTTCATGATGCTTACCTTGTACTGGTGCGACAGACAAAATAATGAATAAACAGACAAAATATCTGCAAGCTAGAATAACTTCTAAGAAGTTATTCTACAATAAGATAAAAACAAAGGGAAGGCCCAACAATTCGTGGCAATAAGATAGCTTTCCTTCTTTTCCTTTCCTTCCACCCTTCTTCCTCCCCCTTCCTCCGTTCCTTCCTCCCTCTTCCCTCTCTTTTTTCACAATTTTAGAAATACACATTTGTTTTAGGAGCTGACTCTTACATGCAAAGGGCAGTCAATTACCTATCTCTAAAGTTGACCTCAAATCTTAAATTGAAAGGAATTAGGTAACATATTTCAGTCCAAATGCCCATCCAGAAAGCTCTCCAGCTCAGAAGTGGCAAACTCCAAGAAGAAATCTCACCTCCCAGTGAATAGTTTTAAGGCACTCTTGTGGGCTCTAATAATCATCTAGTATAATTCCCACAACTGATGATACATTTCCTTTCACTCGACACTCCTAGAGAATAAAAAATAACTCATCGACCAACAGCACAATAAAAATCTGGTCACTATGCTGGGCCTGGTAGTGCCCACCTGTAATCCCAGCACTTGGGAGGCTGAGGCAGGAGGACTGACATGGGTTCATGAGCTCAAGGTCAGCCTGGGCTACCTAGTGAGTTCACATGAACTACATAGCAAGACCCTGTCGCAAAAAAAAAAGAAAAGAAAAGAAAGAAAGAAAAAGAAAATCTGGCCACTAAATTAAAGTCCCATAACATAGAGTGTGTGCTTTAAACTTTTTGGTATGGTTTAGATTGGGCTGCCCGTAAATATTCTTTTCATTTTTTTTTTTTGTTTTGTTTTGTTTTTTTTTTTTGTGGGTACCGGGGGGTCGACCTCAGGACCTCGCGCGCCAGCAGGCGCCTGTGCCGCTGAGCGATATCACCGGCCCCTTTTTCGTATGTGGGTTCCGGGAGTCGAACTCGGGCCCTCGCGCTTGCCGGGCAGGCGCTTAAGCCGCTGAGCCATCTCACCAGCCCCTCATTTTTTTTTATACTGAAGATGATAAAGTCAGCCCATTTTAATCTCCAAATTTCTCTAACCTTTTATTTTAAAACCTATGTTTCAAATCTTAAACTATTTTTATTCCATGATCTTCTATCTTTATACATGATCTTCTATATTTATACATCTTTTAAAGTAGGGACTAAAACAACAACAAAAAAATAAGAAACTGACTAATGCAAAGATTAGCAGAAGGATTCTTTTCCTTGAAACTCGTGTTATTTTTAATCAATTTCAAAACTTTTTCCTCAATCACCTTTTAGTCAAATAAAGACTCCTGATATTTTCTTTCAATACTGTATCAAGTAGTATTTTCCCTTTCTCTATTTGTATGTTTAGGTCTCTCCTTAAACATCACTTTTTATGAAATTCATAAAACTTATTTTTTCTAATGTTCCAGAGTAACTTCTGACGTTTTAAAGCTCAGAATATAAAGTACACATGGGCAAAGACCATTATATGTTTCCTATCAAGCCACTATCAAAGCTCTTCATGACGAGCCAAGTAAACTCTCCATGGATTGTTAGGCCGACGCTGATCACTGTGTCAATGATTTCTGAGGCCAACTCAGCTTCGTCCTTCAAAGCCTAAGTTTATACACCTGTAGAAAGTTTAGTTTGAGTTCTTTTGTTACCAAGAGATCACGGGAGCAGTTCTAATATAGCTTGGATGATCTTTTGTAGGTCATTACAGCTCTTCCACATCGAATACAAGCTTAACAGTTCATTTTTTCTAATGAGTACTACGTCACTTAGTGCACGGAACATAACATTACTGAATGAAAACCTGGAGGCGGGAACCTATGCAACTGTCTTTTATAAATCAACGCATTCCTGTCACTATGGGTACAATAAGGAAAGATCTGACGAGGATTTTCCAAAAACAGAACTCTAAACTGGAGATGAAACAGTAAGAATTTCAGAACATAAAAAGGCAGGATGGGCAGGAGGGAGCCCATGAATTCTGCTGCCAACAAACTGTGCTGCTGACCTTGAGCAAATCCTTGTCTGTGACCGCTCGGGTTCAGGCCTTCAGCCTCTCTTGCCCAAAATGTTGTAACCACTCTGTCCTCACCCCAATTGTCGCACGCTGGTTTCTAGTCCCATGTTCTCCACTCCAATCCATCCACCACAGACTGACTGCGTCAATCTAACTGCACAAGGCCTCCACGTCACCTATCCTTGGCCCTCAGCGTGGAGCTCAAGCGCCCTCCAGCCTCCCACCATTCTCCCACTCTGCACTTCTACTGATGCAGTGCTTCTCCTTGCACTTTACTTTCTCCAACAAACCATGTGTTTTAACGTCTCTAAGCTAAGGCCAACAATCCCTTCTTTCTCTACCTCAAACACCTGTTGTTTCTTCAGGCTCACTGATAATATGACCTCTTTCGACTTTCCTAAAATTCCCCTCATGGTCTTCAGCAGATCCCTCCCGGTTCTCCTTCAGCACTTAGGATCCGGCACTACAGTTAGCGGAGAATACAGATGTCTCTTTTCTAAGACTGTACTCCTCGATCACGCACGGAATGCTTGGTACAGGGTAGATGCCCATTTGCTACACTGACATTGCCTCTGTTTTGTTATTCAGGCTCCTCCTGAATACCACTCAGGAAGGCAGGACGTGGTTTTAGAAGATTCATTCCAGGTAAAGGCCACAAAGAGGCCTGGAAGAAAAATCCACTTCTGGCTACAGAGACTAAACACACTCTCAAGTCTTAAAAGATTGACTTAAAAAGGAATGAAGTTCTGATATATGCTACAACGTGGATAAACATTTTAATGCTGTGCTCAGTGAAATAAGCCAGTCACGAGAGGACAAACATGATATGATTCCACTTACATGAGATACTCAGAAGAGTTAAAATTCACAGAAAGCAGAATAGCTGGAGAAGATGTAAATGTTACAGAGGTGGATAGTGGTGGATGGCTGCACAACAATGTGAGTGTGAATTGTACACTTAAAAATGGTTAGGATGGTAAATTTTACGTATAGACACTTCACCATAATTGTATAAATACCTTTACCATAAAATGACTGAGAAACCAAAAGCAAATTAAAAAAAAAAAAGGAATATAAAGATAGTGATACAGAGGATTTGAATTTGATTTTTTTAACGTGCACACAGCACAAATGTTATCAATACATAAATATCCTCCTAAATGCTGGTTTCCTAAGTGTCTTCAGAGAAATGAGCTTGGCTCAAGTGAAAAAGAAAGTTATGCCTCCATTTTACTGATGCACTTTGAAAAGAGCAATCTATTGGAATCACCCTTTTGCAGGACAGCAATGATTTAAGTACTTGATGGAAGGAAGAATCCTGCACATAGTATTATGCCCTAATGGAAAGATCCTTAAAGCGCAATGGGAGTGGCTTCTGGGATCTGGTTGCTGTGTTCAAATCCAGACTGTGTGTTTTCTATCAGGTTATGTAACCTCTGTAATCTAGTTGCTGTGTTCAAATCCAGACTGTGTGTTTTCTATCAGGTTATGTAACCTCTGTAATCCTCAACACACAACCCCCCCCATTAGTTTAGTATGTAACAGTTACACCTAACGCAGAGGGTGGTGCTGAGGATGAAAGAGGAACGCACTGACTTAAAGCTCTTAACACACCTGACATGTAGTAAATATTTAGCAAATATTCATTTTTTGCTATTAATGAACTTGATGCAACCAATGCTGCTTTGCACTGAGACACTTCACTGAATAATTTTGTGTCTGGTTCTCCCTACTTCTACCTTAAAAGGATGATGGGGGGCAGGTGACTGAGGCCACATCGCTAAGGAAGTAAATTCCCTTGCTAATTTTGAAGGAGCGAGCTCTGTGTTATAGGGTGCTTATGTTGGGAGGTCCATATAATGCCAAACTGAGAGCCAACATCATATGAGAAACTGAAATCCTCTGTCCTGTAACCACAATGAAAGTAGGTTCTTCCCCAGTCAAGCCTCAGATGAGACCACAGCCCTCACTGACACATTAATTACAGCCCTGTGAGACCCTCAGCGGACCCAAATATGCCATGTCCGGTTTCCTGACCCATAGAAACTATGAAATAATAAACGTGTGTTGTTTTAAACCATTACATTTGTTATAATTTGCTGTGCAGCACAAAAACTAATAAAACAAACCAATGTAGATCTTAGGAATGCAGGCAGATCACAGGGTACAAAATACATACACATTTGCACATCCACATGAGTTCCTATGATTTAATACCATTTTTGTAGTGACTTAGCTTTTTTGGAAAATTGTGCCAGGGAAGGCCAGGCTCAATAGTAAAAAATATTCTCCCTAGTAATGGGGCATACAAAAAATTATACTTTATGGTATTTCACCAAACAAGTGACAACAAGAGGTTTTGTTTTTAATTTTCTGTCTTCAATTTATTTTCATATTATGCAAGTTGGCCTTTCTGGAAACCAAATTGGGCAACAGACTTTGTCAAGGTCCAAATCCTCTTGCCAAACTGCATTACCTTATGGGCATGATTGGAAATCTCTTAGGACTCAGTTATGGGAAGGACTCACAAATCAGTTGCCCAGTACGGAGAGCCAACATGCAACTTAGTTACATTAAATGCACTCACCCAAACCAGGAGATCAGAAAGCCTTTTGTTAACATGTGGGTTTTAAGTTCATTTTCTACTTAATTACTATAATTTTCTAGCTCTCCTCTCACAAACAGATCCTATATGCCATTTAGCCACTTGCCCAATGTTCTTATAATAACATCCCCTTCCATTTTCCCCATGCCTCCACTTAAACCACCCCCCACACTTAAATTCTTAATCAGTCTGCAGCTTTCTTAAACAGTTTCCATAGAATCAGGAAATTTAAAAAGTTAGACAATATTTTGGAGATGATCTAGTCCTACTCTTTAATTTTAGTGGAGAAATTGAGGCCCAAGAAAGTCAAATGATGGGCTCAAGTT
The DNA here is from genome assembly GCA_028451465.1 of Erethizon dorsatum. Taxonomy (NCBI): domain Eukaryota; kingdom Metazoa; phylum Chordata; class Mammalia; order Rodentia; family Erethizontidae; genus Erethizon; species Erethizon dorsatum. Next base: position 25,314,919 of record CM051831.1, read on the forward strand.
GAAGAGGAGCCTCTGAACCTTTCCACCGTTCCCTGAAAATGGGGAAGAGTATGTTTCTCTCTTCACCTTGTCTTTCACCTTACCCTGAATTCACACAGCACACACCAAGGCCTTTTTTATTTTTAATTTGGAGACAGGGTCTTGCTAAGCTACCCAGATGGGGCTTGAACGTATGATCCTCCTGCCTCAGCCTCCCAGACTGCTGGGATTATCCTCCTTATTCTTTTCTCCAGCTTTCTCCATACCAGTTCTATCTCTGTCCATACCCCACCCCCGCATTTCATTAGAATCTGCTCCTAGCACAATTTTCTAAAGAGTCCTGTGAATTTGGGACACATTTTATAACATCATTAAAAAGTTGGACAACACATCTTCGGTTTAATGTGTATGAAAATGCCAGAAAATGAAATGTTTCATACAGGTATGTGTTCCGGATCCTTTGACAGATTTCAGCACAATTCAGTATAAAGGAAGTTACAAAGATAACACACACTCAGCGATATCTTTAAGTGACTGTTTCCACATTTTATTTCCTTAATCACATGTCAATCTAAGAGAAGAAAGGCACAGTGATATATTGATACACAGTGAACATGGAGCCAAATTATCTCCTAGCTCCTTAAGGAAAGGCAATATAGCATTTCCATGGGGAAGGAAAAGAACATCTCCTTCCATGCACCAGCAGGAATATGTTTTATAAAGAGAGGGATGGGACACACACACACAAAAGTACATGTAGATAAATGATTACGACTCTGCAGAGCTAAATATATGAAAGCAAAGAGAAGGCTGTGTAACAAACACAGAGACAACAACCAGGTAGTAAAAAAAAAAAAAAAAAGAGTTTTGCTGGGAAAGTTTTGCAGGAGAGCAGATTTTTTTTAAAGCTCCATTTTGAAAGTGAGCAAGAGGTACCATGTTCAGCAGAGGTGTCTCTTCTGCCTGTGTACGGGCATCCTCCCACTTAACCTCTGCACCAAATGACACCAAAAAACGAACTACTGAGCATTACAGAAGACAGTGCATTTGGTGTTACGATGGCCAACTATCTGACTCATCTTAGTGGGTGAACTTTTGATGAAAGCAACAAATGGGTCCCAAATTCAAATCAGTCCATAAAAAGTGGTTATGAAATATTTAATATGCATTACATCTTACATAACCCTCCTAATAACCCAGTATGAAAGCTAGGTGTTATTAGTGGCCCATTTTTCAAATAAGGAAACTGAGCCTTAGAGGTTAAACAACATGCCAAGAGTCACACACCTAACAGCCTGCAGAGATGCAGTTCAAACAGAGGTCTACCAAACTTCAGAGTCTGTGTTCTTCACCACGGAGCTAGCTATGTACAAGAATATAAAGAACTGAAACCTCTAATAAGGCAGACTTAAAATAAAAACTTCCAGAAGTCATCCAAAAATAACACTGTATTATACCATGGCATAAGACAACATGTTTCTCTACCACCATCCACTGCAATAAAAATTTTATTTGGTACAATTCCACCCTATCTCCCCAAGTGTGTGTGCAGTGGCTGTATAATCTCTCTAGTTAGAGGGGGAATTGGTCACAGAGGAATAGCTGTTTTCTCTGAGAAGAGAGACTCCTGCTGCCCACCAGCCCTCTCTGGTCCTCTTTCCTGAAATCATCACTCCCTCTGCCAGCCATAGAGTCTCTGGGAACAGATGGTCACGGATGGATGTGGTGACGCAGCCATCCCTGCAGCCTCCCAAGTGCTTTGTCACTAGAAAGCAAATAGATGGAAGCAGCTGGGGGCAGAGATAGGGTGGAGGAAGAGTGCTGTGGTGAGGGGTAAGATAGTAGAAGCAGGCAGCAGAATATTCCCAGCAGGTACTACTGCTGCTACCCTGCAATGGAGTTATGTTGGTCTAGTCCCTGGAGAGAAAAACACTACTCCATGGCCACACACTCACTGGATCCCACGAGTGGCCAAGCAAACAGGCTAACACCAGCAGAAGTCATTGGAATCTTGCACCCACACTGGGCATATGGTCGGGGCTGCCCTCTTAGCCAAGTGGATACACCATGAAGGTGAAGTGTGAGAAGATGTCACTAAGTAGCACAGACCTTCATGATCAGTTGTGGGTCCCATATTGAGAATAAGTGAAAATTACCCCAGTCTATCTATAAGACCCCAAACTGAGGAGACAAAAAGACACAAGCAAGCCATTTGATTTGCCTTCTCTGCCCCCACTTAGTCACACAGTGCGCGTTCAATCAAAGCCCTGCGTGAGCCATGGCCGAAGTGTGTCATGTTCTGTCTTTAACTTCCCTGAAATAGTCCACCCCCTTGGCCTTCTTAATCCATCTTACTCATTCTCTAAATATGAGATTCCACACCATCTCCCCACTCTAACCCCCAGAAATCTTCCCTCCAGGGAGAGGTAAGCATCTTTCTCTATGACCTCAGTGTTAGGGCACACAACAAAACACATACATCCTCTCCCTACTAGATTGCAAGTTCTTTAAGGGCAGAAACCAGTTCTCATGAAGACAGTGTCTGCCCAGTTTATAGTAGATGTTAAATAACATAATGCAAAGAATTAACCTGATTATATGAGGAAGAACAAAAAAGATTAGTCTTGTAGAGAACATGGTTTTACTTCAGGGAATTTCACATAAGATGAAGTTATCAAGGATTGATGGTCTTGAAATATGTCTTAAAAAGTACCTGCTGTGTACCCAAGAGATGTCCTAAGCACTGAGTGGGGCTGGGAAGATTGAGGAGAGGAACACAGTTATGTGAGATGTCTCATCTCCTGCAAAATTTACCTGTTACTTCTTCACACTAAACAAAATAAAAAGCATGGAACATTTATCTTCACTGTGATTCCCATGAATGTTCCCCAGCATGGTGTACTACTGCTGGTTTCCAAAAAATGGAGTCATGTACACACAGCCAGGTGAGCATATAGACATCCATGAATGACAAGCCTGTTCACAACAGCCAAAATCCTAGCATGAACCTCAATATCCATCAGCAGGGAAGTGAATGAACAAACTGTGTATAATCACACACACTGGGACATCACATAGCAGATAAAGTAAAAGACTACAATGACATGAAGCAATACAGATGAATGTTAGGAGTAGAAACATTAAGGCAAAAAAAGTAAGTCCCAAAAGGCTGCATACAGTCTGATGTACTTTTTATAAAGTTTAAACAACTAAAAGTGAATACATATTATACAGATACATACTTTAATGTGTATGTATTAGTCAGTTTTCTGTTGCTGGGACAAAATACCTGACACCTACAACTTACAGGAAAAAGGTTTATTTTGGCTCACAGTTTAAGGGAGTTCAGTCCATGGCTGATCAGGGCAAAGCAGAAACAGCTGGTGGAAAGGCATGGCAAAGGAAAGCTGCCCAACCCATGGCAGCCAGGAAGAAAACAGAAGGAAGGAGCTGAGGACAAGAATACACCCTTCCATGTCACACCCCCAGGCACTCATCCCTACAACTAGGCTCTACCTCCTAATAGCATATGAGCTGAATGGTATGGCGCCCCCATAATCCAATCACCTCCCAAAAGCCCCAGCTTTTTTTTTCATGAATACATGAAACTCTGAGGGGACATTTTAAATCTAAACCTTAACAGTGTATGTTTTATGTTTTTCTGTTGTTCATTTTGGGACTACATAGGCGAAAGAAAACAGACTAGATGGGGAGGGAAGGGAAATGCACACAGGATTCAAATGGGGGCCACCTTGCGTAGGAGAAGGAAGGTACAGGAAAGACCACCCTCTGGACAGATGTAGGCTATTTTCAAGGCTCTAACTTTTATTTTGGGGAATGGGTTTATGGTCACTGTGATAACTGAAAGTGTCCCCCAAATTCATGCACCCCAAAACCTAACCTCTTATGTGATAGTATTAAGAGGTGGAATCTTTGCAAAGTGATTAAGTCAGAAGGGTGGAGACCTCATGAATGGGATAAGTGCCTTCTCAGAGACCCTAGAGAGCTCCCTTACCCTCCAGCCATGTGAGGAACCGTGAGAAGAGGGCAGTCTACAACCCAGAGGAGGGCCCTTCTTAGAAAGCAACTGTGCTGGCACTGTGACCTCAGACTTCCAGCCTCCAGAACCACAAAAGAAATCAACTCTGCTGTTTATACGCCACTCAGTTTATGACTGTCAGAGCAGCTCAAAAATTGCTTATTATGGGCCGGTGAGATAGCTCAGCAGCATAAGCGCCTGCCTGACAAGCGCGAGGTCCCGAGTTCGACTCCCAGAACCCACATACGAGAAAAGGGCCGGTGATGTCGCTCAGCAGCACGGGTGCCTGCTGGTGTGTGAGGTCCTGAGTTCGACCCCCGGTACCCACAAAAAAAAAAAAAAAATTGCTTATTACATATTTTAAATAAGTAAAATATGAAGATAATGGGTCATGAAGTAAGTATTCTTACTAATCCAATTCTTTGCATGTAAAGCCTAATACTGAAAACAAAAATAAATTTATAAGAATATTATATTATTAGATATTATGATAAAACATTATAAAGCTATAATATTCCTGTAAATTCTCTAAATCTACACAAAATGAACAGATGCCCTATGAGGATGGAGGAGGGGGGATAGAAGAGTTCATGCCACATTCTACCACTAATTCATTTACCTGCTGGCCTATGTCTACACAACCAAGAAAAGAGGCAAAACGTGTGCACCCTCTCCCATGTCCCCAGAGCCATCTCTTTCTTTTGGGCATCAGCAGGGGACCCTGGGCTCTGCTACATTCCAGTTGCCTCAACACCACAAAGCACGCAGCACCCAGCACCCAGCAGTAATCATATCTTTGAATATTCTGCCCCTTTTCAAACTACATCATAAATTCATGCTCGTGACACTGAGTACATGGAGCTTCTGGCAAGAATATCATTGTGTGCCTGTATCTGCACATGAAAAGCAATCAGTCCTATCTTCTTCCAGAAGTTACACTAAGCAGGCCAGTTTGGATCCTGTGCCCTGGAGAGAGTGTGCAGCAGATGTCAGAGAAAAAGACAAAGGAGAGGAAGGGAAGAGACTCCCAGCAGGGGACAAGGACTCTGGAGAGCACCTGCCCCAGGGAGAACTGTGGTTGGCCAGAATGCTGAAACACATCTGACCTCCACAAAAGACATGGCAAAGAGTTCCCGCTTCTCCAAACAGCCTCCAACCAAGCCCCTAACATGAAATTTCAGTTGCTGCCAGCTTTTTTTGTTTGTTTGTTTTTTCCCCTCTTCAGAAAAAACTGGGTAGTCAAATGTTGGAACTAGAAAGACAAATTTTATGTTACCCCTAAGGTTAACCATTAGCATAGCTATGGACACTTATATGTCAAGACCACAGCAAACAATCAAGTTTTCCTCCTACCTAAGACTGGAGAAGAGCTGGCCATGATTTAAAATAAAATTTAAAAGCAATAAATAGACTGTGCTGTCATTAAATATTTAAAACATACCCAAGGAGCAGTGTTCATGCTTGAGCCCTGCCCCTCTCCACCTAGGGCCAGGCCTATGATTTCAAGCCTTTCTCTACTTTGGCTTTTGCAGGGATCCTTCTAACAGCATCACACAGTGTCATGGTGGGACTCCCCCGTGCATTCTATCCTCAGCATCTGGCCTCACTCTGCTCTCAGACTTTAATGCTCTTCCTCCACAATCCCAGCAAACACTCCACATTTTCCTTGCCTGGCTGAATCCTGGGCCTCCTTCCCAGTGAATAATCTTGGGAATATCTTGCCAACATATTTCTTAACCATATATTTTCTTTGTCTAAAAACAGTTATCAGTATAGTAGCATAACCTTTGTTCCCAGTCCTCCCCATGTTTTCAGGAGCCCTGTGCCATTTCATGTCAAGCTGGGTTTGCTTCTCTGAGCTACCAGTGCTTTATTCTGTATTTAAATCCCAGACTAATCTCTGTGAATTAGAAAGCTATGGTTACTCCCCTAACCTTGCTCTCTAAATATATGCAGTCTTGACCAGGTGATCACAAAAGCCCCTCTAATCAACCGCTGGGGTCTCGAGGCCAGACCAGTTTTCCTGGAGAGGTCTCTACAAGAAACCACTCTCTTCCTGGGTCAGGGTTGCTCTGAAATGTGCGTTCTTGGCCTCCCAATCCAGAGAAGCATAAAGAGAACTCCGAGAGGGGATGACACAATTCTGCCATCTGTCCATGGCGGGTTCTTCAGTGGAACATAGGGCTCACGAGAGTTGCTGGGAAGCCCAGTACAAGAGGTACATGAGCTCCCTAAAGACTGAAATTTGGTATTTATTAATCCCTCAAGGTTGAGACAGAAGAGCTAGTGGAAAAATCAAAGGAACCCCTAGACACTCACAAGGATGAAGCAAAAATTATTAGAAATGAGCAACTCAAACCCCAGTGGCTACCCTAGCAAACCCAATGTTCTTCTATCTTCTCAGGGCAATCATAGTATTTTCCTTTAAAGTTCATTCACTGGTTCTCCCACTGCTTACTGGATCAAGTCCAAGTGCCTTTAACCTGCACTGCCAGTCCAGTGGAAGTTGGCTTCCTTTGATTCTGACATTGACCCTTTCAATCAAGTTTTCCTGGACCACCCTGGCGTGGATAAGACGGTGGCTCTGGGGTCAGGCAGCCCAATCTAATGGCATCTCTACTATTTCCTTGGTGCGGGAACCTGCACCAGGGAGTTAACCTCACTCAATGTTCTGAGCTGTAAAACAGGAATAATAGAAGTGTCTCTCTTCTATGGCTGAAATGAAGATTAAATGAGTGAATACCTGTAAAATATCTGATCAGTACTTGGCATGCAGCAAACTCTCAATACTGACTGCTGTCACTGTCATTTATTCATAATGAATTCTCTCCCTCTAAACTCCTTTACCACACACTTGCATTTGGCTTTGATCGCACACTGCTTTACACTATTACACACAGGTCTTACCTCAACTAGGCTATAAGTTTCTTGAAGGTAAAGACCAAAGGTTATGTGCTTTCCTTTTCCCACGATGCCTGAAAGTGTCTTAAATGCAGAAACACAATAAATGCTTGATAGTTGACAACAAAAAAAAAGTACTAAGTCCTTCACATTCACTTAATTTATCGATTTCTTACACTCAGTAATCTTGACTAAGTAAACTGTAAGCACTCTATTCTCCTATTTTAAAAAAATACTTTTGCCAAGGAAATAAATTTTTAAGAGCTGCAGAACACTGAAAGTCACAGTAGACTAAGTTGTTGATATGCAATCTCCGTACCACTCCAATAATATCCCGAACCCTTCTGACAATCAAGGTGTGCAAAATGGTCTCTGAAGGAGATGAAAGCTCATAAAAGACAGAAGAATGAATTCCTGGCAGATGTAAACAATAATCCCCTGGTTCGCCTAGGAGAGCTGCAGGCCCCAGAAGACCGGTTGAGTAAATAAAGACAAGCTGAATCTGCTATCACTCTAACCCACCTCCTGCTATCCCACCTACTGAGAAGGAAACTCCAGTTGTCCCTGGTGAACACAGGGCATGGGTGTTCAGCAGATCAAGGGGAGAAATGAAGCAGAGTAATAATCTCATAAATTATAAAACCAGCACCTTTTTAGGAATGGCAGAAGCTAACACTTGAGATGATCTTATAAAACAGTGGAATTTGACTTTGGGTTAAATTCAGTGGGGAACACTAATTATGAAGATTTTTCTGAGAACAGAAAATTTGTGAATAAAAAAAACTGCCGTGGACTCTATGAGATGTCTGTGGATGTTTAGTCTGGCTGTGGCTGGCTGTGTTTGAAGGAAGGCTGACAAACTCTATTGTATATGTAAAGGACTGTTGCTTTCACATTCTTCTTTTAATGACCGAGAAGAAAAAGGTTGGAATCATCCACTTTTATCCAATTATATGAACATAATACCCCCATATTATCTTTATTATAGAAAAGATTAAGATAAGAATGTGCTATAATTTGCTATTCCATTTAAATCAAACTCGGTAAAGACAATCTTCTCTATCCTTTCTCTCCTATTACCTACATATACATTCACAGGTATATGAAAATATATGTGTGTGTCACATCCACACACAATGTTGCTTTTTATACATTCATTTTCCACTTCCTGGCTTTCACACAGAGAAGTAGTATAAGAAAAAAAAAAGTTGTCACTTTTATTTTACCCAGAAAGAATCAGGAAGTGCCCCAAATCTTAAGAGTGAACCTGCCCTGCAGAAACTGCGGTTCTGTTATAACAGATGATGGTCTGTGCCCAGAGGGGTTTATATATTTCAAAGGCCCTTTAAGTAGCCTGGATTTTCCATTTCATTTTTTCTGAAATGTCCAAGGGCAATTAAGCATAACTGATAAACAAATCAACCAAGAATTATCATAAATTTCAACATCAGCATATTCTGAATGGCTCTTTCTATTCACACTGATGAAAAAGCCAGTGTTGACGGGGAAAGAGGGCTGCTGGGTCAGATGACACCACAAACCCTGTGCACTGCAAAGTCCCCACCCACCCTACTCTGGAAAGCTGTCCCCTGGGCTCCTGGGTCAGGTCCTTCTCTGAGGCTGGTCTCAGAGCTCATGTCACCTCCTCAGGACATCCCTGAGGCCTGACTTATAACACTTCCATGCTTGGCAGGTCACCCTCTTACGACCCATTGTGTACCTCTGAGAGCCTGATCATTAGCAGAAATTATCTTGTTTTTATTTTGCTTGTTTTCTGTGTTTCCTCATGCCAAATAACTGGTTCATGGCTACTGAAACACATAAACTTTACTTTTATAGGTTGTACCCGCAGTACTTAAACTACACACTATATTTGAACTCTAGGTATTAATTAGATTATATGAAGTAATTACTGTTAGCTTTATGAGGTGCAATAATGATACTTTGTTTGTTTTTTTAAGTCTATTAAAGATATATACTTAAATATTTATAGATGAAATTACAAGAGATTTATATAGTACTTTAAAATAATAGAGCGGGGGAGGGGTGGAAGTGTGGAAGGACACTGAGCAGGATTAATCACACACTGACAATTGTTAAAGCTGAGTGATGAATATATAAGTCATTATACTATTACTTCTGAACATGTGGAAATTTCTGTAATAAAATCTTAAAACCTAAATGAAAAAATGAAACAGATACTATTTCATATATCTGAGTATTTGTCTCATGGTAGAGACTGTAAGCAAAATATCAAAGAGAAAAAGCCAACAAAAATTGTTTTAAAGCTATCTAAAACTAGATGTTCACTTAGTCTATCAAATTAGCAACAATTTTAAAAATGCCACAGGTTCTTTGAAAAGAAAGGTTTGTGCTAATATTGCTTGGACAATTGAATGCCGATATCTTGTACTCTGAGTAACTAATTTAAAGATAACAATATGCAATGTATTAATCATTGTTACCCTCCTATTATGTTGTTTTGAGATTTTGTTCTATTTTTTTTCTCTTAAAAAAAAAAAAATACCACAGGTGACAAGCCGTACGTTGTTAGATCTAGGCAATGATTTATCTGCTACTAAGAAAAAGACCTGGGCCAGGGATATAGCTCAGCAGCACAGCACCTGCCTGGCAAGTGCAAGGTCCTGAGTTTGATTCCCAGTACCAAAAAAAAAAAAAAAAAAAAAAAAAAAAAAAAAGATAAAAAAGAAAAAGACCTACTTTGTCATTTATAATTATTTTGTATTTACTGAAATCTTGTGTATATATATGAAAAGATAAATAAGTAAAATTAATTGGTCACATTGTTCCTAAGCATTCTTACATGCAGGATCAAAACCCTGAATCACTTAAGACTTAGCTGTCAACATCTGTGACAAATGGCCATCTTTATCTTCTATCCATGGAGCAACAACTCCGCTGAATTTATTATCAATTAATTCTAAAACAAAGTGTTTAGAAATGTCAAAAACTAAACAGAAAAGTTTAGGAATCAGGTATATGAAGTACTTATTATGAGACAGAATCCCACAAGAGACAAAGTAACATGAGGAAAACAGAAAGTACTTGTTAGGGAATTTTGCCGGGGGATCTGGTTCTGAGTTTACAGTCTGATGACATATCTAGGAAAGCAAACTCTAAACTCAGGCTCAGAGTCTGCTATCAATTCCTGGAGATGTGGAAGTCACAGAAAGTAACAGACAGACTTAAAAGAATAGGTAAAATCACTCATCAGAACTCTTGAAGCATTTATTTCATCTTAGTCCCATTATGGTTTGAGTGGAAACAATTAGCACTGACAACGAACACGTAAACTAAATGCACAGTACACTCACTCAGTTGTGGCGTGAGGTCCCTAACCAGTGGTGGATATGAACATCATACTTGAAGAGTCGGGAACTTTTACTCCTACCTTCAGTCCTACCTCCCGATTTCCTGCAATGTCCCGTGGAAGTCACTGGATTTTGTGGCTTATGATAACATAAACACAAAAAATACCAGGAATCCCAGCAGGAAGAGGCATGAAATTTGCTAAAAAGTATAAACAGCTAACTTTAATTATGTAAATGCCTGCCTAAACCCACAGAACCCAAATCTTTAACACATTATAAAACAAAGAAAAGGTTGGGCTGTGTCTGCCACTCAACACAAGAGGGAAACAAAAATTATCCTGAAAAACAAAGAAACCCAATGGGCTTGATAGTGCTCTAGCTGCTGTGAAATCCAGATGCAGGTGACTTACAGCTACACCAGTAGCTATGACGATAAACGAACATCCTCAGCCTCTCTGTCCGAATGGCAGGTGTATTAGAATGAAATCAGGCCTACTAGAAAGCTATATGAAGGGGGGAAGTGTGGCACAAGTCTGTAATTCCAGCACACTCGGAGGCGGAAATGAAGATCACCAAGTTCAAGCTCAGCCTGGGCAACTTAGTAAGATCCTATCTCAAAGTTTAAAACAAGAAAAATTTAATAAGGGCTGGGGATGTAGCTCAGTGGGAAGGTCCTGGTTCAATTCCCAATACCACCAAAAACAAACAAACAAACAACAAGAACAAAACACTGTGACATTGTGACCCAGGAAGCTTCCACAGAAGAGACCTCTGTGTACCACCAGAAAGTGTGAAACAGACTTTGATGGCCTTTAAGTTTCCTAATTACTTATGGATGCTATTAAAGATGGTTCTCATTTTCCTTTCCTATACTGGGACCCAAAAGCAAAGAAGGGTGCTTTGTTTTGTTTAAGTTTTTGTTTGTTTCGTCTGCAGCACTAGGGATCAACCTCGGGGCTAGGCAAATGCTCTACCACTAAGCTACCTCTCTGGCACCCAAAGATTTTAAAGAACAGGAAGTGAGGTGTGGAAGGAAGGAGCAAGGAGTACTCACTGAACAGGAAAACCCTTAAGCCCGAAACAAAAGGTCTGAGATTCATCTGAAGGATGGAGCCAATCTCCGCATTCTTCTACTAGAAAGAGAAAGCTGAGGGAGATGGATGGAGAAAGTCGATGGTTGCTTTATGCCCAGTTTCTGCCACACGGTGCAGAAACTTGAGAGAGACCATAGTCCAATTACAGCAAAAGAAGAAGTAGATCACCAACACCATTGGGGAAATGCTCTAATTAGTTTTCAAGCAGATCTCTTTGCTGGCTGAAGATGAAACTGGGACAGTTCGTCGTTTTCACAAATACTTTACTCTCTGTTCTTCTCTCACATGAGTCTTCATGGGAGGGAGTTAACTCCTGGCTCTAAGAAAATCAATGTATTAGGGCTGAGTCCAATTACATGAATGGAAGCCTCCCTATGCAAGCAGAACATGTCCAGTGGACCTTGTGGGACAAGGTCAGCGACCGCACCATCACTAAAAGGGTATGGAGTTCTCAGCCAAAAACAAAAGAAGCCAAATACCACACCATCAGAAGCTTAGAAATGAGAAAAATGTTAACAGTGATAATATTAAATGATATGCATGGGTCCACTGTACAATTTGGTGTCTAGCTTACTACCAGTAGACCCGACATAAATCGACTGCCCCCAAAACTGAAGCTTTTTATTTCAAGCAGCTTTGATCTGACAGGGTCAGTATGGTTCCCTTGGCTGTCATGGGAATGAAGGATTTTTTGAATCATCAAAAGTGAGCTGACCAAGTGGAAACCCCACCTGCACCCTTTCAGCATTCAGAGGTCAAAATGCCCCACAGATGGAGAACTAAAAGGCTGGATGTCTCAACTTTTACAGAGAAAAACTACAAGCAGGGAAGGGGATGTGTCCTACCCAAGACACAGTGGGCCTTGATTGCCAAGCGTGCTAGTCTCACTACACCATGATACCCAACTAAATGAAATCAATGAAGAAAAATTTGTAAGCTGGAGCAGAGTAACAGAGTGAGAGGGTGTGTGTAACCAAGATGTCATAATGATGGTTTCCACAGAAATGTGGTCCCTCTGCCAGAAAGCTCATGCAGCCTAGACAAGTGAGGAATTGACTGTTTCTCTAGCATTATAGGGGATCAATGAAAGACATAAATTATCAAATGTTACAAATCTTTGTAAAGGTGATGTTTCCCTATGGGAGGAGAGAAGAGTGTGACAAAGAAAATACACACTGAAGTCCCAGTTTCACCCCATTTTTAAAAGTCACTTATGTATAGGTGGGAGAAACGTCGAGATCACTTAACACGCTGTACATGAACTATGTGGCAAGCCTCGCAGAAAGAGTGGAAGAGGGCCAGTGAGATGGCTCAGCGGTGTAAGCACCTGCCTGGCAAGCGCGAGGGCCCGAGTTCGACTCCTGGAACCCACATACAAAAAAAGGGCCGGTGATATCGCTCAGCGGCACGGGCGCCTGCTGGCCCGTGAGGTCCTGAGGTCAACCCCGGTACCCAAAAAAAAAAAAAAAAGAGTGGAAGAGATCACTATACTCCATAGTCTATGGAAACTAGAGAACAGATAAAAAGAGAATTTCTAGTAAAAATTAGCAAGCTTTACCCAAGAAGGCATGTTCTTCCTCAAAAATGCAACCATTCGCTCTCTCATTCATTCATCAAGCACTAAGAACTGACTCTACCTAGTATACTACAAAATGACAGACAGTGGCTGTCTCCTTCCAGCCATCCATCTGGCCATGTGGACAGCCAAAGGTGTGTAAAGAGGTGGAAGGTCCTTCAAGATATGACACATATCTCAAAAAAGTTCACCCTTTATTTCCCACACATAAAGATTTTACATGCACCTGCCTGTGTACACACACACACACACACATACACATGTGTACGCGCACACACACACATATACACACATAATGGACAAGAACATTCTCCTTTCAACTCAAAATGTTATTAATAACTGTGATAGTTAACTTTGTATGTCACCTTGACTGGATCATGGGGTACTTAGGTTACCCATTATTTTTAACTGTGTCTACAAAGGTGTTTCCAGGTGAGACCAGTGTTTGAATCTGTGGGCTCATTAGTATAGATTGGCCTCCCCCTGAGGGCCTGAAAAGAATGAGAGACAAAGAAAGGAGGAATTCACCAGTCAGCCCCTTTTCATGCTGGCTCACAGCTTGCCCCGGGACACCTCATCTCATCTTCTCCAGTCCCCAGACTGGGATTTACATACACCACCAGCTGCCCTGGTTCTCAGGCCTCTGAACTCTGAAATACACCACTGGCTTTCTTGGGTTTCTGGCTTGCAGATGCCAGATCATGGGACTTCTCAGCCTCCATGATCATGGGAGTTAATTCCTCACAAGTAATTAATGAGTGAATGAACAAATGAATAAATATCTCCCACTAGTTCTGTTTCTCCAGAGAATCCTGACTTATATTAAGTGACTCATATCAATTCTCTAATTTATATGGACAACAGAAAAAAAGAGTCAGAGGAGAAAAGGTGATTCTAAGACGACAGCACATGTCTTCCTGCAGGGGAGAGATAACCTGGGGTGTGAAGAGGCTGCCACATGAGTGGTGGAGAACATAACATACAACAGTTCGGATGAGCCTCTCACTGCCACCCTCCAGATCTGTTAGTGTGTGGAGCTAATGGGACCGCACACTGACCTCTAGGTCAGGCACACAGTCTCGGCTGTACCTGCTCTCCAGAGGCTTCTTTACCTGGGCAGTTGGTCAGAATGGATGGCAAAAAGAGGTATACATTTGTGACCTTAAATTTGGGGAGGAGGGTATGCCAGGTTGTCCTTTGATTTCCAAGGCTTCAAAGCACTCCCCCTTTGTATTCTGTTTTCTTGTCCAAAGTCCTTGTAAGTATAATATGATAAGTACAGTACTTGGTCATCTGTAGCCCTTCTTCCTTAATTCAGCAACATGGAGCAAATGTTATGTGTTGGGCACCATAATGAGCCCTGGGATTACAGAGAGAGTACAATGAACTCTTCATCCAGAAGAGCCTGGGCCAGGTGCTGGGCCATAGCAGAGACCCTCACCAGGAGAGCAGGAAAGGACCAGGCTACCATTGGAGAGGTTCAAGAACGCAAGGTGATCAGCAGAAGGACTTCAACAGTATCACGTAGACGCTTTTAGCTGCCCCATAAGGTAGGTGCTACTGTCCTCACAGCAATCCTATGAATGGGCTATTATACTCATACTGTCAAGAAACAGAAAGTTCAGAGCCGGTGAGATAGCTCAGCAGCATAAGCACCTGCCCAGCAAGCGTGAGGTCCTGAGTTCGACTCCTGAAACCCACACAAAGGAAAAAAAAGGGCCGGTGATATCGCTCAGCAGCACAAGTGCTTGCTGGCAAGTGTGAGGTCCTGAGGTTGACTCCCGGTACTCACATAAAAAAAAAAAAGAAAAGAAAGTTCAAACAAATGGGGAAGCTTAAGGAGGTTAAATGATTTGTTCCTCAGAGTTACAGAGCAAGGGGCACTGGCTTGACCCCATTACAAAGCAAGCCTCTTGAATCAGGGGCCATGTCTTCTTTGCCTAAGTAATTTCAATAGCATCCAGTACCTCCTGGGTGCTCCCTAAGTAGCTGTCTAGTTAATCCAAGTCACTTACCTACATTTTAGGAAACTAACCAAGAAAGGTTCAGAAAAACATAAATACAACTACCCATCTGCTTAAAAAACAGGTCTTCATGTAAGTGTATATGTACTGTATATATGTATGTGTATTTCCAAATAATCCAGACATGTATGCTATCCATATGCTATTATTTGGAGCCAGGAAATAACCCGGTGGCTGTTCAGATTTGTAATTATTGGCAGAGGGAAGAGGAGGAGGAGGAGAAGGAAGGAGAGAGACAGACAGAGACAGAGAGAGAGTTAATCACAAAGCCAGACCCATCTATCTTCCCCTCCTTTTTCAGGGGCAGCAACTAGAATTGATCTGTGATCACTTTTCCTGTCTTACAGGAACATCCAGAAAGCCACAGTGTCCTTGCAGGGAGCAGCAAATGATAAGGAAGACCTTCCTTTAATTGATTTGGGTAGAATTTAACAATAAACAGAAACACAATTTAAAAACCAAACCACTGCAGCTTCAGTACAGCCCAAGATTCTGAATCCACAACTAAAACTTTAAAATTCCCCATTGTTCTCTCTGTATGAGCAAACTTCTAACAACCTGACTGCATCAGACAATGCGGCAGACACGCTTTATTCTCAGCAATAGTCCTGCAGAGTCTTGTGAACTGATAAAAAGACAGGAGAACATCAGACACTGAGCCACAGATGTAATCTATAACCATATTATCTTTGACGTGCTCCTTCATTCAGGAAAATTTATGGGACACCAGCCCTACGCATAAAACCAAGAGGGACCTCGACTTAACGCGCTTGCTGTTGAGTGATGGATACAACAGGCAATTACAAGATAATGTGCTAGAAGGTTCAAAATGGGTGTTAAGAGAACTCCAAAGAGGGAAGCTCATCCAGACCTGGGAATTCCTGGGAGAAGACTTCTGGGACATGAGACCTGAGGATGAGTGGTCAGACGGGAGAAAACAGACAGGAGTGCTTCAAAGAATGGTTCACCCAAAGACCAAGAGAGACAAAGATGGTTCCTTGGTGGAATGCTGGGGAAACGGAGTGCACAAAGACCCTCCGGGGAAAGCCTAGGACAAGGTAGAGAGGTGAGCAGGGCCACTTCTCACAGGGCTCTGGCGCCTTCTCAGGATTCGCTAGGCTTTAGCAGAGAATTACTGAAGGCAACAAGCGGTCTGGGACAGCATGATTTTAGAAGGGTTGAGGGACGGAGAGGCAGACTGTCTGTGCCACTCTTAGCACCTTCTTTTCTTTTTTTTTCTTTTTTAACAATAGTATGGATTGCACCCTGAGCCTTGGCAATGAGATACATTCCCAGCCCTTCTTTCATTATTACTATTGTTTATTTTAAGGCAGGGTCTTGGTGTATCATTAATTTGCCCAAGCTAAACTCGAACTTGCAATCTTCCTGCCTCAGCCTCCTTGAAGAGTGCTGAGATTACATGCATGCACTACCACACCTGGCTTAGTGCCTGCATTTCTAAACTCAGAGTGGACTACAAAAAGACACAAAGCTCCTGTGTCCCAGCCCAGCACCTGGCAGCTCCCACTCCCTACTGACTGTCTTCTGTTGTCTCTAAGGGCACCACCTGGGCTGGGCCATTCCAAAGTAATGAGGAAAGTGACAGGAACAGTGCTGGAGACTGTGGTGAGAAACCTAAGGCAGGGAAGGAGATTGGGCCCTTCCACTTGCCTTCACTGACATTTCTTTTTTTTTTTTTTTTTTTGTGGGTACCAGGGGTTCGACCTCAGGACCTCGCGTGCCAGCAGGCGCCCGTGCCGCTGAGCGACATCACCGGCCCCTTTTTTTCGTATGTGGGTTCCGGGAGTCGAACTCGGGCCCTCGCGCTTGCCAGGCAGGCGCTTAAGCCGCTGAGCCATCTCTCCAGCCCTTCACTGACATTTCTTTACAACATTATTTCATCTAAGCATTTCTAGGTACCCACAGCTACTCCTTGACTATTTTCTAGGAGAAAAAGAACCCAGACCTTATTTTAACTTAACATTTCCTTTGGGTGTACACAGGAAGTTTCAGGGCACATTCCCTAAAGGACTGATACGTAGAGATGCCCACAGTCTGTGTATTATTATTAGGAAAGATTTCCAGGGACCTTATTTGTTTGCTTGCCTTTCTAAATTGCCCTTTGTAGCAGAATACAAAGGGTGATCTCTACAAGGTCCTCAAAGGATGTTTTAATGGGCAATTCTGAGATCAATGTAAGAAAAACACCTGGGAGCTGCAGGTTTGGGGGCTATAGAAAATATCTTTTAAAAAAATCTTGCAAAGTGCGGTGGCACACATCTATAATCCCAGCTACTCAAGAGGCTGAAGCAGAAGGATCACAAGTTCAAGAACAACCTGGGCAACTTAGTGAGACACTGCCTCCAAGTAAAATTAAAAAGGTCTAGGGATGTAGCTCCGCATGCCCTGGGTTCAATCCCCAGCACTGGGGAACAAAAGAAAATCTTGGTGTTCTTGTTCCTTGTGGTTATAAACTGTGACAGGCTGAAGAACTAGGCTCACTCCTGCGGCTGCTGCTAGCTCTACAATTATAAATATGTACACGCAAAAATGCAAAGCCTGTGCTAGGGCACGGTCAGACGGTCTGGCTGTACCTATATGGAGTACGACACATTACGTATCTTCATTAAATGCTGACCCAGGGGCCCCAGCTTTCCTTTAACTTAGGAGGGCTGTGGCTCTCATCAGACTACCACCAGACTCCCCTCCTTCCCTCAGGGAAGCAAGGACGTGGCTGATGCAGAAGCAGCCAGAGTCTTCCTGAGCATCAAGGACTCCACTCCTGGGGCAGCTAGAGAGGGCAGCCAGACTACGTCCTCCCTGCCCCTTCCCACTCCATCATCTTACTAGGATGCAGACATGCATGTTCCCCCGGAAAAGAAGAGCAGGAAGCAGCTGGCTTTCGGATGCAGGGGTGTACAACTGGGTCACAGTAGGGAAAACACCAAAAAAAATCCTAAAAAAAAAAAAAAAAAAAAAAAAAACCCTGGCCCCTGAGCCACAGTGCAGTTGAGCAGGGCCACAGATGAGCCGAACAGGGGTGTTTCTGTCATCTAGGGCTGTTTTCTGCATATCCTCACTGCCTTAAAAATAGCTCCTTCTCTATACATGGTAAACCCTTGAGGGCAGGAACCCTCACTTTTGGAATTCCCCAACTTGGAGCTACGTATGGTTCTGCTTGATGAAAACCACAGCAAAAGAAAAATGCCGATTTTTCCTACTTTAAAAGCATGAGCTTTCCTTCCTAGGTCACCAGCCGGCCATCTGCTCCCTGGCCCAGAATTCCTGCTTTCCCTCTTCCTCCCCACACCCATTTGAACATCCTCCGGCATTTCATATTGCCATGTCCCACGGCCTATGGAACCCACAAACTAGGGCTTCCCAAAAGTCAAGGCGAAAAAGGAAGGAAGCTAACGATCTGGCCACGCGAGCACACTGCTCTTGATTGTTTTCTGGGTTCCGTGCATTGTTTTTGCTAGGGTGGTCTGCGGGTCCCCAAGGTAAAGGACGAATTATGTGTCAAACAATCTTCACAGTTTGTACCTTTTAAACAAAGATGGTGTGGGGGCCATTCTTTCTGGGTAAAGAAAAATTCTCTGGAATAGAATTGCATTGGCAGGGAAATGAAAACTACACCTGCTTCAAGCAACTTCCATAATACTGTACAGCCATTCCAACCCCAAGTGTTATGACTGAACTCCGCTCATAATAGCCGTGAATCACTGCCAAATCCCAGGCTGGAGACCACAAAACAGAGCCTGCCTGGGCTGCGAGAGGAGAAAGGCCATTCTAACAGTAGTAACTGGCAATATCTGGCCAAGATCAAATACAGGACCGTTAAGCAAGAAAACAATTGAAAGCGGAATACAGCAATGACACGAGGCAAACTCTTTTACATAAGAGATAAACTGCTGTATTTGGGACAGCTACAATTATAACATTTGGAGGGCCTGGGAGGAAAAGGATGATTTCTAAAGGAATGAATTCATCCATCCAACATACTTCCTCTAATTGCTACTCCTCACACACTTTACATTTGAACTTTGAGAGACTACGAAGTTCAAGGTTTGGGCCTGATTCTACTTACTGCTTTTTCACACACAGAATCCTTTCTTCCACAGTCTCCCCTCAGCCACGAGGGCAGCACAGGGTTTCATATCCCAACAGCGATTTCCTTTTGAAACCAAGACCTCCTTTCTATGCTCCTGGCTTGCAGTCTGAACTCTCCTCTCCTACTCCAACCTACTCATCTAGATTTTCTTCCTCCTGGCCATCCCCAGATTGTTTCCCAGCAGAGTGAACTCATCCCACATCCTGCCCCATCAAATCCCGTCCTCCTGCACCACTCCCACCTGCTCCGAGAGCTAGCTGCCCCTTCCGCAGTCTGAATCAACACCCCCATTCACACACCCGCAGAGCACCCCAGCTTGGCATCATCGGCACCACAAATGGCCCGCTGTGTGCACAGCCACACAGATACTGGTTCTGGCAGCTGAAACCCTCTCCCTTCCTCTTCGGTCACTGCACGTTCAAGTTCAAGGTTAGTGAGAAGTGCCAGATTTCGGAGTCTGGAAAGTCCTCCAGCCAGGGAGAGGAACGCAGAGGTTCCCTTCTTCACACACCCCCAGCAGTTACAGGGCAATCACTTCACTCCTGGGTAACATAGTTCCCCCACGAAGCAAATGCTTTGGACTCTTCTAGCACTCTGCTCACCACCTTCCTTCCTTCAATCCAAAGGCATTTTACCACCCATCTGATGCTCAAGATTGTTGAGCCGTTCCTTTTTAAAGACTTGGTAACTCAGTAATAGCCAATGTTTCATACCACTGACCCCCCTGTTAACATGGGGTGGGGAGCAAGGAGATTTCAATAAGGTAGCTGTCTGCTATGGATAGCATGGTTTATGGGCTACACTGCTGATTACCTCTTAAACTCTCTTTTAGCTTTCATTTTCACGAACAGCACCGTATATTATATGCAAGCTTTGTTTCACCCCATTAACAGAGGACAATTGTATTAGCCATATGAGTCTGAGTTCTCATGCTACTTAATTGCTACGCTGTTGTGTTAACGAAGTTAGGAGGGGGTTTGGCAAAAGCGTAGATCACCTTCATGTACAGATATTTGTGGTTTTATTTTTCCTTTTGCCAGCTTGCCTCTCTGTTTCAATTGCCTACCATCTGCCTTTGAACAATCTAAGTGCGAGCAGATAGATTTTATTTGGAGGATGAAATGTTTTGAGCTCATCCTAGAAAAGCATTTTCATATACTGGTGTTCAGGGCATTTTCTGTTTAATAGGATCTCAGAGGCTATATGGGGTGGGTTGGAAGTTGGTTCCTACCGAGAGTCAGAGTGCGCTATAAAATTTAAAACTTAATGATCACATTTTTCAACCAAAGGAACAGGACAATCCGAGGGTCACGACTCATCTCTCCCTCTAAAATGAGTCTGAGATAGCCCACGGGAATACAGGTGACAAGGAGGGGAGCAGATGCTGTGTTATGTACACCGTCTACCTCCTCCTTTGCCATCTTTAATTCATCATGAGCTTAGAAGTAAAAAAAAAAAAAAAAAAAAAAAACAAGAATCAGATTGACAAAGCAGGACCTGCTGATTCATGGTTTTCTTTACATGTCCAATAAACATCAATTCACTAATAAGATGTAATTTGAACCAATCTGCTATTTTGAAAATACAACCGTAATTAAAACTAACTGCTGAGTCAAAAAATCAATAATCAGAGTTCAGAAGACCTGGGTTCTAGTTCCAACATAGCAGTTGTTGCCATGGGACCCTAGAAAGGGCACTTAACTGAGTGGTTTGGATCTTGGAATGAAATTTTTCAAAACTGTAGCCCAAATGTCTAAATTCTGTTATTCTAATGACTATCCTTTGAATGACTAGTGCTTAGCAGTCAGAACTGACTGAATAGATGTCATGGTGCTACTTGTGACAATTCCTGCACTATTGGGACAGGAGCCCCAAAGCACTATACAGCAAACCCAAGGTTCATGAAAGATGTAACACTGTCACTTTAGTCTCTCTTAAAAAACTCACAGGGCCGGTGAGATAGCTCAGCAGCATAAGCGCCTGCCTGGCAAGTGCGAGGTCCTGAGTTCGACTCCCGGTACCCACATACGAAAAAGGGGCCGGTGATATCGCTCAGCAGCACGGGTGCCTGCTGGCGCGCAAGGTCCTGAGTTCGACCCCCGGTACCCACAAAAAAAAAAAAAAAAAAAAAAAAAAAAAAAAAAAAAAGAAGCTCACAGACATATGTACCTTATTCTAGAAGCAGTGAAGCTTCCACTCCAATGTCTAATATCTTACCCCAGTGAATAAAACCCCACTAGATTTCCAAATTTGAATTGGTGAGTCCTCGGTGTTTTGGAATTGCTACAGAAGCTAAAACTGAGTTCTACAAAATCAACAACTCTCTCCTCCCTACCTCCTCTTCTTTAGAAATCACTGGGATGTGAGTTAGGGGAGGGGCATCCCCGTCCTATGAAGGAGAAAGGTACAAACCACTTTATGGCTTTAATTATTCCCACGGTTTCTTAGGAGCAAGATAGATAAGGAAAAGCAAAAGCAACACACAATCCCTGCTCACTCACCTAGCTCTCTCGAAAAAATAAATGCATGGTTTCCATAAAATGCTAGTCACTCTTTATTATAAATGTATAGAATCCAGAAAAGAATGTTTTTAAAACCCTACAAGGCAAGTTTCAAAGTGTAATACTTATGAAAATGTCATGCATTGGGTAGGATAATACTTCCTCATCTATCCTCTCACAGTTATTAAAGGCTACTTCTCATCTACAAGAAGGAATTAGTATGTGTGCCTGCCCTGGTCTTAAAACTGATCCTAAGCCAAGTGCAGCGGCATGTGCCTGTAATCTCAATGGCTTGGGGGGCTAAGGCAGGAGGATCACAAGTTTGAGGCCAGCCTAGGCAACTGAGACCCTGTCTCGAAAAGCAAAAAGGGTTAGGTATGTAGCTCCATGCTAAGGCCCTGGGATCAACTCACAGTACCAAAACATAAACAAACAAAAGAACTTGCTCTAAAAGCCACCTTCCCTGACTCTTCTCCCCAATGTTTTTAGGGAAGGGTGAACGTCTCTGCTTTCATTTCTAAAACGATGTTGCACTTCAGTAGCGTATGACTGCAGGAGCTTTCCTTTAACCCCCTCCTCCCACTCCTGGACCGGGGGTGCTGTCCACGGGACAGCACTATCCTTACACCGAAACACTTCATAAATATATGAGTGGTACTGAAGGGTCAAAGAACAAGGTACTTCAGTAAAGGGTGACTAGGAAAGCCCATTGAAAGAAATGCAGTTTCAGTACTTACATGCAGCCTACCACACATTAAAAACTCAACTATTAATTGAGAAAATTATAGTTCGTAAAAGGCTAACACCACACAGTAATGCATCATAAACATTAAAACTCTTAACATCCAGACATTAATTATTAGTTTTTGGAAATATTTTAATAATTAGTTGCTAAGGACACTATTTGAAAGACTAATAAACTGGATTTCTTACCCAAACTGAGCAAGAACAATTACAAAGGAAAGAGTAACATGTAAGCTTTTACTTAATCACAAACAATTTCTCTATTAGTATAAATTTATAATTACTATATCAAAAGCTGCCCAAAACTTACTTTTTCTTTCTACGTTTCTGAAAGACATGCTTGATACCAAATACTATTATGTCCGTTTAGTAAAGTGAAAACTGATATAATCTCCAATGAACAGGAATATCAGTATATTCCCAAAGGAAAAGAACTTAAAGGGAAAGAGAAAACAATGAACTACGAAATGAATAAACCGAGGTGAACAAGTACTAACACAATAATTTGGGGAAGGAACATGACTGGGGTGGAATCATCAGAAAAGTAGAGACAGGCAAGAAGATGGTGTGAAGATAAGCAAATGACAGGTCAGAGGAGCCCACAGTGCAGTTCACGAAGTAAGCCTGTTTTGGAAGAACTCACTTCAGTAAATTCTGCTTTACAGATTTACAGGCCAGACATGATGTGCTGCAGGGTGATATTGCTATTTGGGGAATATGAATGCATGATGTAATGAAAGAGAAATACAACTGTTCTGTATTCATAAAGAAAAAGAAGGTTCACGTATGCGTGGAACATGAGGTGGCTCCCCAAGTACGGTATCTCCACAGAGGCAAAGGGAGAAGAGCTCGGAGTGGAGGAGGGGAGAGACGGGGGATTCATTGGTAAACTAAGCATGCTAATAATAGAGACAGAAGGAAGTGCTGCACCCCAGGAGATAGACGTGCAGAGGAAGAAGAGCAGCAAGGCTGGGAATCGCTGGTAATTATCCTATCGCACAAGAGGCAGCACAGCCAAGGCAAGGAAGACAAAAGAAAGAAAAAGTGCAACCCTGTCCCTCCTTTCTCCCTCTGCTTCTTTTGGACCAGACTTCCAAGCCACTCAAAAGACACACTTGAGGCTGGAAACAGCAAGCTGTACGGTGAAAGAATTCCACTATGATCTGTGAACCGTATTTTGATGTTCTGGGCATGCATGAGTTTGATGTGGTGCAGAAACTAAAGCAAGGCCCAGGGAAGGGGAAGCAAGTTCATACAGAATGTTTACAAAATGTGTGTGCGTGTGCGTGCACATGTGCGGATGTATATACTCAGATGCAACATTAAATCTCCCACAGAGAGAGAGTTCTGAAGAGTTGTAGGCATGTGAAGACAGAGCTCTGAGCCGAGCCCAGCACACAGAGGCCAGACAAGTGTCCTTCCACCGCAGAGTGCAGGGACTTGCCAAATGATTAGGCTGTTGGCCCCACGAGCTCCAATGTCCTCTCCGAAGATGGCCAGTCAGGGGGATGTGTGTGTGTGCGTACGTGTGTGTGTGTGCGTGTGTTTAACAGAGGTGACACACCTGGCTGGGTAATTGTGCAATGTGATACCACAGGGGAAATTTTCTTCCTCATCTCAGCTTGTGATCAGATTCTGCCCTGAAGCATGAGGCTTAAGTGTCCCTGCAACTTGCGTGCAGAAGAAAAACACAGGAACTAGTCCTTCTCAATGCCAGCCAGGGATCATAAAAATGGAGGAAGTTCAGAAAAGACCCTTGGTGTACCGGGCATCTTTGGGAACAGTGCCACCTTTGCCACAGGGAAGACTGGTTGGTGAGGCTGTTCCTTAACAGCCCTGACTACACATGAATTTATTTTCAATTAAAGTAATTCATCAAAATATAACAGCATAGACTTGTAAAAGTCTTCCCACATTAAAAAAAAAAGAGTGAGTTCTTTACCACATTATACATTGCAAATTTAGGTCTGCAATATTCATTAACTTTTGCCATGGTGGGGGCAGGGGAGGGTGCCCCTCATACACAGCAGCACCAGGCACTTGTTATTCTACTTCTGTGGAATACTGAGCTCAACAGCTCATTAAGAAGAATCCTGATGGGCGTGGTGGTGCACACTTGTAATTCCAGCACTCATGAGGCTGAGGCAGGAAGATCTTAGTGAGTTTTGAGGCGAGACTGAATTACAGAGTGAGACCCAGTCTCGGAGAAAAAAAAAAAAAAGAAGAAGAATCCTGAAGCCCAGAGGATAGAGCCTCATACCTGTAATCCCAGCTATTCTGGAGGCTGAGGCAGGAGGACTGCAAGTTCAAAGCTCAGCCTAGGCAACTCAAGTGACTGGGCAGCTGTCTCCAATTAAAATAAAAAGGCTCGGGTTGTAGTTCAGTGCTGGAGCACAGCATATGGGAGGACCTGGGTTCAATCACCCACTACTACAAAAAAGGAAAGGATAGGATCCTGAGATTTTCTCCAAGTCAGGTCCATTTTTAAGCAAATTTAAATGAAAATAATTACCAATAGTTCTAACATAGTCTTGGAGGTTGAAAAGTTTGTTGCTAGAACTATACTAATTATCAGGAGTTAGGTCCCCTGAGCACTAAGCCGTAGGTCCCTGTGTTCCCGGGACGGCAGGCTGACCATTGGGTCTCGTGGGCTGGAGAAGGAAAGGGAAGGACACGGCCTCTAGATCAACAGCCTCGGCAGTGAGGATGCTGAGTAAGGGGCTTGGGAGGACTCGGGGCAGGAAACTGGCAGCAGCACAGTGTCCAAGGATGAAGTGTATCAATCGCTTTCATAAGGGACACACACTTATGGGGAACTTCTTCCTTAGTTGCTTCATAAATGCTGCATATTTTCACATTTACACATGGACCTACGCTCTTCTAAGTAGCCGAGATCAGCCCCCCTATAACAACTCTCGACTCGCCACTGGAGCTCAGCTGGAGCCCATTGGAGAGAGGCAAGGGAACTCTCTGGCTCCCTGAAAGGCAAGAAACCAAGAACAGCAGCGATGGGACAAACCCACCTGCAGCCAAGGTGAGGTCAAGGGCAAAGAGGCAGGCAGGCAGCTGCAGTGTGGGCCTGGATGAGACAGCCCCTGGCAGGTGGTGAGCAAAACTTATGACAGTTTGGGGAAACTATAAATGCACCCTTCCTGGGGACTAGTTGAGTTCAGGAAGTTAAAAGCTTTTCATATACCTTAATGCTCTGGGTCCCAGTTGTAGATCAATGGCGACAAGCATAAGGTGAAATTCAGCCCTTGTGGGCTTGTAGGGAAGGCCCTGGTGTGTCTGCTTGGATCTGAAAATACCTGACTTCTCCCACCTGGTCTGTTTCATTTGTATCAGATCGCACTTGGCAGATTTATAAGACACTCTCCCAAGAGTGCTCTCCATAGGCAAATACCACTGAGTTGTCCACTGCGGCACCATCTGTGAGACTTGCTCTGATCTGTTTTCCTAGTGCTGTCGTATACTGAGTCATCCTCACTGGGTTAGTCCCCAGGGCAGCCCAGCAGGAGTCAAATAAGAGCTCAAAAGAGATCTTCCTCAGATAAGTATAGCAGAGAACATGGCTCTAGGGGAGAAGGCTGAGAGCAGCTGACCCAAGGAAAGGGTCAGCTTATTCTCTCTTCTTGGAAAGGCAGTCACAGACTTCTCAGAAGGTTCAGGAAGCTTAGCTTCTTTCTAGTTATCTCTGCCAGCCAGCCAGGAGGGGAGTCAGCTGGGGGAACTTCTGGCAGTTCCACCCAATGGGGACAGCCACTGATTCCCAGAGTCTCCTAGCCAGCTACGACCAAAATACACATAACAGACCTGGGCCATACCATGCAAGAGGATGATAGATCAGTGCCTAAGTCCATTTGTTTGGGGATATCCAGGCTGCATCTGGAAAATCCAGCCTGCAGGCTTTCAAGCTTTTTCTCCAACTGTCCATGTTCATCTCCAAGATGAGGCCCTAGAAGGAAAGTGTGAATGTGTCCACCCAGTACGTAAGCCTTCCAAGGAGAACTTCAGGTTGTGGGGTGGCAGTGTGTTAGCCCTGCCCTGTGGTCCCAACATGGCTTCAAAACACAGGTCTCTTCCTTCCTCTCTACCCGCGAGGAGTCCTTGTGCAGGATTTCAACAGTGCAAGGTCTTCATGTTACATATCACAGAGCCCAGCATTTACTAAGCCCAGAACAAAAGCTTCATAAATACTTGCTGATTTTCAATATCCAATTCAACTAACATAACATGGCTTGCCTCTGTGCCAGACACCATGCTAGACAATGGAAACATAAAATGAATCCATCTAACTCCTTCCCTCAGTGGGTTTTCACACTAGTGATAACAATAAGTTGTTAATCTATAACCAGACCACTGCCAACAACAGAGACATGTTCAATGAATTGTAGGAACGCCACGCCGGGCAGCCACAGGAAAGCCCAGAAATGGGCTTCAGAGGAAAGGCTGGCTGCCAGGCAGAAAAAGGATCAGGGGAAGATTCCAGGCGTAAAAGTTCATCATGTGGTCTGGGACAAGAGCAGGAACTGATTGAACGGAACAAAATGTGGAAGACGAGGTTGGAGATGATACCAGAAAGAGGCCTATAAAAGACAAGGATCTGGGTTGAAGTGACATGATCAAATTCTTACTTGCACATGTCATTCCAGGTTGGACTGGGGAAGACAGGAGTGGAGGCAAGAGGAACAGAGAAGAGCCATGAAGAAGAGTGTTGGGCCAGAAAGAAGATGTTGAAAGCCAGGGAGGAGAAGGTCGCTGGAGAGATGAGGAGCGGCATGTACCAGATTGCCTGGCAGGCCAGAAAAGACTACTCCAGAAGCCCTAAGAAATAGCAGTGAATGGGCCTGTTAGTGTGCCAAGGACCAGAGAAGGGTCATCATTCACTCCCCTTACCCCGGCGGGCTTTTGTAGCAGTGTTGGCTTTAAGATGGCCTTTGAAGAATGACAGAGAGAAGACTTGGCAGAACTATCCATTTACTCTCCTTTTGGCCAATCTCCCCTGTGATTTGTATCCTGCAGTTTTATTTAGCCCTACTTTTATGATATGACTGACTCCAAGACAGATTCTTGTAACAGAAACCTCCACCAAGAAAAGCTGCCATCTCCTCTCACATTAATCCTGCTCATCCACATCTCTTGGCAGAATCTGACTTATATGAGACAAAAAATAAATAGATAAACAAGAACAATAATAAGGCTTTGCCAGGCTAGCGAACTGATCCATTCGGAGGATTGTAAGAGACACCTGTTTTTTAACACAACAGCTGCTAATGTGGTAGAAGCATGGCACCCTAGTAATGAGTTCTGCTCAAGAAAGACCCAACAGTGCAGAAGCAGGCACAGACCAATTCTCAGCTATGTCACCTGAATGCGAAAAGAAGTTCAAATAAGGTCAGACACACAATGGGAACTCTGCTTGCTGAACTGGAGAATCCAAGTGCTAGTTTCCTCATGGCAAGGTGATTTACCTATTATCCAAGTATTCTGAGGCAAGATTCCTTAAAGGAGCTGTTACATACGAAGGGTGTTATCATAAAATGCACTGAAGCTTTTTGAAGTTTGGTTGATTCACACCCAGTGACTGACCAAACACATCTTCATTTAAGCCAGCTTAAAAACAAACTAAAACACTGCCCAGTTTAGAATGCAGACACTAACACAGGAACAAATAAACATTTAAAATTATCTTCTTGGTCCATTTGGCACTAATCTCATACACACACACACACACACACACACACACACGAGTCTACCAACATATAAACACCACAGACGAACTATTTCACAGCTGTAATATGTACACATTACCTTTTCAGACCAGACCATGGAGATGCTCTTAGAAACAGCTTGTTAACAGCCCCTTGGCTTGCTGTTTAACAATCTGTTTATAGCCCATCACAAACCCAGCCCTCTAAGGAGATGTATTTTACATCTATACATAAGGTTTCTTTGCCACAAGGCTGGGTTTTGTGTAATCTTTTTCTCTGTATCCTAGAAAACATACTACACTGTAATTTCTATAACTTACAATCCTGTGAGTACACAATATATGTGCATATACATAACCAGAGTCATGAGGACAAACCCTTAGAATAAAAGCACAATGATGTTCAAGAAAATACAAGCCATACCATATAGTCCTGACTAATGCTAAAAATACCACATAAAGGCATTGTGTCAGCTACCCTCACACTGTTCTCCCTAGATCATGCTAATTCTGACCCCCATGCTGGGTCTAAGCGTAGCCTTCAGTGACTACCTAGGAACCCTTCCCTGACCCAACAAAGCTACTTGACAGGTGTCAGAGTGTGCAGAAATCTTTCAATGCACTTCAATTACGAGTCTGCCAATGCACACAAATGCAGGCAAAAGTGAACCTGAAATTGCGGATTTTCTTCAAAGTCTAACATCTGTACCCTAAGGACCCCAGGACCAGCTACTAGATGTCGTGGTCAACAGCCTGATGTGCAGCCAGCTGGACTTAACACTTACGTCACCCTGCCCAGGGTGCAGCCAGAACTTCCCCAGAGAACATAATCCTGTCAACACAGACCCCACAGAGGTCTCAAAAGGATAAAACCTATATAAAAGCCTAATCAAATGAGACTCTGAGAAGACTCACAGACATTGATTTGGGGACCAGAGTTATGAAAGGAATTCTTCCCCACAATCCATTTGGCAGTAAGCCTGGCAGTCCACCACTATGCGTATCACGATAGCATAACTGGGTTTGCCCAAATGAGGCTCTGCAGGGTGCCCTAAAATGCACCCAAATAAGAAATAGGCTGCATTGTGAACTCCCATTGACCTATAACCTAGATTTAAAACAACCAAGAGGCAAGAGGACTATATTCTCATCTACCCACACCTCCTCCAGGCTACACCTTTCAAGACCACAGTTGAAATAAAAATGTACATAGACCATCTTTCTCTTAAATCAGACTGCTCAACACAATGGCTAACCACAAAAGCACACCGAGGTATTCTCCCTACTTAGAAAAATGCCTTTTGGCCATTTTACTAAGTTTTTAAAGAGACAAATTCTCAGAAATGCTGGCTAAAGTTCACAGTGACAAGTGCCACTGGGCCCACTTCATCCCCCTTTGCTGGAATAACAAGGCTATTCAGTGGAGTCTTCTAGGCTGTCTACCTCCCCTCATTCTTGCATTTTTAAAGGTTTTGCCTACTCTGAGGCTGTGTCCAGCAGCACATCTTCCACCGAGAACACTTCTTGTATCACAAAAATAATAAATATGCTGCTGCGTGGATAAATATATTGTCAGTGGCCCCTTGATCATGTTCTAAGAGTAGGCAGCCAGAAGAGTTAAGATACCAGGAAGGGTGGAAGCATGCAGGACAGATATCCTAATAGGTGCCCTACTTGAGATGTAAGCTAACACCTAGGTCCCTCTGCCCATCTCCCTGCCTGTCTGTTGAAAGTTAAAGATACCCTTACAGCATGCTGAAAAAGATTAGAGGATCATCACTCCAGCCCTCCCGTGCTCGCCAAGACTCCCCCCGAAATCCACCGCGTTCCCGGGCTGTGTCTGACCTACGCGGACTGCGCCTGCAGAGAAGTACACCCTCACCTCCTCGCTCCCACAGCCCCACCAAGAGCACACAGCCGCAGAGGCGCGAGAAAGCGGAATACAATATTCAGAAAGGGAGTCTTTGTTCCTCTGGTTTTCCGACGGAAAACACGCTTCCCCTTCCCACTGGTGTGGTCTCTCCTTCCACTTCCCCCAAAAGGATTAGAGTCAGCAAACTAAGGGAGGGACTAAATGGCACAAAATCAAATAAGGAGCCAGCAGCCTTCCAGGGGATTTGAGGAAGCCATTCGTTCATCCAGGTTGTCCAAAGTCAGGGAGAAGAGGAGACTTACCTACACTGGGAATCTGCCCAAACTCCTCCAGATTTTATCCCCAAAATGACAACTCTCCCACTTTGAGTGAAGCCCAGATCAAAAGGCACCAAGAGAGGGACCCCTGACGTGGTGCTTTCCCTCACTCCCTGTCACTGGCCCACTAAGCAGGAGGGTTGCTGGTCTCAGCAACACAAAGCACCAGACCAGTGAACTCACCACAAGGGTTCTTCTATATCTCCAAGACCTCAAGTCAGAAGGAGGACACAGCAGCTACAAAATGCATCAGGGGTCCAAGTTTTTAGATTTCGTTTTTGCAAAAACCAGCAATAGCTTGGGTGTGAGTATACAAAGAGGCCCAAAGAAAAGAGAACTCACTTCTGTCCCTTCGGGTGCCCAGCCTGTAATCACAATTCATGATGTGAAAATAACCAGCTGGACCACACGAGAGGCAGGAGTCACTACAGTGTGGTTTGCGCTGGCAGGAGTCTGGTTTGATGATCAAGGACAGTCTGGGAAAGACAAATGGTCTAGAAATAACGAATAATAATGAAACTGGTCTTGAAAAGTCTTCCTTTCCTGCGTCTGAGCTCCTTGAGGCAGTTGAAGAAAGAACTTGGCAGACTCCAGCCTCCCTTTCC
Source organism: Erethizon dorsatum (assembly GCA_028451465.1). NCBI lineage: Eukaryota > Metazoa > Chordata > Mammalia > Rodentia > Erethizontidae > Erethizon > Erethizon dorsatum. Next base: position 25,345,725 of record CM051831.1, read on the forward strand.
ACAAAGCCCCCATTCTATTATGTCTTGCCTGCCCCAGAACATTGCCACCTGACCTTGATTCTTCCTTAGAGACTCGGGCACTACTGGGCCACACCTGCAGTAAGGTGGCAGCACTGGGCCCTTCTTTTCTCTTCTTACACAGCCAGCATTTCAGCGGCCACGCCTCGAGTCACACTTTCACGATGGAGCAAGGGGGTATGTTTGGGAAAATCAATAACTTCAGAGACAGACTGTTCTCTGGAGCTTGGTTTTTTAATTACAAGACTGATTTTTATCTCCAGATCATTTCTTCCAGGAAAGATTTAGAGTCAACTTCCTCATGTATAGGAGAGGTAAGTGAAACAAATCGCTGGCCTCATAAGACAGGTAAGTCTTAAGGAAGACAGTGAAAGAGCCTGCCTAACCCACTGCACAGGGTATCAGGCAGCTGAAAAGAAAATCAGCTCCCACTGGTGGCTTTCAGGAAGAGCACAGAGGAATGGCTTTTCCCCAAATCTCTCTTTCACAGTCTGCAGGTCCCACACTTGTTGCATGGGGTGAGAAGAAGGCAATGAATGTTCTCTCCATTGTTCCTCAAACAGGATCATTTTCCAGTCCACATTTCATCTTCTCATGTGACATGCATATGTAACAAAGATTCAGGATGGCATTTTAAGTCCACAGCAAAAAGAATACGGCTATTGAAAAGAGATATTTCAGTCCTTTAACATCTACTAAAAACAAAGGTTCCCTTCTTGCCCCAAGGTAACACATTCAGCTTTCAAACTCTTCTGTACAATTATACTTCCAGCAAGGGCCACTTACTCCCCACTGGTGAAACTGGAAATTCACCATCCCACAGCAAACAGTGTCTGTTCTGTGGTCAGACAGACATGGAACTGCCTGTGAAACAAAAGCGGACTAAAGAATTGATGCCGTCTTTCAAGTCTTGCCCCAGTCGCAAATAATAAGCAACTGTACGAACAAGCAGATCCCTGAATGCGTTCGAATGCTTGAGTGCTGAGTAATAATGCTAGTTAGAGTCGCTGTACAGTACTTCCAGACTTAGGTTTTTTCCTTTTCTTTCATCTCTGGAAACTTATTCAGAACCACACACTAGCTGTTTCCCTCAAAACTTTGCTGTCAGATACAAAAGGCATTTGCTATTATCACGTAATTGCAGTTGGCTCATCTCTCCTGTCCTCAAGCTTGTGTTCAATTACAGTTAAAATAAGAGCTTTTCTGAGCATTGAGTGACCCCGGGCCTATGAAAAACTCAGTGCGATTGTGACAACAGCAGTATGCTGGGAGTCAGCCAACTTGGGAGGCCCAGATCTCAGTTCAGGCAGTACCACTACCAAGCCTGTGAGCTTAAGCGAGAACACGAATGTCTTTGGCCTCTACATTCTCAACTGTATAATGTGGCTACAGGACTAGAAAACCTCTAGCCCCTTCTAGATCCACATATTATGAAAGATATATAGAGGATGAGCTAACACTTTTTAACAGTATAAGGCACTGCATTAGGCAATTTACATATCCCAACAACCCTAAGAGACACATCGTTTTCTTAGCACTTTAGATGAGTTAATAGGTTCATAATAAGGAAACTTGAACAAGTTCAAGGACCGGACTTCATAGGTCCGTCCACTCCAGTGTCTGTGCTCCTCTGCTGGGTGCACTCCACAGGAAGTGGCTCCCTCTTCTCGGCAGCTTAGATTCCCCTTATGGGAAGTCAACCTTACAAGTAAGAACCAAAGAATAACATATGACAGTAAAATTCAAATCTAATCTAAAGCAGTGGTGATATGAACTCCATTGTAACAACTCACACAGAATATACATGCAGGACAACATGTCCTTTTTGGGTCACTCAGGAAAAGAGGTCCTTTTCCCTACCTCTGAGTCCCACATACAATTGGGAAATACCGCAGAGAAGTACCTAAGGCCTCAGAAGAGTGCAGCTGTACTAACTAGCTCTTTCCCATCCTCACTGGGGAGTATTTTCAAATATCATTCATCCGGATAAGTGAACTTAGCCTTCTAAAACTTAACATTACTTTTATGCCAATCCTTTTTGTTGGATATCCTTCCAAAATATGTATCATTCTTTCCTCACTTCTTAAATCTCATAATTTAATTTGGAAGTCATAATTATAAATATTAATACCATTAGTTATTCTGTGGTGCCATACAGAGGGGTTTAACCCTATATATAAGTAATCATGGGGAAGCTGGTCTGCTTTTTATGGTCTGACCTCTGCCATGGGGTTAGAGGGACATGGACCTAGGACAGAACACCTGATCCCAACACTGGCTTGGCTACAATTAGCAATGCGATTTATGTAAATGCCATAGGACTAAGTTTCCTCATTTGTTTCATGGAGGGTTTGATTTGTTCTTTCTAAATTCCCTTACATCACCTCCATAACATACTCCCCCTCCACTTTTCTCTTTCTCTACATCCTTTCCTAAATATCCTCTAAGACTCTTTACTAAAGCTGTTCTAATTCAGAAATTTATGAAGTTAGATGACCAAACTCTCTCTTCATTCAAGTAAATTAGAAAGAATAAGGCTAGTATGGCCAGACATCATGAAGGAGGAGAAGAAAAAAAAATGTTCCTTTGGTAGTTGGAGGAAAAAACATCAGGGAATATCTGCAAAAATCTCAAATAGATTTCAAAAAACCACATAGTATTAAACATGTACATGAGGGATGCTTTAAGAAAGAACAAAAAAATATGTTCATGAATTGGACAAATAGCTTTATTTTTTTTTTTTTTTTTTTTTTTTTTTTTTTTTTTTGTGGGTACCGGGGGGACGACCTCAGGACCTCGCGCACCAACAGGCACCCGTGCCGCTGAGCGATATCACCGGCCCCTTTTTCGTATGTGGGTTCCGGGAGTCGAACTCGGGCCTTCGCGCTTGCAAGGCAGGCGCTTAAGCCGCTGAGCCGTCTCACCGGCCCGGACAAATAGCTTTAAAAGAAAAAGTTGTGCAAGAAAAAGACAGCAGGGGGTGATACAGGCAGAGAAGGCTTCTGGCCCCAAGGCTCAGCAGGCCAAGGACACAACCTCTCAGATAGCCAATGACCTAATAAAGGAGTAGTAATTAGACACTGGGGGAAATAGGAGAAAAGCAGAGGAGGTAGAGAAAGTTTCTGAGCAAAGTGCAAGGACCCAAAATGAAACCCACTCCAAGATAACCCATCACTAGAGAATATTAGGGATTGGTGGAAAATGGAAGACACAGACATTTATCCTAAGTTGGGTTGCTCATGTGACTATCTGGCTGGTCTCCTGTGCTTGTGCAATGGCTAGGAATAAGCTACCTTCAACAGAGACCAGCAAGCAAAGGACATGAAGGATCCTGCTAGGCTCTCTGCCAGCTCCACTCCTGCTCTTGTCTCCACTCTGGTGATGATCCACCAGCTCCCATCACTCGGAGTTGCCTAATTTTCTTCTTAAAGATGACTGCACAGTATTTTAGAATAGAGTCATGGAAAACATTTGGGAATTGTAGTCCCATGATAAGGACTCTGGGCCTTGACTTCCCACTTACAGCCTGGGGGATCTGAAGCCAACTCATAACTTAACCTCTTTGGGTTTCCCTTTCCTAACTTGTAAAATGGGGAGAAAAACTACTTCCTGGAAAGAGTTGTAAAAAACAATGAAGGTCATGCAGATAAAACACTCAGCACGAGGACCAGCAGGTGTTAGTATTCAATAAAGGATGTGGTAATAATGGAGGGGAGAAATGGAAGAGAGGAAAAAGGAGGAGGAGGAGAGGAAAAAGAAGAAGAGGAGGAAGAGGAAGAGGAAAAAGGAAAAGGAGAAGAAGAAAATACCTAGTAAACAGAACATCACCATACAGTGGTTAACTACAGCAGTCAAACATTTTCAATTACATAGACTTTAGAAGGTTCCAAAAATGCAAGGGTTCCACAGTTTCCCATAAGCACAGTCCACAAGACTACATGAGTGGTTACACCAGGGGGAATTCACACTTAACACATGGCAAGGCCTTCCTAATCAGCCTCCCACCCTGCTCTGAGGATTCTACACTACTGGGACGTGACCAGGCTGAATTCTATATTCTCACTAAGATGAAAGGGTTACTCATCAAATTAATATAGCAAATAATAGATTTATAGTACTATTTCGACACTAAAGAAGCAGTTTCAAGCACATGGTACCATTCCTTCTTACCCAATGGATGATGTGAAACACGAGTCATTTTTGCCTACTCGTTGAAGCTCATCCTGAGCTGCTTCAGTGAGTGCCACTTTATTAGTCTGGTTCCTGTATGTTCAGATAATCAATAAAAATGTGTGTGCTGTTTAATAGGCTATAATTCTAACTTCTTGCTCACTTATTCTAGCCTTCCCCCTCACCACCACATACTAGGTTCGGCAATGAACAGTCTTCAAGCTGGGCCCCTTTTGGCGTGGGAACCTTGAGGGAACTTATACTACCTCTGTTCAACAAATACACAGACTAGCTCCTTCCACGCGTCCAATAGCAAATACAGCGGTGATGGACTCTGCCTGAAAACGAGCTCCTGCGCTATTTCTGAAGTGGCAGTCACAGAGGAAAATGTGTCACTTGTATAGCGCACACCTTAGGGGGCTTCACTTGACACCGATTCCCTCAGCTGGGAGATCCACACCAAAGGGCAAGCTGTAAAAAGTCTGTAATAAAAAGAATCTGCTCTTCAAGTCACTCCCAGCAAGCCTTGCCCACTGCCCTTTCCTTGTAGGAGAAAACGCAGCTCAACTGACAGTTACAGAATCTGTCTTAGTTCTTCCTGTTTCTGGTGCTCAAGGGTGGGGTACCTTTCCCCTTGCCTTACCTACCCTAAGGAGGACACTTTCCATAGCAACTTCTCTAGGACCAGTTGCCACAGCCATAGCTTTTGCTGTTATGAACAAGGAGCTTACTACACATAAGTGAAGGTATAAATAGGTTTGGCTGAGCCAGGATAAAAGAGCCCATAGCCCACTCAAGGATTCTTCCAAGGGGATCTGACAGCAGGCACCAAAGCAGAATTACCAGGCTCTTCACCCACCCCCCCACACAAATAATAATAATAATAATTGCTGCAAACTGTGGTGCAAATACACGCCCACCAGGTCCTTCTTCCCTCATCTCTACACCTCCCACTACTTCCTCCTCTCACCCTTGACAAGACCCTGGCAGCCCAATGCTCCCACACACACCTTCCCTGGCACACACCTCCATGCCCTGAGACCAGCTGGCTTGGGATTAAAATGGACCGCACTAGGAAGTGCTGGAGAGAGTGAAGTCTATTGTATCAAATTTCTTTGGCCTTTTATAGATGCATTATGAACCCAGAGAAGGCAGGACGGTGGTCTGAGATCCTGTAGGCCTGTGTTCCTCCAAACCTGCCTCAGTTGCCCATGGGCTAAAGCAAACTACGTCAGCCTTTGGCATCCTGTCTATTAAAGCCAGACGTTTGCCCAGAGGATCTCTAAGATCCTTTACTCTGAAAGTTTGAGAGTTCTCTGATGCTACTGTCACACAAACTGGGGTAACTGACGAACCCTCTAAATACTAATGGGACCCTTTTACAGAATTCCTCAAACTCCTTTGTTCTATCTCCTACTCAATTCTTTTTTGCGCTTAGACATGAAGCAGTCTTTGGGAATGTTAGCAAAACACTAACACACTGTTATTCTATTAATGATAATTTTTGCATAGATAGCCACAGAAAGCTCCAGCCTTCTCTGAGGAGGAGGGTGGCCCTATTAAATGCTTCATGTGAGCCAAGAGATGAAGGTGTTAAGTCACCCCAAAGAAAGGCCACTTACCTCCTCCACAGTTCACATGACAGAAAGGTGTCTGTGCCAGCTGCCAAGCAAGGTACTAGGACACCAAGATAACCATCATTAAACCCCAGGAGTTGGGAATCCAGCAGGCAAGAGCTAGAGAGTCTTCCAGTTAGTAACAAGATTTCTTTCAAAAGATTTCATTCTCCTAAGAAAGCCAACCGATAAGGCAGGTAGGAAACGAAGGGGCCAGCGACATCGTGCAACTAGTTTTTGTATTCTAGATCGCCCTGGCCAACAAAAGCACGGTGCCAAGCCTTGCAAAGGACTGTGTCGGCTGGGCTGTAATCACTTTCTGCTGCAACTTGGCTGAATTTAAAACGAAAAAGGTGACTGGAAGGTAAAGGCTGATGATGGGAAAGACAGCCTCTTCCTTCTGCCTGCAACCAGCACAATCCTCTGAAAAAACATTTGACTTTTTATAAATAGACTAGACCTGTCCTTACATTCAAATAGCCCCAGATGATCAGGAACGGAAGCGTTTAAACTCTCATCACGAGAGAGAGCACCGCACATGAACGGGCTCAGTGCAAAGAACTAATAAGGCTCAGGGTTAGCCTGGGTGACCTTGGGCTGGTCAACACTGTTCCTCAGTAAAAAGTGTGTGTGTGATCGTAACTTCTCTGGGTAAGAGAAAGATGTTATAAAGTGCAAAAGAAATACAAAAGTCCTCATCAGGCTTTTGTTGTCAACCACCAGCATAAAAGCGATCTTTACAAAGGTGTCACTAATTGACCAATTCAGAAGCTTTTACCTTGCAAACTCCACCCAAATCAGACACTACTCTTTTTTAGCAGAACAGACACTACTATGAAGTAAACAAAGTAATTCCCCCTGCTGAAGTCTCTGGCTAGGCTGCTGCGACTCCGTACCAGCAGCTGAGGAATTTACTACCCGCTGACCAGCTGCTTGTGGTGCAGGAGAGGGAGGAGCAAGGAAGGTTTGAGGAAGATTTCAGGAGTGGAGAAGAATGAGAGAAGCTTCTCCATAACGCAGAGAGCATTCCGTGTCACACATCTTCAGTGTGTTGGATTCATCAGCTCATCCGTGAGAGACTGACAATCACCTCCACTCCACAAAAAAGTTTACTGCTTACGGGACTCTAGAAGCAATCCCTCTAGAAGCAAGCTACTTGCTTGTGGGTTACTGGCAAACATTCTTTATTATGCTGTCACTGTCCACATCCCAAGGACTAAATGAAACACAGCACGCATCACCCGAGCATTTTCAGATGACCGGGAATAATCCTGCTCCTTCATCGCCTGTGCTTATTATCGGAACATCACAAATTTAACAAACTCCATGGAAAGATACTCTTCACATATGTGCACCTAAATGCCACACACACACACACACGCACGCACACACAGAGTCCCAAGTAAACATTCACATACTGGTTCCATAAGAACAATCCAAAATAGAAATGCTACTTTCATGACCGATGAGAAATAATAGATTTATTTTAATTACACAGAAATATATAGTAATAAGAAGAGCCATCCAAAAAGAACTGAGGAGCTGGGGTGGAACTCAGTAGGTAAAGTGTGTGCCTAGCATGAGCAAGGCCATGGGTTCCATACACACACACACACACACACACACACAGAGAGAGAGAGAGAGAAAAAACAGAGTGTAAGCAATAACAAAACGATACTCAAATTATAGACGGTACTCTTCTGTCACATTTAAGAAAGTGTCTTGTTTGGGTTTGTGATTGGTTCTGAGTATGTGTGTAAAGAAAGGAACTGCTGTATTCTTTTTCCACTGAGTACAATGAAACAGACCATTCAGCAGCACTTCTGCCTCCAGCACAGCACCATCAGCCCATCAGAACAGTGGGCTGCAGCAGAGGAGGTATGAGAAGTCACAAGAACAGGTTGTCCCTTGTTGTTTTCACCCTTAAGTTACTGTGCTGCATTTGGTCCAGATTTTCCTAATGCTGGGTTTATTGCTATCAAGCCAAATATAATTTACTGATTTAATACGCTATTATTTTGTTACCTCTGTTTTTGTTATGAAGTGTCAAATAAATTAGACTATCCATACCACAGAATTTTCCTAAACTCAATACAGAATCTAATCCATATCACAAAAAAAATTGGTTCTGAAGGACCAATGTGTCCTAAGTTTTTAAGTGTGGCACTCCCCTCACGTTTACCCCCAGACAGGTACAAACTCAAAAGCCCAGAGGTTCCACGGGGCATTTTTATGAGGCAAATACAAAGAAACCCTTCCACCTTTTGAATTTACACTGGCCTTACTTCAAACCTTATAATCATCTTTCCTGATAAGAAACACTGAGGTCTGATTCTAATTATGAAAATCTAGTAAGCAAGTACGATAAAATTCTGCCTTTCTCCTACATACATCCTACTTGGAAAAAATGGTGTTAAAACAGGAAAGATTTTTCTAACTCCCCACAGAGAAGGAAAACAGGTTCTATGTCCCATATTTCTTCAGGGTCCATCCAAGGAACACATATTACACAGATCAAAGTAAAAGCAAACTTCAGCCTCTCACGCGAGCAGAAACTTCCACCTAGGTCCTGAGGGAACCGTGACACAAGTGCAAGATAAATGCATGGATGGGAAAAATAATTGTGGGAGAGGCACCAATCATCCTGCCTCGCAACAGTGGCAAACTTTACAATAACTATCTGTATCTACATATATTTGGAAGCCAAGTACTGTACTGTGTTCGGAAATATCCACCCTGCACTTACAATACTGCAAAACATGACCAGAGAGCAGACTGCTGCTCTTAGATACCCTGTATGCACTGTCAAACATAGGTCATATTGCCTGATCACTTCTTTTCCTCCCTGCATCACATGAGTTTTCTACTTTGAGAATGCTCAACTTTCATATGCACTGAAGTAAAATAGCTATTCAGCAACTTTATTCACCTTGGTTTAAAAAAAAAAAAATTCATTGTGCAATGGCCAGGAAAAACTGACACCAAGACCATCTTTCCCACTGCAAATGCAACCACAATGGGATGGGGGGGTGGGTTCTGTGTGATCAAACCCAGGGAGTTCTTTTTTAAAAAAAAAAATGAAAAAGGAAGGATTCCATCCCCAGTAGGGGCTGGAGAACTTTTTTCCTAAGGAGACCACCCCTTGGGAACAAAAGTTACATTTCAGTCACATGTTGGGTGTAGGAATGGGGAGCAAGGTTTTGTGTTTTTTTTTTTAAGCGCACTAATTACGGGAGTGTCTTACAGATCCGGAGACAACCCGGGTTCCCTCTAGCCAATTGTGACGGGCATTTCATCGTCAAAAGAAAGGGGGTGGGGTGGGGGCCGAGGAGCCGACCCGGGGCTCGGCGGGGGGTGGGGGAGCAGCAAGGTTATGCTAAAGGGTACAGCGGCGGCCGCGAGCTGCATCTCCTCCGCTCGCGCCCCAAATGATCCACTGCGAGCAGAGCGAAGGCAGCAGCCCACTCCGAGCGCCCGGCACGGCTTCCCGACCACCGAGAGGGAGAGGAGCGATCTTTACCTTAATGCTACACTGAGCAGGAGTCTCAGACATGTCTCACAGCGAGAGGGATCAGGAAGTTCTCAGTTTTTTTCCACTTTCCTTTCCTCTCCCCAACCCAGAAGCGCTCCGCGGGCAGCCGGACGCGGTCATTTAAGAAGTTTCTCGCGGCATTTCTCCCGGGCGGCCGCCGCGGGGGTCGGCGGGCGGGCGCGCGGCGCGGGCGGGGCGGGCGCGGGGCGCGGGCGCGGGGGCGTGGGAGCCGGGCCGAGCGCGGCGGCGGGGTCTGCGGGGCGCGGCGCGGCGACCCGGGCGCAGCCGGCCGGCCTCCCGTCTCTCCTCCCACCCGGCCGGCGCGCCCGCCCCCCGCCCTCCCGCCGCGCTCCCTCGCTCTCTCGAATGTTTTCCTTCCTGGAAGAGAGAAACTGAAAGGCAGAACTGAGAAAGCTCTTTGCTCATTGATCTTGAGAGTTTCAGTGCAGAAACTGACGTGAATTCCCAGCACCGGGCTCTGCCTCTTAAAGGAGCCACCAGGAAATAAAAGCTCGGGTTACAGCCCGGCATCGGGAAATAAAAGCCGGCGGGGGAGGGGCGGGCGCAGGCAGCCGGGGCGCAGGCCGAGCTGCGCGCGGTGCCCGCCACCCCCAGGGGTCGCCGCGCCCGCGCCCCGCCGCGAGCCCCCGCGGGCCGATCTGGGGCTCGCCCGGCCGGAGGAAGACACCTTTAAAAAATGTTACACCGCGGCCCCAGAAACCGCAAAACAGGTTTTATTCGGCTCCTCCCGCCTCCCCTACCTCCGTCTCTTAGATGCACTGAAACGCACGAGGGCTTTTACGTATTTTTTGTTGTTGTTGCTTCCCTAAGCGCAGATGCAACCAGGATAATGACCTAGGAAGGGGCATTCCGGGAAAGACGCGGAATCCGAAGGAGGAAATAAAACAATAGCCTTTGTTCTGCTTCTCGACCGCTGCCTCTTTAAGAGAATCCACCAGGAAATGGGAGCTCGAGTTACAGACTGCACAAGGGGAAATGTAGGGAGCGGGCGCCCGAGCGCGACGCCCGAGACAAAGCCGGGGCGGCGCGCTGCAAACGCGGGGGTTGGCGGGTTCCCGGGAAGGGGGCGCCCCGAAAAGAGGGGGCGCCAGCCCGGGCTGCGGCCGCCGCGGGCGCTTCCCCAGTCGAGCACGCGCTCGGGGAAGGAAGGCTGCTGAGCAGTTATCAAAGCAGCCCAGTTCCTTTTCCTGACCCCCCTCTCCCTCCCGCGTCGAAATCCACTGCCCATTTAAAGCAATAGCGGCCGCCACCAACCGCAGTGGGGGACTCGACTGCAAAGTTGACAGGACGCGTCCCTGCGGACGGCAGCCCTCCCCGGGACGCTTCCTGACACGGCCTTCGGCGGACCTGACGGCCCTGGGATTCTGCGGGGGAGGGGGTGTCTGTAGGAAAAGCAGTCGGAGCCGGCGGGGCTGAGGGTTGTAGCCTTCGCAAGTGCTCCGAGCACTCTATGATTTGAATTATTAGAGTCTCTTAAAATGCCCCGGAGTGTCCACCGCAGAACACTGACAACGCTATAGTTGCATTTAAATTCTGAACCCTGCTAATATACGTAGGGGTTTGCGAATGGCTGGGTAATGGAAAGGTGAATTTGTTGTAAGTCTGTCTTTTGATGGTAATGTATTACAAATGTGTGTGCATCCACATGTTCTCTGCACCAGGCCAGGACGGATTTCCCAAATCCTGTTCACCCCGTGGATTTGTCCCGCCTACTTCCCTTCATTTCTCTGCATTATAAAATGTGTTCTGACTTTTACAAATAATACTTTTGCTCTCGCATTCGTCGTAACACTCTGAACCAAAATGTATTAATTAAAATGTTTGGGAGTGGGAAAACTCCCTTCTGTCTTGCGAGCCGCCAGGAACCTCCACAGTTTTGTCACCTGGTGGTCCTATCCTCCCCAACGCAGCTGTCTTGCCAAACCAATTCCTCCGCCTTTGACCTCCTCTCCTCCGATTATCTAATCCGCCTTTGTTCCTTTTAACAAATATCTGCAGACATTGGTTCTGCTGTCCCATTATTGAGTTAAATATCATAAACCCTCACATCACTTACGTGATCTCTGACAATTCACTCTCTAAACTTCTCTGAAATGGGGTGGAGGGATAGCACCTATCTAAACAGACTCTCGCACTCCATGAGAAAATATTTATAGAAGTTTTATTCATGAGGGAGACATTCCAAGACCTCCAGTGGATGCCTGAAACAAAGGTAGTGCTGAGCCCTGTATATAGTTTTCTCATATACATATATATGATAAAGTTTAATTTATGAATTAGGCACAATAAAGAGATTAACAAGAGCTAATAAAGCAATTATAGAATACTGTAATAAAAGTTATTTAAAATTTATAAATTGTTTATTTCTGAAATTTTCCACTTAATATTTTCGGTGCATACTTGATCGTGGGTAACTGACACTGTGGACAAGGGGGCTACTGTACAAAATGCTTCCTTAGCAAAATGCCACAAACAGCATGTTCAAGTAATGCTAGATACAATTACTATTTAACCTCAGGACTAAATTAACTTTCAACTTCCATTCCAAACTCCTCTCTACCTTCTCTAAGTGATTCATAGAAGTACTGCAAATATTCATCTGTTAATGCTGATATTTGATGAGATTGCACATATTTCATTTTTGAAAATGTCTTCTTTCCCCAGATAGATACTGCCACATATTGATATGCATCCATGGACATATGATTTCATTTGAGCATATTTAGTGCTTAGAAGGCATTTCTAAAATTCTATTAGAATTCTATAAATCCTCTGGCTATGTCTCCTGTAGCATGCCATTACACTGCAGATGAGTCACTTCCAGTTGGAGGTTATGTGGAAGTCCCTCAACAGCATGGTTAAGTGGATTTTAGATATGAAAACTCCCCTTGCGCTTGCACTGAAATCCAAAAAGCACCGTCGAAACCGTAGTTTTTTTGAGTTCAGAAAAATGTAACTGCTGCAAATTTGTGTTGGAATGGAGATCTTGCTTGTTTTAGCTGTTGACGGCATAGGAATTGTGTAAAGCAGCTCAACATTATTTGTGATTTAAGCAATGTTAGCTATGTCAAAATGATCTTATGACTATAAATTTTGCTTATAAGCTCTAGTTTGCCTTGTAGTTCTAGGCTGAATTCATAAAGAAACAGTATCAAGTCTGTAGCTAAAGCTAATTTCCAAACCCATTGAGTGTTCAATAACAGCAGTCACATTTTCTTGCCTTTGTGTGTATGTGTGTGTGTGTTGATATTGTTGACTGTGTGGCAGGCATTTATGTACAAGTACAGTAGATAATGAATTAAATATTTTCCTCCAAAAAATAGATACATATCTTCTATAAGGCCTCTAGGGTTGGGCTGAGTCAACTGATCTGCAGTTGAGCTGGGTTTGGGCCTTGTTAACAGCTTTGGTTTGATTTAATTTACCACTGGCCTCGATTATTTCAAAAATGAGATCAGAATTTTTCTTATAAGCAGATATTATCTTAGAGCTCTTATTAGCTTTTCTGCCCTGATTGATGTCTTCCTTTTCAAGTCTTGGACGTCTCTTCTGCTTTCACCCATTACTTCCAGTCTTCCTTAAGTGAAGACCTGGAGCACTGGGATTTTTGCCCCTCTACAAATCCTTACCTGAAAAGCCCATGTACCTCTGAGAGTTTCTCTCATGACTTCTTCACTGCCTTGTTTTTGTGGACCTGCCCCAGCAGCTGGTGAGTATCAGTGGGAAATAACTGTGAGGTAATATGGTTTAGCTCTGTGCTTGCAGCTTTGGATTCTAATCTGTCACATCAGCCCACACACCCCTGTTTAATCAGCCATTACAATTTGTTTAAATTAGGCTGATTTCTCATCATCAAATATGGTGGATTCTTCTGCCTTCCACATCAGTCAGAGGTGAGGCCGACTGTGTAGTTTGTAGTGCTACAAAGGACTATCACTTTCTGAAGTTTGGTTTACTTTATGTCTCACTGTGCTCTCATTTCCTTGATGGTTTTCTTTTTAAAAAAAAAAACAGGCTGGGGATACAGCTCAGCGGCGCAGCACCTGCCTGGCAAGTGTGAGGTCCTGAGTTCGATTTATGGTACACCCCCCCAAAAAAAATAATAAAATTTAGAAACACTATAATTACATAGATTACCTGGTTTGTTCTGGGTGTTAGGGAGTGAATTATGGTCTCTTTTGACTTTCTACCTACAAAAAGGATGAGGAAACTTCATCTCTAATCATTATTCTTCAAAGGAATGATGGGGAGGTGCAGAATGGAAACTAATATACATTTAAGAATATGTGGAAGTACATGTGTTTAATTGTAAAACATAGCCAATATTATAATTTAATGTTATATTTGAAACATGAAAATAATAACATTTTAAACTATACAAACTAAATAATACGCATTATCTGTATCAAATCAGAAATTCCTCAATCTAATGGGCATGCCTCTTTTTTCTATATTTTATTTTATTAGTGCATGTGAGTATTACATGATGGTGGGGTTTATTTCGGAAAGTTGGTATATGTATTCAACATATCTTAAGGGCATGCTTCTTTAAGAAGAATCTATCATAGCTGTTGGCAAAGGAAAGAAGAGGAGAAATGCTATGCTTATCCGAGTAAGAAGTGGTTTTTAAAATGTTGAGAATCAGTGTCCTAAACTGCTCTATATTATTTGTTTCATTTTTTATGTTGTCAGGATGCAATTACAGAAGAAGAAAAGTATGTGTGTGTTTCTCTGACTTCAAGCTTTGATTGGTAGACTAAAGGAACTATATGAATAGGGTAGGCAGTAGAGAAGAGAAGATGGATTGAAAGTGGGTGTAATTGAGAACCAGCTAGAACTCAAGAGCATGAGCTAGAGCCCAGGAGAATGGGCTAAAACCCAGGTCTGTTTCTCACTGCCTCAAACTTGATGTCCAAGTTGTTTGCACCATCTGAGGCCCTTGTCTTGAAACTAAACACACACCAGCTCCAAGAGCTACAGAAACTGAAGAAGGGTCCTGCTAACGAGGAGCAGTCATGGCTGCTCACTGCCTCACACCAATGGGGGAGCCAGCATAAATGACAGTGTGTGTGGACTACAAAATGTCTGCTGCTTCATTTTTACCCTCTAAATCACACAAGTCGCTCTCTCATGGCTGAACCTAAGTGGAAAGGTAGAGGACAGAGGATTCTGGGAATGTAGATCAAGCTAGTCAAGTTGTCACAGTATAGAGTCACTTTGCGTACTAATCATCTTTGCATCAACCCACTCCATTTTAGAATTTTTCAGGACTTCATCACATCTTTCTCCACCTACCCTTCAAACTGTTGTCTTCCGTGTTCCTTTCTATGGCTTCCTCATCTTCCTTATTAGTGCCTCCAAATTATCACCCTCCAAATGAGTGAACTTCAAAATAATTTTTGGTGTACTGCTTTCTTTTATGCCATGTAGATTACCTGTTCCCAAATCTTTCTATGTTACTCCCAGAGTCCCTTCTATGTTTCCAGCCAGTCGTCTTTCCAGAAGCAGTAACTCTCCAGTTTGGATTGTTGCCATTTCCCTTTTCTACCAGCAACCTTCTGTAGTTCATCTATTGTCAATATTGAATCATTTCTGTTAAAATCCTATATTAGAATTCTCCAAAGAAACAGAAATAATAGGGTATACATAGAGAGAGATGTGTATAAGAGGCGATTCCTATGGAATTGGCTCACAGAGTATGGAAACCAAGATATGCTAACCACAAGCTGGAAAACCAAGAAAGCAGTGGTGTAATTCAGTCCCAGACAGAACGTCAGAGAACCAGGCAAGCCAGTAATGTGAGTTTCAGTCCAAAGCCTGAGAACCTTGAGCTCCAATGTTTGAAGGCAAAAGAAGATGATGTTCCAGCTTAAGCAGAGGAAGAATTTGCCATTCCTCCACTTTTTTGTTCTATTCAGGCCCTCAATGCATTGGATAATACTCACTCTCACTGATGAGGGGAGAATCTTCTTTACTCAGTCAACTAAAATTTTTTGGCATGTCCTCACAGACATACCCAGAAATAATGTTTTACCAGTTATCTGGGCATTGCTTAGCCCAGTCAGGTTGAGACATAAAATTAACCATCACAAACCCCTCATTTTATTACTTCCCTTTCTATCTTTAAACCTTGCCCTATATTATACAAAATTCTGTATACACACTCAAACTATGAAACTCTTCGTTTTTCTGTCAAGTAGTACCTGAAAACTACCTCTTCTGCAATCCATTTCATATTACTATAAATAGAAGACATTCAAAAGATAAGGAGTTAACATGCTGGAGTGAATTCATTGTGTAAGAATGGCTCAGCCACCCACTAATTACAACCTGGGAGGGTTCAGAAGACACTCCCGTCCTCAAAGCTTTAAGAATTGCATTATTGAAGCAAATGCCAGCATCCTTGTAGAGTTCTGTAGTAGCCATTCTCTGTGAACCATTGATGCTGCCATAAACTAGCTTTCCCCTGTTCATTGGGGAGGGTGAGTGACTGGAGTGACAGGCAGCACACGACATAGCTCAATTGTCTTAGTGACCAGGGACAAAGAGAACATGGTTGGCACAATGGACAGCGGAACCGAAGTGATCATCAGAATGGTTTGAAGTTTGGTATTGGCTAATTTATTCTTATATGACTAGGACTGAAATAAATGTAGTCTACTAAAGTCTTGTTTGATTTGTTTACACAAAAATTCTCTTAAGTCTGGAATAAAGAAGTCTGACTCAAATCCACAACAGCCAGTCCCGAATCCTCAACTTTTTCCCAGACTTGATCCAGTTCATAGACACAGAACCCTTTGAATTACAGGGAGGCCGGGCCCCTTAGAGAAAAATATGGGTATATTGCAACAAAGAAAACTGTAAATCTTCTGCCTACCCTTCTCCAGATGTGCCTGTGTCCACTGACCAGTGTGATTGTGCATTTGTGGGAGGGGAAGTCATCAGAACTGGGAGAATTATGGCTCCTTAGCTCTGAACTGACACAGATTTCTAGAAACCCAAATCATCAGTGTGCAACAGTCAAGAGGAGGCCTTTAAGAAGTCAGGGAATACATGGAGCTTCGGCTTGAGCTCAACTCACAGTGGGCTGGATGGATATCTGAATCCAACTCGGGATTATTTCCCTAGTTCTCATATGCAGAGCTAGAATGTTCATCTTTGGAAAATGGTAGAATCCCCAAATTATAGTGAGGACTTTTAAGATAGAAAAAATCAGGAAAAAGTCCCGGGTTTTATACCTGCCAAAATAATAAACTAAAGGCAATATAGAATTTTTGAAGGGATTGCAGAGAATGGTGCTACTATAAAAGTTTTAAAGGGTGGACTGAAAGGATTCAGTGAAAGGATTCAACTGGCAGGCCCAGCGATATGTCTTCACTATCCTATCTCAAGTCTTATCAACTGTCCAGCCTTCTATCATAATCAAATCTGAAAAGACATTGATTGCTTCTCCATTCCACAAGACATCACTCAAGTCATGTGCAGTGATGACGTTGACTGGTTATAATGAGCAGGAAGTAGCAAATAACCAGGGAGTGAGAAATACATTTTGCAAAAGCTCAGGAGCTTCCACGTCAGTGACGGCCTCCTCTGTTCTGGGCACATGGTAAAGATATATCTTGGAAGGCGAAGAACAGGTTGGTGTATCTAGTCTTTTCCAATCCGAAGGAAAGAAGCCAGCATCTAGTTGGGCTTCCGATTTTGAGTGGGGCCTAGGATAAGAGAAATCTCTTCAGGTCCTAACTGCGTGCCAACCCCTGTGACCCTCAAACCCTTTGAGCCAGGAGATCCACTGACTTTTAAAATATCTATGACAAATGAGGGTTCTGTATGAAGCCCTTGGGAAGATCTTATAGGTCAGTGATGGCAAACCATTTAAAGATGAGCGCCCAAACTGTAACCCAAAACCCACTTATTTATTGCACCATGCCAATATTGCAATTAAACCTGAATTCTGAGGTTTTAGTTTAGAAATAACAACTCATACATTATGATCTTTTGTCTTAAAAGAAAAACAAGTAACATGTGTGCCATAGGTTCACCACCACTGCTACAGGTCAATTACAGGACAGACCTTTTCTAAAGATAGCTGTTCTCTATCTTTGTTTAAAATAACTTCTGATTTGCTGCTGGATCCAAGAAAACACTGAATGTGTTTTTCTCAGGAAAAAGTCTTAACTTTTTGACTTAAGCCCAAACCACCCATTACGAACCAGTCATTTGACCCTTGAAGCCACGTGGCAGTCATGCAAAGTAGCACTCTACCGGGAGTGGATGTAATGTGTGCAAGACTGGGCTTTAACGAGTCCCAAAAGTACAAATAAGTTGCTTGAGCTTCAGATTCCTATTAAAATGCTTCCTCTCATTCCCAGTTTCGGCCTCCTAGGACATTCACTGTCTGCTTTACTAAGGAAGAGGTCGTTCAGGCCTGGTTACAAGTGGTTGTCAGGGCGTGCTAGCATGGCACCATCTAAAAGCAGACTTAAGAGTGGCCCTAAGGGACGGTGCTTATGAGAGAGCCTTCTAGTGGGCAGAATTAGATATATATTTGCCTTTCCTGTGTATAATGCTTTTTTTGGGGGGGTGTACCGGGGGTCGAACTCAGAACCTTGCACGCCAGCAGGCGCCCGTGCCACTGAGCGATATCACCGGCCCTTTTTTCGTGTGTGGGTTCTGGGAGTTGAACTCAGGACCTCACGCTTGCCAGGCAGGCGCTTATGCCGCTGAGCCATCTCACCAGCCCCGTATAATGCTTTTGCAAATACTACCCTTTGTGGACATACAAAATGCCTTATTCATCTTCTTAGTATTCCTCACTGCATTGCTTCTGATCAGAAAACTGATATTATAGCAAACAAATTATAGCAATGGACTAGAACTCATGTGATTCACTTGGCTCACCATGTTCCCCATCACTTGGAAGTAGTTGGTCTAAAAGGGCAATGGGATGGCCCTTTGGATACTCAGCTATGGTACCAGCTGGATGGCAACACTTTGCAAGGGTGGAATGTTTTCCAGGACACAAGAGATGCACTCAGTAAGCAACCACCTTATGATGCTTTTCCCCCCTCAAGTCAATGAATGAAGGGAAGGGAATGGGATTGGCTCCTCCTATGACTAACTCTAATGGTTCACTGGCAAAACTTGGACTCCAGTCCTCTCAACCTGTGCTCTGTTGTTTCAGAGGTCTTGGTCCTCAAAGTGCTCATATTGGGAACACAGCAACAGTTCCATTAATCTGGAAGCTGAGACTGTACACTGGCCACTTTGAGCTTCTAGTGCCACCGAACCTACTGGCAAAAAGGTGGCTTACTGCGCTGTGTGGTGTGATTGATTCTACTTCTGATGGGGAAACTGGGTTGTTACTATGCTGTGCGGCAAGGAGGAATATCTCTGGAATTGAGCAGATCCTCTGGGGATAATTTTTCATACTCCTGTGAAAATTAGTTCAGAGAAAACTACAACCAGCCAGTGCAGAAAGACCAAGTAGTCCAAACTCTTCAGGAATGTGGGTTCGGCTCAACCTCTAGGAATGATAAGGTGGTGGCTGAGAGCAGATAATACTAAATGGATAGTGGGAAAAGGAAATTATAAATTATGGGACCAATTGCAGGAATTAATTTCATGTATATTTATGTTTACAGCAGCACAACTCATAATAGCTGAACCTTGGAAATGACCTATATGTCCATCAACAGATGAATGGAGAAAGAAAATATGGTATATATACATACTGGAGTACTATCGAGACACAAAGATGGAAAAATTTGTGTCATTTGTAGGAAAATGGAGGCACCTTGAGACCATAATGTAAGGAAAATAAATCAGATACGGAGGTTAAATTTCTCTTATATGAGAAATGCAAAGGATAAATAATTTAAAAAGCAAAATAAAAGATAGTAGGAAATAGGGAGGTACACATTTTACAGATGAGAAGGGGCTCAAGGGATAGAGGGAGAAGAAAGGGAGGAAAGAGGAAGGGGAAGTAAACAGGATTAATATGCAATATGTATGTGAACAAACTCCCCAAGATGAATGTATTCATTATGTTTCACAAACATGTACTAATAAAATAATAACAATACAATGTGCCTAGCAAATACATAAATAAAATTAGAATTTTTTGGCTTTTAATCTACCTGAGACTAATTTTCAGTGTGACATGAAGTGACGGTTAAATTTATGTATATCTCTGTAAATTTATTTGTTAAGCATATGTATAGGAAAAGAAAAAGAAATGAAGAGGGTGGTAAGTATGGTTATTTTTTATTAGTACATGTTTGCAGAACATAATGTTTACATTTCTTGTTTGCAGTTCATGCATGTACATAACACATCTTAATTCCTTTTTATCCTCTTTTAATTTGATATGAATACATTCATATATGTGCAGGCCTATATAAATATGTTACTTTTTTTCTCACTCATTCCTCTACTATCTAACATAAGATGTTAACTATCCATTATAATTTAAGTTACTGGACATCAAAAAAGAAGTGAGAGTCAACTAAAAGATAAATGGACCCGACCCAAAGATGGATCTTATTTATGTATCCTTCAGGGAGGAGGGATCCATGTCTTTTCAGGTATATGAGAGATAGTTACATCTCATTAAGTGCAAGCATGAATTTGCTGTTATCATTATTGGACAGTAGTTAATAAAGGTTGTGTTGTTGCCAAACTGAGAAAAGAGGGCCACACTAAACTATTCCACTATCATGCATAATTCCCTTTCCCTTAGGGTTCTGAATAAGTTGGCCAAAAGAGGAGCCTGCATGAAATCTGAAAGGCAGAAGAAAAGTAGTGGCTTGCAGAAATTTGTCACAGTCAGATGTATGGATGCACAGATGCAGAAGTCCCTGTGGATGCAAGCTTGTCCTCACTCTCCTTGAATTTTATGTTCACCCCACAGCTTCCCTGTAACCTCTCCAGTGGTCCCCTCTTCATGGTCTCACTTGATCAGCTGGTTATGACTGGCCTCTTGGGTCTCCTTGCATGTTTCAGTTTGTCCATCTGTGCCAGTCTTTCCATTGATTGGTTCTTGACTGCTCAGTGGGATAGTTCATGTAGAAAAGGCAAGATAAATGTTTGATTTTTTTCTCTTTATTTGAATAGATCCCTATCATCTTCCAAGATGACAGGCTAGCGTTTGTCTCCCAAATATCTAAACTCAGAGATGTAAACATATCTGAACTGTTGCAATGCATTGCAATTAATGTTCTTATTAATACTCAAATTGGCCATTATTGATCATCTCTCAAATTGTTTTATATATAGAGAGAGAAAGAGAGAGAGAGGGAGAGAGAGAGAAAGTTGTTATACTATACAATATTCTTAAATTCCCATTATTGCTTCTCTTTCTCATGCATTATTTAAAGTATAGTTTCCTTTTAAATTTTCAATTATGTATTGTAAATATGTACAAAAAAGGGAAAGGGATCAAGGGATGGGTAGAGGAGAGAAAGAGGAGGGAAGGGGGGTGAAAAAAATTAAGACTTGTTATGTTCGTGTACCAACTTCCCACAAGGTATGTAAACATTATGTACTACACACATGTACTAATGAACTAAAAATTTTTTTTCAAGAGTGTGGGATCATTTATTTTTATTGATTTCATATTTAATTGCATGATGTTGCAGAGATCATTGTTTGATACCAGTATTTTGAAATTTGCTGGAATGCCTTATGTTCAGAGGTCAACAAACATGTTCTCTAAAGTCCCAGATAGTAAATACTTTAGCCTTTGTAAGCCATATTCTCTTTTCACCTTACCAGTTTTTACATTGTATAACTTGATACTATTTTATTACATACATGTAAGTTTAGAATTTTGTATCTTAGTGAATTGAACTTTTAAAAATTTATTATAAGTGTTCCTTTCTTATGCCTAATAATTTTCAGTTTTAACATTTTTTTTCTGATAAAACGACAGCTACATCAGCTTTCTTTTGGTTATATTTGCCTATTATATCCTTTTCTTATCTTTTTAATTTTAAGCATTACTCTATTTCTTCTAGCATTTTATATGGCTTCTGAACTTCATATGGCTATTAAGAAATCCATCCTGGTACTGCCTGCTTTTTGACGTATGAGTGTCATGAATTGTGTATTGTGATTATAGATTTGTCTGGACTTTATATCATGTCACTTTTAAATTTTGATCTGTCCCACATTTTCCTATATTTCTCTGTTCTCTTCTTATGACAGAGAGAGAGTAATAATCAGTAAGTATGCCTGGTCCTGCCCTCCACGAACGTTTACACTTAGGGAGGCAACATCAGTAATCTTGGGCAATAGGACGGAGGGTGACATCTTACACTTGCGCTCCAAGGCTGGGAACGGTGGGTTTGAGCTCCCCGTGTGTTCTTTTATCCTGTTGCAACAACTTACAACGTGCCAGATGGGAAAGCCTTCATCCATCAAGTCCTTCAACATGGAGCAGAGTCTCCTACCAGCCTGTGTTACTATGCAGCAAGAGGAAGAAATACTGCACATTTTGTTTGTGTGATGTCAGTGAGACATTGAAGCTAATTCCCCCTCACAGCATAAAGTAGCCTATTGTAACACACTATCTCTAAATCTTCTGTATGGTTACATTTTTAATCTTTAATTTCTTTTTCCTTTTTCCCTTTGTTTTGGAATATATTTTATCTATTTCTGTTTCCTTTGTGGTTATGGGGGGTCAGGTTGGGATTGGGGGAAAACTGAGTTGGAAATTTCCATTCCTGCTTGTGAGCTCAATGTGTTTTTTTTTTTTTTTTTTAACTTTTTGTTTTTGTTTTTGTTTTGACAGGGTCTCACCATGTAGTTCAGCTGGCCTTAAACTTTCTATGTAGTCCAGGTTGGCCTCAAACTCACTGTGCTCCTCCTGCCTCAGCCTCCCAAGAGTTGAGATTATAAGCGTGCACCCCAACACCCAGTTTGTGAGCTCAGTGTGGCCTAAAAGTATGTTTTACTCAGGATCTGACGTCATTATGTTGTCATTTCCTTCGAAGTGCTGGTGCACTGCCCTGGATTCTTTTACCTTTTTCTTGCAAATACACAGAAGCTAACACTGGTCTCCCAACACATGCAAGTGCATAGTCACTAAGCCAAATGCTTTGGCCAGATGTTACTTTGATTTCAGATATTTTGGATTTAGGAAGGTGATAGTATACTTCTAAAGCAAACATTTAAACAATCCAGCAAACAAATGTGTGACTATTCAGAGTAAATGGGATAAATACAAATAATTAAGTATCACTCAGTGGTTCGCATCAGGTCTTGTCACCAAATTAGTTATGAAAAAACCTTGTTTTTTTATAATTTTCTGGAACTACAGGTAAAAACGTAATTACCTGTTTCTTTAAATAAGCTACAAATTAACTGATTAACTTATTGATTTGTAATTTACATTCTGGTCATAAGGATAAATCTGGTCACTTTAATGGAATGTCATGTTTTCTAGGGTAGTTAGCAGCAATTCATTTCCTGTTGGCTTTTGCCATCAATATCAAAGTCATAAAATGGAGATAATTTCTGGACTGAGGGCATAGCTCAGGGGTAGAGTGCTTACCTAGCATGTAAGAGGCCCTGGATTCCATCCCCAGCACCACACACACACACACACACACACACACACACACACACACACACGCACACGCGCGCGCGCGCACTCAAGCATGGTTAAGATGGCAGTCAACTTCTCATGCCTTAGTTTCAGCATTATGTTTACTGATTATTAAAATTTAATTTTGTACACAAAATTTTAAAGATATTTATTACATCGACATTTTTTTCATCATTTGCAGGTCATTTAGAACAATAAAAAGATCAAGTATGTTATGAAGTAGAAAGTCATGAGGAATGTCAAGGATATTACAGACTTTCAGAATTTTAGAAGGAAGTGTAGAGGCCTCTTACTCTAACCTATCCACTATAAGAATCCCCTTCTAAAGACCTCCCAGTGAGTAATCACTGCTCTCTTCTGAACACTTGAGCTCGCTAGTATTTAGGGCAGCCTCTACATTTTAAAATTGCTAACCTAATAGTTAAGTAGTTTTCCCTGATATTTAGTAGCTTGCTACTCTTCACCATCAGTCTATCTAGGACACATACACACACACACACACACACACACACACACACACGCATCTTGTTTTCTCCAGGGTAAATATATTTAGTTCCCTCAAAATATATTAGGATGGAACTGCTTAAATCTGCAAATGTCAGAACTAATATATGAAAGTGGAGGTGATACTAGAACTCACTGTAAGAAAAAATTTTCTAAATTGAACTTTCCAGTAATGAAGCACCAGGACAAGCTGAGTAAGAAAATAAATGATTGTTAAGGATGACAGCCCACAGCATAAATTAAACCCACAAGTCCATGCTGATAGAAAGAATCAAGTAAATAAGTATCTGGAGGAAGGGGATGCTCTTCATGATTGATTCTGACTAATGTAGAAGGAATGATGGGATGAAAAAACGTCACTGGCAAACACCATGGTGATAATGGTTGCAGACAAGAACCATCAGTAGACACTAAAGCCAGTGGGTAGAGTGTGTTGTGAAACAGGAAATCTGCTGAGCAGAGAAACCTCCTCCAAAGGTGCTAGGTGATGACGGGAACAATAGTAACATCACAGCAGAGCCCACTTTAGCCAAGTGGTCATTGCTGGTAGTAAAATACATGTCAGGTGCCCCTGACAGCACTAGGTTTACACATGGCCTCATTCCTTGCCCAAAATTCATAATCTGAATCTAATCATGAAAAAAATCAGACAGACCCCAAACGGAGGGATACTCTGCAAATCGATTGCCGGTAGTTGTCAAGAGTGTCAAAGCCATGAAAGACAAGCCGAAGAACTACTACAGGCCAGAGGAGACAAGGAGGTACAGGGACCAGATGCCTTGTGGGGTCCCAATCCAGGAAGGATGCTGGGACAGCCTTGAATGCTGGGCGAGGATCTGCAGAAGACGCTAGTATGGGATCAGAGTTGATTTCTGGGTTGATTCTGTACTAAGGCTAAGATATAGTTTGAGGAAATGATATGCAAACTTGTCCTTTTGTAATTTTTTTGGAAGTCTGAAATTTTACTGAAGTAAGAAAAAAAATTTTAAAGAAGCATATGCCTTCTTAAAGTGGGGAATATCTCATTTTTAGTGGTAATAGACAGAGCAGGAACCATTCGATCTGAAGAAATTTCTGCCATGGTGTAAAGACCTACCTTGTTGACATGTAAGTTCCTCCTGAGTTCCACAATTGCATGATTCTTTGATTTCAAATCGTTGGGTAATGATGAAACAAAGCTTCTTTTCCAGTCTTCTTCCTTTTTTTCCTTAGCAAATATTAATCTCAGACAAAATCATCCTTTCTAAATCATCCTTTCTAAAACAAGATGTGATCCTTTTATCCCCATTTTTTTCTTAAAGAAGTCAATACATTATTTGCTTCTCTGTCAAGTTGAACTTAGCTGTCAATTTTTACAAAATTCCCAGGAAAGGTGCTGATTTGATGGTTGCCAGATAAAAATGCGTGCTTTGTGCTAATCTGTAATGAGGTACATTTCATAAAAGTCACATTGAGATTTAAAAGAGTTCTTTTTTTTTTAATTTTTATTTTAAAGAGAAAAAATAGAACAAAATTTCAAAACAACATAATAGGAGGGTAACAATGGTCAATACATTGCGTATTGTTATCTCTAAGTTAGTTACTCAGAGTACAAGATACCGGCATTCAATTGTCCAAACAATATTAGCATAAACATTTCTTTTCAATGAACTAAGAGAAATTAGTAGTGTATCTATCTTAACTATCTTTTATATATATATATATATATTTTTTTTTTTTTTTTTTTTGCTTTTTCCTTCCTTCTTTTCTCCATTCCCCCATCTCAGTTTCTCTTTCCTTTTGAACATTTCCTGTTTTACAATATCCACTGTGCATTTTGGATCTTATTTACTCTTAAAACAGTTCTTGGGCGGGTGAGATGGCTCAGCAGCATAAGTGCCTGCCTGGCAAGCGCAAGGTCCTGAGTTCGACTCCCAAAACCCACATAAAGGAGAAAAAAAGGGCCGGTGATATCGCTCAGTGGCACAGCGCTTGCTGGCAAGTGTGAGGTCCTGAGGTTGACTCCCGGTACCCACATTAAAAAAAAAAAAAAAAAAGAGTTCTTTAAAATATTTTGAATTGGTTTAGATATGATCCTGTGGCTATTATTGAGAAGAGCTATTTTTTTGTATGATACAGTATTGCTTTGTTGTCAGAAATACTGCTACCAAAGGCAAATGACATAGGATGCTTAAAGCTACATGGAAAAGCATCATAGAGGGTAAGAGGCCGCTACACACAAATCTCGTTAGGCCTAAAAAAAATTATAGAAATCTTATATGACATGATCTGCACTGGGTATTGGGTGACAGTTGATTAATTGAAAAAAGTTGATTAAAACAGCATGCACATATCTTAAATCTGGCATTTTACCTTAAAACATCTTAAATAATTTTTTTGATGTAAGGCCAAAGATTTCAAAATATACCTATTTTATTTTTTATTTTCAGCAGGGTCTGCAGATTATAGTGGCCTATCTTTCTTTCATAACCCAGACTCATAATTCCTGATCTATGATGTCTAACTTGAGTTTCTTTAAGTGAATGAAGCCCTTCAAAACAAATACAAAGCAGTTACAATGCAGAGGCTTAGACTTTACATTTTTCTTTTGCTAACTTCCTATGGCTGGTCCCCCTCCCACAACTAAATCAACAGTTATCTCTAGTACTTCCCCCTTTCCAATCTGCAGAGTGTTGAACTTAGTTTTTGCACTGATTAGGGCGGAGTAGCAACCTGACTGGCTTTGGGACCTGCCCTGGGACTAGAACACACTTCTGGACGTGTTTGGGTGGGTCATGGAGGTATGGCTTTAGGGTCTATGTCTGTTCCCTCTCCCCTCCCTCTCTGGCACCTTTCCCCTGCTTTGCTTCCCAGCTGCCATGAACTAAGCAGCTCCGCTCCACCACGCCCTTCCAACGTGAGGTTTCTGCCTTGGAGCCAGCAACCATAGACTGAATCCCCTTAAAATGTGAAACAAACTAAGCCTCTTCTTTACGTTGTGGGTGCTGGGCATCATGTACAGCAATGAAGGCTGAGTGATACAGTTTTCTAAGAAACTGTAATCTTTTTTTTTATACTGTTTTATCAGTTATTCAATAGTTAAATAATTTGGACAATTAAAATAACAAGTATAACTGGTAGAAACCAGTCTGAGAATGAAGAGGATTGCTTGATATACCTAGAACATTACTGGAGGGAGTGGAGGTGCTCCAGGCATGGTAGCGAGTTGCCTGCCAACTGCAGAAATGGGTGTGTATGGGCTTGTAAGTGTATTTCACAGAGGGAATGAAAAGCAGGTATTAATTTAGGGAGTGGGCTAAGAGGAGTGTTCGTAAGAAAACCACTGTTGTGTCAGATGTGCCCAAATATCCAAGGCAAGTGTTCCTAGTGTGGTTGCAGCCAGCTCACAGGTGTCTGTGCGAGTTAAAGGAAGGCGCTCTCTCTGGTGCATCGTTTGGTGAAGGAAACGCGGGCTGGTCAGTTTCTACTCCCCAGTACGGAGGATGCTACTTGGGCCTGCCGTCCTGTGTAGGGCACCTCCTGTATAGCCCTGCCTCCTGGGGTAGAAGATGGATATGACTGGGGGAGGAGAAAGGAGCTGGTCTGTTCTCCTGCATGAAAGGATGGAGAGAGAAACAGGAAGGCCAGAAGAGAGCTGATCCATAGTCCTGGAAGAAACTTCCTGTTTCTAGAGGTCTATATATGCAAATTTCATGACAATTATAGACTATTGCTTACCCAACCAGCAGATGGTCCTTCCTGAGGAAGAAAGTCCTAGCATGCAGGCCAGGGTAGAATCTATTAATTTCACACAGGTTCCTGGACTATTTTTCCCCCCGCTTCTCTACTTTTCCACCTTTGCTATTCCTCCTCTTCCCAAGCATGCTGAGATCACTAAGTCAGATCTGCCTTTAGCGCTCTCTTACTGACCTTGGCTTTTCTGTGTCTTTCAAAAATGTTACCACCTATCAGGTAATACCTAGAACTCCTCCCATAATGGACAGGATCTTTTCTTACAGAGTTCATTAGGAAAATAGCACTGCGTGGTTTATTCATACTCATGGTTAATGGTCAACAAATTGACAAGTATGTTGATAGTCTATGAATTAACAAACATCCATGACTGACAAAGACAAGAAAGTGCAGGTACCTGAGAGTGAAGGAAGAAAACTAAAAGGGGGATGATATAGAACTCAAACTTAAATCTCTCCATTTCACAACCTTACCTTCGACTATGCCTAGGTGAAAAGAAATTGATTTTTTTAATTATTATTATTTTTTTGTGTGTGTGGGTACCAGGGGTCAACCTCAGAACTTCGCTCGCCAGCAGGCGCCCATGCCGCTGAGCGATATCACCGGCCCTTTTTTTGTATGTGGGTTCTGGGAGTCGAACTCAGGCTCTTGAGCTTGCCAGGCAGGTGCTTATACCACTGAGCCATCTTACTGGCCCAAGAAATTGATTTTGAAGTTGGTTTTTGTTTTTTATGTTGGTTCTTGCCTTGTGTGTTTCTTTTTGTTTTGCTTTGCTTTGGGTACCAAAGCTCATCCTGTGAGCCTGTGAGTCATGAAGACTTCCACTGAAACCTGAAAATTTTTATTAGTTTTTAGACATAAGCAGCATCAATATAAGCTTACTAATTATAAAGGAGTTCTTTAACTGTGTTACAAGCAATTTTTTTTTTTTCAAAACTAGAGAACTTTTAACACCGCAAGAGAGGAATTTTTCTTCCTTTTACTGAACCAGTCCTAATATGTGTGTACTCTCTTATGGAGATTACTGCCATCCTATATGTGACCATCTGTGTTAATTAGCTTTCTGCCTTTGTGACAAAATACTCAGGAAAATCGATGAGAAGTTGAGGTTTATTTTGGCTCATGGTTTCAGTCCATGGTCACTTGATCCTGCTGCCTTGTGTTGAGGCAAAACATCATGGTGGGAACATTTGATGGGAGAAGCTGCTTGCCTTGTGCTGGCTGGGAAGTAAAGAGAGTAAGGAAGGGGCAAAGGTCCAAATACCGCCCCCCACTCCCACCATGAGCTTACTCCCTTTCACTAGGCCCTACCTCCTAAAGGTTCCAATATCTCTCAATGGCGCCACAGGCTGGCGTCCAAGCTTTTAGCGTATGGGCCTTTGGGAGATATTCAAGACCCAAGCCATAACTCCATCTTTCTTGTAATATCTGTGGTCTTTACCTTTATTTCAACTCCCTTTATTTTACTGTGTAAATGCTCCTTCCATGTGTGCATGGGGGTCTTACATCTTATAAAGTTGAATAGCTAATCAAACACTTTCCTCGTTAAAATAAAATAATCATGTCTTGTCCTGTTGAATATCTTTTTAGAATTTTTTTTTTACGCAAATACTGGGGTGACTCAGCTATTTTTCCTCTTTTGGTTGGAACTAAAATGTTTACGCCTACAAGGAACACAGATCATCTGGACTTTGGCTTGTTTACTAGTGCTCAAACTTTACTGGTTTCTATGAAGAGAGCTTGTTAAAACAGCTTTGAAGGGCTTTACTGTGAGTTTCTGACTCAGGAAGTCTGGGAATGGTCTAAAAATTTGCACCCTTCTAAGTTCCCTGGTGATACTGTGGTTCTGGTCTATGGATAACACCTAAACCCCTCATTTCACAGTTGAGAAAACTAAGCCTTAGAGGATGGAAGTATTTGTCCCAAAGTGACTGAGCTCAAGGCCAAGACAAGCACTTTGGTCTTCTGACTTTCACATGCTAATTACACACATGTCATATTGTTTCTTTTAATGTTTACCAGCTGTCTACATGACCACTTCTGTGTTCTTTTGGCACTGGCCAAGATCTCAAATATCATTCTGCTACTTCCCTCTGTTAAGCTTTATAGTGAAGTTACACAATAATTTGGGGTATAAATGCTGTAGTCTTGCAGCAGTACCAGACCTGAGATCCTCTCCTTAAGAAAAAGAATGCTGTATTACAGGCTTTGTTCTCTTTTCTCTCTAGAAAAACTCTTGCTGAGACCTTAAACAGCAAAATTTTCATAAAAGTCCCATTTGCATTTGGTTTTGTAGAGAGGAAAATAACATTTCCTCCTGCCCTCCTTGCTGGGACTCTGGACATTAAACTGACAAGAGACAGGTTAATAAGAGAAAAAAAGTTTAATTATGGACACATAAGGTTTTATAAAGAAACCACTTGGAGAGGTGGCCAGATGGTTGAGGCTTATGTACTATCTCTGTCTGTGTTGCTACAATAAAATACTTGAGGTAGGGTACTTGATAAGATTTTTAAAAAGTTTATTTGGCTCATGATTCTGGTGGCTGGAGGTTCTAAACAGCAAGCACGGTGCTGGTGTACCGGCAGAGGCCTCCTGTTAATATCATAATGTGAGAGAAGCAGAGAGGGAATTAGTCATGTGTAGAAGTGGTCAAGTTTGTGGAGTGGTCTTGCCTTTAACACTTTTTTTTTGTCTTTTTGAGACAGGGTTTCACTATGCAGTTCAGGCTGGCCTTGAACTTGCTTTGTAGCCCAGGCTGACCTT
Organism: Erethizon dorsatum; assembly: GCA_028451465.1. Lineage (NCBI taxonomy): Eukaryota > Metazoa > Chordata > Mammalia > Rodentia > Erethizontidae > Erethizon > Erethizon dorsatum. The sequence goes on from CM051831.1 coordinate 25,375,693, forward strand.
GAACTCCCAGTAATCCTCCTCTCTCAACCTCCTGAGTGCTAGGATTATAGGCGTGCACCACCATGTCTGGCTTGGCTATAACACTGCTGTTTTAAGAACTAATGTAGCACGTGACCCACTCCTGTGAGGCGGCATTAATCTATGCATGAGGGTGAGCCTTCGTGACCTAATTACTTTCCATTAGGCACCACCTCTAAAACATTTCAGCCCCTCAACACCACCATTCTGGAGCCAAACTCTCAGTGCATGAAGCTTTGTGGAACACACCATTTCCAAACCACAGCATGCACCACAGCATGCATAATTTCTAGAACACAGGGTAGCTGAACTATAGCAAACCATAGCATAACATCTGAGGCTAAATAAAGGAAAACAGATTTGGGGCTTCTGGGTAGGGGCAGAAAAGTAATGGAAAAAGGAGGGAAAGAAATAAAAGGTAAGCAAGTATTGTCTCATGGTGCAGATAAGAGTTTCTCATGTGATAGGAGTTATATCCAAGCTGGATGTGGTGGTGCTGCATAAAATCCCAGCACTCTGGGAGCCTAAGTCAGAAGGATCAAAAATTTGAGCCCATCATGGGCAATTTATGTAGCAATTTATCCTTGTATCAAAAATAAGTTTGTTTTTTTTTTTAAAAAAGGAAGGAGGGAAATGCTGCAATGTAGTGTCTTAGTTACTTTCTCCTTGCTGTAACACAATATCCAACACCCACAGTTGCAAGGAGGAAAGGTTTGTTTTGGTTCATAGTTTGTAGAGGTTTCAGTCCATAGTTGGCTGGCTCCAAGGCAGGGTGGCATGGCAGAGCAGCATAGTAGAGGAGAAGCAGCTCATGGCATGGTGGTGGGAAGCAGAAAGATCAAAGGAGGCAGGAGGGAGATAGACCCTTACAGAACACACCCCCCGGGACATACCCTCTATGACCAGGTTTCACCTCCCAACATCACGTTAAGCTATAAGCTCATCAGTGGACTAATCCACTGATGAATATCACACCTCAGTGATCGAGTCACCTCCTGAAAGTCCCATCTATGATCACATGGGACTTTGGGGGGCACATCTATACATGAACCATAACATGTGGCTTAGTGTGAAGTCCCTGGGTACAGTCCCTAGTAATACACACACACACGCACACACACACATCACAAATTGTCTCCAGGAGTAGCTCTCTTCCTGGTACAGACCCCTTTACAAATAGAAATGACCTTTATAAATGTAATTTTCCCTTACGAAAGAGAGAATTTGTATTCTACTTTTTAGGCATTAGGGATGATAAAGGGCTTTTCCAGTGTCTGCTGATTCTCAATTGCTTTTAGCTCAAAATAATCTCCATACCAAAGAAACATATTTTGGGTAGCTTATTCTGGAACCCTTCATTCCAGCTCCCCTTTGAAAATTCCCTTTTTCCCCAGGACATTTCAAATATCAAGAACTGTGTTGGTATCTACACAGAGAGATTCAGGTTAGGTGTTGCAAGATAAGAAAGTGTTAAGAAGACATAGATTGGAATAAAGACGAGTAGAAGAGGTCAGATTTAAACACACTGCTCATCTTATTGAATCAGCCTCTCAGACCTGGGAACAGACCAGTCTAATGAGTCCTGTCTCGTTTTAGGAGGTGATGTTGCGAGTGGGTGAAGGGCGCCCAACTATGTTGGCTCCTCTATGGTGTCAGCAGTCAGACAGTTAATCAGGGACATTTCTGCACAAACAAGAAAACCAAAGGTTAATGGTTAAACAAATTGTAGACCCTGTTTCTGAGTTGAGAAGGCAATCAGTCAACATTTCTTGATGTTAGAAACAAAGCATCTTTAGATGGTGGAAAGCGGACAGGGAGTGGCAATCTGACAAATTTCCAGGTTGTAGTTTGAATGGCACAAGCAGGGTCACCTTCATGGTTATTCCTCGGAGCAGAGGACAGAAGGGTCCAATTTCATCTTGCCAGGCTTTTTTTCAGATAGTGCCAACACAGATCCAGGCAATCAGGTTTTAGTTCTCAGTGGTGCCAAATTGGGAGGGTGAGAGAAAAAAATTGGAAATGTTTGTTACTAACGAAATGCAAAAATGGCAAAAGTCAGTTTACAAAGAAAAAAGACAGTGAACATGGGTAGAATTTGATAATTCATGATGAGTGTGTGCTAGTTTCTCATCGAAACATGTATTTCTTTCATTAATTACCCCATTCTATTAAAGTAAGACTATTTTTGTTTGAAAAATACAGCTAATATCATTAAACTTGGCCAGATTATTGACACATAAATACAGCAAGAATAGAGATTGACAATATAGGTTCTCTTAAGTCTGCTTTATTGGAACTGTTCACAGAATCCCCGATTTTACTTTTAAAAGTCTGTTAAGGTTAGGAAGCCAATCCAAAGATTCACTACCACACTTCACTAGCAATTCTTATAGATTTGGGTGAATTCCTCTCTTCTTGAGGTCTCCCAAATACTTTTGAATATTTTTTAAAATAAAAAAATGTTTAAAAATCTTCATAGAAAAGGATTCATTGGCCTACCAGGAAGTGACCTTTCTTATTCACCAGCAAGGAAGTAGGTTTGAATGCCAAGGGGCTTTGTAAATTTGGGCTCCAGAAAGTCAAACTTGGTTCCTTAAAGCTGTCTGGTTTTATCTGATTTTATGTACATCCTCCTCAAGTATGACACGCCAGGCAAAGCCCAGCTAATATAAACAATATTTCTGATTGTGTCCTGTTAGAAGGAGAATGGGTTTTTATTGAATTTATGCAAATAAATGTATTATTTTGAAAATAAGGATATTCAATAAAGATTGCTGAATGCTGGAGAGATAAGGTTAGGAGAAAAAGCAAATATCATCTATGTTCTCGAAGATGGACTTCACCAAATTCCTGTAAATTATAAATAGTAAAAAGAAAAGAGAAAAATGATCCCTTAAATATGAGGAAAAAACTATTATACAATCCACAATATTTCAAACAGAAAGGCCATAAAATTATAATCATTCTCATTTGTTATTTAGTCCCAGGGATTTAATCTTTGCTTTGTTTGATTTTGGGTGTGCAGTTTTAAGAATTCATTGATTTCCCTGTTAGAGTTTTGTAAATTTTATAATCTAGTACAGTAGCTTTTTGGGGATAGGGGTAGGACTGGGGATTAAGCCCATGAACCACATGAGCTACATCTCCAGCCCTTTAAAAATAATTTTTTTTTTTTTTTAAATTTGAGACAAGGTCTCACTAACCTGTCCAGGCTGGCCCTGAGTTTGCAATCTTCTTGCCTCAGCCTCCCAGAATTCTAGGATTACAGGTGTGTGCCACCACACCCAGCTCAGTGGACTGATCTTAAAATTATCAAAAACATGTACTTCAAGATACTTGTGATTCTTTTTCATGAATCTCCTTGAAGACATCGTTGATTGCAAAAGCTTTCAGAGAAGAACCAGAGTAAGATAACTGCCAGTAAATGGCAAAAGACTTAAAATAGCCACCGTTAAAGATCTGAGAAGAGTTTCTTATAGCATAAATAATAATGAAATTTGGTTATTTCTGTGACATAAAACATCTTAGAATAAGAAGTCTATTTATGAAAGACATATCAAGGCATATCATGGATAGCAAAGATTGATATATTTTTAGGAACTTTATATAATTCTGAAACATTTATATTAATAACATGACAATACAAATATAACACAAAGAAGGCTGAACATCTCATTTTAATTGACAATACATCCCATGTAATTTAACATCTCAAAGAAACGTAATTAGTTTAACATTTCTCTTTTTCAAGGTGAGAGAACAAATCCTTTGAAATTTTCTAGGGTCCCTCTGGGAAATCTCCAAGTTCAAGGTAAAAAAGTCATCAGAATTTGATTTGAGAAAGCTTGCCAAACAATTTCATAAGCTGAACACTTAATTAAATAGGATAAAGGGTCACTATGAAACAATACTTAGTTATCTACTTAACCAAAGTGACAGTAAAGATTTTAAATCAAATATGGACAGTCACATAAGTGTAACACCAAAGCAGAAATAAACCTGTGGAAATCAGCTTTCTGTTGCTGTGACAAAACACCTGAGATAAACAAATTGCAAGAAGAAAAGATGTATTTTGAGTCACAGTTTCAGGTTTTCAGTCACAGTTCCATGGTTACTTGGCTCTGTTGCTTTGGGCAGAAGTGCACAGTGGTGGAGGCCTCATGGTGTCCCAGAAGCAAAGAGAAAGAGAGAAAAGGGGGGTAAGTTTCAATATTTCCTTCAAGGGTTACCTAACTTCCTTCCACTAGGTCTCATACACTAAATGTTTCCCAGCTCCCAATAGCCTCATCTACTAAAGGTTTCTCCACCTCCCAATAGCCCCACCTTTAGCATATAGGCTTTTGGGGAAATTTAAGATCCTGACCACTGCTGGGTGTGGTGGCGCATGCCTGTAATCCCGGCACATGGGAGACTGAGGCAGGAGGATCACTGCAAGTTTGAGGCCAGCCTGGGCCACATAGTGAGTTCAAGGCCAGCCTCCAAAAGATCCCAACGATAGCAAAATCTTAGGTCTTTTTATATTGACAAGACTCATTTATTTTTAAGTAATCAAAAACATGATAAAGACAACTTGTAGACATACATTAAGCAATTTATTATTTTTGGATTTTATCTTAAGGCTGAATTATGGTTTTATAATCATAAGCATCTAGTTTAGGTAGCATAAGCTTATGTCACTAATAAGTCCAGGTGGAATAAAATTGTCTGCTTTATATTTAATGCTGACAAGTCTGAAGACATACCTATTTTTATTTAGACAATATTAACTAGCCTTATTTACCTAAGATTATCACAGAGCATGTGAACATGAAAAAAATAACTGGCAGAAGAGTACATATAATTCCTATTTTTCTGAGAGTTTAAGAATGCTTAATTTACATAAAGACCTATCTAAGTCTAAAGCAGTTACCAGAGCTCTTTTACAAATTTTGAAAATGGCATCTGGAGTTAGAAAAATGTCAACATACAAAACAAACATACATAGACACACATGAATATACAGACAGATGCAAATAGAGATCTCATTGCCTTCATTTAAAAATTTATACCACAAATCAAACACAATATAAAGACTACTAGTTTATATAAAATAGTTGGCTCTGTATTGTGTTTCTGGCAGACAGAAGAAGTCACCTGCTCAGTGATGGATAAAACTTTTTACCAATATTTGTAGAGAAGAATTTTCAAGGTTTATCACCAAATAGCCCTTAAACAAATTTTTCCGTCTTCTAATCAGATCTTCTCATAGATACCAGTAAGATGGTTGTTTTAGGGTGAGAGTTCTTCCAAAAAAGTCCATTTGGATATAAAATTCCAAATTCCCAAAGGTATCGTCTCCCAATGTCTCTTCTAAGCAATAAGCCTTTTTATGATATAACCATGATTTCAAGAGATGGTCCCCCAAAAAGAGTGCAAAAGAAGCAGTCCTACTATGTCCCCAAGATAAAAAATTACTCCCAAAGACAGCTCAAGAAAGTAGAGACTTTAATTAGCCCAGAAGGTAAGAAAACTATAGTCTTCCACAAAATCAAGGGGCCTTCAATCACAGGCTCTCTAGCCTGCGATACTGAGTAGGTACTACTGCTGGGGTCGGTCTTGTCTCCTGGCACAAACAAGGCAACAAAAGGAGAGACGACAAAGCCCCTTATGGGCTGGGGGCTCCTTCTTAAAGCAAACTCCTCTGACAGCTGGCCTAGTTAGACAAAGAAAATCCTGCCTGCGTCTTAAGTCTTGGGTTCCAAGCCCGCTGGCCACTTGGTGTATGTCAGCCACACCCTCTCAGCTGGCAAAAACTACTATGTAAGTGACCATAATAGTTACAAAGCCAAACTCGCAGGATACAAAATAAAACGGGAGAATATCATTCAGTTTTTGTTTTGTTTTAATTTTTGGTAACCCACAGCAAAGACCATCTAAACAGATGTTGGTCTGCTGCTACACATAAACTCACCAGTCTGTGAGGCAGGCTTGAACATCAGGCTTATAGGACCTACGTGCTGTGTTTTACCCCATGATTTTTCTCCTCATTATAACAAATGACAGAAAAAAAAAAAAACAGCAAAGGAAAACAATGTCATTTGGGGAGGCTAAGGATCAATAACCAATGGTCACTCAAACTAAGTTTATAAAAGTCACAGTCGAAAGAACTAAATCTTCAAATATTCTTCTCTTTACATAAATTTGGAAATGAAAAGACAAAGACACTTTTACTAAAATTATCCAAACAAACTACAGGACAAAAATCCAGGAGGCTGACTTGAGAGAGAATGTTTACCTTTTGTCAGTGGTACCAGATTTCCACCTCAGCCTCTGGAGCAATTGGGGCACCCCAGCTGTCCCATAGAGGTTGCCAAAACTCTAAGTGTTGAAGATTTTTCCCTCCAGCATCTTAGCTTTTCCAACTGAGACAGAGGAAATTAAACTGACAAAAGAAACTGACAAGAGAAAAACAGTTTAATTATGCACCCACCTGCTCGCTAGAGTTTACAAAGAAATGAGAAACAAGGAAGCACCAGATAATTGAGGTTTATACAGGACCTTAGGCTAAACAAGGGGAAAGTGCAAGTTACAGGAAGGAGAAAGGAGACCAGCATGACAAACGCAGCTGTCTTGTTATGCAGATAGGAGCATCTCAGGTGACAAGCGTCCTTTCCAGGAGTAGCTCTCTTCCTTTACACAAGGAAGTTTCCTGTATAAATGTAAATTTCCCTTGCAAAAGGCGAACCCTTTTTTTAGGTGGGAGGAGGTAAACAGCTTTTACTATCACTGCTGGCTCTCAATTGCCACTACTTCAAAACAATCCACGTGCCAGAGACATATTTTGGGGTAGGATATTCGGGTGTTCTTTAGTTTCAGGAAGAAGCTCTTCTTTTTTTCTGAAGCTTTTTTCCCAAATAATTATTCTTAACTTCTCAGGTAACTCTTGCTTTTCTTTCTATCTCACATTCTTTTTCTGCAAATAAATAAACCTAATTTTTTTTCTGATCAGTTTTTGTTTTGAAGGTATTTTTTGGCAGTCTCCTCTCTGTCAGTTGCTACTTCTTTATCCTTTACAAGAGCAGATCAGTTTGGTATCTCTTACTCTTTCTCCTCACCTGCACTTAGATTTTCGCATATGTTTCTCTCGTTTGTTCCTCTTCCACGTGGGATCTCTCTCTTCCTTCTACTTTTCCCATTAATAACTTCCCACTGAAGTCCCATGGGTTTGTCTCTAAATTATCCTTTTGCTATTACTTTCGTATTTTCTTGCTTTCAACGTAATTTTTTTCAGATTATATGTTTATGTTCCAAATCTCATTTCATTTGCTGAATCAGTCTCACCACTTAATGGAAAATGTATGGGATGGGAAAAGTAATATATGGAAGAGCACCAACATACAGAATATATTAGAAAAAGTGGTATGGATGGGCCAGTCCCTTGGCTTCTCCAGGTGTCATTTCTTTATCTGTAAAATTAACAAGCTGTTCTAGTATGGGTTGCAAACTCAAGAGCCGCCAGTGGAGTCCAGGCAGGTTATGTATATGCACTGAAGCAGGGCAGGCAGGGACTGTGGGAAGCTAAGGAACACAACCAATGTCCAAAGACTGCTAGAACTGCTCAGATTTTATTACTACCATGGGCAAATGCTGGCCACTCAAGGCTGACAGATCTTCCAATTTTTAATAGTGATCTGGAATCTGGACTTTAAAAAAAAAAGTGAAATTCCTGGTGCAGTGATGTGTGCTTATAATTCCAGCACTCTGGGAAGCTGAGGCAGGAGGATTGCAAGTTTAAACTAGCCTGGACAATTTAGAATTTCACTAAACTGTCTGTCTCAGAACAAAACAAACAATGACAACAAAAACCAGAGGGATGTGGCTCAGCACACTGGGTTTATGGCCCTGTGCTGAAAAACAAACAAACAAATAAACAAACAAACTGCACACTTCAAACTATGCTAAGGTCAGCTCAGGAAGGACAGAAACCACCAACGGAGCAAAAGGGCAAAAGATCCCATGATCTTGATCTTTCAGTTCAAATATAGACCATGAAATCAGGGTCTCATTTAAAAGAAAATGAAGGAGGAGAAGGAGAAGGGGAAGGGGAAGGAAAAAAGGAAGAAAGAAAATGAAGTTTAAAAATTCTTTTTAAATTGTCAATGCTCCTTATTTTAAATGTTTACACGCAATTCAAATTATGACCCAAACAAAACACATCACATCAATGGGGCTGGATTTGGTTCTAAACAGTCATTCGTGGGCTTCAGATGAGATGAGGATTTGGATCCTCTCCAAGATGTCATGGCTCTTCAGCAATATATTTTAAACTTACTAGCAGATCTTCCTTACTACATTCCCTAATTATTTCCTGGTCACTTCTATTTGTTTATTTGGCTGTCTGTCAATCTCCACTTGATCTTAGCCAAAAGGCGGAGAAGCCATGGTTGTCAGTCTCCTAAGTGAGCACTCTGGGGTTTGTTGTAAGAGGAATCAGCACCTGCTGAGCATGCAGATCTCCTAGGACAGCTCACTCTGTGGTGTGCAGATGAGTTCTGAGCTGGAAAAACTCTTGGCGTGAAAAGTTTGCTCCTCGTTCCCTTGTTTGGGTGCACACTTGGAGCCCTTCCATATTACTATAGTTTGGATATGTTTTGAGTGTGTCCCCCAAAGCTTCATCTTCTGGAAGCTCGGTCCTCAGTGTGGTGATGTGGAAGTGGTAGAATCTTTAAAAGGTAGGTCCTAAGAGAGGGGTAGTTGTACATACCTATAATTCCAGCATTTTGGGAGGCTGAGGCAGGAGGATCACAAGTTCAAGCCTAGTCTGGGAAACTTAGTGAGACCTTGTGTCAAAAACAAAACAAAACCTTTAAAAAGGTGAAAGAACTGGGGATATAGCTCAGTGTGAAAGCCTGGTTCAATCTTCAGTATTGCAAAAAATAAATAATAAAAAAAAAAGTGGGGTCTAGTGTGAGTGGTTATGTCATTGGGGCTACAACTCTTAGAAGGATTAATGTTCTTGTGCAAACCCCATTAGTACTACTTTGAGAACAAGGGCAATAAAAAGAGCAGTCCTGGCTCCTGAATCTCCCTTGCTACCTGTCTCATCATGTGGTCTGTCACTGTCACACACCCTCCCACTCTGATGCCATCTACAATGTTGTGATTTAGTTAAAAGACCTTCACCAAAGCCAAACCAGAGGGCCCACTGAGCCTTCCAAACTGTAAGCTAATTAAATCATGTTTCTTTATAAAGTACTTAGCCTTGGTTATTTTGTTATAGTGACAGAAAATGAACTAAGACATATTTATTCTGTGTAACATTAATTTACAAAGATTTAAGGCTCAGAAGCCCAGGGGAAGAAATGGATGTTAAACAGTGAAAAATGGAGAAGCATCTTATGATGACAGTGAAGCCAAAGGATAGTCATTAAATCCTGCCTTATCCCGTTTCATAGTAGAACCTAAAAGGAGTTTCTTTGGCCATCTCTACAAGGCCATCCTTCCCTGGTCCAGAGTCTTTCTTTCTGAGTTCCTCACTATTGTCTATCCAAAAACTGTTACACTGTTTAGTTAAATTCTGATGGGCTTGCCTTCTATCTCTTGTTACACTTCGTCACTCATGGGTGGGTTCCATCGTTTCCTCCCTGTTACTGAACCTTGAGAATCTTCACCTTTCGGTGTTTCAGCAGAATCAACTGACCCTGAAGTTTAGAAGAAAAATAAGGCTTAAGGGTCAGTAATATTAACAAAGAGGTGAAAACTCTCTCATCAAAGAATTTCTGTGAGATTTCACAAAGTATTATTGATAAAGCTAGGGATCCACACATTATAGAATTGGAAAATATTTCTCAAACTGCAAGTTCTTTACAATAATCTTTAGTTTCTTAACTTTTTTTTTTTTAATATGTGGGTGCTGGGAGTCGAACTCAGGACCTCACACTTGCCAGGCAGGCGCTTTATGCCCCTGAGCCATATCACTGGCTCAAGTTTCTTAATTTTGATGATTATATGAAGTATACTTTTTTCCAAAAGCATGTTCTGAATCTTTGTATAATCTTTTAACCAACCAAGGACTGACATACAGTTTCATGTAACTCACTTGCATTCGTGTTTAGATTGTATTAATACCAACCACTCACCTATCATCATTAACTTCTAATTCAGTACTTTTCAAGTCTTCACCATGAAATGTTAGAAATTTGTGAATTTTCAGTAGGAAAAATAATTGGTGTATGCTGAAAGGTACCAGAACATGACTCTGCCAAAAATATGCCTTTTTGGCATATGGACTATCTTGAGCTGAAGGAAACTGAGAACCAGCAGGTGCAGGAAAAGCTCTTTATTCATCTACAATTGCCTAAAAGTAGAGTATATATTTTCCCATTTTTAAAAGAAATTTACATTGGTACAGGGAATTTCCATTTGTAAAATGGAAGAGAGAAAGAGAGCTGCTCCTGGTGATACCTCATTTCTTGAGATACTCTTGCCTGTGTAACAAGACAACTTTTACTTACCACACTTTTCCTTCCCTCGCCTTCCCATAACTTGCCTCCCTCTCAGAAGCCCCAGACCAGTTTTCCTTTGTTAAACTTAAGATGTTGGATAAGGCTCAAACATCTGTCCGCCTCCTTGAATCTGACTTATTTCTAAAACTTCCATGCAGGGGTTACATAATTAGCCTGCTTTTCTGTTGTTAATCTGCCTTTTGTCAGTTTAATTTCCAGGATCCCTGTTGGAGAACCTAGGAAGGTAGAGAGAAAAGGTCTTCTCCTCTCTTATAAAGGTTTGAAACTAGAACCTGGAATAAGATGTTTTAAGTTCTTAATACATCGCCTGACATTTAGACGTCTCTAAAATAATGCTAGCTACTTCTACTATATGGTTACCACTTCCCTTCTGCTTACTTAAAAATGGTATTACCTATAGATATTTTATTTAATATTTCACAATAATATGTCAACACAGCCTTAAGAGACAGAGATGGTGGCAATCTGGTGGTTACAATCTGAGTCACTCTGTTATGGCTTGTATCTAGATGTCCCCGCAAAGCCTCGTATAGTCATAGGTGGGGCTTTTCCAAGGTAGCTGGATCTAGGGTGTGTGATGCTGGGATTAGTTGTGCAGTGCTGGGATAAGGTTGCCCCACCATGGGTGTGAGTGCTACCTGCCCTAAGTGGGTAGCCTGGATAGGATATAAGGGACAGAAAGAAGGCTGCTGCCATTGCTTGCTGCTTGCTGTCTTCTGCCTGCCCTGCTTTGCCATGGACTGTTTCTCCTCTGCGATGCCCCTCTGCCATGCCATCCTGTCTTGGAGCCAACAGATTAGGGACTAAAATCTCTACCAACTGTGAGCCAAAATAAATCTTTCCTCCTTTAACTTCGGGTGTGTGTTTTTCTTTTCTTTTCTTTTTTTTTTTTAAAGAAAACAACCCTACATTTATTGGCCTCCAGTAAAAACATAAGGGTAGTAAAAACAATATGAACAAACGTTTTATAAATACTCCCAGGGCAAACCACTTAATTGGCTGCCTTTGTTACATGTTATCATAATTGCCATTGCCTCACTTCACTGCGGTCTTAATTCACTGATCATTTTTAGTTGGAGACACTTTGTAGCAGAGTAATATTATCTCCTTTCAGCATGGTCTGACCCAGTTGTTTTCTTGACTTGGTTTTAGAATGAATTTCTTCTGCATCGTCTCATACAAGGTTCACGTGCTCATCAAAACCAATAATACAGCCCTCTATCCACATATTCACTTGCTCATACAGCCACCCCGAATCCGGGATCTATTCTGTAAGTATCTGAAGATCAGGTCGATGGGCTGCACCATCACCTTCTGCACTTCCTGGCTCTGGCCCCTTACACCATGGAAGAATCTGACAAAGACCACGCCAACTACCATGCTCAGGTGTCTGGTATTTTATCTCAGCAAGAAGGAAAGTAACTAAGACACCCTATAAAGAATTCCTGAATAATATTTTAAGAATTTCTCCCCACATGGATGTACTTTGAGACCATAATGCTAGGTAAAATAAATCCAACACAAAAAATGAAGTGTCACATGGTTGATCTTACATGACAAAAAAAAAGTATAAATAGTTTAGTAGCAAAATAAAAGCTAGATGATGGGAAAGGGAGACAGACTTTGTAGAGAATCTGAGAATCTGAGGACGGGGAAGACGAAAGGAGGGAAGGAGAGGGGTAAGTAAAAAGAATCAAGATGCAATACGTATATGTACCGATTCTCCACGATGAATGCAATTATTATGTATTGCAAACATACATCAATAAAGGGAAGAAGAAAAATAAAATTTAAACTTCCAAAAAAATTTCTTCCTTGCTACTAAACATTTATAATTAATACAAGATTTTTTTTTATTTTAAAGAGAAAAAAAAACAAAACAAATCAAAAGAAGAACAAATTTTCAAACCAACATAATAGGAGAGTAACAATGGTTAATACATTACGTATTACTATCTTTAAGTTAGTTATTCAGGATACCAGACATTAGCATTCAATTGTCCAAACATTATTGGCACAAACCTTACTCTTCAATGAACTAAGTAAAATTGGTAGTGTATCTATCTTAACCATCTTATATATATATATAATTTTTTTTCCCTTTCCCTTCTTTCTTTTCCCTATTCCAGTCTCTCTTTCCTTTTTACCAGTTTCTTTTTGATTCACCATGTCTACTGTACATTTTGGATCTTGTTTACTCTTTCAGTTTCTCATACTAGAGAGACAATACGATGCTTACACATGTGCTTCTGGTTTATTTCACTTATGAGTATTTTCTCGAGTTGCATCCATTTACCTATAAAAGTCTCCAGTTTATCCTTCTTTATGGCTGAATAGTACTCCATTGTATAAAAATACCACATCTTTCTTATCCATTCCTCAGTTGATGGGCATTTGGGTTGTTTCCAAGATCTGGCTATTACAAATTGTGCTGCTATAAACATGGGTGCACATATATTGCTGTGGTACGATGTTTTTAATTCTTCTGGGAAGATGCCCAGAAGGGGAATAGCTGGGTCAAATGGGACCTCCAACCCTAGTTTTCTGAGGAATCTCCACACTGACTTCCACAGTGACTGTACCAGTCGACACTCCCACCAACAGTGAAGAAGGGTTCCTTTTTCCCCACAGCCCCTCCAGCATTTGTTATTATTTGATTTCTTTATAGTAGCCATTCTTTCTGGGGTGAGATGGTATCTCAGTGTTGTTTTAATTTGCATCTCTCGAATGACTAGTGATGTTGCACATTTTTTTGTATATTTATTTGCCATTAGTATTTCTTCATCTGAGAAATGTGTATTCATCTCAGATGCCCATTTTTGGAGTGGATCTTTAAATTTGGGAGGTCTGATTTTTTTGAGTTCTTTATATGTTCTCGATAGTAATCCTTTGTCTGAGGAACAGCTGGCAAACATTTTTTCCCACATTGTGGGTTGTCTCTTCACTCTGTTGGTGGTTTCTCTTGCTGTGCAAAAGCTTTTTAATAAGATGAGATCCCAGTTATTGATTCTTTGGGATAGTTCCCGTGCGGTTGAGTTTTTATTCATAAAGTCTTTGCCTACACCAATGTCTCCAAGGGTTTTACCTATCCTACCTTCCAGCAGATTTAATGTTTCTGTTTTAATATTTAGATCTCTGATCCATTTTGAATTAGTTTAGTGCATGGTGAAAGATATGGGTCTAGTTTTAATCTTCGGCATGTGTAGAGCCAGTTTTTCCAGCACTATTTATTAAAGAGGCTATCTTTCTTTCAGGGAATGTGTTTGGCACCTTTGTCAAAGATAAGGTGGCTTAGTATGTCTGGGGTTGTTTCAGCATCTTCTAATCTGTTCCATTGATCTTCAGGTCTGTTTTTTTGCCAGTACCACACTGTTTTTATCACAGTAGCTTTATAGTATAATTTCAAGTCCGGGATTGTGATGCCCCCCGCCTTGCGTTTGTTGCCCAGAATTGCCTTTGCTATTCTAGGTCTCTTCTGATTCCAAATGAATTTTAGGATTATTTTCTCTAATTCTGTGAGATATGCTGTTGGAATTTTGATTGGAATTGCATTAAATCTGTATAACAATTTTGGAAGTATGGCCATTTTCACTATATTGGTTCTTCCTATCCAGGAGCAAGGGATATCTTTCCATTTTCTGATATCCTCTTCAATCTCCTTTTTCAGAGTACTGTAGTTTTCAGTATAGAGGTCTTTTACATCCTTCGTGAGGTTGATTCCTAGGTATTTCATTTTTTTGGATGTTATTGTGAAAGGTATTGTTTCCCTAATTTCTCTTTCAGTAAGTTTGTTATTTGTGTACAGGAAGGCTATTGACTTTTGAGTATTGACTTTGTATCCAGCTACACTACTGAATTTGCTTATTAAATCTAGCAGTTTTTTAGTAGAGTTTTTGGGGTCTTCTGTGTAGAGTATCATGTCATCTGCAAATAATGATAATTTAACTTCTTCCTTTCCAATCATTATTCCTTTTATTTCTTTCTCTTGTCTAATTGCTCTGGCTAAAGTTTCCAGAACTATGTTGAATAAGAGTGGGGACAGTGGACATCCTTGTCTTGTTCCTGATTTTAGAGGGAAGGCTTTCAGTTTTTGGCCATTTAGTATAATATTGGCTGTTGGTTTGTCATAGATAGCTTTTACCAGATTGAGATAAAGACCCTCTATTCCAATTTTCTGTAGGGTTTTTATCATGAAAAGGTGCTGGACTTTGTCAAAAGCTTTTTCTGCATCTATTGAGATGATCATGTGATTTTTGTCTTTGGTTCTGTTAATATGCTGTATTACATTTATTGATTTACGTATGTTGAACCATCCCTGCATCCCTGGGATGAATCCAACTTGGTCATGGTGTATAATCTTCTTGATGATTTGTTGGATTCTGTTTGCCAGTATCTTATTAAGGATTTTTGCATCTATGTTCATTAGGGAGATTGGCCTGTAGTTCTCTTTCTTAGTTGGGTCCTTCTCTGGTTTTGGTATCAGGGTAATGCTTGCTTCCAGGAATGAATTTGGGAGTATTGCTTCCCTTTCAATTTCATTGAAAAGTTTGAGAAGTAGGGGCGTTAGGTCTTCTCTAAATTTCTTGTAGAATTCGGCAGTGAATCCATCAGGGCCTGGGCTTTTCTTTGTTGGGAGGTTTTTAATTACATCTTCAATTTCATTGGCTGATATTGGTTTATTTAGGATTTTTAAATCTTCTTGATTCAGCTTTGGTAATTCATACGAATCTAGGAATCTGTCCATTTCTTCTGCATTTTCCATCTTAGTAGAATATAAATTTTCAAAATAGGTATAGATGATCTTCTGGATTTCTGCAGGGTCCGTCGTGATATCACCCTTTTCATTTTCAATTGCATGGATTTGAGTCTTTTCTTTTCTTTTTTTAATAAGGTTGGATAAGGGTTTGTCAATCTTATTTATTCTTTCAAAGAACCAACTTTTTGCCTCATTGATTTTTTGTATTGTTTTTTTAGTCTCCAATACATTAATTTCTGCTCTGATCTTTATAATTTCCTCCCTTGTACGGGCTTTTGGCTTAACCTGCTCTTCTTTTTCTAGAAGCTCGAGGTTCACCCTTAAGTTGTTTATTTGCGCTTGCTCTATTTTCCTGATATAAGTATTTAATGCTATAAATTTCCCTCTTAGGACTGCTTTCATTGTATCCCATAAGTTCCGGTATGTTGTACTGTCGTTATCATTCAGTTGTAGAAAGTGTCTAATTTCTTCTTTAATTTCATCTGTGACCCATTGGTTGTTCAGGAGGGTGCTGTTTAATTTCCATGTGTTTAGGGAGTTTTTGTGAGATCTTTTGCCATTGATTTCCAATTTCATTGCACTATGGTCTGATAATATGCATGGGATAATTTCAATTCCTTTGCATTTACTTAAGCAGGTTTTATGAGCTAGTATGTGGTCTATTTTGGAGAACGTCCCATGTGCAGCTGAGAAAAATTTGTATTCTGGTGTTGTGGGATGGAACACTCTGTAGACATCTACTAAGTCCATTTGTTCAAAAGTTTGGTTCAGTTCTACTATTTCATTATTGATTTTCTGTCCAGTTGATCTATCTTTTTGTGACAGTGGAGTATTGAGATCTCCCAATATAATTGTATTAGTGCTTATTTGATTTTTCATGTCCTTTAGTACTTGTTTTATATAGCTGGGTGCATTGGTATTTGACGCATATATATTTATGATCGTTATCTCTTCCTCTTGGATTGTTCCCTTTACAAGGATGTAATGACCGTCTTTATCTCTCTGAATCCTTCTTGGCTTGAAGTTCACTTTGTCTGCAAAAAGAATAGCTACCCCTGCTTTTTTCTGGGTTCCTGTGGCATGGAGTATTGTTTTCCATCCTTTGACTTTCAGTCTATGAATTTCTTTCTGAATTAAATGTGTTTCTTGTATACAGCATATTGTTGGATCTTGCTTCTTGATCCATTTCGCCAGTCTGTGCCTTTTGATTGGTGAATTGAGACCGTTAACATTGATGGTTAAAACTGATATGTATTGACTTATACTTGTCATGATATTTTCCTGTTGTTGGTTCCCACTCTTTGTTTTTCCCCTTTCCTGCTATTTAATTATCTGCCCTGCCTGGTGGATTCCTTCTGTTGGGGTTCCTATCTCTTTCTAGAATGTCCTTCAGAACATTTTGGAGTGCTGGTTTGGTGGTCATAAATTTTCTCAGATGTTCTTTGTCATGAAAGTATTTTATTTCTCCATCAATTTTGAAAGATAGTTTTGCAGGGTACATCAATCTGGGTTGAAAATTATTTTCCTTTAGAGCTTGCAATACATCATTCCAAGCTCTTCTTGAATTGAGGGTTTGTGCTGAAAAGTCAGCAGTGATGCTGATGGGTTTTCCTTTATAGGTGATTTGTCTCTTCTCCCTAACAGCTTTTAAGATTCTGCCCTTCTGTTGAATTTCTGGGATCTTGACTATAATATGTCTGGCTGAAGTTTTTTTTGATCATGTCTAGTTGGTGTTCTAAAAGCTTCACTTATAGGGGCGTCAAATTCCTTTTCTCTTTCAGGAAAGTTCTCCCTGATTATGTCTTTGAACAAGGTTTTAATGTCATTGATGCTATCTCCTGCTTTTTCATTTATTCCAATTATTCTTAAGTTATTTATCTTTGAGTCATCTAGCAGCTGCTGAATTGATTTTTCATGGTCCCTTGCTGTTTTTAAGAATTCTTCCTTTTCATGATCACTAATTGCAAGCCTGTCTTCTATATCTGAGAACCTGTCCTCGCATTGGCTTAATCTGCTACAAATACTTTCAATGGAATTTTTGTTCTCTTGGATATCTGCTTGAATCTGCCTTATGGATTCCATTTCTTTCCTATGCTGAGCATTCATGGTTTCTATAGTTTTCTTAAGCTCATCTATTTTTTTATCTGTATCAGCTATAGTGTCCTTAAGCATGGTCTTCAATGTGGACATTATCTCTGCAGTTATCTGTGAGATTATTTCTGTTTTAATTTTTTACAGAGCCTCATTCAGTTGCTTTGTTGTTACCACCTCAGATAGGCCAGGTGGGTGGCTTTCGGATTGTCCCACCTTGTTGCCCCCTAGGTTTGCCTTTGGTGAATTGGATGTGTGGGGTTGCATCTTGTTTAAGTGTCGTCTCATTTTTTCTTTCTTTAATTCCTGGGGTGATGTTTGCAAATTACCTATAGTAGGTTACTTTATTGCTAGTGTTTAAGATCCTTAGAAGATGACTACTTCTCTGCAGTATCTTCCAAGTGGAGCTTGCTTTTGGGTTTTGAGCTTTCTGCCAGATCCTACCTCTTCAATTTGTTGGGTATGAGAAGTTGCTACCTGTTTGGCCCAGTCCTTGATTCTTTGGTACTGTGCCACTGTATTTTCTGTGTCCCTTAGTCAATCTCAATCATGAAATATCAGGAAGTAAAGATGTTTAGAACAATTATTTCACATTTGGCTATAATGTTAACTAAAGCATCAAACACAGCCTAGAATATGACAGACTGAGCTAACCAGTTATTTACCACTTTTAGCTGTATAGAGTTGTGGTTATATAACAAAATCTAAAACACACCAGAAAAATTATATGCAGTATACAAGTCCTATGTATGTCAATTTTTCCCTGAGGAGTTTAAATTTAAAATGAGTTAAGGAGGAAATAGAGTGTTGGGAGAATAGGAAGGAATTAGATGTAAGGTTAGAGGACCAAGAGGGATCCCACTAAAATTGGGACACTGGTGCAGAGGACTGGTGGTAAAAAGAGAAGGAAGGGATAAAAGGAAGAACAGATCACAACCACAATCACAAAGAAGTTAGAGGCACTGTTTACACTCATATAAAAAACCAGAGAGAATAATGAAGGAAAGAGCAAATACACATACAGAAACAAAAACGAAGATAAAAACAATAAAACAGACAAAACAAAAATAAAACCCCACCAAAAACAAAACAAAACAAAACAAAACAAAACAACCCTTCGCCAGAACAAAAAAGAAATGAGAAAAAAAATAAAAAAATAAAAAAGAATCAGTTCCAGGTGTTGACTCTGCTGTAGGCAGGCAGCGTGTGGTGACAGAGTCCTGTTCCGTGCAGGTCGGTCCCAGCAAGCCAGGAGCAGCCCTCTGGCAGGCGGTGAGCAGAGGCCCGTACTTTCAGGCAGAGACCAGTCTAGCCCGCCTGCTGCTCTCAGCGCCCTTTCACTATCCCTGGGCCTGAGAGGCGCAGCGCGCTGTCCGGAGTGCAGGTTCCCTGCACTGGTTTCCCGCCGCTCTGATTTTCACCACGCCCCCCACAATGGTGCTGGGCCAGTCGCTCTCTGGCGCGGGACAGGTGTGGCTGAGAGACCAGTCTCGTTCGCCTGCTGACCTCAGCACACTTTCGTGGGCCTGAGAGGTCCCGCGCTGCCCTGTCTGGAGCACGAGTGTCCAGCGCTGTTTTTCTTTCGCGCTGCTCTGAGTTTCGCCACACCCCCCACAATGGCGCCCGGCTGGTCGCTCTCTGGCGCGGGGCAGCTGTGGCTGAGAGACACTCACCGCCGGCTAGCGCAGTTCTCCGCAGCTCCCCCGCCTCGCCGCTGTCTCAGGATCCTCCGTGGGGGCTCCCTGGGCGCCAGCTGTCACCGTGTGTCCGTAGAATTGAGCTTCTGTCGCGCTGCAATTCCTGGGATGGTAGAAGGCGCGCGCGCGCGGTCTGCTCCTTCTTCTTTGTTGGAAATCACCCTTCACTGTTGCTGGGGGTCCCAGATTGCACTTCAGAACTTTTCTGGGTTCCGGGGAGGCATCTCCCCACCTCCTGTGCTTTCCCGGTCGCTATATTCCCGTGTTCCAACGGTAACTTTTAGAGAGAGTTTCGCTGCCTGCTTCTTACTCATCCGCCATCTTTTTCCTCCCTCTTAATACAAGATTTAATTCTTATCTTCTTATATTAGAAACAGCTGGCTGTCTGGCAAGATTTTTGCCTCCTCTTTAGAAGACAGAGTTTTCACTGGAAGCTGTCCAGTTGAGGACCTTCTTTACCTATTTCTCTGCACCTGGTATGACCTTGCTTCTGGTTCTCACCCACTGAACATGAACACAAGTGGTGTGTGGCATTTTAAGGTTAATACTGAAGAAGAAATACTGCCTCTAGCCTCTTCCTTCTTCCACCAGCTGGATTTATTTGAAAGTGAAGCCTCAGGGAAAGACTGAACAAGATAGAAGTGGGCTGGAGACTTGTGGTACAGCATGGAGGAAAGATGGCCACCAACTGAAGGATAAATGCCTTCAGTGCCTAAAAGAGTGAGAAATAAAACTCTACTGAGTTGTATATTTTGGATTTATTATTTACTACCACTAACACTATCCTAACTAATATAAAAATTGGTACCTTGAAGGAAGTACTCTGTAATAAATCCCTAAAGTAACTGTTATTGGCTCGACGCTTAAGTAGCCAATTGAAAAGGAACAAATGTTGGGTGCTAGAAATGTGGAGACCCAGGTTCTACACTGGGAAAGCATTGTAAAAATAACGTTTATAACTTGAAAGGCAGAATCCATTCCTACAATGGATCAATGACTGTTAGGCATTCACAATTCTTCATTTCCTTAACAGGAGATTATATTATGATTATCTTACTCCTGTTTTTTCCTTCTATACAAGAATGGTAGATGATTTTTTTCAGTATTGAGGATTCAACCACGACTTTCAAACTGAGCTGCATACCCAGCCCCTTTTTACTTTGGGTCAGGATCTTACTAAGTTGCTAAGTTGACCAGACTGGATTTAAACTTATGATCCTCCTGTCTCAGACTCGCGGAGTGCTGGGATTACATGATGGGCCACCATTCCTGGTTCAGATAACTTCTTTATATGTTTGTGTATCACTGTACTGAGAAGAGCTTTGACTGGGAAAGACTCATCTTATACAGAGAGGCTGGATTTTGTGTGGTATGTTTTAACTGGATCAGACTTTAGCATGTGTCCTTGGACAAAGAAAGATGTAAATATAGATATTTGGTGAAAAAAAAAAAAAACCCAAAAAACAAAAAACAAAAACCAGCAGACTGAGGAAAAGCCAAAATTTCTGCTTTTTCGTCCATATTATGAACCAAATTTCATCGAACCTAACTTTCCATTGATTGCAAACCATACAGTATTTATGTACTACTAAGAAGGAAAAAGTGCTACCAACTAAATTTGCATTTACGTTGAATAGTAAAATTGTCATTGATTGAACAATACGTTCTAATTGAAAAGATGTTAAAATGTGAGAAAAATATGAGAATTAGGATTTATGGAAAGCAATAATTTTTCCAAGAACTGGCTGTCTCATTAGAGACTATGTTTCCTGGTCCTGTCACTGTTTTCACCAGTAAAGTATGAATGGATTTGAGGGTCACTTCTGGGCCACGCTCTGTAAGACACAGGTGACTTCTCCACACTCTTTTTCCTTCACTGGTTGAAAGCAGATGACGGTGAGGTATAGGATGACAGAGCCATAGGCGGGGGGAAGAAACCCCTGAGTTTCTGGATCATCAAATGGAGGAAAGTTACCCATAGAGCAGGAACATCCATCTTAATGTGAATGAAGAATAGGCTTCAATTTTTTTCTTTTTCTTTTTTTCTTTTTTTGTGGCAGGCTGGCCTTGAATTCACTATGTAGCACAAGCTGGCCTTGAACTCATGGTGATCCTCCTGCCTCTCTGCCTCTCGAGTGCTGGGATTACAGGCATGTGGCACCATGCCCAACTTTAATTTTGTTTTTAAAATATATATCTTCAGCATTTATTTTTTATCATCATTAGTAGTATCCTAATTCACACATTCTCTTGCCTGGATTGTTGTAAGGATTTAAAAAAATTATTATGTATAATTTTTTTTTTTTTTTTTTTACAGTGCTGGTGATTGAACTCAGGCCCTCACTCATGCTAAATACATACTCTACCACTGAACTACTCCTCCAGCTCATGCAAAGTTTTGGAGTGGCTGGCATATAATAAATGCTAAATTAATGTAAACTATTATTAAACTATTATTAATCAGAATTCTCTTTAAAAATGCAAACAGCCTTGAAGAAGTATCTTTGACTTTTTTTTTTTTTGTGGGTACAGGGGGTCGACCTCAGGACCTCGCGCACCAGCAGGCACCCGTGCCGCTGAGCGATATCACCCGCCCTTTTTTCGTATGTGGGTTCCAGGAGTCAAACTGGGGTCCTTGCGCTTGCCAGGCAGGTGCGTACACTGCTGAGCCATCTCACCGGCCCCTGATCTTTGACTTTTACCTGTGGGTTTTAGAAAGTTATACTAGAAAACAATTTCTTTCTTTTTTTTTTTTAATGTGGGTACTTGGGAGTTGAACTCGGGACCTCGTGCTTGCCAGGCAGGCGCTTACACCGCTGAGCTGTCTCACCGGCCCCCAGAAAACAATTTCTATAGTAGAAAAAAATCCAAGTTCTGTCTCTTTAGACAGAAGTAAATTTAGTCATCCTCTGAGAGGATGAATGGGTTGCTCCAAAATCACTTTATTTTTTTATAATTACTTTACTGTTAATTAATTGCTTTCTGTTTCAACCAGGAAAGAGCAGGCTGCTGTAGAAATGAGACTTTGGATGAGAAGGACGAATACAGATTCACCCAAAGTTGCTTAGTCGTAAGTAATATATATTATGGATATTTCTCTGGATTTGCCCCCCACAGCTGTTAAGGGCTGAGCCATTGACACAATGTGTCCCAGCCCTTCTGCCATGACAGAGTTGCACAGCCATGAACACATCACCAAGCTGAGGCAACTTGGAACCAGTGTGAAATTGGCTCCCGGAGAGTTTGTATTAGGTGCAGGGAGCCTATCTGTTATACAACATCATGCCTAGAGTCAGTTTTACGGCCTAGAAAAAGTCATGAGCAGGCCAAAATCACAGGAAAGCAGAAATTTTACATAAATGAAGGGATCTGGTCTACAGAGATAAGAATGAGGGAGACACTCAGGAAAGAGCCGAGGAGAGTAGCCCATAGTGCCCAGGATTTATACAGCGTGACCTCCAGCTCGACAGTTTATCAGTTCCCATCCTCAGCTCCCATGAGGCTGGAGAACAGCCTCTTCATGATTCCTAGTGTCCTTAAAAATAAGCCCACTCTCAAGAGATCTGAGCGACACATGTTGGTTTCTGTTCCTGCCCACCAGGGACTTGGCAATGACATAATAAATGACTAAGTCAATTTAAAAAGCTCCCCTTACCAAACTTGCTTACTTACTGTCAAGGAACAGCAGTAACTATAATGCCAAGTCCACTACTGCCTAGAGGAAAGGGGTTCTTTAACTTCCTTCTGGTGGTGGAACTATGCCCCCCGCCCCGTTTCTTCTTGTGATTCTGGAGTCAATAATCTTCTAGAGAAGACATCATCTCAGCAATAATTTGAATTGATGGGCTCAAATTTTTCATATTTCTGTCCCACTAGATCAAATAAACGTATTTTTAGATATTGTCCTATTTCGATTTTTTTTGGAGGAGGAGGAATAGAAGATCTTTCCATGCTAATAGTAATACATGTTCACTGCAGAAACTTTTGATAATATAAATATAAGTCAAAGAAGGATTGTAGAAATGACTTACAGGTTTAGCACCAGTAGACAAATCATCAACAAGTTTTAGGACCCCATCCTAACAATGACGACAATGTAATCACATCACTATCTTGATCGCCCTTAAGAATTCATGTTATCTTACTGGTTGCCTTTCCTCATGTGTTCACAGGCATTTTCTTCAAATAGATTACCAAGGACCAGATTTGAATTACTGGGAAATACTTTTGGAATCAAGCTTCCTGATTCTTTCTGATGTACAAGAATGCATTTACTTTATTCAATTCCTTTGTTCTCTAGGAAATGAAATCATTATCTAACAGATATCCTGCATGTCATAAGGATGAGGAAACTTATAAAGAGCATCCCTTGTTCTTTATGTCCTCTCATTGCTTTTTATCAGAGGTAAATGAAAGCAAATTCTTTACTTCCTTGCTGTGTCTTTTTAGTTCCTGTTAAAACACCAGATCTACATGACTTCAATTCCAAAGAGGTCTGCTTGGCTACAATCAATGGTTTGTTTTCTCCTCTCCTTATTTTGGGTTTTCGCTGGGCCCCCTTCTGTTCACTTTCTCAGATGCAATATTTCATTCTTTTCCCCTTTCAGGCTAGCATTAATTATCTTTGTTCCTCTTATTATGGTCTTTTGCAAGATTTAGTTGACCTTCTCTTTTTTTAGTTACCATATTTCAAGATTTAATTGACTTTCTTTTCTTTTATTTGCCATATTTTAAAAATAAATCATCCCTATCCCGTGTTACTTGCTTCTCATGCCAGTCACCTACTGTTTTAGTAAACATCTACTCTTTTAATTATCAAAGTAGGAATATAGCTGGGAGTTCTAAAGGTGTTTTACTTTCCTTCACACATAAAATTTTTACTATTGGACATATTTATCTCCATTTCCCACTAATAAAGGTGACAGAGTCAAAGTACTCACTATTCTAAAATCTAGTAACTCTCCATTGTAGTTTTCTGTTTCCTTGGGTTGTTCCATTATTAAGTCCACATTTTTTTTGACAGACCGTTTTAGGAGAATAACATTCTCTTGATTAGATTTTCAGAGGCTTATGTTTCCATTCTTTTTAAATGTTATCATTTTCTAAGCTAGTGAATATTCACACTTTACTCTTGATGTGCAGATTTTGCTAGAGTTTTGTTAGGAGATTAGTGGATCATCTGCTTAGTCTAAGCACATTTAAACGCCAAGAGTTATAACTGAGGTTCAGAGCTCCTCAGCAGCTGGGATAGGTGGACTATAGGAGAGTCCGTCAATATTCATTCAGCTAACAGCTATTTACAAAATTCCTTGTTATGTGCTGGATACTGTTTACCTCAGGTAAGATGGACACAATCTTTGCTCTCAAGGGACTCATGGTCTACTGGGGAGATGAACCTATAGATAGGATGTGTTGCATACATTGCGTTGGCACCTGCCATTGGGGTGAGTACAGAGTTAAGAGAAGCACAGATTAGGTGGAAATGATGAGAAAGGATAATGTGATGTGTAGAGACTTGCAGGGCTAGAAGAGGTGGAGGAGGTGTATTCTGGAGAGAAAAAAGAGCTGAAACCAAATCACGCAGACATGAGAAAGGATGTTTGGAGGACTTCAAGGGACTGTACATAGCTGGTGATGGTGTGTGTGGAGGTGGCAGTGGATGGTGTTAGAGGACTAGGAAAGAGGCAACCAGACTGTGAATGGGCTGTGGGCCATACTGGAGAGTTTGCATTTACCCTGGAGATGCTGAGAAATCACTGTAGAATTTTAAGTAGACATCTAATAATCAGCTTTGTGATTTACTAGAAAAGTCAGCATCTGCTAGCAGTTGAGGTTATGGACGCGGCTCACACGTGGAGGGCTATTTCTCCCATGGACTGAGGCTGGCATCGGCGAAGGTCAAAGGGGTCAAGACCACCCTGCCCCACCTGGACGTGTGGCTCTTCCTCCTTTCCTTCTTCTTCTCCCTCTTCGCTCTTTTTTCCTAGCCCCTCAGCCTTTTTCTTCTCCTAAACATTCTCAGGACGTTCTTAAAACTCGAAAAGTTCTTAAGGTGGTTTAAAAGAAATGGGTTGGTGAAAACTTTCCAGTTTAGTTGTAGATGTCTTTTTTTTTTTTTTTTTTTTTTTTTTGGTGAATGTTACATTACTTACCAGAAGAATTTCTTTTCACTGATGCTCAAAGCTCTTATTATCCCTTTTTCTACCTGTAATTATTACTAGCCATTATCACTGTTGATACAGAGAGGGGGAAATACACATTCAAATAAATTCATTATACTATTGACTTGTACTTGTTGTAGAGATTTACTGGTAGATTGTGAAAACTACAAGTGATCTTTTTCTTTTTTTGTAGTTTTTAAACTGTAGGTTGTGACCCATGTGTAAGTCATGAAGTCAGTTTAATGCATTATGAACTAATTTTTTTTTTTTTGAGACAAGAGTCTCACTATGTAGTTCAGGCTGGCCTTGAACTCACTGTGTAGCCCAGGCTGGCCTTGAACTCATGACAATCCTGCCTCAGCTTCCTGAGTGCTGAGACCACAGGTATGCACCACTACACCCGGCATGACCTACACTTTTTTTTTGGAAAAAGGACATAGTCTATAATAAAAATATCAGTATGTACTGAACAGTGTCAACATTGTTTTGTGAAACTTTGGTTTTAGTTATTGGCATATATACAGTATTTATACATGTAGGTAATATAAAACATACTGGATGGGTAGTGACCAAAAAATTAAGTTAAAAAACAGCTTTTAAAAAGTTTTGAAAAATACTATCCAGGGCTGGGCACAGCGGCACATGCCTGCAATCCCAGCACTCAGGAGTCTGAGGCAGGAGAATTGCCTCAAGTTTGAGGCCAGCCTGGGATACATAGTGAGTTCAAGGCCAGCCTGAACTATGTAATGAGACCCTGTCTCAAAAACCAAAAACCTATCCAAAACAAAACGAAACAAACAAAGAAAACCACTGTCCAAGATCCACCTTTTCCCATTGCGAAGCTGGAAGAAACTTAAAAACCAGAGAAACAGGGGCCAGGGATATAGTTCAGTGGCATGGCGCCTGCCTGGCAAGGGTGAGGTCCTGAGTTCAATTCCCGGTTCCCAAAGACAAAACAAAACAATAAAACAGAGAAACTGACTCATCCAAGTCCAGAAATAGTGACAGAATATTTGAACTTGGGTATCCTAACAAATGTTATGTTTTCTGAACAAAAGTTGATTAATTGTCTAACCTGAAGACTGGACATTGTGGATTTAATTTATTTGTAAGTCAAATTGTGAAAGATGATCACAGGTTCGTCACTCTTTGTGATCTTAGCAGTTAGGAGGAAGCATACTGGTTTTCTTTTTTGCTTTGCATCAAGATGAGCATTGGGTTGTCAGTTCATGTGTTTTTTTCTTTCTTCTTCTTGATGCTGGGGATGGAGCCCAAGGCCTTGCACATGCTAGGTAAATACTCTACCACTAGGCCATGTCTGCAGCCCCTATGCTGTTTGTTAAAATTTCTTTTTTTTGTGGGCAAATTTAAGATTATCTATCATCTATCTATCTATCTATCATCTATCTATCTATCTATCTATCTATCTATCTATCTATCTATCTATGCTTATGTTTACAAATAAAGAAATCTAGCTGTTCTGTTTCTAAATTAAATGGCTGGATAATTATTTCCTTTCATATTCCTTAAACATCTTGAAAAATAAACATTGGATCATGTTTAGAGGATTTACACCTGAAATTGAGGAACTGTTTGGTGGACCTTTACAGTCCCCTCTGGCTTTATGATGCTATTGGATTTACCTTTGAAATCAGTTTGGATTTCCTTTTCTTTTTTTCAAAAAATTAAAATTTTCTCTTTTTTTCACATAGTATTTTAGAGCAATTTCAGGAAGGCATTGTGGCTTAGCGAAGAATATCAGAATAGGAATTGATAGATCTGGGTCCTGAGCCTGCTTGTCACCTAACTTATTATTATTGGGAGGAGGTAGCAGGTTCCATTACATCTTTGGGTCTTAATTTCTTCATCTGAAAATGGAGGAAGTGAGTCTGGATTGCTGCAATCGGTTGGTGTTTCCTAACCATACGAAAGTTATGAGTTACTTTTCAAATGTGGTAGAAACCATGGCCTAGAAAAATGCATGTATGTATATAGTGATAAATTTTTTGGGTAAAATTTTATGAAGTTCCTGGATTTTTCTAACTGTTTAATCATGGTTTCAAAACCCTGCTTTAAGAAACTTCCTGTTTATCATACAATTTGCTCGAGTCTCTGCATTTCCTCTTTTGAACTTCCTAAGGAATTCCTACTTTTGCCTCCTTCCTTTTTCCCTTGTACTTCCCCAAAGAGATCCTCCATAGTTCAAGGACTGGTAGGGCTGGAAGGAAGCGTGGTCATCCATGATCATCATCTCATTTCCTTCTGGTCTCTTACCTTCACTTATCGGTACCTCTTGTTTGTCAATTCAGTAACTTGATAGTGTTTTTTCCTTTGAACATTGATGTGGGCAATACAACCATAAAATCCATTTTTCACATAAATGCTGTTTATTCTTTTTTTTTTTTTTTTGTGGGTACTGGGGGTCGACCTCAGGACCTCACACGCCAGCAGGCGCCTGTGCCGCTGAGCGATATCACCGGCCCTTTCTTCGTATGTGGGTTCCAGGAGTCGAACACGGACCCTCACACTTGCCAGGCAGGCGCTTACGCTGCTGAGCCATCTCAGCGGCCCAATGCTGTTTATTCTTTCATTCTACAAATCTTTACTGAGCATTTCCTTGGATAAGGCAAGGTGCTCCGTGCCAAGGATATGATGGTAAACTAGATGGACATTGCCCTTGCCTCAGGAGGCTTATATTCCAGTGGAGAGACCAACAAAAAAGTGGCGATCAATAAATGAACAAACTTCCTCCCAGCTGAGATATATAGTGAGAAAGAAGCACATAGGAGTTGAGGAGGAGAATTACAAGGCAGAAATCCTTTTTAAAAAGAGCAGTCAGGAAAGCTTTCTCAGAAGGTAAAGCTTGAACAGTGGCTAAAAGATAAGAAAGTGTTTGCCGTGCAAAAGGGGAAGAAAAAAAGTGACTGACATGCGCTACGGTTCTGTGCCAGGAAAGTTTGGGGAACTGAAAGAAGAACAATGAGCCTGGAACTTAGTGAGTCAGAGATGGTGCAAGATGGAATTGGACAGCAGCTAAACCCAGTAGGGCATTGTAGGACACAGTAAGGGGTTGGACTGCATTCTACCGTGAAGTGTATCACAGCAATTACATGTAGGGACTTTGAGGCCAACATGCCAGAGCTTGGACCTCAGCTCCATTCCTTTCTATCTGTAGGTACCCCCATTTCAGATCTGGCCATACCCATCTTGGAGGGTCTTTGGCTATTTGGTCTGCTCCTGCTGCCAATGTGACACACAGCTGTGTCTGAACTTTGACAGACTTCACGTGGACCAACCAGATAGCACCTTGCGTTGAGCCCACACTGTGCACCTGTCATTCTTCGCCCAGGTGCATTTCCACTGGCATAAAGACCTGCTTGTGGGCACGAATGCAAGAAAGCTGAGCCTTGTGGGCGTTAACCAGTGAGAGAGAGAGAGAGATCGAGAGAGAGATCAGTTCTCTTTCACTCAGATGGAGTGTGCTGAGATAGACACGGGGTGGTGGTAGTGGTCAAGGGACTCAAGCAACCAGTTGTACCTGATACCCTGCTGTAGTTCGTCTTGATAAGTTGCCACATTGTACTGTTGTCCATCCTCGTTTCCCAAGACTGCACTCCCTGATGAAGGTGTGGGCCACCTGCATTCGCTGAGGCCTCTTGAACAAAAATGGCATCTCAGTGCCTCAGTTTCTTCTTCTGGTAAATATAACTTACAATAGCAGGATATGCTTTCCAGGGGTTAATATTAAATAAATTATTATATAAAGTACTCTTAGGATGGTGCTTGACACATAGTAGATGTTGTATATGTGCTCATTTTATTACTATAATTTATTCTAAGTGAAATAGGAGCCATTGAAAAATTTAAGAATATCATGATCTGATTGGCATTCAACCCCGAAGGATTTTAGTTGTATGCCAGGAAATGGAGATGAAGAACAAATATATATTTCAGAATATCACAGTACACCTCCGATCCTTGAACATGAACCCTTTCTATCGAAAAGAGATACAACTCAAACGATGCTGGTACATCATTAGGATCCTATTCAGTTGTTCTTAGTAAGTGAAGCCTATCATCACACTGAATAAATAGGTCTCCCAGTGTGAGGCCACTCAGGTTTGCAGGCTCTGTTTAGTCTTGTCAGGCTCTAAAAACGGAGTGCTCTCTGCAAAGAGGGAGCTTCATCCTTCCAGACATCTGGCATGATTGAGCTGAGAGTTAATCTTGTCTCTTGCTGTAAGTCTCTACGGAGGTGTTCATGTAATATTGACTTTTCCTTCATTTATAACCCATTTATTCATTCCTTTGCCCTCAGCTACTGTTCTTTTTTCTTTTCACCTGTACTCAAACTTTTCCACCTTTGGAAGGGACATCAGGTTTGTTTCGTCACCGTGCCTGTCTATACTGCAGGCAGCAATACTAGTCTAGCAAGTGCCTCCTCCTCACCTTCCTATTGAGACAGGGAAAGGTTACATAAGTGTGGAACTAGTGGGCTATATTTACCACCATGCAGGCCAGCTGCTGTCACGGTTAACCTCAAATTCGCCAGATGGGGTGGAGGCGTAACCCACCTGCATTAGGCCCTTAGGAATTCTGCCATAAGGTTTAAAGACATAATTACGGTTTCTTGCTTAGAAAGCATCCCTGCTTCCAGCAATCGTGGTTACAAGACCTGGTTCCAGAACTCCCTCTGCCCTTTCATCAGAAGATATCCTTCCACATAAAATATTGTCTGTTCATCTTGGAATTGTCATCCCCACACCAAGCAGCTCTAGTTGGTCAATGGAGACCTGCTGAT
Organism: Erethizon dorsatum; assembly: GCA_028451465.1. NCBI lineage: Eukaryota > Metazoa > Chordata > Mammalia > Rodentia > Erethizontidae > Erethizon > Erethizon dorsatum. Next base: position 25,405,722 of record CM051831.1, read on the forward strand.
AGGGCACTGAAGAATTCAGCAGCTCCCCATGCAGTTCCAGAGTCAGGCTGGGGGTATGGAGAGAGGCTCCACTTGTTCATATCTTTTCCTTGCATTCTCCAAATAGCAGGATCATCATAAAGGAAACAACAAAGGACCCAGATAAAGAGATGCAGAGGGCAAGGATTGTAGGAAGAGGGGAGGGGATGTCAGAAGAGCATGTTGGCTTTATATTCAAAACATTTTCCCAGCCAAGTGTAGTGGCATCTGAGGCAGAAAGATTGCAAGTTGAAGCCCAGCCTGGTCATCTCAGCAACAGCCTGTCTCAAAAATAAAAAATAAAAATGGGCTGGGGATATAACTCAGTGCAAAGGCTCTGGCTTCAATCACCATTACCAACACACACATACATACACACACTTCCCAAACTGGGTGCCATATTGTACACCTGTAATCCCAGCTACTTGGGAGGCTGAAGGAGGATCTCAAATTCAAGGCCAGCCTAAGCAATTTAGTGAGACCTCGTCTCAAAATAAAATTTAACAAAGGGGAAGGGGCTGGGAACGTACCTCAGCCCTATAGCACTGGCTTAGCGTGTGTGTAGGCCCTGAGTTTAATCTCCAGCACCAAAAATAAATAAATAAACAAAATAAAATAAAATAAAAAATAAAATTCCAAGTCCAACTGTTGTCAGGTAGTTTCTTTAGAAATGCCTCACCAATTAAAAGTATTCCAGGTCCTTCTTGCCTTGAACAAAGAATTGGATGCGAGAAGCCAAAAATGGTACCAAAAGCTTATTTGAAAAGTGACGGGTGAAAGGGTAAGGGAAGAACCAGCTCTGTAGAGCAAACTTGGGCTGAACAAAGAGAGGATAAAAGCAAAAATAAAAGTCGTTCTAGGAGCCACTGAGTGGGCTAGGGTGAGAAGTCATGACAGTGGGCTCCTCCCGGAATCTTGTCTCTTTTATGCCATCCACATTTCATGGGAGCCCATGAGAAGTTCCACATACAGGGTCCTGGGAATTATTTGACGCTGTCCTGGGATCTTGTAGTTGACAGGTGCTGCTTATTTTTCCAGCCAGCTTTGCCGTGCCCTATCTCCTATATCACAACCAGGTCTCACCAACACTTAGTCGCATCCCAGTTCAAGTCACCATCCCTCTCCTCTGGATTATTTCAACAGTCTTTCACTAGTTTCCCTGCTTCTGTCCTTGGCCCCTGCAGTCTGATCTCAACACAGTGTCCTGAGTTATCCTGTAGGACCTTCAGATCATGTTACTCTTCTGCTTAACATCTTTCAACAACTCTCCTTCTCATCCAGCATAAAATCCAGGGCCTTTCACCACCCCTGTCATCTGGTCAGGTTCTTTTTGATTTTATCTTTTATTAGACTTTACCCTCCCCACCTCCACCCCCACTTCTTTTACTCTAACACAGCCTCACCGGCCCCCTTGCTGCCTCTCAAGCATTACAGCACGCGTCCAGCTCAGGACCTTCTACTCTGTTCCTTCTGGTGGCTGTGTGACTCCCGCATATATCCCCATGGGTGCCTTACTCAGCTCCACCGTGCCTTCGTTCAGATCCTACCTTCTCATGAGCAGTTCTTGACCTCCCTCCAACCCCACCAACCAAGGTATGGTTTCCCTTCCTTATGTTATTTTCTCCAGGACATATTCTGTCATGTTAGGTGCATTAACCCACAGCAAAGACTCTTGGCTCCCACTCTCTGTCCAGCCTTGATCCTCAGTTCTTCATCAGCTGCAGTTCTTGTGAGCAGGGTGTCAGGAGGTAGGGGGGAATTTGGATGATATTTCCTCCTGATGGTTCAGGTTTTTCTCAGTTTGGTGTCTATTAATTGAGGGTACCGTTTGTTTCACTATCTTTTGCACTTTTGTGACATCATCAACTGAAAATATCGCTAAATATTAACTTCCAAGAGTGTTCTCCCTAATTCTACTCAAGTAAATTTTTGCAGCTCTCTTTGTTTTTATCTGTATCTGACAGGAATTTTTATCTGTTTTGTTCACTATTGGATATTCAACATGTAAAACACCCCTGGCATATAGTACGTAACCAATAAACATTTGAATTAGCACTGAATTAGTGGATGGCTCACAGGCTATGCATATCCTGTACATGACTCCTCTGTTCTTAAAGACTAATGATGTTGGGCCGGTGAGATGGCTCAGCGGCGTAAGCGCCTGCCTGGCAAGCGCGAAGGCCTGAGTTCGACTCCTGGATCCCACATATGAAAAAAAGGCCGGTGATATCGCTCAGCGGCACGGATGCCTGCTAGCGCACGAGGTCCTGAGGTCGACCCCCGGTACCCACAAAAAAAAAGACTAATGATGTAAACCATTTAAGTATAATGCCAACATTTTCCCTTTTAATAAGTCCACAACCAGAAATTCGTAACACCTTACATTTACATAACACTGCAAAATATAATATACTTCCACATACATCTCATTTAATCCTCACAACAACTTTCTTTTTCAATTTTTCACAGGAAGCCAAATCTGAGAGAAATAGAGTGTTTTAGTCAAAGGCACAGGAAACTGAATCATAGAGGAATCAAGTGATTTGCCTAAAGTCCACATGAGAGAGCCAAGATTTAAACTCAAGATATTCTGACTGCAAATTTGATGCAATTTCCATTCCAAAACCTCAAGTCTTTGGTTGTGCATTGGATCAGTAGTCTATGTCTTCTCTGACCCCGTATCATTAGCATCTGCCTGCTGCCTTTGTCCAATAAATATCAGAAGTCATAACACAGTTGATCAGGTTCGCTTCAGTTCTTATTGACTGTGCTAACCTAGCAAAACTGGGGCCAAATGGATGGTCTGCCTGGTTAAAAAATCAAAGATGGATGTTCTCAATCTAGCTTATTTGCAAAAATTTCAATATGGGTTCGAGCTATAAACGTGAGAACCAAAGACTCTAAAACTCAGTCTAGGGGGCCGGTGAGATGGTTCAGCGGCTTAAGCGCCTGCCTGGCAAGCGCGAGGGCCTGAGTTCGACTCCCGGAACCCACATACGAAAAAGGGGCCGGTGATATCGCTCAGCGGCACGGGCGCCTGCTGGCACGTGAGGTCCTGAGGTCGACCCCCCGGTACCCACAAAAACAAAACAAAACAAAACAAAACTCAGTCTATCTAGAATTGCATGCAGATAGGGACTTAACTAAGTTTCAGTCAAACGATTTAAATAAATCATCCTGTAGCTTCAAAATTACCATAGCCATTAACAAGGAATAGATTTTTAAAATCGATGATCAAGGGCCAGGGATACAGCTCAGCGGCATTGCGCCTGCCTGGCAAGTGTGGCGTTGTGAGTTTGATTTCTGGTACCAAAAGAAAAAAAAAAAGTTAATGATCAATTCTAAAGAAGCAAGCACTATCTTATAAGCAGTACTGAAATCTTTACATGAATAGCTATTGAGTGCCTACTATGTGAAAAGCATAATGCTATCTCTTTCCTTCATGTTCATCCATAAGCAAATATTTAGATTTTTTGACCTTCTTTGTGAACTTTCTTCACTCTCAGTCACTCATCCTCTTTCTTTCTCCCATCCCACTCACAGAAAAGTCGTTATTATCCACTCTGTACTCTGTACTTTCTTCCCCGCCGCTTCCTCATTTCAGCTAGAGGCTGTTTAGGGTTCAAAATCCATTTCTTTGTACTATGACAGATTGTAAGTATTCAAAAGCTGGTGACTAAGGAAAGGGAGAGGAGTTCCATTCATGACTTGAACCAGAGAAGGGGAGCAGATGTTATCAGATGCCCCATTTAATGGCACACAAATAACCATGACTCAAACCCTTTCAGGTGCGTTCTGCTTACATCAGAGAGGAGGAGATGAACTGCTGACTTGGCAAAGGGGTTGCAAAGGGAAGCTGACTTAGGCTTGGCACCTATAATTACAGCCAAGCCACGGCTTGTGTTTTGATTGTTTCTAAGAAAGAAAGAAGGAGAAAAAGAAAGAAGGGAGAAAGAGCAAAAAGAAGGAAGAAAGGAGGAGGAAAAGAAAAAAGAAAGTGGGAGGTGGGAAAGGAAGAGAGGAAAGGGAGGGGAAGGAAGGAAGGAGGGGAAGAAGGTTGCAAGATTTTACATTTATTAAAGGTAGAAAAGAAACAGGCTCTACAGAGCGAGTTTGGGCCAAGTAGGAAAATAATTACACTCCACAGGGAGAGAAGGAAAAGGGAAAGAGGGAGAGAAAAAGAAAAAAGTGGGAGGTAGGTATAAAGGGAACTGAAAGGAAGGGAGGGAGGGCGAGAGGGAGGAAGGAAAGAAAGAAGAAAAGAAAGAAGGAAGGAAGGAAAGAAGGAAAATAGAAAGACATAAAAATGTTTTTTTTTTTCCTTAATGAGATAGACCATACATTCAATTTCCTTACAGATTTTATGTTAAGCTGGGATTTCCCTTAAAGAGGAAATTCATGAGAATGGTAGAATAGAAAATGTGGTGAACACCTAGATTTTAGTAAAAGATGTTCCACAACTTCCGAGGGAAGCATTAATTCCAACATTGAATTAAAATGTGAAATGGTTAAGAGGAGAAACAAAATGTCTTCCTACATTTACATGTCATTTCTACATCAATTTAACAGATGTTTGGTGAAAATTTACCTGGGATTGTTTGGTACGAATGTTTAACACAGAAGAGCTCCTGTCCTCAAGGAAGTTTATAGCCTTAAAGGAAAATAAGAAGTATGAAAATAACTATGGTGTAAAGCAAAGGTGCTTTGGCTTGCTATTATTTGAGAGATTTTAAGTTTTAGGGAGAGAGAGAGAGAGAGAAGGAAGAGTGGTGGCGGGGTGGAGAAAGAGAGAGAAATAGATCCAGGACAAGATATACACTTCCAGGTCGAGGGTGTGCCCCCAGTGTCCTGTATCCTTTAACTAGCCCATCAAATTATGAGTCCATTAATGGATTAATCCACTGATGAAGTGAATCCTCATGGCCCATTCACCTTGGGAAGGACACCAGGAAGAGCCAGGTAGGGATAACAGAATCAAGTCCTCAGATATAAGTCTTCCTCCATATCTTCTTTCTGAAGGTGGCCTTTATTCTTTTCTACTATGGAGATTGTCCTTGCTTGAGAATCTAGGCCATAGATTCTCAAGGCCATAGATTCCTTGGTTCAGGACTCACATTTTTTGAGCTGAGGATTTATAGTTTTCTATCTGAGAGACTGAAGGAGAATGAGATCTTCTGCTGGGCCAGATTAAATGTTTCCAGAGATGGATTCTGATCAGCAGCCTGGGCCACACATGTATACTTGGACCAGTCACTGGTCCTGGCAATGAGGGTCTGTTTTGGGCAGATCCTACCAGGAAATTATAGTTGGAAATAAGTGAAAGTATTCCAGGCATGGTCTCAGGGTTTACTCTGTTTTAAGGAGCCATCTCAGCTATTTCAGAGGGGGAATAGTAGAGAAGACAGAGCCATTTAAATCATGCCTGGGGCTCTGGGCCATTGCATTGGGAGGAGGATGCTGATACCTTTAACAGATAGAGAAATGAGTTTAGTTATAGTGATGAATTTTATTTTAGACGTCTTATTTTTAAGATGATATCAGGCTTTGTGGCACTGTGTAGGAAACTCTTAGAAATTGAGGTCTTTAGCCCTTAGAAGGGCTTGAATTAATTAATTATTAATTTGGTTTTTTGAGACAGGGTCTCACTGTGTAGTTCAGGCCTTAAACTCATATAGTTCAGGCTGGCCTCAAACTCACGGTGATCTTCCTGCCTCAGCCTCCCGAGTGCTAGGATTACAGGTGTGCTCCACCACACCCAGTGAGAGCTTGAATTTAGAACTATACAGTTGGGAGTCATTAGCATTTTGGTTACGATGATGCTATAAAATTGTGCAAGGGGAGCATATGCAAAGGGAAGTGAGTGGAGGGCAGAATTTGAATGTTAGGCCTAAAAGTTAAAATGATAGAGTAGGTAGATGCAGAAAGAGCTTCAAATGACAATAGTGTATTCAAGAGAAGGCAATGGGTAAGAAAATATTAAAAAATCACTACGCTTTCTGCAGTTTCCGTCTTATCTTCTTTATCAAGTCAGCAAGTTATTTCTTGAGCCTATTATGGCCACTGCAGTGTTACAAGGCACCCAGGGAGAGAATACAGGTAAAGGTAAGCATGGGCTATGTGAGACCATGCTGCGTTAGGGACCAAAACAGCTTTGCTCTAGGAGACAGACCACAGTGCAGAAAAAGGAACAGGCCATCTGCACTTTCTCCCCAGCTCCTGGCTGGTAACTTGTGAGAAAGGAAGATCGAGTTTACAGAGATACAGTGAAAGCAGGTGACTTCAGAGGCCTTCGGGGAGAAATGTACCAGTGGAACAGAGCAGTGGATACCATGTGCTACAACAGCTGGGTCACATAACTGTCACAATTTCTCTGTAAGCCAACACTCAAATTGCCTTTGTGACATTGACAATACTAGAGTACATTCCTAGAGAACTTGGTTGCTGGACAAACTACACTACATCTTCCTTTCCCAAAATAACCAAGGTGGTTGCATCTTGGGGCTGTGGCAAAGAATTGTAGTTAGCCATGCTTAAAGTACATCACTGAAAGGCAACTAAAGAGATCTCTAGTCTAGCAACAAAGTCTTTAGACTATAAGCATCCACAAACCTCAGCACAAAACAAACAAACAAACAAACAATCAAACAATAAAACATAGGAAGAAAAGACAACAAACTGCCTCCCAACTCCCCAAAGCCAATCCAGGGGCAGACTAGTATAAACCAAACACCTGAATTACTCAAAAGCATAGCAGAGGAGATTAGGAAACAGCTCAGAGAGATACTCAGTGGAATTAGAGAAGCTATAACTAAACATATAATGGAAATAATAACTAAAAAGATGCAAGAGCTCTCAGGAGGCACTAGTAGAAAACTAGATGAGCTAAACAAAATGATACAAAACAAAATTAGAGTGCATGAGAAGATTTCAATCAGAAATCCAGGAGATTAAAAATCATTGAATTGCGGGCAGCAAGATGGACCAATGTGAAGATGGAATTTTAAAACAAGAAGACAATGATGCCTTCAAAGACCATCTACTCAGAGAGACCTTAAAGACAGCAAAAGAAAATGAAAAACTGATCCAACAACTGCTAGATTATGCAAAGAAGACTAATCTAAGAATAATTGGAGGGCCAGAGATATAGCTCAGTGGCACAGTGCCTGCCTGGAAAGCACAAGGTCCTGAGTTCGATTCCTGGTACAAAAAAAAAAAAAAAGAAAGAATAATTGGAATAAATGAAAAATCAGATGACAACACAAATGGCATAAAAAGCCAGTTCACAGAAATGACAGAAAACTCCCCAAATATAGAGAAAGAAATAAACATACACACCTATGATGAATATGATCATTATATATATCTAAATAGTACCAATAGGGCTGGTGAGATAGCTTAGCGGCATAAGCGCCTGCCTGGCAAGCGTGAGGTCCTAAGTTCAACTCCTGGTACCCATATATGAAGAAAGGGCCGGTGATATTGCTCAGCCGCATGGGCACCTGCTAGCACGTGAGGTCCTGAGTTTGACCCCTGGTACCCACAAAAAAAATAGTATCGATAAAATTAATCAAATTAAAAAAATATATATGTGAGGCATATAGAACACCAAATAGCCATGACCAAAATAGAACCTCTCCATGCTACATTATACTCAAAATTCCAGAAGTCCATCACAGGAACAAAAATCTTAAAAGTTTTTAGTGAAAGGCAATAAATTACATACTAGGTTAAACCCATTAGAGTTAGAGCAGACTTTTCTATACAAACCTTAAAGTCCAGGAGGGCTTGGAGTGAAGTGTTTCCAGCCCTAAAAGATAACATCTTTTGACCCTGACTTATGCATCCTGAAAAACTTTTCTTTACATTTGATGGAGAGATAAGGTATTTCAATGACAAGGAGCACCTCAATAAATTCATGACCACCAAAGCAGCATTACAAAAAATTCTCAAGGATATCCGAAGCCAATGTCAAAATCAAAAAGAATGAAAACACCTGGTGGGATGAGCAGCTAAGCAAAAGGGGGGAAAAATGAGGAAATTAGCAACAGGAAAATAATGCAACTACAGAAAAAAATCAATATCTTTCAGTGCTAACTCTCAATGTGAATAGCCTCCATTCCCCAATCAAAAGACACAGTATGGCAGAATGGATCAAGAAAGAAAACCCTTGGGCCGGTGAGATGGCTCAGCGGCGTAAGCGCCTGCCTGGCAAGCGTGAGGGCCCGAGTTCGACTCCCGGAACCCACATACGAAAAAGGGGCCGGTGATATCGCTCAGCGGCACGGGTGCCTGTTGGCGCGCGAGGTCCTGAGGTCGACCCCCGGTACCCACAAAAAAAAAAAGAAAGAAAACCCAGCCACATGAAGAAGAAACACATTTAATTAGAAAAGATACTCACGGATTAAAAATCAAAGGATGGAAAACAGTATTCTATGCAACAAGAACCCAGAAAAAAGCTGGAGTTGCTATCCTAATTTCAGACAAAGTGGATTTCAAGCTAAGACTGATTAGGAGAGACAAAGAAGGTCACTACATATTAGTTAAGGGAAGAATTCAACAGGAAGATTTAGCAGTTATAAACACATATGCACCAAATACCAGCACCAACTTTGAAAAACAAACACTAATGGACGTGAAACATCAGATAAACACCAGTACAATAGTAATGGGGGGACATTAATACCCCACTGTCAGAAATGGACAGATCAGCTAGACAAAAACATCAAAAAAGAAATATCAAAGTTGAACCAAACCTTCTAAAAAATGGACTTAACAGATATCTACAGAGTGTTCCATCTAACAACAACAGAACACACATTCTTCAAAGCAGCACATGGACTTTCTTCAAAACAGACCACATACTAGCCAACAAAGAATGCTTAAGTAAATGCAAAAGAATCCAAATTATCCCATGCATATTATCAGATCATAGTGCAATGAAATTAGAAATCAATGGCAAAAGAAACTACAGAAATTATGCAAACACATGGAAATTAAACAATACCCTCTTGAACAATAAGTGGGTCACAGTTGAAATTAAGGAAGAAATTAGACAGTTTCTACAATCAAATGATAATGCCGGTGTGACATACTAAAACCTACGGAACACAATGAAAGCGATCCCAAGAGGGAAGTTCATAGCAGTGAATTCCCGCATCAGAAAAACAGAATGAGCTCAAATGAATAACCTAATGATACACCTCAAGGTCCTAGAAAAACAAGAACAATCCAAGCCAGGCGTGGTGGTGCATGCCTGTAATCCCAGCACTCGGGAGGCTGAGGCAAGAAGGATTGCTGTGAGTTCAAGGCCAGCCTGGACTAATTAGTGAGTCCAGGCCAGCCTGAATGACATGGTGAGACTCTGTCTCAAAAAAAAAATCAATGAACCAAGCAACCAATCAACCAACCAACCAACCAAACAAACAAAAAAACACCCAAGAACAATCCAAACCCAAAGCTAACATAAGGAAGGAAATTATAAAGATCAGAGCAGAAATTAATGAATTGAGAGTAAAAAAACAAAATGAAACAAAACAACAACAACAAAAACAAGACAAAGAATCAACGAATTGAGGAGTTGTTTCTTTGAAAGATTAAGCAAAATGGACAAACCCCCATAGCTAATCTTACCAAAGTAAGGAAAGTGAAGAGCCAAATCCATGCAACTAGAAATGAAAAAGGTGAAATCCCAATGGATCCTGCTGAAATCCAGATCTTTGGTAGCTACTTTGAGAACCTTATTTTTTTATTTTATTTTATTATTAAAAAAAATTTTTTTTTTGGGTACCGGGGGTCAAACTTAGGACCTCGCGCGCCAGCAGGTGCCTGTGCCACTGAGCGATATCACCAGCCCTTTTATCGTATGTGGGTACCGGGAGTCGAACTCAGGACCTCACACTTGCCAGGCAGGTGCTTATGCCACTGGGCTATCTCACCGGCTCCTTAGAACCTTATTAAATGGAAAATTCAGAGGAAGTAGATAAATTCTTAGATTCATATGATCTACCAAAGCTGAACCAAGAAGACATAAAACTCCTGAATATGCCAACATCAGTCAGTGAAATTGAAGAGGTAATTAGAAAAAACTACCAACTGAGAAAAGCCCAGGTTTTGGCAGATTCACTGCTGAATTCTACAAGAATTTAGATAAGATCTAAAGCCAGCACTCCTCAAGCTTTTTAATGATCTTGAAAGGGAAGCAGTACTCCCAAAGTTATTCCAGGAAGCAAGCAGTACCCTGATTCCAAAACCAGAAAAGGACCCAACCAAAAGAGAGAACTACAGGCCAGTCTCTTTTAGTGAACACAGACGCAAAAATCCTCAATAAGATACTAGCAAACAGGGGGCCGGTGAGATGGCTCAGCGGCATAAGCGCCTGCCTGGCAAGCGCGAGGGCCTGAGTTCAACTCCTGGAACCCACATGTGAAAAAAGGGCCGGTGATATCGCTCAGCGGCACAGGTGCCTGCTGGTGCGCGAGGTCCTGAGGTCGACCCCCGGTACCCACCAAAAAAAAAAAAAAAAAAAGATACTAGCAAACAGAATGCAACAAATCATCAGAAAGATCACACATCATGACCAAGTGGGATTCATTCAGAGATGCAGGGATAGTTCAACATATGCAAATCAGTAAACATAATACACCACAAAAACAGAAACAAGGACAAAAATCACATGATCATCTCAATATATGCAGAAAAAATATCTGACAAAATCTAATATTCATTCATGGTAAAGACACTGAAGAAAATAGGAATAGAAGGACTTTATCTCAAACTTAGAAAATCCATCATGACAAAAAAACAGCCAGCATCATACTAAATGGAGAGAAGCTGAAAGCTTTCTCTCTATAATCAGGAACAAGACAAGGATGTCCACTATCACCACTTCTAGTTTAGTTCTCAAAACATTGACTTGAGCAATAAGACAAAAGAAAGAAATAAAAGGGATATGGGTAGGGAAAGGAAGATGTTAAATTATGATTTGCTGATGACATAGAAGACCTCAAAATTCCACCAAAAATCTCTTAGAACTAATAGCCATTCAGCAGGGTAGCAGAATACAAAGTCAACACTCAAAAAACAATAATGTTCCTCTACACCAATAACAAACTCACTAAGAGGGAAATTAGGGAAACAACACACTTCACAATAGCATCAAGAAAAATGTAATACTTAGGAATTAACCTAAACGAGGAAATGAAAAACCTCTACAATGAAAACTCTAGTACTCTGAAAAAGGAGATTGAAGAGGATATCAGAAAATGGAAAGATATCCCCTATTCTTAGATAGGCAGTACCACTTCCAAAACTGTTATATATATTTTATGCAACCTCAATCAAAATACCAATAACATTTCTTATAGAACTGGAAAAAAAATCCTAAAATTCATATGGAACCAGAAGACAGCTAGAATAGTAGAAGCAATTCTGGGCAACAAGGCCAAGGCAGGGGGCATCACAATTGTGGACTTCAAGTTACACTGTAGATCTACAGTGATAAAAACAGCATGGTATTGTCAAAAAAACGGACTTGTGGATCAATGGAACAGAATAGCAGACACAGAAACAACTCCAGGTGCTCTCAGGTATGTTATTTTTGACAAAGGGGGCCAATCCCTTCACTGGGAAAGATAACCTCTTTAACAAATGGTGCTGGGAAAACTGGCTTTCCACATGAGGGTTGAAACTGGATCGACCATCTATCTCTCACCATGCACTAACCTACAGTCAAAATGGATCAAAGATCTAAACATTAACTCTTAATCTGCTGGAAGACAAAATAGGTAAAACTCTTGAAGACATCAGTTTAGGCAAAGATGTTGTGAACAAAAGCCTGTTGCAAAATAAATAATACCAAGAATCAACAAATGGGATCACATCAAATTAAAAGGCTTCTGCACAGTGAAGAAAGCCAGTAAAAGAGTGAAGAGACAACCTACAGAACAGAAAAAACTTTTGCCAGCTACTCTTTAGAAAAAGTACTAATATCTAGAATATATAGAGTACTAAAAAAAAAAAAAGACACCCCCAAATTTAAAGACCCAATTAAAAAATGAGCCTCTGAAATGAATAGACACTTCTCATATGAAGAAATACAAACTGCCAATAAATACATGAAAAAAATGTTCAACATCACTGGCCATTCAAGAAATGCAAATTAAAACAACAGTGAGATTCCATTTCATTCTGGAAAGAATGACCACATCAAGAGATCAACCAATAGCAAATGCTGGCCAGGCTATGGGGCAAAAGGCATACTTCTCCATTATTGCTGGGACTGTGAGCTGATACAAGCACTCTGGAAATCAGTATGGAGATTACTCAAAAAACTAAAGTAGAAATTCCATTTGACCCAGCTATTCCCCTTCTAGGTATCTTCCCAAAAGAGTTAAGGACATCATACCAGTGATGTATGCATACCCATGTTTAGCAGCACAATTCATAATAGCTAAATCTTAGAAACAGCCTATGTGTCCATTAAGAGATGAATGGATAAAAAATGTGGTATTTATACACAATGGAGTACTACTCTGTTCTCAAAAATGATAAACTTGAGTCATTTGTAGGAAAATGGATGCACCTTGAGACCATAATGTTAAGTGAAGTAACTCAGGCACATAAGCTTAAATATCACATGGTTTCTTTTATAGGAAAAACATATATATATATATATATATATATATATATATATACACACACACACACATATACATATAGTATGAAATGAAAGACAGAAAATAGGAAAAAGAGAAAGAAAAAAGAGGTATTGTAATCCAGTGAAGACAATGTATCTAAAAGTGTACTTTGACTTAGTATACTTTTGTGTACTAAGTACACATATGTTTTATGTGTTCTTTGACCTATTTGTCTGATTTTCAATCTGTATATATGATAGTTAACTTTGTAAGGTCTTATAAGATTAATAAATGAATCTGATGCTAGAAAAATAAAAGGGAGATGGAAGGAGGGGTGAAAAAGGAGGGAATCGAAATTTGTTATATACACATACGCATCCCCTACAGCGAATGTAGTCATTATGTACTGCAAACATGTGCTTAAAAAAAAAAAAAAAAACAAAAAAAAAAAAACAACTTTGTTTGGTCAGCCTTTTTTCTTTTTTCTTTCTTTTTTTTTTTTTTTTTTTTTGACACAGGATCTGGCTTCGTAGTTCAAGATGATCTTGAACTCACTATGTAGCTCAGATGGGCCTCAAACTTGTGGCGATCCTCCTGTCTCAGCCTCCTGAGTGCTGGGATTACAGGCATGCGCCACTACACCCAGCCCGCTTGCCCAGTCTTATGGGTAGTGTTTGGTCCATTTGCTACCTTTGGCCCCTGAGCCAAGAATTGTAATAAGGGAACATGGGGATGAACTGAATATGGTAGCTTATGGAAGATTTTGATCATTAGTTTAAATAAAAAATTTATATAAGAAACAGAGTTACTATGACTAAACGGTTCTACAGTTGGCCCTCTGTGGCTGCAGGCTTTATATCTGAGGATTCAACCTATTTCAATATCCAAAATATTGAAAATATTTTGAAAAATAATCGTGTCTGCACCGAACATGTACAAACATTTTTCCCTTTCATAATTCTTTAAACCATACAAAACAACAACCACTTATATAGCATTTGCATTGTATTAGGCACTACAAACAATTAGAAATGATTTAAAGTAGGTGTATGCATAGGATATATGCAAATAGTATGTCATTATAGATAAGGACTTGAGCATCCTCAGATTTTGGTGCCTTTTTTTTTTTTAATGTGGGTATCGGGGGTCGACCTCAGGACCTCGCACTTGCCAGCAGGCACTTGTGACGCTGAGTTATATCACCGGCCCCTTTTTTTCCTTTATGTGGGTACCGGAGTCAAACTCAGGACCTTGCGCTTGCCAGGCTGGTGCTTATGCCGCTGAGCTATGTCACCGGCCCAAATAAATTTTTTTTTTTTTTTTTTAATATTCGGGTACCGGGAGTCGAACTCAGGACCTCATGCTTGCCAGGCAGGCTCTTATTTGGTGCTTTTTGAGATTGGTTCCCTGGAATCAATTCTTTGTGACTATCAGAGGACCATTGTATACTCTGCAAGAGTCATTATCCTCCTGGCCTCGAACAATGCTGTTTAAAACATATCAGATATGCGAGATGTGGTGGCACATTGCTGTAATCCCAGAACTCTGAGAGGTTGAGGCCAAAGCAGTGCAAATTCCAGCCCAGCCAGGCAACTAAGCAAGCAGTGAAACAACCTCGAAACAAACAAACAAGCAAACAAAGAAACAGGCACCAGGGATGTATTTCAGTCTGAAAACTCCGTGTTCTATTCCTTGTACCATGATAAATAAATACATAAACAAATAAAATCAGATAATAATTAATTATTTTAAAGAAATAATCCCCTTGCCATTTGGGCAATAATTTTTGTTGATTTATCTTTTTTTTTAGAAGTTGATTTTCTTTTACAAATGATAAGTGATTAGTAAGAAGTGTCATAATGTGGAAGAAGGAGCAAGCAAAAGAAGGCAGAAAAAGAAGAATTTTAGTTACGCCCGCCACCCTTTCTGATCCCTCCCCTGCATCTATCACATGCAAACCTTTATGCTCTGCCTTTGTAACCTTGAATAAGTCACTTTATGTCTGTATTTAGTTTGTACCAACTAATACAATGGGAATGATAACACTTCCTTAGCAAGGGCAGGGCTATATGGAGAATTTCTTGAGTTTCCTTTTGCTGTCAAAAATATGATTTGAGGATACAGGAGATGGCAGACTAGAAGTAAGCAGCATTCACAAGCTGCTCCAGGATATTTGTCCAAAAGAACAGGTACACAGCTCTGAGAGGAGATAGTTCGTAGGAAGCTTTTGGATTATAACTTGAGCAAGCTAGTAACCAGGCGACACCCAGAAGTGTCGATACTTAGAAAGATAAATAAATGAGTACCAGAAGTAAAGCAGACTGGCACTGAATGAATGGCTACGCGGTGGGGGCAGAAAGAGAAAGACCAGAGCATACTCCTGAGTGTCCTGACTTTGCTGCTGAACAGACACCGCCAGGAAGGAGACTTGAATTCAGCCAAGTGACCAGGGTTGAGACTGATAATTCCCAGCATTTTCCTGCATACTCAAAACCATCTTAGAAGAATATACCACACAGACACAGACACACAGACACACAGACACATACACACACAAGCACCACATCAGTAGAACGAGCAGGTAACAAAGTCAGATCTGGGGCAGGGTGCCATCTTAAAAAACTTTCTCTGCCTTGGTAGGTAGTAAGGGAGATCAGAAAACCCCCACATTTTTTATAACTCCAGGATGCAAGATCTACTTTTCTCCAGGTAGGCAGTGGACACCCTATCTAAGAGGCAGTTTGGGTCCAGGAGAATGGTGACTACGACAGTGAAAATCTAAAATTATGGGACTAGGGGAAATGCCCTAGTGCCTGACTCAAGGGAGACCAGATGCCAGTCTGGGAATGCCTCAGTTGGATGGCCAGATGGCATGAAATCCAGCAGACACTGAGCACATTTACAAAAGTGGAAGAAAACACATTTTAAAAAAGTAGGAAGCAAAAAACAATGGTGGAACGCTGTGGTGAGTTCAGCTTCCCATCCCAGCATAGTTCTTTCATACCCAAGTACTCACTTGGAGGCACTGAGAATAAAGTCGGCAATGTGATGAATTCTGGAACTTTGGGCTGCAGTCTGTACCTGCCCGTGAACTATATGACTTGGTGGACAGCATGGATTTTTCAGGCCCTTCATCCCAGGTGCAGAGAAGATTAAATGGTGGGTGTGGGCCAGTTTTGCCACTGATGGACCTGGCCAATTTCTCATCTATAACCATGGGAGGGGAGACTTCACCCTCCAATCTAATGACTGCTCCTACTTGGACAGAGGCTGAGAAGGAGAAATCCAGGCTCAAAAAGATTTTCATGTCCCTTAGAAGTTGTTTAACAATATAAGGCCAGGGAAAATAATTATATTCGGTATAAATACCCCCACAAGGAAGAATATTACACCTGGGGTATGTGTGCATGTATGTGTGTGTGTGTTAATAATTACTTTTGCTTCAGTAGTGTCTTAATCTTGTTTTATACTAAAGATTATGTCATAGTGTTTTTACACTTTGCATTTCAGCTAGTTCCTTAATTAGATTTAATCTCCCCATATCTTCTCTAACTTTCCACATATATTCCATTTCCCTTGTTGCCTTTCTTTCCTTCTCTCAAACCATCTCAAATCCCATCCCCCTTTTCTGGTATATAAATATTGTCACTAAGACTTAAAAAAATCTATCCTATCCTACATTATTTCTCTCAGTTTCTTTTCCTGAATTAGTGAGATAGTAGAGAACTTTCAAAACAAAGTATAAATTATATGTTGATATATGTTTGGCTCTTTAGACAATTACTGGTAGTTACTGTCTTGTAAAGTAGTGTTAGGGATTGAACCTCGTACTTTGAATAGATTTCGGTATGTTGTGTTTCCATTGTCATTTGATTCTAGAAACTTTTAAATTTCTTTCCTGACTTTTTTCTGTGATCCACTGATTATTCAATAATGTATTATTTAATCTCCATGTGTTTATATAATTTCTGTGGGTTCTTTTTGCTGTTGACTTCTAGCTTCATTCCACTATGATCCAATAGTATGCAGAGGATTATTTCAATTTTTCTGTATTTAAGCATGTTTTACAAACTAGGATATGGTCTATTTTGGAAAAAGTTCTGTGTGCTGCTGAGAAAAATGTGTATTCTTTTGTTGGTGGATGAAAAACTCTGTAGATATCTGTTTTTATTTTTTTGTCTAGTTGACCTGTAATTATGAGATTGTAGTAGTAAAGTTCCCCACTATGATTGTACTAGTGTCTGTCTGCCCTTTTTTTTTTTTTTTTTTGTGGGTACTGGGGGTCGACCTCAGGACCTCGTGCACCAGCAGGCGCCCGTGCCACTGAACGATATCACCAGCCCGTTTTATCACCAGCCCTTTTTTCGTATGTAGGTTCCAGGAGTCGAACTCAGGACCTCACGCTTGCCAGGCAGGTGCTTACGCCACTGAGCCACTCACCGGCCCCTGTCTGTCCTTTTAAGTCCAATAGTTTTTGTTTTATGAAGTTGGGTGCACTGACATTCAGAGCAGAAATACCTACAATTGTTATCTCTTCCTGTTGAATTGTAGTGGCCATCTTTGTCTCTTTTGATCAATCTTGGCTTGGAGTCTGCTTTGTCTGAAAAAGATAGATACACTTGCTTCTTTGGGGGCTCTGATGCAATAGAACAATGTTTTCTGTGCATTATCTTTTAGTCTATGTACTTCCTTTTAGATGAGGTGGGTCTCCTGTAGGCAATACAGTAGTACCTTGGTTTACAAACTTAGTTTGTTTTATGATTTTTGGAAAGATGGCTGCATTTGTGTTTGTGTGGGGAATATGGCCATGCTTGTGTTTATCACCCAATGCAGAGTTTGTGAATGGAAACAAAATTTTGTGAACTGAATTGTTTGCAAACAGAAGTGTTTGTGAACCAAGGTATTACTGTACTCTACCAATTATATGTGTAGTTTCCTTTCGTGTTCTTTGGTGCTGCTGGACTCTTTGTCTCTGTGCAGGATTCCCTTAAGTATTTTCTGCAATGCTGGTTTAGTGATCATGTAGTTTAGGATTTCTTTCTCATGGAAAGTCTTCACTCTTCATCAGTTTGAAGGCTAATTTTGCAGGATATTAAAGTTTAGGTTGACAATTGTTTTCTTTTAGGAACTGGAAAACTTGCTCCAAGTTCTCCTGGTCTTTAAGATTTGTGCTGAGAAATCTGCAGTTATTCTAATAACCTTGGCTTTATAGGTTCCTCTCTGTTTTTCTGTAAGTGCTTTCAGTATTCTCTCCTTTTGTTGAAATCCTGAAATTTTGACTATGACGTGTCATGGAGAGGTTCTTTTCTGGTCATGGCTTTGAGTTTTATATACCTCTTGTATTTAAATATTGAATTCTTCCCCTAAATTTGGAAAAAAATCCTGCTGTAATTTTAGTGAATACATTTTTGTACTTTTTGAGTCCTCTTCTAATTTTTCTATTATTCCTATAATTCTGAGGAGTTTTTTATTCATTTGTTTTTGTGAGTTTTTGAGTTGGATCCAGCTTGCATGGTCATTTTTAGAGTATCACTGAGTTTATGACCTTCTACATGTACCTTGTCTTCTATTTCTAAAATTCTCTCTCCGTATTGGTTAAATCTGTCACCGTGCTTTCCATTGAATTTTTTTGGTATTATCTCTCTTTCCTTGTTTTCTTTTCTAAAGCAGTCATTCATATTTTCTTTAACTCAATTAGTTCATTTGTTTCTTTTTTTAAATTCACAAAATATTATATTGGTAAAATCCTTTATCTGTTTAATTAAATCCTCTTTGAGCTCATTAAACATATTATGCATTACTTTTATGTTTTTCTTTTATCTCTTCAAACATTTTGACTATATCAGCTTTTGGGGACTTACTGGGTTTTGGAGGCATCTTGTTGCCTTTCTTATGTATCTAGTGTGTTTGCTTTGTAAGGTGAAGATCAGTTAGGGTAGAGAAACTATCACTACTTAGAGATGTCTTATTTAGATTCTGTCTCTCTGTGATATGTCTATGGGTTTCATTATGTATTGATTTTTATACCCTTGTTCAATCTATTAAGCATAATATTTGAGAGTCTTTTTAGTGTCTAACTTTCTTCTGGGGACTTGCCCCACAGTACCACACAGAGAGGAGGAAACAAAATGTAGTAATGTTGATGATACAAAGACAAACCAGATATAGACATACAGTAAAACTCAATTAAAAGTAACAATGATGCCACCATTATCAGTAGAAAAGAATTCAGCAATAATAGCATAGAATTAACTAGCCTATGGTACATGACAAGGAGAAATCCACTTACTAAAAAGATTTCCGGGCCGGTGAGATGGCTCAGTGGCGTAAGCGCCTGCCTTGCAAGCACGAGGGCCCGAGTTCGACTCCCGGAACCCACATACGAAAAAGGGGCCAGTGATATCGCTCAGTGGCACGGGTGCCTGTTGGCGCGCGAGGTCCTGAGGTCGTCCCCCTGGTACCCACAAAAAAAAAAAAAAAAAAAAAAAAAAAAGATTTCCATGCCACAATAATAGAGATATCCATCCAACTGATCTACAGACATAATTTAAACACACACACACACACACACACACACAAATCATGAGGGGAAAAAGCCATTCGTATACCTCCAAAAATTTGTAATCCCCCCAAGAAACTGATCTCACAGATATTGCTATGGATAAAACCCCAGAAATTTAAAAAGCTGATAGTTAAAGTGATCAATGAGCTCAAAGAAGATACAAGCACACCACTGAATGAATTAAGGGAGAAAATATAGGATGTGAAAGATCACTCCAGTAAAGAGATAGAGGCACTGAAAAAGAACTAATCAAAAATACTGTAAATGAAATTCTCAGTCAAATAAAAAACTCAAATGAAAATATCAGCAGAGGCTAGATGAATCAAAAGAGAATATTAGGACATGAAGACAAGGTGGATGTACTAGAACATTCAGATAGTAATGAAGAAAAAAGAATAAGAATTAATAAAAGGATTATTTAGGATCTTTCAGGCAACTCTAAAAGAACAAACTTAAGACTCATTGGCCTGAAGTAAGGGTGAGAAATTATAGGCTAATGGCAATAGAAAATCTATTCAATGGAAATATAGCAGAAAGTGCTCAAAATCTGGGGTATGAGATTGATATCCAGGTATTGAAGGATTTAGAACCCCAAATAGAAATGGCTAGCAAGGTACCTGTCCACAATATATAATCAAATAGCTAAAAATTCAGAACAGAGAAAGAATATTAAAAACAATTAGAAACACCAAATCATTTTTAATGGCAAACCTATCAGATAAACAGCACATTTCTCAACAGAAAATCAGGAGGGGTTAGAATGATGTATTTCAAGCCCTGAAAGTAAATAATTGTCAATATAGAATACTGTATCCCTTAAAGCTATCCTTCAAAATCAAAGGAGAAATAAAGACCTTCCAAGATAGGTATAAATTAAATAAATTCATGACCACTAACTCAGCATTGCAGAAAATACTTAAGGAAGTTGTAACAGAAGAAGAGGACAATCACAATCACAAGCCTAAGGAAAAGCACAAATTTCAATGAGAGTAGATAAATTAATGAAAATAAGAAACGATCCAAACATTAGGAAAACAACATAATAACAGAAGCCAGTACATACCTTTAAATAATAGCATTTAATGTAAATGGCCTTAATTCTCCAATTAACAGACAAAGATTGGCAGATTGGATCAAAAAATGAGACACAACTATATGTTGCCTGCAAAAACACACCTCACCTGCAAAGACATAGACTGAAAGTTAAAGGCTGGAAAACAGCATTCCATGCAAACAAACCCAAAACCAAGCAAGAGTACCTATACTTATATCTGACAAATAGATTTCAAATTAAAATTAGAAGACACAAAGAAGGGCATTACATACCTGCAATGGGAAAAATTCACCAAGAGATAACATTTGTAAATATATATGCACCAAATATCAGCACTCCCAATTTCATAAAACAAACATTGACATAAAGTGAAAAATACATCCCCGTATAATCATAGTGATTGACTATGTGAGTGACTTTAATACCACACTCTCACAAATAGATAGGTCCACCAGCACCCCCAATCAAAAATGAAACATCAGAGTTAAATTACACTATAAATAAAGTGGACTTAATAGTCATCTACAGAATATTCTGACCAAGAAGCCAAAATATATATTCTTTTCAGCAGCTCATGGAACTTTTTCCAAAATAGAGCACATTTTAGATCATAAATTAAGTTTTTTTTTTTTGTGGGTACCGGGGGTTGAACTCAGGATCTTGCGTGCCAGCAGGTGCCCATGCCGCTGAGCAATCTCACCAGCCCTTTTTTTGTATGTGGGTCCTGGGAGTTGAACTCAGGACCTCGCACTTGCCAGGCAGGCGCTTATGCCGCTGAGCTATCTCAATGGCCCCATAAATCAAGTTTTAATAAATAAAAATTCAAATAATCTCATATGTCCTATCAGATCACCATGGAATTAAACTTGAAATTAGCATCAAGAGAAAACACAGAAAACAAAAAACATATGAAGATTGAATAATATACTTTTTTTTTTTTTTTTTGTGGGTACCGGGGGTCGACCTCAGGACCTTGCGCGCCAGCAGGCGCCCATGCTGCTGAGCGATATCACCGGCCCTTTTTTCGTATGTGGGTTCTGGGAGTCGAACTCGGGCCCTTACATTTGCCAGGCAGGTGCTTATGCCACTGAGCCATCTCACCGGCCCTGAATAATATACTTTTGAATTATCATTGGATCATTGAAGAAATTAGGAGAGAAATTAAAAAAATTTTAAAATAATATGAAAATTGAAACACAACATATTATAAACTGTATGACAGAATGAAAACAGTTCTATGAAGGATGTTTATAGCTATGAATGCCTACATTAGAAAAAGAGTGATCCCAAGTAAATAACCTAATAGTGCATTTCAAAGTCCTAGAAAAACAAGAACAAAGCAAACCAAAATCCAGAAGGATAAAAATAATTGAAGTCAGAATAGAAGCTAACAAAATAGAGAAGAATCAATGAATTAAAGAGTAGATTCTTTAAAAGAGAAACAAGATTGTAAATCCTTAATCAAATTTGCCAAAAGAAAGAGAAAAGCCAAATTAATAAATTAAGAGGCAAAAAGCAAAATTATAGCAGACACTACTGAAATCCAGAGGATAATCAGAAAGTATTTTGAAAACTTATATCCTAAAAAATTGGATAATGGAGAAGATATAGATAAATTACTAAATATATATAACCTAAAAATTGAACTAAGAAGATATAAAAAGTCTAAATAAATCAATAACAAGAAATGAGATTGAAATAGTAATAAAAACTCTACCAAGAAAATCCCCAGATCCAATGGATTTACTGCTGAACTTTATCACATCTTTAAAGAAGAGCAAACATCAATTCTTCTCAGGCTGGTGAGATAGCTCAGTGGCATAAGCGTCTGCCTGGCAAGCACAAGCTCCTGAGTTTGACACCTGATACCCACATAAAGGAAAAAAAAGGGCCAGTGATATTGCTCAGTGGCACAAGCGCCTGCTGGCAAGCGTGAGGTCCTGAGTTCGACTCCCAGTACCCACATAAACAAAACAAAACAAAACATCAATTCTTCTCAAACTTTTATATGAAGTAGAAAATGAAGGGATATTTCTGAATTCTTTCTATGAAGGCAGCACTACTTTGATATCAAAACCAGATAAGGACTCCATCAAAGAAGAAATCACAAACCAAAATCCTTGATAAACATAGATGTAAAAATCCTCAACAAGATTCTTGCAAATAGAATTCAACAACACACAAAAAAATCATACACCATGATCATGTTGGTTTCATCCCAGGAATGCAAGGCTGGCTCAAAATATATAAATCAATAAATATAATACACCACATACATAAAACTTAGGGAAAATATATATGATCATTTGAATTGGTACAGAAAACGCCTTTACCAAAATTCAACATATTTTCATGATTCACATCACAAAGAAAATAGGTATAGAACATCAGTTCCTCAAATTGATAAAAGCCACATACGGTAAACCCACAGACAACACTGTACCTAATGGAGAAAAACTGAAAATGTTTTTCTCTAAAATTATGAATGAGAAAAGCATGCCCACTCCCACCACTCCTATTTAATATAGTATTAAAGATTTATCCAGAATAATTAAGAAAAAAATACAAATAGGAAAAGAAGTTAAATTATGATATGATCCTTTACACAGAAAACCCTAAAAACTCTACCAGAAGTCTCAAAGATCATTAGATTTGATTTGCCAAGTCAAATTTGGCAAAATGACAGGAAACAAAATCAACACATAAAAATCAGTAGCTTTCCTATATGTCAACAATGAACCCACTGAGAAAGAAATCAGGAAAATAAATCTATTCACAATAGTATAAAAAATACCTAGGAATCGAACTAACCAAAAAGGTCAAAGATCTCTATAATGAAAATTACAGAGCACTGGGGTAAGAAAATAAAGAAGACATTAGAAAAGTTTCAAGGGGCAGAAAATGGCAGAGCAGTGATGAGCAGTAAAAAAATAGCCTTTCTAGGATTTGGAATATAGACACCTGGAAAATAACCTGGTGAAGAGAAAAAAATAAAATAAAAGGAGATCTTTGGGAATTGAGAAAGAGCAGACAGGCAAATTAGGAACTACAGAGACACTAAAAGATCAGAGGACAATGCAGAGAAAAGGACCGAGCAGTCTGGAAAGCTCTCTCCAGGTCCTGGGGAGGGAAATCTAACTCTTCAGTTACAATGTAAGCCCCCAGGGTCAGCAGCTCCAGGGATAAACAATGGCCCAGGCCAGCAGTACTAGCCCCAAGAAAAGCCCATGCTATTGTAAACTTCAGAAAGAGCATGGGGTTTTACTCTGAAAGGGATTTCTTCCACACAGCAAGTTAAAGTTGGAGGAGAAATCCTATACAACGTGTGCCACACTGCCAGAGAGTGTTTAATCAGGACTATTTTGGGAAGGGGTTGATGGTTTAAGACTGAACCACAGAACAATTATAAAACCACTTCACTTCAGGGTTTCTGGTGTTACCCTCTCACAGTGACTGGGTGAGAGACAGCCACAGGAGACAGTTGCAGAGAAGGTACGGGTTAGACACAGACCCCCTGAGAAGTTTAAACTCAGGCTGGGAAGGACATGGGGTTCCACCCTCTGTGATGAGAAGGCAGGCTCAGCATGCGTGGCTTTCAGAGGTGGCTGGATCTGAAATTGTTGACATTAAGTCCAGTGGTCTGCTTGAACCCCCACCCTGCTGGCTACATCTTGTGCAGATCAGTGGTCTGGTTCCTTTCCCCGTATACCAACATGAGCAAGGACAAGTCTCAGCTTGGATATTTGCCACAGGCTGGGGTGTGTGGATAGAGGTACCTCTGGAGCAGGGAGGCACCTCACAAATTCAAAGGCTATAAAGGTAGGCAGAGGATATCTTGACTTGCTGGATTCCAAGACTGTAGGTCCTGGAAAGAAACCACTCATTCAAAAATACAGAGGAATTTTTTTTTGTATATTCACTTCTTTCTCTTCCTTTATTCTTCATTGTTTTTGTGGGCTTTGGGGGTTTCCCCTTCTTTCTCTTTTCATATTAATTTTTTATTGTTTTCTTTTATCTCTTTTTTTCAACTTTTTCTTTTTTTTTTTTTTTTTTTTTTTTTGTGGGTACCGGGGGGTCGACCTCAGGACCTTGCGCGCCAACAGGCACCCGTGCCACTGAGCGATATCACCGGCCCCTTTTCCGTATGTGGGTTCCGGGAGTCGAACTCGGGCCCTCGCGCTTGCAAGGCAGGCGCTTATGCCGCCGAGCCATCTCACCGGCCCTCAACTTTTTCTTGTTTGCTCTTTTTCGTTACTTTTATCTAATTCTATTAATTTTCTTATACTCCTTAATAATATCTTTAATCTCACTTTTCTCTTCTCATCTTCCATTGCTTAATTTTTCAAATGTTTCTTCTTCTAGTCTCTTGTTCCCCTTCTCTCCCTACTAGTATAATCATTAAGCTTTAATAATCTTTAGATAGTTAGCTCTATGGTATTAGTATTGAATTTTTTTTCTATTGTTAGTGAAGGTATAGTTTTTGCATTTAGTATTCACTGTATGTCAATATTATGGCTTCTCTCAATGTTTATACTATAATTATAGATCCCTTTTCTATGGTTAAGGGTGGCTCATTATTAGTTCTTAAGATGTGTCAATATCCACTTTGTAACTGATGATAGCATTGTGGATTTAGTTGCAATTGCCAGGGTAGCATAGTGGTTGCTATTGTTTGGCTCTTCCTGTATGCCGATATCTGGATTGATTTTCTGTCACTAACAGTACTGTGGTCCATTCTCAGAAAACTGAGTGGTGCATGAATTACACTGCATCCGCCCTTCCCAAATTAATAAAGGTGGTCCGATCTTGTGACAGAGGCAGGCAAAGGCCTATAGTCAGCCATGCTCAGAATGTATCACTGAAAAGCAGCCGCTAACTAAAGAGGTCTCCATACTAGCAACAAAGTCTTCCATTATAAACAATGTACAAATCTTGGAACAAACAAAAACCAAAAGAAACATGAGAAGATAAGGCAACAAATTGCCAACAAAAACTCCCAACCTCTCCAAAACTGATCCTCGAGGGGATCAAAAGCCACACAGCTGAATTATACAAAATGATAAAAGAGAAGATTAAAAAACAGATTAATAAGGTGCTCAGTGAGCTCAAAGTAGGTATAACTAAACATATAATGGACTTAATAAATAAAACTATCAGTGAATTTGCTGAAGACAGTAATAAAGAACTAAATGAGCTAAACAAAATGATACAAAATATTAATGACCAGTTTAGCGAAGAATTTGAGTCCATGAAAAGGTAGTAAACAGAAATACAGGAGATTAAAAACCCTGTTGAAAGAATGGGGAGCAGAAGTGACCATTGTGAGAACAGAATCAGAACTAGAAGATAGGACTGATATCAGCAACAAATTACTCAGAGATACCTTGAAAAAAAAAAAGAACATGAAAAATGGATCCAATAGCTGCTAGATGATGCAAAGTAAACTAATGTAAGATTAATTTAAGTTAGTGAAAAATCAGAAGACAGAACAACAAACTTACCTACAGAAATAATAGCTGGGCATGGTGATATATGCTTGTAATCTCAGCACTTGGGAGGCTGAGGCAGGAGGACTGCTGTAAATTCATGACCAGCCTGGGCTATATAGTGAGTTGAAGACCAGGCTGAACAACACAGCAAGATCCTGTCTGAAAAAAAATCATACCAACCAACCAACCAACCCCCCCCAAACCCCCAAATCAAACAAAAAACAAATCCAGAAATAATAGCAGAAGACATTCCAAATATGGAGAAAGAATTTAACATACAGTTAAGTGAGGCATGTAGAACCCCAAATAACCATGATCAGAAAAGAACTTCCCATGACACATTATAGTTAAAATCTCGGAAGTCCAACACAAGGACAGAATCTTAAAAGTTGCTAATGAAAATGTATGAATCAATTATGAAGGTAAACCCATTAGAATTACAGTACACTTCTTGACACAAACTTTAATGGCCAGAAGAGGTTGGAGTGAAGTGTTTCATGTCCTAAAAGAAAAGAACTTCCAATCCAGATTAATATATCCTGCAAAGCTATCTTTCAAAACTGATGGAGAACTAAGATGTTTCCATGAAAAAGAGCATCTAAAGAAATTCATAACCATCAAACCAGCACTCCAAAAAATTCTCAAGGATATCCTAGAAAGACACAATGAAGTCAGCAGTGTCAAAAAAGCCTAATAGAATGAATAGACCAGGCAGGGAGAACAGTTAAGTAGAAAGGAGGAAAAAAGAAAATCAGCAACCACAACAAAAAAAGTAACGACAGCAATAAGTCAATACTTTTCTGTAAAACTCTCAGTGTGAATGTTCTCATTCTTCAATCGAAAGACATGGATTCGCAGAAAGGGTCAGTAGACAAAACCCAACGATATCATGTATGCAAGAAAAATATTTAATCCAGAAAGAAGTTCATAGACTAAAATCAAAGGATGGAAAACAATATTCCATACGATAGGAATAGCTATCCTATTTTCAGACAAAGTGGACTTTGAGCTAAAACTGATCAGAAGAGGCAAGAAAGGTCACTACATATTGGTTAAGGGAACGATTCAAAGGAAATTGATAACAATTGTGAATATATATGCACTAAACACTGGTGCACCTAAGTTCATAAAACAAACACTATTGGACATAAAAATCAGATGGATATCAATACAATTATAGTGGGAGTACCTCAAAACCCACTGTCACAAATAGATCAGCTACACAAAAAGCCAACAAAGATACATCAGAATTGAACCAAAACTTTGAGCAGATGGACTTAACAGATACCACAGAGTGTTCCACACAAGAGATTGTAGCTTCTTTTCAGCAGCACATGAAACTTTTTCCAAAATAGACCATTGGCTAGGTCATAAAACATGCTTAAGTAAATGCAAAAGAAATGAAATTATACCATGCATATTACTAGATCATAGCACAATGAAACTAGAAATCAATTCCAAAAGAAACACAGAGTACTTATAGGAATATGGTGGCATATTCAGCTTCAACTCAGCTTCTCTGAGATTTGAAATCCAGACACTGGAAAATAATAACTTGGGCAAGAAAAAAAAGGACAGAAGTAGATCCCTGTGAAACAGGAAGGATCTGCCATGAAAATTAAAACCTACAGAGAAACAGAAGAGACAGAACCCAACAGGGAGAAGGGAAGGGACAGTTGGCACTTCCTGTCTGGCTCCCAGCTTGTGGCTTGTGGGCAAGGGAGACCTAATCTACAGAGGCAAAGTGACAGCTGGGGACTCTAGAAGGCTTCAGGGAGAAATGTGACAGTGGAATGGACTAGAGGGTCCTGAGAGCTACAGGAAGAGTGCAGGATTCTACTCCTTCATGAGTCCTTCAACAGACCACAACTGGTGAGTAACTCCAGTTCAAGTGCTCACAATATCCCTGGAAAGAGTGTTGTCAGATGCCATTCCAGGGAAAGGTTGATTGAACCTGGGACTCAGAGCAGCCACAGGACAGCTTCACTTCAGAGCTCCCACTGTTACATTCTCTCAGTAACTAAGTGAGAGACAGCCATGGAGGACAGCCATGATCAGGGAGCCTTGGTCAGGCTGGGAGAAGACGCTCTGATGCATTTAAGCTAAAGGACACAGGTTCTGCCCCCCAGCCCAAGTTGCTCTGGATTTGAAAATTGCAGCATTGGTGCCCTCTCCCTAATCCTACTGGCTGCTGGTGCCTGCATTCAGCAAGGATGTAGGATCTGACTCACTTCTATAGCTACCAGCGTGAGCAGGGACACATTGACTTGGACACTGCCCCAAAATTGTAGATCTGGGAAGAAAACCATACACTCAAAATCACAGAGAAATTTCTTTTCTTACTTAAAAAGATTTCTTTTTTTTTGAGAGAGGGTCTCACTATGTAGTTCAGGCTGGCCTTGAACTCGCTACGTAGCCCAAGCTGGTTTCAAACTTTCAGTGATCCTCCTGCTTCCTGCTTCAGCCTCCCAAGTGCTGGGATTACAGGCATGTGCCACCACACCTGGCTTAAAATTTTTTTTTATGAGTATGTGCATTGTTTTTTGGGTTCTTTTGTTTTGTTGTTTTTCTTTTTTCTTTTCTTTCTTCCTTTTTTCTTCACCAGTTTATTGGCGTTTGGGGAATTTTCCTTTGTACTTCTTCCTTGCTTCTTATCTTTTCTTCATTTTTTTCCTGTTTTTTCTTTATTTTTTCCTCTTCTCCCTTTAATTTTGTCTCTCTTATTTTTATTCCATATATAATTTCCTTTCCCCTTCTTTCTATTTTATTTTTTTATTTCTCATCAGTGTTTTCTTACCTTTAACTAATTCTATAAACATCTTTTACTCCCCAATAGAATCCTTTCTACCACTTCTCTCTCCTCCTCCTATCATATAATTTAAGATTTCAAATTTTTTCTCTTGCATTCCCCCTCTTGCATTCCTCTTGCTTTGTTTTTTTGTTTTTGTTTTATTGAGACAGGGTCTTGCTGTGTGTTTCAGGCTGGCCTTGAACTCACTCTGTGCTCCAGGCTGACATCAAACTCATGACGATCCTCCTGCCTCAGCCTCCCAAGTGCTGGTATTATAGGTGTGCACCACTATACCCAGCATTCCAAACCCTATCTCTTTAATAGTATAGTCATCAAACTTTATTTATCTTTAGATAGTTAATTCTATAAAATTACTGTTGAATTCTGTTCTACCATTAGTGGAGATATAGCTGTTGTACTTAGGACATACTAGCTGTAAATCAATACCTTAGTTGTCTTAGAGTTTATACCATAATTGTGAATTTCTTCTCTAGGGTTAAAGGCGGTAAATAATTAGTTCTTATGGTATGTTAATATCCAATTTGTTTTGGACATTACTACTGTAGCTTTTTTGCTTGATATTGCCAAGTTTGCATAATTGTTGCTATTTCTCTGTAAGCCAACACTCAGATTATCTTTGTGACATTAACAGTGCTAGAGTACATTCCTAGAGAACTCGGTGTGTTGGGCATTCTCCCCTCTCCAATTAACCAAAGTGGCTGGATCTTGGGGCTAAGGCAAAGGACTATAATTAGGCATGCCCAAATTGCATCAGTTAAAAATGACTAAAGAGATCTCTATATAAGCAGCAAAGTCTTTATACTGTAAGTGTCCACAGACCTCAGCACCAAACAAACAACAATAGAAAAATGTGATGACAAAGCAAAAAAATGCCTCCCCAAACTCCCATCTCCCCCAAGATCATCCAGGGGGAAGCAAAGGGAGAACAGCATAAGCCACACACCCAAAATACTCAAAAGGATAACAGAGGAGGTTAGAAAGTAGATCAAAAAGGCACTCAGTAGGAGAGCAGAAGATATAACTAAACAGATAATGGAAGTAATAAGCAAAATGACCCAGGAGCTTTCAGAAGATATAATAAAAAGCTAGATGAACTAAACAAAAATAACACAAAATATGAATGACCAGTTTAGTAAGAATTAGAGTCCATAAAAAGGTTTCGATTAGAAATCCAGATTAGGGCCGGTGAGATGGCTCAGTGGCTTAAGCGCCTGCCTTGCAAGCGTGAGGGCCCGAGTTCGACTCCCGGATCCCACATACGAAAAAAGGGGCCGGTGATATCGCTCAGCGGCACGGGTGCCTGTTGGCACACGAGGTCCTGAGGTCGACCCCCCGGTACCCACAAAAAAAAAAAAAAAAAAAAAGAAATCCAGATTAAAAATCATATTGAAAGTATGGGCAGCAGAATTGTCAAATGTGAGGCCAGAATTTCAGAGCTAAAAGACAATGATGCCTTCAAAGACCAACTACTCAAAGACATCTTAAAAGCAACATGAAAAATGGATCCAACAGCTACTAGGTGATGCAAAGAAAATGAATTTAAGACTACTGGAAGAAGTGAATAAGCAGAAGACAACATAAATGGCATAAAAAAAAAACACCTACTCATAGAAATAATGGCAGAAACCTTCTGAAATAAAGGAAAAGAAATAAACACATATAAGTGAGGCACATAAAACACCATATAACCATGACCAAAAGAGAACCTCTTCATAGCACATTATACTCAAAGAACCAGAAGTCCATCACAGGGACACAATCTGAAAAGCTATTAGAGAAAGGCAACAAATATAAAGGTAAACTCATTAGAATTACAGCAGACTTCTCTACACAAACTTTAAAGTCCAGGAGGGCTTGGAGTGGAGTGCTTCAAGCCCCAAAAGATAACAGTGTCCAATCCTGAGTTATGTATCCTGCAAAACTTTCCCTCAAAATTGATAGACAATGAAGATATTTCCATGAAAAAGGGCACCTCTAGAAATTCATGACCACAAACCAGAATTACAGAAAATTCTCAAGATTATCCAAGAAAGAGACAATAAAGCCAGTGATACCAATAAGTCAAAAAGAAAGACTACACTTGGTATAATGAGCAGCTAAGCAAAAGGAAAAAAGGTCAGCAACGGGAGAATAATACAACTACAGGAATAAGTCAATACCTCTCGGTAATAACTCTCAATGTGAATGGTCTCAATTCCCCAATCAAAAGACACAGATTGGCAGACTGGATCAAGAAAGAAAACCCAAAGATACGCTGTGTACAAGAAATACATTTAATTAAAAAGAAATTCACAAGTTAAAAAATCAAAGAATGGAAAGCAATATTCCATACAACAGGAACCCAGAAAAAAAGCAGGAGTAGCTATCCTAATTTAAGATAAAATGGTTCTTTGAAAGAATAAACAAAATAGACAAACTCTTAGCCAATCTTACCAAAATACAGAAAGAAAAGACCCAAATCTATAAAATTAGAAATGAAAAAGACAATCACAAGAGACACTGCTGAAATAGAAAAGATCATTGGTTACTATTTTAAGAACCTCCTATTATTTTGTTATGAATTTCTGTTTTACTTTTTTTCAATAAAATTAAAAAAAAAAACCTGTACTCTTAATGAAATGGAAAATTTAGAAGAAATGAGTGGATTCCTAGATGCATATGAACTACCAAAGTTTGAGGAGTACTGGCAGTTAATTACTTTGGTATTTTATTGCTTCTTCAATTTCATTGGCTGATATAAAAATCCTGAATAATCCAATGTCAGTCAATGAAATTGAGGAAGTAATAAATTACCAACTAAGAAAAGCCCAGGTCCCAATAAACTCACTGCCAAATTCTATAAGAACTTTAGGGAAGACCTAATGCCAGTACTCCTCAAACTTTTTAATAGAATCAAAAGGGAAACAGTACTCCCCAAACCATGCATAGGTGCAAGCATTACCCTGATTCCAAAACCAGAAAAGGACCCAACCAAAAATAAGATCTACAGGCCAATCTCTTTAATCAACATAGACCAAAAAAAAAAAAAAAAAAAAAAAAAAAAAAGCCTCAATAAGATACTGGCAAACAGAGTGCAACAAACAATCACAAAGATCATACAATAGTTAATACCTTGTGTACTGTTATCTTCAAAGTAGTTACTCAGAGTACAAGATATGGGCATAAAATTTTCTCCAAAGATATTAGCACAAACCTTTCTTATTCTATTATTTTGTTATGACATTTTCTTTTATTTTTTCCATTAAAAAAAGCTTTCTAAAGTAGTCATTATTTAAGTAAAAAGTAATAACAAGGTATTGTAGAGCTTGCAACATATATAGAACTAACATTTATAATATGCCAACAATTGCATAAAATAGGAGAGGAGGGAAATGGAAGTATACTGTAATATAGTTCTTA
Source organism: Erethizon dorsatum (assembly GCA_028451465.1). Taxonomy (NCBI): domain Eukaryota; kingdom Metazoa; phylum Chordata; class Mammalia; order Rodentia; family Erethizontidae; genus Erethizon; species Erethizon dorsatum. The sequence goes on from CM051831.1 coordinate 25,437,691, forward strand.
AAATATACTTTGAAGAACAAAATGAAAGTTAGATATTAGAAAATATGCAGATAGATCTTTTGTAAAAGGGAAGGGACCAAGAGATGGAGTGCAGGGAGAGAAAGGGAAAGAGATGAAAAAAGAATTAAGATGTGTTATAAACCCGTACCAACTTCCCACAAGGAATATAGTCATTATGTACTGCAAATATGTAAAAAAAAATTAAAAAAATTTAAAAATCTGAAAAGAGAGAGAGAGAGAGATCATACATCAGGAACAAGCAGGATTAATTCCAAGGATGCAGGGATAGTTCAACATACGCAAGTCAATAAATGTAATACACCATGTAAAGAGAAACAAGGGTAAAAATCATATGATCATCTTAATAGATGCTGAAAAAGTATTTGACAAAATCCAACATCTATTCATGAAAAAAATACCCTGAAGAAAATACATACAAGGGGACCTCATCTCAATCTGATAAAAGAGAATTATGACAAACCTACTGCCAACATCATATTAAATGTGGGAAAGCTGAAAACTTTTCCTCTGTAGTTAGGAATAAGACAAGGATATGCACTATCACCACTTCTTTTTCAATATTGTACTCAAAATATTTGCTAGAGCAATCAGGCCGAGAAAGAAATAAAAGCAATAGGTATAGGAAAGGAAGAAGTCAAATTATCATTTGCAATGATCCTCTAATGGAAGACTCAAAAAATTCCATCAAAAGATTCATAGAGTTAATAACTAAATTCAGTAGCATAGAAGGATACAAAACCAACACAGAAAAATGAATAGCATTCCCTTAACCCAATAATAAACACCAAGAAAGAGATTAGGAAAACCATACCATTCACAATAGCATTAAGAAAAATCAAAATCTTAAAAATTAACCTAACCGAGGAAATGACAGACCTCTACAAGGTGAAGTCCAACACCCTGAAAACAGAGATTGAAGAGGACCTCAGAAAATGGAAAGATATTTTCTATTTCTGGATAAGCAGAAACTATTGTCAAACCGGGCATACTTCCAAAACTGATAGACAGATTTAATGCAATCCCAATTGCAATCAAATGCAATCAAAATATCAGTAGCATTCCTCACAGAACTAGGGAAAACAATCCTAATATTCATATGGAACCAGAAGAGAGCAAGAATAGTAAACGCAACCTAGGCAACAAGAGCAAAAAAAGGAGGCATCACAATCCCACATTTCAAGTCATACTACAAAGTTACAGTGATAAAAACAGTATGGTTTTTTCATAAAAACAGACTGGTGGATCAATGGAATAGAATAGAAGATGAAGAAACAAACCTAGGTGTATTTGGTGAGATATTTGATTTTTGACAAAGTGTCCAAAAACATACACCAGAGGAAAGATAGCCTCTTTCACAAATGGTGCTGGAAAAACTGGCTATCCATAAGCAGAAGATTGAATCTAGGCCCATATCTCTCACCATATACCAAACTAAAACAAAAATGGATCACAGGTTTAAATGTTAGAACAGAAAAAATGTGCTGGAAGATAAATTAGGCAAAACCCTTAAAGACAGAAATAGCCAAGGACTTTCTGAACAGAGCCCCAGTTGTACATGAAGCAGCTTAAAGAAGGAACAAATGACATTGTATCAAATTAAAAAGCTTTTGCATAGCAAAGGAAGCAACCAACAGAGTGAAGAGACAACCTACAGAATGGAAAAAATACTTGCTAGCTCTTTCTCAGAGAACAAATATTGAGAATTTATAAAGAAATTTAAAAAATTAGAATTGATACTTCTTAGAAGAAAGGTACAAATGGCCAAAAAAAAAAAAAAAAACATGAAAAATGTTCGACATCTCTTGCTATTAGTGAAATGCAAATTAAAACAACACTGAGGTTCTATCTTACTCCAGAAAGAATGGCTATCCCCAAGAAAGCAAATAATAACAAACGCTGGAAAGGCTGTGGGGAAAAAGGAACCCTTCTGCATTGTTGGTGGGAATGTAAACAAGTACAACCCTATGGAAAGCAGTATGGAGATTCCTGAAAAAACAAAATTAGAAATTCCATTTGACCCAGCTATCCCCTTTCTAGGTACCTTCCTGAGAGAGTTAAAGACATCATATTACAGCAATTCATGGATACCCATGTTTATACCAGCACACTTGATAATAGCTAAATCTTGGAAGCAGCCTATAAGTCCATCAATAGATGAGTGGATAAAGTGTGGCTTTTATACACAAAGGAGTACTACTCTGCCATAAAGGAGGATAAATGAGTCATTTGTAGGAAAATAGATGCACCTTGAGACCATAATGTTAAGTGAAATAAATCAGACACACAAACTTAAATATCACAATTTTTCTCTTAAATGACAAATCCAAAATACAAATAAAGAGCAAAATAAAAGATAGGTAGTAGGAAATAAGGTGATTGATATTTTGCAAAAGGGAAGGAGACCAAGATATTGAGGGTTGTGGAGGGAGGGCTGGGGAAGTGGATGAAAAAAATTAAGATGTGTTATGCATATGTACCAACTCCCCGTGAGGATTGAAATTATTATGTGCTGCAAACATGTACCAAGAAAAATAAAAATTAAAAAAGAAGTCATTAGAAAATGGAAAGTCCTCCCTTTTTCATGGGCAGGCTGAACTAATATTGTTAAAATAGCCATATCACTAAAAGTGATCATAGATTCAGTGAGATTCCTATTAAAATATCAACATTCTTCACAGAACTAGAAAAAAAATCCAGCAGTTCACTTTAAAGCACAAAAAGACTCTCCAAAGCAGTCTTGAGCAAAAAGAGTAATGCTGGAGGCATTATAATACCCAATCTCAGATTATACTACAAAGACATAGTAACAAAACCAGTATGGTATTGGCACAAAAACAGATATGTAGACCAATAGAATAGAACAGAAGAACCCAGAAACCAGCCTATACATCTGAAGCTGTCTGATTTTTGACAAATGGGCCAAAACATATTCTGGAGTAAAGACAGCCTCTTTTAACAAATGGTGTGGGGAGAATTAAACATCCATATGCAGAAGATTGAAACTAGAACTCTAGTTTGTACTAAAATCAAAGAAAAAAGATCAAAGACTTAGATATTTGACTGGCAACTTTGCAACTCCTGGAAGAAAACATAGGGAAACACTTGAAGCCACAGGCACAGGCAAAACTTCCTGAATAGGACCCCAACAGCACAGGAAATACAGTAGTAGCAAGAATCAACAAATGGGACTACATTACATTACAAAGTTCTATACAGCAAGGGAAACAACAAATAGAGTGAAGAGACAATTTAGAGGTTGGGAGAATATCTAGCTACTCTTCAAATAGACGACTGATGTCTAGAATATAAAAAGAACTCCAAAAATTTAGTACCCAAAACCCCAAACCAACCAACCAAACAAAAAACCACCCAATACTCTAATAGATAAATGCACAAATGAATTCAACGGAGAATTCTCAAAAGAAGTACAAGTGACAAATCAATACATGAAAAAAATATTCAAAATCTTTAGCCATTAGGGAAATGAAAATCAAAACCAAACTGAAATTCCATTTTACCTTAGTCAGAATAGCTATCATCAAGAATACAAGAAAATCATGAATGCTGGTGAGTACTCAAGCACAAAGGAATCCTTCTACCCTGCTATTGAGAATGTAAATTTGTATGGAAATTAGAACGCAAATCAGGTTCCTCAAAAAATTAAAAATATGTGTACAGTTTGATCTAGCTATACCTGAGTATATTCCTGAAAGAATTAAACAGCATACTATAGTGATATATGCATATCCAGTTACAGTAGTACAATTCACAAAGCTAAGCTGTGGAAACAGCTTAGATATCCATCAGTCAATGAATGGATAATGAAAATGTGGTATATATACACAAGGGAATATTATTCAGTCATAAAGAATGAAATCATGTCTTTTGCAGGAAAATGGATGAACTGAAAACCATCATGTTAAGTGAAATAAACCAGTCTCAGAAAGTTAAATATGTGTGTTCTCTTCTATGAGAGCTCTAAAAATAGAATTAAAAAAATAAAATAATGGAGAGATGGGTAGAAATTAGAGGATAGAATTTTAGATACGGGGAAGAGGATCAGGGAAAGAGGAGAGAAGAGGGAGATAGGGTAGTGGGGTAAAAATAATCGAAGTACATTATATGCATGTACCAATATTCCAAAATGAATCTTGTTCCGTGTTACTAATATGCACCGGTAGAAAAAAGGAGTTCTGGGGCTATGATCATTCATCTGTGACACATCTCTAAAGGGTACAAAGCCAAAAGGATTGGTTCATGCACCACAAAGGGCCTATAGCTTGGACTGGGAATGAAGGAAACATCATACAATTCAACACGAAAGTGCTGCAATGGAGAAACCTAAAATACACAAAATGTGTGAAAGGCTTAGAAGTCCACGACTGTCTAGGGAGGGTAGAGGACTTCCTTAGGGATGCTGAGCCAGAAAGGAGTTTTTTTTTTTTTTTTTTTGTGGGTACTGGGGGTCGACCTCAGGACCTCACGTGCCAGCAGGCGCCTGTGCCGCTGAGCGATATCACCGGCCCTTTTCTCGTATGTGGGTACGGGAGTTGAATTTAGGACCTCGCGCTTGCCAGGCAGGCGCTTATGCCATTGAGCCATCTCACCGGCCCCTAGAAAGGAGTTTTAATGTCAATAAAGAGAATGAGAGTTTAAGGGAGGGAGAGCTGCACATGTTTTTTTTTTTTTTATTTTAAAGAGAAGAAAAAACAAAACAAATCAAAAGAAGAACAAATTTTCAAACCAACATAATAGGAGGGTAACAATGGTTAATACATTACGTATTACTATCTTTAAGTTAGTTATTCAGGACACCAGACATTAGCATTCAATTGTCCAAACATTATTGGCACAAACCTTACTCTTCAATGAACTAAGTAAAAATGGTAGTGTATCTATCTTAACCATATTATATATATATATATACAATTTTTTTTCCCTTTCCCTTCTTTCTTTTCCCTATTCCAGTCTCTCTTTCCTTTTGACCAGTTTCTTTTTGATTCACCATGTCTATTGTACATTTTGGATCTTATTTACTCTTTCAGTTTCTCATACTAGAGAGATAATACGATGCTTACACATGTGCTTCTGGTTTATTTCACTTATGAGTATTTTCTCGAGTTGCATCCATTTACCTATAAAAGTCTCCAGTTTATCCTTCTTTATGGCTGAATAGTACTCCATTGTATAAAAATACCACATCTTTCTTATCCATTCCTCAGTTGATGGGCATTTGGGTTGTTTCCAAGATCTGGCTATTACAAATTGTGCTGCTATAAACATGGGTGCACATATATCGCTGTGGTACGATGTTTTTAATTCTTCTGGGAAGATGCCCAGAAGGGGAATAGCTGGGTCAAATGGGACCTCCAACCCTAGTTTTCTGAGGAATCTCCACACTGACTTCCACAGTGACTGTACCAGTCGACACTCCCACCAACAGTGAAGAAGGGTTCCTTTTTCCCCACAGCCCCTCCAGCATTTGTTATTATTTGATTTCTTAATAGTAGCCATTCTTTCTGGGGTGAGATGGTATCTCAGTGTTGTTTTAATTTGCATCTCTCGAATGACTAGTGATGTTGCACATTTTTTTGTATATTTGTTTGCCATTAGTATTTCTTCATCTGAGAAATGTGTATTCATCTCAGATGCCCATTTTTGGAGTGGGTCTTTAAATTTGGGAGGTCTGATTTTTTTGAGTTCTTTATATGTTCTCGATAGTAATCCTTTGTCTGAGGAACAGCTGGCAAACATTTTTTCCCACATTGTGGGTTGTCTCTTCACTCTGTTGGTGGTTTCTCTTGCTGTGCAAAAGCTTTTTAATAAGATGAGATCCCAGTTATTGATTCTTTGGGATAGTTCCCGTGCGGTTGAGTTTTTATTCATAAAGTCTTTGCCTACACCAATGTCTCCAAGGGTTTTACCTATCCTACCTTCCAGCAGATTTAATGTTTCTGTTTTAATATTTAGATCTCTGATCCATTTTGAATTTAGTTTAGTGCATGGTGAAAGATATGGATCTAGTTTTAATCTTCGGCATGTGTAGAGCCAGTTTTTCCAGCACCATTTATTAAAGAGGCTATCTTTCTTCCAGCGAATGTGTTTGGCACCTTTGTCAGAGATAAGGTGGCTTAGTATGTCTGGGGTTGTTTCAGCTTCTTCTAATCTGTTCCATTGATCTTCAGGTCTGTTTTTTTGCCAGTACCACACTGTTTTTATCACAGTAGCTTTATAGTATAATTTCAAGTCGGGGATTGTGATGCCCCCTGCCTTGCGTTTGTTGCCCAGAATTGCCTTTGCTATTCTAGGTCTCTTCTGATTCCAAATGAATTTTAGGATTGTTTTCTCTAATTCTGTGAGATATACTGTTGGAATTTTGATTGGAATTGCGTTAAATCTGTATAACAATTTTGGAAGTATGGCCATTTTCACTATATTGGTTCTTCCTATCCAGGAGCAAGGGATATCTTTCCATTTTCTGATATCCTCTTCAATCTCCTTTTTCAGAGTACTGTAGTTTTCAGTATAGAGGTCTTTTACATCCTTCGTGAGGTTGATTCCTAGGTATTTCATTTTTTTGGATGTTATTGTGAAAGGTATTGTTTCCCTAATTTCTCTTTCAGTAAGTTTGTTATTTGTGTACAGGAAGGCTATTGACTTTTGAGTATTGACTTTGTATCCAGCTACACTACTGAATTTGCTTATTAAATCTAGCAGTTTTTTAGTAGAGTTTTTGGGGTCTTCTGTGTAGAGTATCATGTCATCTGCAAATAATGATAATTTAACTTCTTCCTTTCCAATCATTATTCCTTTTATTTCTTTCTCTTGTCTAATCGCTCTGGCTAAAGTTTCCAGAACTATGTTGAATAAGAGTGGGGACAGTGGACATCCTTGTCTTGTTCCTGATTTTAGAGGGAAGGCTTTCAGTTTTTGGCCATTTAGTATAATATTGGCTGTTGGTTTGTCATAGATAGCTTTTACCAGATTGAGATAAAGACCCTCTATTCCAATTTTCTGTAGGGTTTTTATTATGAAAAGGTGCTGGACTTTGTCAAAAGCTTTTTCTGCATCTATTGAGATGATCATGTGATTTTTGTCTTTGGTTCTGTTAATATGCTGTATTACATTTATTGATTTACGTATGTTGAACCATCCCTGCATCCCTGGGATGAATCCAACTTGGTCATGGTGTATAATCTTCTTGATGATTTGTTGGATTCTGTTTGCCAGTATCTTATTAAGGATTTTTGCATCTATGTTCATTAGGGAGATTGGCCTGTAGTTCTCTTTCTTAGTTGGGTCCTTCTCTGGTTTTGGTATCAGGGTAATGCTTGCTTCCAGGAATGAATTTGGGAGTATTGCTTCCCTTTCAATTTCATTGAAAAGTTTGAGAAGTAGGGGCGTTAGGTCTTCTCTAAATTTCTTGTAGAATTCGGCAGTGAATCCATCAGGGCCTGGGCTTTTCTTTGTTGGGAGGTTTTTAATTACATCTTCAATTTCATTGGCTGATATTGGTTTATTTAGGATTTTTAAATCTTCTTGATTCAGCTTTGGTAATTCATACGAATCTAGGAATCTGTCCATTTCTTCTGCATTTTCCATCTTAGTAGAATATAAATTTTCAAAATAGGTATAGATGATCTTCTGGATTTCTGCAGGGTCCGTCGTGATATCACCCTTTTCATTTTCAATTGCATGGATTTGAGTCTTTTCTTTTCTTTTTTTAATAAGGTTGGATAAGGGTTTGTCAATCTTATTTATTCTTTCAAAGAACCAACTTTTTGCTTCATTGATTCTTTGTATTGTTTTTTTATTCTCCAATACGTTAATTTCTGCTCTGATCTTTATAATTTCCTCCCTTGTACGGGCTTTTGGCTTAACCTGCTCTTCTTTTTCTAGAAGCTCGAGGTTCACTCTTAAGTTGTTTATTTGCGCTTGCTCTATTTTCCTGATATAAGTGTTTAATGCTATAAATTTCCCTCTTAGGACTGCTTTCATTGTATCCCATAAGTTCCGGTATGTTGTACTGTCATTATCATTCAGTTGTAGAAAGTGACTAATTTCTTCTTTAATTTCATCTGTGACCCATTGGTTGTTCAGGAGGATGCTGTTTAATTTCCATGTGTTTAGGGAGTTTTTGTGGGATCTTTTGCCATTGATTTCCAATTTCATTGCACTATGGTCTGATAATATGCATGGGATAATTTCAATTCCTTTGCATTTACTTAAGCAGGTTTTATGAGCTAGTATGTGGTCTATTTTGGAGAACGTCCCATGTGCAGCTGAGAAAAATGTGTATTCTGATGTTGTGGGATGGAACACTCTGTAGACATCTACTAAGTCCATTTGTTCAAAAGTTTGGTTCAGTTCTACTATTTCATTATTGATTTTCTGTCCAGTTGATCTGTCTTTTTGTGACAGTGGAGTATTGAGATCTCCCAATATAATTGTATTAGTGCTTATTTGATTTTTCATGTCCTTTAGTACTTGTTTTATATAGCTGGGTGCATTGGTATTTGACGCATATATATTTATGATCGTTATCTCTTCCTCTTGGATTGTTCCCTTTACAAGGATGTAATGACCGTCTTTATCTCTCTGAATCCTTCTTGGCTTGAAGTTCACTTTGTCTGCAAAAAGAATAGCTACCCCTGCTTTTTTCTGGGTTCCTGTGGCATGGAGTATTGTTTTCCATCCTTTGACTTTCAGTCTATGAATTTCTTTCTGAATTAAATGTGTTTCTTGTATACAGCATATTGTTGGATCTTGCTTCTTGATCCATTTCGCCAGTCTGTGCCTTTTGATTGGTGAATTGAGACCGTTAACATTGATGGTTAAAACTGATATGTATTGACTTGTCATGATATTTTCCTGTTGTTGGTTCCCACTCTTTGTTTTTCCGCTTTCCGGCTATTTAATTATTTGCCCTGCCTGGTGGATTCCTTCTGTTGGGGTTCCTATCTCTTTCTAGAATGTCCTTCAGAACGTTTTGGAGTGCTGGTTTGGTGGTCATAAATTTTCTCAGATGTTCTTTGTCATGAAAGTATTTTATTTCTCCATCAATTTTGAAAGATAGTTTTGCAGGGTACATCAATCTGGGCTGAAAATTATTTTCCTTTAGAGCTTGAAATACATCATTCCAAGCTCTTCTTGAATTGAGGGTTTGTGCTGAAAAGTCAGCTGTGATTCTGATGGGTTTTCCTTCATAGGTGATTTGTCTCTTCTCCCTAACAGCTTTTAAGATTCTGCCCTTCTGTTGAATTTCTGGGATCTTGACTATAATATGTCTGGCTGAAGTTTTTTTTTGATCATGTCTAGTTGGTGTTCTAAAAGCTTCACTTATAGGGGTGTCAAATTCCTTTTCTCTTCCAGGAAAGTTCTCCCTGATTATGTCTTTGAACAAGGTTTTAATGTCGTTGATGCCATCTCCTGCTTTTTCATTTATTCCAATTATTCTTAAGTTGTTTATCTTTGAGTCATCTAGCAGCTGCTGAATTGATTTTTCATGGTCCCTTGCTATTTTTAAGAATTTTTCCATTTCATGATCACTAATTGCAAGCCTGTCTTCTATATCTGAGATCCTGTCCTCACATTGGCTTATTCTGCTACAAATACTTTCAATGGAATTTTTTATCTCTTGGATATCTGCTTGAATCTGCCTTATGGATTCCATTTCTTTCCTATGCTGAGCATTCATGGTTTCTATAGTTTTCTTAAGTTCATCTATTTTTTTGTCTGTATCAGCTATAGTGTCCTTAAGCATGGTCTTCATTGTAGACATTATCTCTGCAGTTATCTGTGAGATTATTTCTGTTTTAATTTTTTCCAGAACCTCATTCAGTTGCTTTGTTGTTACCACTTCAGATAGGCCAGGTGGGTGGCTTTCGGATTGTCCCACCTCGTTGCTCCCTAGGTTTGCCTTTGGTGAATTGGATGTGTGTGGTTGCATCTTGTTTAAGTGTCGTCTCATTTTTTCTTTCTTTAATTCCTGGGGTGATGTTTGCAAATTACCTATAGTAGGTTACTTTATTGCTAGTGTTTAAGATCTTTAGAAGATGACTACTTCTCTGCAGTATCTTCCAAGTGGAGCTTGCTTTTAGGTTTTGAGCTTTCTGCCAGATCCTACCTCTTCAATTCGTTGGGTATGCGAAGTTGCTACCTGTTTGGCCCAGTCCTTGATTCTTTGGTACTGTGCCACTGTATTTTCTGTGTCCCTTAGTCAATCTCAATCATGAAATATCAGGAAGGAAAGATGTTTAGAACAATTATTTCACATTTGGCTATAATGTTAACTAAAGCATCAAACACAGCCTAAAAAATGACAGACCGAGCTAACCAGTTATTTACCACTTTTAGCTGTATAGAGTTGCGGTTATATAACAAAATCTAAAACACACCAGAAAAATTATATGCAGTATACAAGTCCTATGTATGTCAATTTTTCCTTGAGGAGTTTAAATTTAAAATGAGTTAAGGAGGAAATAGAGTATTGGGAGAAGAGGAAGGAATTAGATGTAAGGTTAGAGGACCAAGAGGGATCCCACTAAAATTGGGACACTAGTGCAGAGGACAGGTGGTAAAAAGAGAAGGAAGGGATAAAAGGAAGAACAGATCACAATCACAATCACAAAGAAGTTAGAGGCGCTGTTTACACTCATATAAAAAACCAGAGAGAATAATGAAGGAAAGAGCAAATACACATACAGAAACAAAAACGAAGATAAAAACAATAAAACAGACAGATCAAAAATAAAACCCCACCAAAAAACAAAACAAAACAAAACAAAAACAAAAAAACCCTTCGCCAGAACAAAAAACAAATCAGTGAGAAAAAAAAAAAATAAAAATAAAAATAAAAAAAATATAAAGAATCAGTTCCAGGTGTTGACTCTGTTGTAGGCAGGTACCTTGTGACAGAGTCCTGTTCTGTGCAGGTCCGTCCCAGTAAGCCAGGAGCGCCCTCTGGCGGGCGGTGAGCAGAGGCGCGTACTTTCAGGCAGAGACCAGTCTAGCTCGCCTCCGCTCTCAGCGCCCTTTCACCATCCCTGGTCCTGAGAGGCTCAGCGTGCTGTCCAGAGCGCGGGTTCCCTGCACTGGTTCCCGCCGCTCTGGTTTTTCGCCATGCCCCCCACAATGGCGCCAGGCCAGTCGCTCTCTGGCGCGGGACAGGTGTGGCTGAGAGTCCAGTCTCGTTTGCCTGCTGACCTCAGCACACTTTCGTGGGCCTGAGATGCCCCGTGCTGTCCTGTCCGGAGCACAAGTTCCCAGAGCAGTTTCCGAGCCGCTCTGAGTTTCGCCACACCCCCCACAATGGCGCCCGGCCGGTCGCTCTCTGGCGCGGGGCAGCTGTGGCTGAGAGACACTCACCGCCGGTCAGCGCCGTTCTCCGCCGCTCCCCTGCCCCGCCGCTGTCTCAGGATCCTCCGTGGGGGCTCCCTGGGTGCCAGCTGCCACCGTGTGTCCGTAGAATTGAGCCTCCGCGGCGCTGCAACTCCCAGGATAGTAGAAGGTGCGCGCGTGTGGTCTGCTCCTTCTTTCCTTCTTCTTTGTTGGAAGTCACCCGTCACTGTTGCCGGGGGTCCCAGATTGCGCTTCAGAACTTTTCTGGGTTTCGGGGAGGCATCTCCCCCCCTCCTGCGCTTTCTGGGTCGCTATATTCCCGTGTTCCAATGGTAACTTTTAGAGAGAGTTTCGCTGCCTGCTTCTTACTCATCCGCCATCTTGAGGTCCTCTTGCACGTGGTTTTAAAAGGAGCCATGTTTGAGGAAGAGCTAAAGCTAAGCCTATAGTGCTGGGTTCTAAAGAACAAAACATGCAGTAGTGAAAATTGGGCGCTGGCCGGGTGGCCAGGCATTACTCAGGCGCAATGACTGCGGAGCACTCAGTGGCTGAAGGGCAGTACGTCGGACGCTGGGCTGATCAGGAATTATGGGATCCTGGAAAATGGTCTGGGACAGCTTCACAATAGCGGTAGAGAGAACAGAGGTAAAGTTATTGCTAGACTCCAGGAAAGATATGACAAATGTTCATAAAAGGCAGCGGGGAAGGAAAAGAGAGGGGAAATAGAAAGGAGATATTTAGGAGACAGAGTCAATGCTTAGTTTATTAAATCAGGCTTAAAAAAAGGGAAGAATACAGATCATTTCCAACTTCTGGCTTGGAAAATGGATGGAAGATGGTGGCATTCACTGAGACAGGAGGTTTGGGAACAGAAGCAGGTTTGGGGAGCGATGTGTGGTTTTGGCATTCATATCTTTTATCCTAGTCTGGTTTTATAGATGTAATACAATTCTTAGTATTTTGGAAGATGCTAAAATGCTTTTGCTTGTCATCTGCTTGTTTCCTCCTCTTGCCTTCTGTGGAACCTCTAGTCACCACATTGACAGCGTTTCTGAGTTTATTGCAGGCAGACGATCTCCTTTTGGGCTGTAGTTCCACTCTGCAGTTGTGCTGGCCTGCAGCTTCCTCAGCTGTGATCACCCGGCGTCCCTCTGCATGCACCTTCTGACTTCCGGAGCTTTGCTGGAGTCTCTACTCCTCTAGTACCTCTAGTCCGTTTCTCTTTGTTGGGTTGGATTGGGGGCATCCATACCTTTAGCGTGATAGTTAATGTGGTGTTTGGAGAAAAAGACAAATGGGTGTGCTCAGTCTACCATCTTACACCAGAGTTCCTGAATTTGATATTTGATGATATATTTAAGGAAGCTACATGCTACATTCAGGTAAAGATGTCTCAGAGGCACTTGGCTGCATGCAGGCATTTGGAGCTTGGGAAGCAAATCTAAATTACAGGTAAAGATCTGGAGTTACTGGTATAGAACTGATGGGCGGGGATGAGATTGCCTAGGGGAAGCATGCAGAATAAGAAGGGAATATAGATTAATCCTGATTCAGGGGACCACCAACATTTAAGATAACCGCTTTTAGGATACAATATTCCTTTAGGGTTAGAGAGGCCAACTGTAAATCAGAACTTTTACTCTTGTTGATTTAAAAAAAACCCAGTGCTCTTTGAGTTCAGGAAGATTACAGTCAGCACTCAGTCAAGGTGTAAAAGCAGTAGTAGGGTGGTTAGGCATAACAAAGTTGAATGGGGTGAGGACAGGAGTTCCTCAGATGAGAGATAATCAAGGGTGTCACAATTTCCCGACAATGCTATTTAACTTTTTTGGTTCTGGGCCCATTCTTATGTGTCTGCTGCACGATGGCTCCCATGATCTGCTTATTCTTTTTTTCTGCTGAGAATGTGGCTCTAATTCAACTACCTCTGTTCAGTGAGGTACATCTTGATAGTTTCCACATATTCAGTAAATATTTATTTAGGCCTTAATATATGTCACACACTGGGTGTGGTGTCGGAGTTATGAAAGTATATAGCATTGCTGCCCTCAAAGAACTCATAGATATGCATAAACTGTCCCATGCTCTAACTCAGCATTGCCAAATGCTATTATTCTATTAGCAAAAGCCTTCTTGTTGGCTTTTAGGGTAAGACTGACTGCCCTTCATTCTGATAGGTAGAGAAGGAAGGTTTTATTTTGGTGCCCAATGTGGCATTTTGGGAACCTGGCTGAGCAAAAGGTGAGGACCTTTTTGACTGTATCTCAAAGATGGTAGTAAGCCATCACTCTAATCCAGAGTGGGGTTTCATTGCATATTATTTAAATTTTTTTTATTTTTGTCACTTCTATTTTTATTAAGCAGAGATTCAATTTAAAAAAAAAACCAGAAGCCCTGCACAGGGGCATATTTCAGAGAGGCTGGTGAAGTCAAGTGTGTTTTAAGAATAAAATCTCAGGGGGCTGGTGAGATGGCTCAGCGGCTTAAGCGCCTGCCCAGCAAGCGCGAGGGCCCGAGTTCGACTCCCGGAACCCACATACGAAAAAGGGGCCGGTGATATCGCTCAGCGGCATGGGCGCTTGCTGGCATGCGAGGTCCTGAGGTCAACCCCCGGTACCCACAAAAAAAAAAGAATAAAACCTCAAATAAGCATAGTCTGCAAACAAATCATTGGTTAAAAAAATACAACTCATCAAAGAACGGTTGTCTACTCTTAAAGGCCTTCCTTCTAAACACCCACGCCCAAGCACATCATTTCTTGTAAGCCTGGAATTTCACTTGTGTTTCTCATATCAGTTTTCTTCTAAATTCCATGATTTTAATTTTAATTTTATATATGTATGTATGTACCTATGTGTGTACGTATGTATGTATTTATTTTTGAGACAAGGTCTCATTATAGTTCAGGCTGGTCTTGAACTCACTATGTAGACTAGGCTGGTCTTGAACCCCTGGTGGTCCTCTTGCCTCTGCCTCCCGAGTGCAGGGATTATGAGTGTGTGCCACAATGCCTACAAATTCCATGATTTTTAAAAATCTCCAAAAGAAATAGGAAAGCTTTAATTAAGTAGAGAACAAGGATGTAAATTGGCAAAAGGATGAGAATTCGTTATTCTTCTAAAGTAATTAAGATGTAAATAGTAGCAATGGGATAAAAAGAGGAGAATATGACCATTTCAAATAACTTTTTTTTTTTTTTTTTTGTGGGTACCAGGGTTGACCTTAGGACCTCACGCTCCAGCAGGCGCCTGTGCCACTGAGCGATATCGCTGGCCCTTTTTTCGTATGTGGGTTCCGGGAGTTGAACTCAGGACCTCGTGCTTGCCAGGCGGGAGCTTATGCTGCTGAGATATCTCACTGCCCCGACTTTTTTTTCTTTTCTTTTTTTTTGTGGGTACCGGGGGTTGACCTCAGGACCTCGCTCGCCAGTAGGCGCCCGTGCCGCTGAGTGATATCGCCAGCCCTTTTTTTGTATGTGGGTTGCGGGAGTCAAACTCAGGCCCTCACGCTTGCCAGGCAGGCACTTACACCACTGAGCCATCTCACCAGCCCCCTACTTTTTTTTTCTAGTTTAGGTGAATTATCAAAATTTATTCATTCATTCATCATTCATTCATTTTCCATTCAACCAACAAATATATCCAGCATGTGTCTCCCACTGTGCCAGGTGCTGGGAATATAAAGACGGAACTTGGTGCCCCTTCTTTCTTAGGAGATATTCACCAATAGCTGTATGAAATCGCACCAAAGGAAGTTATGATGCAATGTAAGGAAGGTGCCAGTCCTTTCTTCTGCTGTAGTTATCGTGTGCTGCCACCTGCTGGGTATTTTCTTTTTCACAGAGTTTAGGCTTGAAAAGAGAAGCTGGAATTAGGAAAGATAAGGATAGAGAAAGGATGGATTTTTGCACCCTGGAACATGCATTTTTCTTTCATTTTAAAAATGTACAGGGCTGGTGAGATGGCTAAGCGGCGTAAGCGCTTGCCTGGCAAGCGCGAGGGCCCCAGTTCGACTCCCGCAACCCACATACGAAAAAGGGGCCAGTGATATCGCTCAGCGTCACGGGCGCCTACTGGCGCGTGAGGTCCTGAGGTCGACCTCCAGTACCCACAAAAAAAAAAAAAAAAAAAAAAAAAAAAAAAAAAAAGTGCAAAGGGAAAAGGAAAAAGAAAAAAAAGAAAATATATATATATATACAAGACAGTTAAGATAGTTATACTACTAATTTCTCTTAGTTCATTGAAAAGAAAGGTTTGTGCTTATACTGTTTGACCAATTTTTCATGCCTGTATCTTGTAATCTGAGCAACTACTTCTAAGATAACAGTGTGCAATGCATTAACCATTGTTACTGTCCTATTATCTTATTTTGAAATTTTGTATCATTGTTTTTGTTTTTTTCTCTTTAAAAAAATATGCATATCAGAATATTTTTTCAATTATTATTTTAGTTGTACAAATTTATGGACTGCAGTGTGGTAATTTGATATTTGTGTGCAGTATGAAATTATCAAATCAGGATAATTAACATTTCCATCTTAAACATTAAATTTTAAAAATTATCACATAACAATCGCACGTATTTACGGAGCACAGTGCGATATTTCAGTACATGTATTTTTCCTGGTGAATACACTTTCTCTTTTCCTCTCCACCCAAACCCCTGGGCACCAATCCTAACGTCTCGAGGACCAGCTCCTCTCTTGCTGGGGAGCTGGGTCACCCCCCTTTACAACCAGGGCAATTGCTCCACTCTCCTCCTCCCACGAAGTTTTGGTCCCGGGCTTCCGTTTGAAAGTTTGGGCCTTCTTTGGCTTCTTCCCGTTCTCGTAGGAGTTAAGAGTTTCTTGCCAGGACACTGGAGGCGGATGCTGCACTGCCCAACCTGGGCAGTAGAAGGCCAAAGGCCCTGGCAGCAGACACTCCACGCAGTTTTGCAGCAGCTCTCAATTCTGTAGCAGAAGCCGTGTTGTGGGAAGGGGCAGGAATTTACAACCTCTTCACGGGTGGCCCGGGTTCCGGTCCTCCAGGTGGCTTTGAAATGTGGTGCAGAAGTTGGGAAATGGGATTAGGCATTAAATAGGTCATTTTCTTTGCATCATCAGTTCTTGAAGGCAGTCAAATGCATTCTGGCATGGTTTCATCATTAAGATGGAGCACAGTTGTGCCAAGTCTACCACTGAGTCAGATGCATGCCTCGTTTTGGTCTGCTTCAAACCAAAGGCTTCCTACGAATTGTTTATGCTGTATTCGGAAAAGATTATTCAAGTGGGGACTATCTGCTGGAGCACAAAACTGTGAAGACCAAACATGTCCCATTGCTTCTTATAATGTCATAAATTATCCTGATTTTGGGATTATGGCTCAGTGGTAGTGGTAGAGCATGTGCGTAGCATGCACAAGGCCTTGAGTGGGTTCAGTCCCCAGTAACACACACACACTGAACACACATCCCACACCCTGGATTTAAGTAGATTAAATAACTATTGAAACACTAAACATGCTTTAAAAAACCTTCACTGTTTACTTTCATACTTTCTATCCTAAAATCACTTAATGGAAAATATACTAAAGTATGCACACGTATTTATTTATGTCTAGTACCCTCCTCCCCAAAAAACTCTTCTTCAGGAAATGCTGGCTTATCCTTCCTGATTCAGAAACTTTAAGATGTATCCTGAACTCAGTCCTGTGCGATGAACTATGAGAAAGAAGGGCAGAATGGCATAGTATTAAGCAAATTAATCGCAGAATTTCTTCCCAGACCTTCTTTTTCTTGATCTTTTTCTTCTATTCCATCAATTCCTTCGTCTCTCTCCATTTTGATTCTTTGCCAGGCTCCAAATAGTGTTCTCCCTTCCTCTCTCTACTTTCTGTTCTCACTGGCCACGGTGGACACCTTCAGCACACCCTGGACCTTCCACACCTGTATTCCTCTTGGATGCAGCCCAGCCATCATTTCTCAGGATGAAGTGATTTTCATGAAAAATATTAGTGTGGAATTTGGCACAGATACCAGGTACCAACGCAAATGTTCTACCCAGTAGATTAATGCTCCTCACAGTGAAGTTACAATAGCTGATATGGTCTTAAGATAAAAGAGATACTGAATCAGGGAAATGAGGGAGCCTGGAGGTGGGGGACAAGAAGACATTAGCGTAAAACATGGAAAACTGGTAATGTGAATGTGAGTAGTATTGGAGATAGGAGAAGTGGGGCAGGAGTGGGGTTGGGGGTCACAAGAGAGTAGAGGACTAGAGAAATTTGCAGGTCAGAATATTAGTGGAAAAAGCATAATCAACTCATAAAAACAAAGTTTTGAAAATTAGGACCGAGGAATAACCAAGATCAAATCTTATTTCTTGAGCATATGCCACAGTGGTCAGGATTGGTCTTAAGACTCCCCCTTCTGCTCTACCTCATGTATGTCATCCCTTTCCCCAGAGGGGCAGGTAAAATAAACAAGAGAAATGAGAGCCTACACTTTTCAAAATGATATCCATTCATTTTTCATAGACGTTCTGTATCACTTGAAACATTGCTAAACTGAGAGTTTTTCTTCTTATATCCACCATTGTTTAATTTTCACATTTTATTTTGTTGCTTGAAAAATATTACAGGATTAGAACATGGTCATAGTTTTAAGTCAGACAATATTAAAAGTGTGTAAATGAAAAATTAGTTGTCTCTCCATCCCCTTCCAACTTCACTTACTAAAGAATGAATGTTACAGTTGGATGTGTATTTATACATTTTGATATTAACATATGTAAAGATCTTCCTTTCTTGTTACAAAAATGAGATTATATATATATGTAATTGTATAAGTTCCTTTTCCGTTTAATGATATATATGAATATATTACATAATATTTCAGGCTATGGATGTTCAATCCTTTATTCATGCCATCCTCTCCTCTACTCATTGGCATTTTTGGCCCTACAAATATTGTTAAAATAAAAATCTTTTTTTTAAATTTTATTTTGGGTACTGGGAGTCAACCTCAGGACCTTGCACTTGCCAGCAAGCGCTTGTGCCACTGAGCGATGTCACTGGCCCTTTTTTCCTTTATGTGGGTTCTGGGAGTTGAATGCAGGACCTCGCGCTTGCCAGACAGGCGCTTATGCCACTGAGCTATCTCACCGGCTCCTAAAATAAAAATCTTTGAACATATGTCTTTGCACACTGTTTTTTGGGGGGCAGTTAGGTAGAAGGGTTTGTGCCTTTTTAAATTTAGTTAACACTGCCAGGTAACTCTTCCAGAAGATTTAGGAGTACAAACTTTGCATTATCACAAGATTACATACATAAAAATTGGACAGTTTCTGTACAATAGAATCCACCTTGGCATTGGAGCCTCTGTTTTCATTTGTTTCTTGCTAACTGCGTTCTCAGTGTAAAACAGTCTTTTATGAGTAACTACTCAATAATTCCAATCAGCTTTCTAGCCTCCTGTTTTTGCTCTATTGTTGTCGGATGTCTCTGAGTTCGGGGGAAGTTTGTGTGGTATCGGGGTAGACATTGGTGAGTTTGGTAAACTCCTGTCTTTGGTGAGCCTTTTCCTTTCTTTTCTTTAGCATATGTTTGCAATGCATAATAAATACATTCACCTTGGGGAACTGGTACATATACATATCACCTCTTGATCCTTTTTTTTTTTTTTTGTGGGTACGGGGAGGGTCGACCTCAGGACCTCGCGCGCCAGCAGGCAGCCGTGCCGCTGAGCGATATCACCGGCCCCTTTTTCGTATGTGGGTTCCGGGAGTCAAACTCGGGCCCTCGCGGTTGCCAGGCAGGCACTTACGCCGCTGAGCCATCTCACCGGCCCCTCTTGATCCTTTTAACTCTTCCTTCCCTTCCCTTCCCTTTCCTCCTGTCTCCCCTCTGTCCAGCTGTTCTTCATTCTTGCAGGTCTTGAGCATTGTTCTTTGTTCCTGAAGAACACCACCAGGACCCCCAAGTGTCAATTCTGTATCACCCTTGTCTGAATCCAATGATACCCTGTGTGCTCAGCTCACCTCACGGTATCTCCAGAGCCGGGAGAGGCCAGCTCCTTTCCTGTCCCATCCAGGGATGTGAGAGTCCTGAGAACTCATCGCCCTTTGTTCTGAGCCCCGGGCCTCACTGTTCAGCTCTGCTGAAGAGGGGACTTTGGGCTCCTCTGTGAGGTTTCCAGTGGCTCAGATTGTCTGGGAAACCTGGCAATGGTTATCTTTGCTCGGAGATACCTCAAATGAATCTGAGTTTATTCTGCCTCCCCAGAGAGACTTGGCCTTGGGGAGGAAGTGACAGCATTGGGCCCCACCAGTAATGGAGCCCTCAGTTCCCCCTAATCCTCTCTGTTCTGCCTGCTGGTCAACTTCTCATCTCCTTATGAGTAGATCTGGATATGATGACAACACATAATTCTCTCCATATTATTGCAAGAATATTAGGTACTTTAAAAACATGTTACTCTTTCAAGTATCTGGATTTTGTAATTGAAAATGATGGGTTTTCAGAACTTTTTCTCTGCTATGGACTTTTCAGAATAATTTTTTTTTTTTTTTTTTGAGACATGGTCTTGCTCTGTAGTACAAGCTGGCGTTGAGTTCACTATGTAGCTCAGGCTGGCCTCAAACTCCTAGTGATCCCCCTGCCTCAGCCTCCTGAATGTTGAGATTATAGGCATGTGCCACCATGCCTGGCCAGAACAATTTTTAAGAGCTTCAAGTTAAGGATTTGCTTTCTACATATCCTCTCTGCATCTGTATCTCTAAAACCCCCATGTTCTTTGAATGATAGGAAAAAAGAGGTAAAAGAGAAATTTAAAAAGAAGTTGAATATGAAAATGTTAGACCACTAACAGAACAAATATAATAACTGCAGAATTAATTATGTGAGATGATGTAGGAATTTTCGATTGTAAGAATTCCATCATGGGGGAAGAATTTGATTGGAAGAAAATCCTTAAATCACCTTGAGATGAGGTCTAGGGACATGTTATTACAAAAGTTGATCTCCAAAGGACACAAGAGATAAAAGAAGAAATTTGTTTGAACAAGAATAGAATGAGGAGGAGGGAGAGTATTGCATATAGGAAAGAAGGCAAAAAAGACAGCAGAAAGATGTGCACTGTGACATAGGAAGTAAATTTCACTGTGAAATAAAAGTAGAATTTTGAGTTTAGTAGACAACTCAAGAAGCTAGTAACACACACAAGAAAACAGAGTTAAACAACATGGCATCAGTTTGGACATGATTAAACACAGGCCCTCTTCTAAGTGCTTAACTTACACTAGCTTATTTGGTCCCCACAGCAACACTAAGACATAAGTACTATTGTTGGTGTCCTTGCTTTTAAATATGGAAACACACATAGGGAAGTGAAGTAACTTGAACAAGTATCAGGGGAAATATCCCAACCTCCATGAAGTGTGGTGGAAGGTAAGACGATTATAAGGAGATGTCTGAATTAGCACCCAGGTTGGCTTGCTGCCTCTTCATGGGTGCAAAAGTAGACAAGAGACTCAGTGGATCTCAGCTAGGTTATTACTCACATTGTGGCATATAATGGGGAAATCACCTTGGTAAGTTTGGCTTCCTTGCCCTGAAATCCCATGAGGCATTAACAGGCTTAGATGGCAGCTACTCACACAGGGGGTGGTGCCACATATGAAGAATGTCAGGTCAAGGGCTCAGCACATTTTATAGCAAGCAGCAAACAGGCCAGTTCCCCTCTCCAAGGAACTGTCAGGAAGACATTCTGCGGGTGCTTTGGCCAACTTAATGGCTATGTAACTAGCTATAAAAACTCTTCAAGGCCAGATGATGGCAAGGTTTTATGTTTTGGCACACTCAGGAAGACATACAGATTTGCTCAGGGCCCATGGCACTCTGCCTCTCCCAACACCAAAGTCAAAGTGATGACACTGGAATTTGAACCTCAGCAATTGGGCCCAGAGTCCACACATTTTATTTTCATACTACATAGAGACCTACTATCCAATGTTAAGAGACTGGTTTTTTTATCGTGCACTGCAATGTAAGCTCTCCTTTTACTGCCAGTAAACTTTGGCAAAGCGCTCACACATAGTTTTAAGTCAGCAGTATTTCAAAGACTAATGGTCCAAGTTGCTGTCTGTCAGAGTGACAAACTATTTCAAAGGAACAACACATCTCCCACAAAGTGAAATGCAGAGTGAAGAGAAAGAATTCAGTGAAAGCAATGAACAGGTCCCACAGTGTGATGTTAATCTTGATTGTCAACTTGTTTAACTTGAGGGAGCCCTAGATTAGTAAACCACACTTCTGGTGGGTTATGGGGTCATGACCTTGGGCACTACATCTGGTCTCTGGCCCCTTTCTCTTTCTCCTGCTTCCTGAGGGTCATGAGGTGAGCAGCTTTCCACTGCCATGCCCTTCTGCCAAGATGCTTCTGCCTTGGAAGCAGCCAGCCATGCACTGAAACCTTTGAAACTGTGAGCCTAATAAACCTCTCCTCCTTTAAGTTGTGGGTGTCAGGTTTGGTCCCAGAAACAGAATGCTAACTAATACACAGAGACTTCCATGGATGTTAGGAAGGATATAGGGCAGTGGTGGCAAACCTGTTAGAGCTTTCAATGATACAAGCAGCCTGCTGTGGCCCACATGCCATAGGTTTGCCACCTTATGTCGGATGGGGTGTGAATTAGTTTCTATTTAATTTTAAAGGGGCAAGATGACCTTATCAAACTGGAGAATGTAGGGAAATCCAAGAGTTGACATTTAAGGGAAGGATAAGTAGACTGGGTAGATACATGCTAACTAGCTAGATAACTAGAGAAAAAACAGGAATAAAGAAAGGAATCTTAGATAGAAGACTGTGCCCACAATTGTGGATGTATGTGGCAGGTGAGATGAGCAGAAGGGAGAATGTGACTGGTCTTATAAGGAGAAAAGTGCATGGCAGTGCATAGAAGGACTAGCACTGGCTGGGGACATTTGCACCTGTGACAGAACAAGGACAAGAGCTCAGATACAAAGACCAGGAGACATGAGCTGCACTCATCAGTTAGCAAGGACCAGTAGAGAAGGACACCATGGCAGCCTGGCACCCTGGTCCACTGCCATGATGATGTACACTCGCTCACCAGCACCAGAACTCCACTGAGAGAGACAGGAGGAAATGGAGAGAAAACTCAAAATGTTGAACAAATAACCAGATGAGGCTGCTTTAAATTGGACCAGACTAAGATCCCTTCAGTGGTCAGGAGTCTGACTGTCCTCAAATTGGCAGGAATGAGGGCTCCAGAGAAAAATGAAACATGTTTTAAATAAATGGCTATTACTATTATGCACTTCTAAGCCTTTTTTCTTCCTGGTACTAGGAATCCAACCCAGGCTCACACATTCTGGGCCAGTGCTCTAGCCATGAGGTATAAATTCACCCCTGTACTTAGTGGTCTTGATGTATGAACTTCAACTCCTGCACTGATACAACCATGTATGCACATACATGTGCACACACGTGCATAACATACCTTCTACTAACTAAGAAACTGATACCCTCCAGGGGAGGAATACTGAGGGTCCTGGGTAAGAGTGAAATCTACTTCTCAGTGAATATCCTATGCATGGCTTGAAATTTTATGATGTATATGTTTTACTTTTTAAAGTAAACATTTTAGTCTATAAAAATAAATAATGGATAAACCATATTGCTTTTGATGACACTCAAATAACTGGACTCTGCCATCATATTACCTATTAATCATAATTATCTATTTATCATATTATGTATTCTTTTTCCAGACTTGATTATAAATGTTTTTCTATTTTTATGCTTTTTGTGTCCTTTTGAAACTGTTGATCAATTTTAAGGTAGTTAGGGACATTTGGTAGAGCTAGATTTGGGGTCCTGTTTTTATATGAGCGAGATAATGTATATTGTGGGTCACATCCTTTTTGAGACATCCTTTTTGAGACAATCTTAAAAATTTTCAGTCTTTTTCTCATA
This sequence comes from Erethizon dorsatum, assembly GCA_028451465.1. Classification (NCBI taxonomy): domain Eukaryota; kingdom Metazoa; phylum Chordata; class Mammalia; order Rodentia; family Erethizontidae; genus Erethizon; species Erethizon dorsatum. Next base: position 25,461,028 of record CM051831.1, read on the forward strand.
AGGCAACTCCAACATAGGCAATAAACTGGACCACACATTGGATACCATATTTCTACTCTTTACATACACTTTCTCATATTCTTCTATAACATATTGGCAATTTAAACATCACACTTAAAGTATAGTAATGCATAAACTGCCCTTTTATATACACTTTAACATTTAGGTCTCCTGTATAGCAAGGTTTTATAATTGGGGATAATTTTACCCCCAACTCCCTGGAGACTTTTGGCAGTGTCTGGAGACATTTTTGGTTGTCACAACAGGTTGGGGTGGGACAGCGCAAGTGGTATTTAGTTCTGGCCCCAAATGTCAATAGTGCTGATGTTTAGAAACCATTATTTTAGTTTTCTCATGTTATTCAAGGAAGATTTAATTTAATCTGGTCAAGAAGTAATGGAAACCAAGTAGTAGGGGCATAAAAGATATATTCATCTGTTGCAGTTATAATAAGTTACCTTTAAATATTTTAATACTTTGCAGATAGTAAGAGACTATAAAGAAAGAGACTTTAACCTTTATGGCTGGAACAGATGCTAGGTGAGCTAGTATTTATACAGCTGAAGATAATCAAGGACATATATCTTGTGACAGGTATAGCTAAAGCCAAAAGCAGACCTGCTTTCAGAAGCTGTGACTCCAGACAACTGAAACTCATCCACAGGGACGAAGAGTATCAAGTAAAGAAGACAGGAGTCACCTTGGTGGAGAGATCCTGGGAGCTGAGGATGTTTGTCACAGCTCATGTCTGACTAAGGAAATGCAGATAAAAGTAGTGCTGTAAGCCCAGCACTTGGGAGGCTGAGGCAGGAGGATTGCTGTGAGTTCAGGATCAGCCTGGGCTACATAGTGAGTTCAAGGCCAGCCTGAATTGCACAGCAAGACCCTACCTCAAAAAACAAAAAAGTGGTCTATGGCCTTTCACATCACACAAAGTGGTAAGGGCTTAAGGTCTTTTTTTTTTTTTTTGTGGGTACCGGGGGTCGACCTCAGGACCTCGCCTGCCAGCAGGCGCCCGTGCCGCTGAGCGATATCACTGGCCCTTTTTTCGTATGTGGGTTCCAGGAGTCGAACTCGGGCCCTCACGCTTGCCAGGCAGGCGCGTACGCTGCTGAGCCATCTCACTGGCCCGAGGTCTTATAGGTAATAATTTTAAATTACTTCAAATTTCAGCAAGTTTAAAAATGAGTACAAGATCAAAAACGTAGATGACCCTTAATCAATGATACTACTTATCATGATTAATAATTTCTTCCAGGCATCCAACAATATGGGATTTCAATATAATCCAAGTAAAGAATGGGAAGAAAAACCAATTTAGCAGCACATTGCAGTTGTGTGTAAAATTAATTGAATTCTATAAATTGCTTGGAGTTCTGTATTTAACTTTACCATTGCTATTCAGTATAATTGCTTTCCTAATTGTAGTGAAAACAAATTTTTCTCATTGTTCTTTAAAAGGGAATCCTGGGGATGCCTGAAAATTGGAGAATCTGACGTTGTGCTTGTATAAGGTAGAGAAATCTCTAAATTAAGGCCCAATTACATATGCCAAAGGGAATTTATGGAGCAAGAATTGGTGTCCTCAGGTACTTTTTTCCTGTCAGGTCTTTCTTGATTCTGGTGGCTCTACTTATTTTTATCTTCACTAAGTTGTTTTCTAAGTATCTTGATTTCAGGTGCTGGAGAGGCTGTATTTTGCTGCTGGTCTTCACTCTGCCATTTTAAAATCCAATGCACATCATTTTAAAACTTCAGAAAACAAAAAGTCCAGAAAAATTTGAGAGGAAAGAAACAACTTACCCACAGAGGAATAAAGATAGGAACTGCAAACCAGGTGTGGTGGTGCACACCTGCAATCCCAGAACTTGGGAGGCTGAGGCAGGAAGATCCATATGAGTTCAAGGCTACCTTCGGCTACATAATAAGTTCAAGACCAGCCTGAACTACATAGTGATACCCTGTCTCAAAAATAATACAAAGGGTAAGAACTGCATTCACCTTCTTTTCAGAAACTATGCAGGCAAGGAGAATGGAATGAAATATTTAGTGTTGAGAAAAGAAAATCAACAACTTAGAATTCTGTATTTTGTGAAATTATCCTGTTAAAAAGTGAAGAAATAATAAAGGTTTTCTCAGTAAATTAGTTCATTTTCCACTACTATAAAAATACTTGAAGTTGGGTGATATGGTTTAGATCTGGAATGTCCCCCCAAAGCCTCATTTGTTCAGATGTTGGGCTTTTGGAAGATGATTGGATTATGGGGGTGCTCTAGCTAACTTCCTGTTAGGAGGTGGGGACTGGTTGAAGGTGAGTCACTGGAGGTGTGACCTGGAAGTGTACTTCTCCTTCCCTGGCTTCTCCCTTCTCTCTGTTTCCTGGCCGCCATGACATGAAGAGCAATCCTCCACCAAACCCTTCCACTGTGGTCCTCCTGCCTTGGACCCAGCTGACTATGCACTGAACCCTCTAAAAGTGTGAGCCAAAATAAACCTTTCCTCCTTTAAGTTGAAGATATTTGGTATTTTGTTCCAGTGATAGGAAAGTGACAAAGAAAGATTTTGCGTCTAGAGAAGTGGAGTCATTGCTATCCTTGTACTTAATCACTTGGTTTAGAATCATTTGGCACTAGTTTGAGGGAAGTTTGGAGCGGTTTGGAGATGGTGACTACAGAAAATTTTGAATTCTGCAAGCTAAGCTTGATGGGAGATTTTGGTTGGAGCTCAGAAGATAGAATGCTGATAGAAATGCAGATAATAAAGGCCAGGCTGAGGAGGTTTCAGTTGAGAACAAGGATTTCATTGGCAGTTGGATTGGACATCATGTTTGTTACAATCTGACAGAAAATTTGTCTACATTTTGCCCATGTCCTGACTTGGAGACTTGGAGGAAGATTGGCAATAAGGGCAACAGAATAAAGTGGTGGAGGAAATTTCAAAGCAGTCTTTAGTATGAGTACTGCTTACAGTTTTTATCCAGATCTACAGTGATAATCAGGAGCAAATATCAAAGCCAAAAATATGAAAAGTTAGCTTGTGGTGGTGCATTCCTGTAATATCAACACTCAGGAGGCAGAAGTGGGAGGATCACCATGAGTTTGAGAGCAGGCTGGGGCCACGTAGTGAGTTTGAGCCAACCCTGAGCTACAGAGTGAGACCCTGTCTCTAAAGAGAGAAACAGAGAGAGAGAGAGAGAGAGAGAGAGAGAGAGACCCAAATGAAATAAAAAGAAGCAAGTACTTTGTATCAGAACAATCAGAAAGATGACTTCAGAATATCTCCAGAATCAGCAAGACATCACCCTTCACTGGCTCAAGGTATAAAAGGGAAAGTTCAACTCTATTCAAAGTCTTTGCTTTGAGAAGAGAGCTTCAGGACACCTTGTTCAAGAAGGGGCACTTAAGTAATTTGTTTCCTAGGAATTGTTCCTTAGGGCTCAGCCATTCAGGCACTTCGAGGCCTCTGCATCTACGATGGAAGGGTGCCCAGCTATTGTTTGAGCTGGCAGCAGAGCTTGATATCATTCATGCAGTGTTGGTTTTATGGGTGTGCAGAATGTAAGAGTCACGGGGTCAGGGAGACTTCCACTCAGATTTCAGAAGAGGCCAGGCAGTATGTCTCTGAGAGGGAAGTGCATGTAGCTGTAAGAATGAAGCTGAAAGTACAGTGGAGACCCCAGGATGTTGGAGATGCCAGAAATGTGGAGGACAACCACAGGATGTGAGTGGAGCCACCCTGAGAGAAGCCATGCAGGTTGCAACCAGCAATGCTGTAGGGGCAGGGTACCCAAGCACTTTGGCGCTCACATCTTACCACAACTTGCCCTGGATGCTGAACATGGAACTACAAGATCTAATGTTTGCTCTGCTGGGTTTCAGTGTTGCTTTTGTCCCGTTCCTTTTTACTGTGCTATTCCTCCTTTTTGGAATTGGACCTAATATTTTGTATTTGTGTTTTCTTAACTTTATAATTAATCTTTATCCAATATTAGTCCTTTAGAAGAACCTGTTAAAGATGTCAAGAATTCATACATTTATTCTTTACCTATATGTTATCCTCTCTCAGGTAGAAATCAACTAACAACAGCCAAATAGAAAGTTTTACCATGATTTCTGTGCATCTTTTCCAGAAAGATAAAGTTATTTCTAAAATGGACAGGTAATATTGTGCAAGCAATCTCTTTTTACAAGATATATTTATTTTCTATTTTCCTGTCACTTTTATAGAGCAGAGGAAAATCTGACCATTGAGTCTAGTTTAAATGAAATAATAGAATTATGATTACATATTACCACTGACAATCATTTTCACTGGATAAAGCAAAAGGGGTCAAAAAATTTGGAACACTTGCTGTTTTTGAAGGGCTTTGTTCATAGAGCCTACCTAGGGATTACGGTACATGCAAATCCTCTTTCACTGCTAAAACGAAGCAAATGGGTGCTCAGAATTGCTTAAATACTTTAAAATACTTATGTCCCCACAGGGGACTAAAATTAGTGTGGATAAAATTACAATAATTCTGAATATTTTCTTGTGGGTAGAGAATAAAAGATCTTGACTGATCTCTGTTTTTGTGTTTCCTGAATGTTCAAATCATGATTATTTAAAATAATTAAAATTTTGTTTTGCTTTCAAGTAATATAGAAAAACTTGCTTCCTTGACTCACCTTCCAAACAAAAAGAACATACACACAGAAAAATAAATTAATAAATAAATAAGTAAATAAATCTGGATGTCCCCCCAAAGCTTCATGCATTCATAGATGGGCATTTTGGGGAGGTAATTGGATCATGGGGGCATGATTCTTATCAGTGGATCAGTCCACTGATGAGTTTATAGCTAAATGTGATGTTGGAAGGTGAAGTCTGATTGGAGGAGGTGGGTCACTGGGGCCATGGCCCGCTAGGCTCTATTTCCTTCCCTCCTCTTGGATCTCTCTTTGTTTCTTGCCTGCCATGCCATGGGCAATTCTCTGCCATGCCCTTCTGCCATGCTACCCTGCTTTGGAGCCAGTGGACTATGAACTGAAACTTCTATGAACTATGAACCAAAATAAACCTCTCCTTCTTTGTTTGTGGGTGTCAGTTATTGCATCTCAGTGATGAGAAAGTAACTAAGACAATATACGTGAAAGATTTATCTTTGCACCACACAAAAATGAAGAAAATAAAGGTTCCAAACTAAGCGAAAGTAAGAATCTGGGGAAGCAAGTGGAAAGATAGTTTCACATTTTTGACACCCATCACACTATGTAACTTATGTAATCTTAAAGGTAATAGTAACTATATAAGCTAATATAAAAAACAATACAGGTGTATTTTTTGTTTTAACTTATTTCTTCTGTTTTAACTTATTTCTTCTATTTTAAAGCTCAACTTATAAATCTGTGCTAATGGATACATAATTTATAAAGATACAGTATATATGACAATAACAGGACCATGGAGGAAGAAGGGAACAAAATTATATAGAAGCATTGTTGCATAGACTTAAACTTAAGATAGTATTATATAAGCTATAATTTTTTTTTTTTTTTTTGTGGGTACTGGGGGTTGAACTCAGGACCTCATGCTTGCCAGGCAGGCACTTACGCTGCTGAGCCATCTCACCGGCCCTAAGCTATAATTTTATAAGCTAAGACATCAATAGTAATCCCCAGGGGCCGGTGAGATAGCTCAGCGGCGTAAGTGCCTGCCTGGCAAGCGCAAGGGCCCGAGTTTGACTCCCGGAACCCACATATGAAAAAGGGGCCGGTGATATCGCTCAGCGGCACGGGTGCCTGCTGGCGTGCGAGGTCCTGAGGTCGACTCCTGGTACCCACAAAAAAGAAAATGAAAAGAAAAAAAAGAAAAATAGTAATCCCCAGGAGAACTATGAAAATAACTAAAAAATATTTATTAAAACACACAAGAGAATTAAAATGACATACAGTACTAGAAAATATATTACACAAAGGAAGGAAATAATGGAGAAATGGAAGAACAAAAAGGTATAAGATGGAAAACAAATAGCAAAATGACACAAAATTTCTGTCTTATTTGTAATTAAATGTACGTGGATTGAATACTTTTAAAAGGTGGATATTTGCACAGTATAGTTTTTGAAAAAATTATTGAACTATATGTTGTCTATAAGAGAAACACTATAGACTCAAACAGAAGCAAACAGGTTGACATAAAGGATGAAAAAAGATATAGCAGGCAGACAGTAATCAATAGAGACCAAGAGAGGCGTGTGTGTGGGTATGTATGGCTAAGTAATAAGTAGTAGACTTTTTTGTAGTGGAGATTGAAACAAGGCTCCATGCATGCTAGGCAAGCACTCTGCCACCAAACTATGTCCCTAGTCCTTTAAATTATTATTTTTTTTTAGGAAAGTGTCTCTCTAAATTGCCTAGGCAACCTCAAACTTCTGATCCTTCTGCTTCAGACTCCTGAGTAGCTGAGATTAAAGGCCTGCATTACCACACCTAGCGAAGACTAAGTAACTTTAAGACAAAAATTATTAGTAAAGACAAATATGGATATCTTATAATGATAAAAAAGTCAATTCATGAGAAAGTTATAACAATTATTAGCATATACACCTAACAATAGATTCCTAGAATGTATGAAGCAAAAGCTGACAGAATTGAGGACCAGTGTAGAAAATTAAATAGTAATAGAAAATTTAGTGCTCCCAATTCCACAACAGAACAAGTAGAAGAGCAAGAAGGAAGTAGAAGACTTGAACTATATTATACAAAAAGAGGATCCAACAGACATCTATAGAATACAACATACAATACAGTACAATACAATACAATACATACAATACAATAACAACACAATGCATTCTTCTCCAACACATCTGAAATATCCTCTATCATAGACCATATGTCATGTACCAGGGTTTGTTTTAAGCTATAAAACAAGCCTAAATAAATTAAAAAACATTAAGATTGTGCAAAATTCATTTGATGACCACTATGGAATAAAATTAGGCATCAATAACAAAAGGAAATTTAGAAAACTCACAAACATACAGAAATTAAACAATATACTTCTAAGTAACCAGTAGACCAAAGAAGATATCTCAAGGAAAACTAGAAAATACTTTGAGATGAATGAAAACAAAAATGTATGGATGGGCCAGTGAGATGGCTCAGCAGTGTAAGCGCCTGCCCGGAAAGCATGAGGTCCTGAGTTCGACTCCTGGAAAAAAAGGGCCGGTGATATCGCTCATTGGCACAAGCGCTTGCTGGCAAGTGCGAGGTCCTGAGTTCGACTCCCGGTACCCACATAAAAAAAATGTATGGAATGCAGTAAAGTAATCCATACAGAGAAATTTATAGCTGTAAAACACCTATATTAAAAGAGAAGATCTCAAAATAATAATACAATCTATTTCAAGACACTGAAAAGAAAAAATTAAACTTAAATTTAGCAATAATAAAAAAATACATGAGAAATAAATGAAATAGAGAATAAAATAATAGAAAATCATGAAACATAAATTTGGTTCTGGGAAAAGGTTCAAGAAAATTGACAAACTTTTAGCTAGACTGACCTAGCTAGAAAAATAAGAGAGAAGACTCAAATTACTAAAATGAGGTCTGAAAGAGGAGTTGTCATTACTAATTTTACAGAAATCAAAAGGATTATAAAGGAATATTATGAATAATCATATGCTAACAAATTAGAAAATATAGATGAAACAGACATTTCTAGAAACTGTCTTTCAAAAGTAACTTCAGAATAGTTTATCTGAATGGACATAAAACAAGTAATAAGATTGATTTAAAAAATTTTAAAAGTCCTACAAAGATGAGCCAGGGTCCAGATGGCTTTTCTGAAGAAATCTGCCAAATGTTCAAAGAATGACACCATTCTTTTATGGACTCCTTCAAAAAATAGACAAGGAAGGAGCAATTCATAAATTATTCTGTGAAGCCTTGATATTAAAACTGGGGGGAAAACATAAGAAAACTACAGACCTTATGAATATAGCTGCAAATATCCTCAACAAAATGCACGAAACTCAATCCAACAACATATAAAAAATTATACATATGACCAAGTGGTATTTATCTGAGCAGTGCAAGGTTGGCTTAACATATGAAAACAATGTAATATAACCCAGTGACGTATTAAAGGACAAAGAACAGATCATCCAGCAGATACAGAGAAAGCATTTAACCAAATCCAGTACTTCTCATGATAAAAAAGTCATTCAATAAATTAAGAAAGGAACATTTATAGAAAGGAATATTTATAACTTGATGAGGGACATCTGCTAACATTCATAACTGACATCATAATGGTGAAAGACTAAAAGAATTATCTTTTCTTTTTTTTTTTTTTATATGCAGGTACCAGGAGTTGAACTCAGGACCTCACACTTGCAGGCAGGCACTTATGCCACTGAGCTATATCACCAGCCCTGAAAGAATTATCTTTAAGACTAGGTAGAATGCAAGCATGTTACTCTTGCCACTTTCATTCTATAGTGTACAGAAAGTTTTAGCTAAGGCAATTAGACAAGAAAAAAGAAATAAAAGGTATCCAGATTGAAAAGGAAGTAGTAAAAATATATCTACTCATTGGTGAAATGATCTTAGAGATAGAAAATTCTAGGGAATTCTCCCTCACCCCCCCACCTGCATACACACAATTGAACTAGTAATTAAGTTCATCAAGGTTGCAGTATACAAAAGTCAATATATAAAAATCAACTCTTTTTATACAGTAGCAATGAACAATACAAAAATAAAATTAAGAAAACAAACTTTCAACAGCACTAAATAGAATAACATACATTGGAACAAGTTTAACAAAGAAAGTGCAACATTTATACATTGAAAACTATAAAAAAATCATAAACAGAAATTAAAGATCTAAATAAATGAAAAGAATTCTTGTGCTCATGTATTGAATAACTTAGTATTGTTAAGATGATAATACTGGTGCTGGGGATGTAGCTCAGTGGCACAGCACCTACCTGGCAAACACAAGGCCCTGAGTTCGATTCCTGGTACCAAAAAAAAAAAAAAAAAGATGGGAATACTTCACAAATTGATCTACAGTTTCAACACATCTCTATCAAAATTCCAACAGCCTTTCTGCAGAAATTGGCTAGCTGATCCTAAAATTCAGATGAAAATGCAAGAAACCCAGAATAAGCAAGACAATCTGGAAAAGAGAAAACTAATTTGGAGGACTCACACATACGAGCTACAAAACTTGCTACAGGGTAACAGTAGTCAAGATAGTATGTTACTCGCATAAAGATAGACATATAGACCAGAATTGAGAGTCCAGACACAACTCTTACATTTTTCATCAAATGTTGTGTGTGTGTGTGTGTGGTACCGGGGATTGAACTCAAGGTGAGAGCCCTCCCATGGAATTATACCCCTAGTTTGTCAATTGATTTTTTTGGCAAAAGTACTCATAAAATTCAATAGGGGAAGAATAGTCTTTTCAACAAATTATACCGGTACAACTGGGCTTTCTTCTACAAAAGAATGGATTTGAACTCTTACCATACCACATGTAAAAATTAACTTGAAATGAATCAGAGAAATAAGTATAAGAATTAAAACTGTAAAACTCAGGAGAAGACATAGGAGTAAATATCTGTGATCCTGGGTTAGGAAAATTTTCTTAACTGTAATACCAAAAGCTCAAATCACACACATACACACACAAACACACACGCACACACGCACACGCATGCGTGCACACAAAATAGATAAAATAGGATTTTCTGCTTCAGAGGATGCTATAAAGTAAATAAAAAGACAACCCAGAAGATGAGAGAAAGTATTTGCAACTCATATATCTGATAAAGGGTTTGTATACAGAATATATTAAAACCTCAGTATTCAGCAAAGAAGAGCAAGAGACCCAAGTAAAAATTAGCAAAGAATTTGAATAGATGTTTTTAATTCTTCTGGGAAGATGCCCAGAAGGGGAATAGCTGGGTCAAATGGGACCTCCAACCCTAGTTTTCTGAGGAATCTCCACACTGACTTCCACAGTGGCTGTACCAGTCGACACTCCCACCAACAGTGAAGAAGGGTTCCTTTTTCCCCACAGCCCCTCCAGCATTTGTTATTAGTTGATTTCTTAATAGTAGCCATTCTTTCTGGGGTGAGATGGTGAATCAAAAAGAAACTGGTCAAAAGGAAAGAGAGACTGGAATAGGGAAAAGAAAGAAGGGAAAGGAAAAAAAATTGTATATATATATATAAGATGGTTAAGATAGATACACTACCATTTTTACTTAGTTCATTGAAGAGTAAGGTTTGTGCCAATAATGTTTGGACAATTGAATGCTAATGTCTGGTGTCCTGAATAACTAACTTAAAGATAGTAATACGTAATGTATTAACCATTGTTACCCTCCTATTATGTTGTTTTGAAAATTTGTTCTTCTTTTGATTTGTTTTGTTTTTTTTCTTCTCTTTAAAAAAAAAAAAAAAAAAAGAATTTGAATAGACATTTCTCTAGGTAAATGGATACACCTTGAGACCACGATGTTATGTCAAATAAATCAGACACACAAGTTTAAATACCGCATGGTTTCTCTTACATGAGAAACCCAAATATAAATAAAAAACAAAATAAAGGAGAGATAATAGGAAGCAGGAAGATCTTCCACAAATGGGAAGGGATACAAGAGATGGGAGGGGTATGGGGCCAGGGGTGCAGCTCAGCGGCACGGTGCCTGCCCTATATGTGCGAGGTCCTGAGTTAAATTCCTGATTAAAAAAAAAAAAAAAAAAAGAGATGGGAGGGGGAAGGAAAAAAGGATGAAAAAAGGGAATTAAAGAAAAAATGAAAATAGAGCTTTTTCAAATGAAAAGGAGATTAAAAGTTGGAGGGAGCAGGGAGGAGTGGGAGGGTAATTGGACAAAAAAGAATTAAGATGTGTTGTGTACATGTACCAACTCCTCACGATAAATGTAATCATGTACTGCAAACATGTACTAATAAAAATACATCAATAAGAATATATAAAAATAAGTATATAAAAAGAGCTTGACATCATTAGTCAGTAAGGAAACAAAAATCCACAATAAGACATTGCTTCATACCCATTATGATGGCTATATAATAAAAAAAGATAGCCATTAACGAGTGTTGAGAATATAAAAAAATTAGAACCTCCAGACACTGTTGATTGGAATCGAAAATTTGCAACCAATTTGGAAAACTGGACTTTCCTCAAAACAGTAAACAGTTAACAAATAACCCAGCAATTCCAATATTGAATATACACCCCAGAGCAGTGAAAACATAAGTTCATGCAAAAACTTATGCACAAAAGTTTATTATAGCAGCATTATTCATAATAGACAAAAGGTGCAAAAACCTCAAAAAAATCCATCGACTGACAAATGGATAAACAAAATACAGTATAAATATATACAATAAATTTATTCTTTCACTCAAAAGATATTTTAGTAGAGGGCGGGGAAGGGTAGGAGATGAAAAAGATAGTTTGGTAAAATATTTTAAATTAACTTAAAACTTATTCTCAATTACATTTTAAATTCATTAAATTTGTTTCATAATTATTATTTTTGCTTTATACTAATGGATGTGATAATATGTGATATATTTAGAGTTTTTTAAACTTATTTTTTGGGCAAAGCATTAAATTATAAATGTTTCAGGCAAAATAAAAGGTGATTGTTTTAGAGTATACCTAATTTTATGAGCATTGGTTAAAAATTATATTGCTTGATTTTATAGAGAAAAATATTTAATATAAGTTTAATATTTATATATAATATATTATATTGCATTATATATTTACTATTTACATATTTAATATATTATATATTTACATATATTTTATATAACTTACATATAGCTTATGTATATCAAAGAGCAAAACATGTTAAAACTTTCCACCACAATTAGCTTCTGCGATTGTCTTCTTGTCTATTATGTTTTGCTCTGTGTAGATCTATGTAGTATTTATGAATAAAATCATACTACTCAATTATGGTGCAGGTTTATCAATAAAATATTAGGTTTTGGCCCATTTATTATTATTTTTACTTTGTTAAATATTAATTTCTGATTTTTCAAATGTTAATTCTTTGATATATCTTTGTCTAAGTCTTGCTTTCAACTATTTTGGCCCAGTCTTTTGTCCTGTCCCTGATCTTTAGGGGCCGATTCAGGAGTTGCCTGACACCAACATAAAAAGATACTGAAAATAAATATGGATTACACAGAACTACTTACAGAAGTGCTTACTCCTTAATTATTAGTGCTCTTGAAAATAATATTTGAGGCTGCCAAGGAAAAATTCAAAATGGAATAGCATTGGTCAGGGTCATTTAAAATAGAGTTGGTAGGGCCAGTGATATGGCTCAGTGGCATAGGCGCCTGCCTGGCAAGTGTGAGGTCCTGAGTTTGACTCTTGGTACCCACATATTGAAAAAAAAGAAAGAGTTGGAGGTCACTGTAAATCTTTTTATGCCTAGTGTTCCATTTCTGGAATGGCACATAACAATGGAACGTAATACATTTTTTTTTCTCTTCAAATTCTTGCTCCTTGAATTTTTCTGGGTAACATATTTGACTTTCATGCAAAAATTCAAAAAATTGCAACCTTCGACATCAATGGGTTAATCAGGTTTCACACATCTGCGGCTGACCCTTTGAACTGGGCTGCAGACGTTCACATCCAGATGGGAGCTGACCTTTAAAACATTGCTAACCTCTGTGAGCTTCTGTATAAAAGACCTCCTTCCCAAACCACCCAGTCTTTCTTTTAAAACAGCTCAACACCACCATAAATCATGACTAACAAATTATTTAATTACCAAACCTCTTTCAGTTTAAAGCTATAAACACAGCTGCCATTTTATAAAATGTTAGAGCACATTTTCAAGACTGATAGAATCTGTTTTCTGAGATTGCAATCTCAACTCGCTCCAGGTAAATGTAATTTTTTGCTTTGTTCTTAAGTAGGTGGATTTTATCCTAGATTAAAAAGGCTAAACTTACTAAAATGATATATTATCTAATCAAGAAATCAAAAAACAGCTGGGCATGGTGGCACATGCCTGTAGCCCCAGCACTAGGGAAGCTGATGTAGAAGGATAGCCATGAGTTCCAGGCCAGCCTGGACTACATAGTGAGTTCAAGGCCAGTCTGGAATACATAGCTAGACCCTGTATATATAAAACAAAACAAACAAATGAACAAACAAAAAACAAATAATAACAAATGCTGTGGTGAGGTTGTAGGGAAAATGGAATTTCTACGTTGTTGGTGAGAATGTAAACTAGCACAATCACTATGGAAATCAGTGTGGAAATTCCTCAAAAAAACTAAAAATAGAAATTCCATTCTACCCAGTTATTCCTCGTCTAGGCATCTTCCTAAAAAAATAAAGACATCATATTACAGTGACACATGCATGCCCATATTTATAGCAGAACAACTCATAACAGCTAAATCTTGAAAGAGGCCTATATGTCCATCAACAGATGAATGGATAGAGAAAATTGGTATCTATACACAATGGGGTACTGCTCTGCTATAAAGAAGGATAAGTTTGAGTCATTTATAGGAAAATGAATGCCACTTGAGACTATAAGCTTAAGTGAAATGAATCAGACATATAAGCTTAAATATCATATGGTTTCTTTTATATGAGAAACCCAAAGTACAAACAAATTAAAGAGAAAAAAGAAAACAAACCAAAGAGAATAAGAAACAGGGAGATCGATCATTTGCGAAAGGGAAGAGGACCAAGAGATGGAAGGATGGTGCATGGAGGGGAGGAGAAGGGGACATAAAAAGAATGAAGATGTGTTATGTACATGCACCAACTCTCCACGATGGATGAATGCAATCCTTATGTACTGCAAACATGTACTAATTAAAATGAAAATTAAAAAATAAAAAAGCAAAAATAAAATGATTTTATTTTATACTTATATAAATTTATTTCCTTTATAATTTTATAAAGTCCTTTATAATTTTATTTCAATTTTCTTCTTAGAGAAACAGAGCATGTTAACCATAGACCATCTGAAAAATATAAAACACAGCAATAGTGTAACACCATCAAGAACCTCACAACCTAAAGATAACCATTATTGATATTTTGGTGTTTTTCTAAGGGCCCTTTTATCTGAGCACTGATTTTTCACCCTATTTCAAGGGGGGGGGAAACCTCTGTTATTTTAGTCATCAAAAATTAGAGAGTATCTATGTCCAAAAATAAAAGTGAACCAATGAAGTAATGCATTTTGCTTGAAGTACAGTGTACAAAACCAAATATGAACAAACGTGGGATACCAAAGCTATAATGTCTTCCCATTTAAATAAAACCTCAGAAATTCAGTCTCATTAATTTGTAACTGTATCTACATAGGCGGATCTGAAACTTACCTGTGAATTGCCTGTGAAAACAGTTTGCCAGGTGAATTTATAGCATAAATAAAATGACTAGGGCTGTGTTTGACCTACATAAGGGCTCTTAAGATTTTAAATACTTCAACAGCACTTATAAACATTTATATACCCATTAATTAATCTTCAACGAGTCAATCTGTTCATAAAGTTTTTCAAGTAGAATAGTGAGGAGAACAGATTTAGGTTCTGAGATGCCTTATAAGACAAAGCCAAACATGTAATCTACTGTTTACTTCGCTTTTATGAATGGCTCAAATAGTGTCTGTAGTTACTAAGTAAGTATTTTTTAGTGAAATCTATCAACTAAGTCTTGGAAGTCACACTCATGATGAAGAATACAACTCAAGATTTTTCTTTTTCTTTTTTTTGGTCTTCTTTTATGAAGCGTTCTCTACCATGAAGAAATAATAAATGATTGAGAAGATAGATATGTTTAACTGGATTTGAACATCACATGGTACTCCATTAATATGTACCATTTTTATATTTTCAAGTGTGAGTAAAAACCAAAAAATAAAAAGAAGCATTTTCTGACTTCCACCCAAATTTTATATTCTTTGATGACAGTCATGGTTTCTAGCTGTATGTCCCCCAAACACCTCATGCACTCATAGGTGGGGCTTTTGGGAGGTGATTGGATCATGGGGCTGTGATACTCATCATTGGAGTAAGTGCGATGTTGGGAGATGAAGCCTGGTGGGAGGAGGTGGGTCATTGGGGGCGTGGCCTGGATGGGTAAATCTCCCTCACCTCTCCCTAGATTGTCCCCCCGCTTTCGGGAGCCATGCCATGAGCAAGCCTTCTCTGCCATGGCCCTCTTCCATGCCACCCTGCCTTGGAGCCATCCAACTGGGGACTGAAATCCCTGCAAATGGTGAGCCGAGATAAACTTTTCTTCTTTAAATTGTGGGTGTTGGGTGTTGTGCCCAGGGATGCGAAAAGTCACCGAGATAACCATTTTTCTCGTATTACACATCAGTCTATTATTTTGGTATCTCATCAAGTTTTGGGAGATTCTAAGTTCTATTATTACTGTATTTTCAATTTTCAGCACAGTATTTAACCCCTCATGTTTTTTTCAATGAGTATTTTTTGGTTATTGAATAGACCAACGCATAGTTTAACAGATTCATTACGTGTTAGATTTGTAAATATTGACGTCATATTCTTTCCCTCTCAATGTCTTCTGGGTTTGCTGTTCCCCTTAAGTGAGATGATGATTCATCTAGACTATATTAAGTGAAGAAACAAAAAAGCTACAATAGTTCTGAAGGAAAACTACATACCTAGATCTATATGCATAGGTACAAAAGCTGTTACAGGCACTAAACAAAAGCCACGTTGTGTCAATATTGGTGAGTAGAAATAAATACATTTTGTCGTAACTAATCTATTTTAAATATTCTGTAAGGCACACATCTTTACTTAAAATTAATTTTAATCCTTTTCATCATTTCCAAGTGGTACTTTATTAAAATAATAATAGAGATTTTTTAACAAGGATCTAATATTTGATAATTAAAAAAACTCTCTATGTCTTAAATTCTGAATCAATATTCTACTTGATATTTAGCACTTTTCATAATTATCCATCAATGAAATAAAGGGTATTTGTATGTGTTTTTCCACAAAAGATTGAACAATGGGAGGGCAAAAACCATTTTCTTATTTATGTGACAGCATCTTTATCTCTTATATTAATACATTTTTCATAAAAGAAGTTTGGCAATTTTATCTGGACCAAAATAATCTCAATTCTTCATCAGAAATCACTGTCAGAGAGGAAATTGGTCTTCTATCTGCCTCATCTTCTAATACTTTCTGGGATTCTGAAGCTGTTTCCTTCTTCTCATTTTAAATAAAAAGCAGATTATTTGAGATGATTCCATAGTAAGAAATGAAAAAATATTTGAATTAGTTCAAATTTACCATTCCTCCCAGGTGTTTCTATGAAATTCAATTACTCATCTTTTCCAATTAATTGTTGCTCTTATTTTACAGAAAGGTGTTGTTCTTGTCTCCTGTATACTCAACTATTATTTTTCTTAGGAGACACTTTGCATTCTCTGGTCCTATTGTTTATCAGTGAAACTTTCTCAGAGAAATGATGAGCAAATTCATCAAACTCTCTGGCCCGTGGTTCCTTCATCTGTAAACTCTGGGAGTCTTAGATGACATTTCAGGTTTCTCACAACTCTGACTATCTCAGCAAGTAACCTTGGCTCCCACTTCCCCAAGACATGCAATCGGATGATAGCAACTTCTTTTTTCTGAAACCATATACAGTACCTAGCTGCATCACTTTACCTCTCTAGCTCAACCTTCAAATCAATCACTCTGGAAAGAAAAGACATGAAATTGGTGTGCAACCCAATAAACTCTTACAGGATGCCAAAAAAAGTAGCAAGTATAAGGTTAGCTCTTAAAACTCCAGTTAATTCCAAGACTGTGTTCCTCAATGTTTTATGCAAATCACATGCTTGAAAACACTATCCATATTTAAATAAAATACTGTAATATAAGCATAAAAACAGATAAATTATGCTGATTAAGGATGTATTAATGATTGTGATTAAGTATCTTTTCCCTAATCAAACACACACCAGCTGCATGCTATTAGAATAGAACTGGTTATTTAGTGTACAAAATTAACAAAGATGATTATAATTGACTTATTCAAGCTTTTTTTAAAATATACTCTAATACCCCAGTGGAGTTCTAGATTAAATAAGCTTAAATATTGTCTCATTTAGTAAAGCTATTTGAAGCTCAAAACCATATAACCACCTACAAAATTTTCAGTTTTAGATAGTTGATTTTGAATATGGGACATTGTGTAATATTTTTATTTAGATTAAATGGCCAGGTAATGACTTAAAAAAAATTAGAAAGGTTACTAAGGCCATCTAAGTAACTGCTCTTAGATATCCAGCAAAACCACAATTACTGAACCATATAGAATTTCAGAGTTTGAAGGAACATGTTCCATTTACTGTCACTTCCTTATATTTAAAAAGAGAACTGAGCTCTAAATCGATTTAGTGACTTAGATACAAATGCAGTGGACTGCCTCCTTGGGGCTGGAGGAAAGTTTGGAAGCCTGCTAGAAATAAGTACATCAAACTGTCCCTGGGATATGTGTGATGGGTGTACGAGATGTTGAGATTTGGTGGGAATGTTCACAGCTCTCTCCAGGCAGAGATAGAGAAAGTAAAAAAAGGGGGTGGCTTTAAGAGCAGCGATGGCAAATGGTCTTGAGCCATGCTGCCAAAGTCAGAAGCACGTGAAGAACATCTGGAGAGCAGGTGGTGACCACAGGAGCAGGTTAACAATGGCTACACAGTTGAAGGATCAGTTACCACATGGGGCCATGACTGCAAGATGCTGTTCAGTTTTAATATAAATTTTTTAAGTCACTGGTATTTGAAACCTCTTCTTACATTTGGGTATTTTCAGTCATATGAATCTTGGTCTCTAGAAGCGGAGAAGGCCCATTACTCTTTTTCCTAGCACTGAGAAGATTCCACTGTGGGTACATGACTCTTCCCCACCTTGTATTGTTTAAAAAATAAATCTTTTTGTAAAAGATATGTTAGTGAAATGTTGGGTTGAGAGTATCACTGGGTGTGGGACACATCTCGTGATTGCAAACAAGTGTTATCATTCCTCATCTGCTGCAAAGGCCTTCTGCAGCCATGCAAGGATTGCAGTGGGTCTCTGGCTTTCCTTACTATGAGTGAAGGAATTTTTCTAAAATAACACTTCAGACTACTTCTCTGTGACTCCTCTCTGGGTTCTCTTGGGGTCTGGTGTGTGGGCTCAGCCCTGCTCCCTCTTTTGGGATGTGGTGTGCGTAGAGTATGGGTGTTCTCACTAGCTCTTGGCTGTGCAGGGGCCTGTGATTCAAGCTCCGTCTCTGAGTCTGGCTTGCTGTTTGAGAAAGTTAATTAATTTCATTCAGTTCAGGGAGCATTAGCAAGTCCAACCTGTGCATATTTAAGGCACCTTTTCTAAACAGCTTTATCAGCATTTGGTGTGATATCTGACTTCCATATCTTGTATCTTTTTTTTTTTTTTTTTGCAATAACAAAGTTTATTTGAAAAGGTTTAATGGTAGCAAAGTAGAAGTAAACGTGAAGAGTGAGGGAGAAACTGGCTCTGCAGAGTGAGCTTGGGGCAAGTAGAAGAGGAAAAAGCAAGATAAAAGTACACCCCAGAGGATGCAGGGCAGGCTATTGTGAGGAAAGCCACATGACCCCATATCTTTTATCTTAATTGGTTTTGAATTCAGATAGGAAAAAGATGTGCTGGGTACTAATACAAAAATAATTCAACATCTGGCAAACACTATATTATTCACCTTTTAGCCTTTCAGGCATTAGGTAGTAGAATTTTTTTTTTTTTTTTTTGCAGTTTTTGAATGTGTTTCTCAGCCTAGTTTGCAGGTGATAGCTTTAAACTGCAAAGGTAACCACATTCTAAGTAAACCGTAGCTTTGCTAATCAAGACCTGGCCTAGTACAACAACACTATAGATAGCTCAGGGAACTTGTGGGAAATGTAGAATCCCAGACCCACCGAATACATATCTGCATTTTAACAAGTTCCCCAGATGATTTGTATGTGCATTACAGTTTAAGAAGCACAGTACAGCTGAGCACTCTGTGTGAGTTATTCTATGCAGACTATTCATAGATATTAATTCAGTCACTTCAAACCCTGTATTGATTTCTTAAATAAACGACTCAATAGAATTAGTAACACGTCAACTCACTGAGTCCAAGAAAATCACTGAAATCCTTTGTCTTGTTTTTTTAATTGACTATTGATATTGCTCCCAATGTCAAGTCTACCAGCAACTATTGTCAGCAAAAGCCTAGTAGTCTTTTTTTTTTTTTTTTTTTTTTCCTACCATTTTTTTTTTTTTATTTTAAAGAGAAGAAAAAACAAAACAAATCAAAAGAAGAACAAATTTTCAAACAAACATAATAGGAGGGTAACAATGGTTAATACATTACGTATTACTATCTTTAAGTTAGTTATTCAGGACACCAGACATTAGCATTCAATTGTCCAAACATTATTGGCACAAACCTTACTCTTCAATGAACTAAGTAAAAATGGTAGTGTATCTATCTTAACCATCTTATATATATATATATATATACAATTTTTTTCCCTTTCCCTTCTTTCTTTTCCCTATTCCAGTCTCTCTTTCCTTTTGACCAGTTTCTTTTTGATTCACCATGTCTATTGTACATTTTGGATCTTATTTACTCTTTCAGTTTCTCATACTAGAGAGATAATACGATGCTTACACATGTGCTTCTGGTTTATTTCACTTATGAGTATTTTCTCGAGTTGCATCCATTTACCTATAAAAGTCTCCAGTTTATCCTTCTTTATGGCTGAATAGTACTCCATTGTATAAAAATACCACATCTTTCTTATCCATTCCTCAGTTGATGGGCATTTGGGTTGTTTCCAAGATCTGGCTATTACAAATTGTGCTGCTATAAACATGGGTGCACATATATCGCTGTGGTACGATGTTTTTAATTCTTCTGGGAAGATGCCCAGAAGGGGAATAGCTGGGTCAAATGGGACCTCCAACCCTAGTTTTCTGAGGAATCTCCACACTGACTTCCACAGTGGCTGTACCAGTCGACACTCCCACCAACAGTGAAGAAGGGTTCCTTTTTCCCCACAGCCCCTCCAGCATTTGTTATTAGTTGATTTCTTAATAGTAGCCATTCTTTCTGGGGTGAGATGGTATCTCAGTGTTGTTTTAATTTGCATCTCTCGAATGACTAGTGATGTTGCACATTTTTTTGTATATTTATTTGCCATTAGTATTTCTTCATCTGAGAAATGTGTATTCATCTCAGATGCCCATTTTTGGAGTGGGTCTTTAAATTTGGGAGGTCTGATTTTTTTGAGTTCTTTATATGTTCTCGATAGTAATCCTTTGTCTGAGGAACAGCTGGCAAACATTTTTTCCCACATTGTGGGTTGTCTCTTCACTCTGTTGGTGGTTTCTCTTGCTGTGCAAAAGCTTTTTAATAAGATGAGATCCCAGTTATTGATTCTTTGGGATAGTTCCCGTGCGGTTGAGTTTTTATTCATAAAGTCTTTGCCTACACCAATGTCTCCAAGGGTTTTACCTATCCTACCTTCCAGCAGATTTAATGTTTCTGTTTTAATATTTAGATCTCTGATCCATTTTGAATTTAGTTTAGTGCATGGTGAAAGATATGGATCTAGTTTTAATCTTCGGCATGTGTAGAGCCAGTTTTTCCAGCACCATTTATTAAAGAGGCTATCTTTCTTCCAGCGAATGTGTTTGGCACCTTTGTCAAAGATAAGGTGGCTTAGTATGTCTGGGGTTGTTTCAGCATCTTCTAATCTGTTCCATTGATCTTCAGGTCTGTTTTTTTGCCAGTACCACACTGTTTTTATCACAGTAGCTTTATAGTATAATTTCAAGTCGGGGATAGTGATGCCCCCTGCCTTGCGTTTGTTGCCCAGAATTGCCTTTGCTATTCTAGGTCTCTTCTGATTCCAAATGAATTTTAGGATTGTTTTCTCTAATTCTGTGAGATATGCTGTTGGAATTTTGATTGGAATTGCATTAAATCTGTATAACAATTTTGGAAGTATGGCCATTTTCACTATATTGGTTCTTCCTATCCAGGAGCAAGGGATATCTTTCCATTTTCTGATATCCTCTTCAATCTCCTTTTTCAGAGTACTGTAGTTTTCAGTATAGAGGTCTTTTACATCCTTCGTGAGGTTGATTCCTAGGTATTTCATTTTTTTGGATGTTATTGTGAAAGGTATTGTTTCCCTAATTTCTCTTTCAGTAAGTTTGTTATTTGTGTACAGGAAGGCTATTGACTTTTGAGTATTGACTTTGTATCCAGCTACACTACTGAATTTGCTTATTAAATCTAGCAGTTTTTTAGTGGAGTTTTTGGGGTCTTCTGTGTAGAGTATCATGTCATCTGCAAATAATGATAATTTAACTTCTTCCTTTCCAATCAGTATTCCTTTTATTTCTTTCTCTTGTCTAATCGCTCTGGCTAAAGTTTCCAGAACTATGTTGAATAAGAGTGGGGACAGTGGACATCCTTGTCTTGTTCCTGATTTTAGAGGGAAGGCTTTCAGTTTTTGGCCATTTAGTATAATATTGGCTGTTGGTTTGTCATAGATAGCTTTTACCAGATTGAGATAAAGACCCTCTATTCCAACTTTCTGTAGGGTTTTTATCATGAAAAGGTGCTGGACTTTGTCAAAAGCTTTTTCTGCATCTATTGAGATGATCATGTGATTTTTGTCTTTGGTTCTGTTAATATGCTGTATTACATTTATTGATTTACGTATGTTGAACCATCCCTGCATCCCTGGGATGAATCCAACTTGGTCATGGTGTATAATCTTCTTGATGATTTGTTGGATTCTGTTTGCCAGTATCTTATTAAGGATTTTTGCATCTATGTTCATTAGGGAGATTGGCCTATAGTTCTCTTTCTTAGTTGGGTCCTTCTCTGGTTTTGGTATCAGGGTAATGCTTGCTTCCAGGAATGAATTTGGGAGTATTGCTTCCCTTTCAATTTCATTGAAAAGTTTGAGAAGTAGGGGCGTTAGGTCTTCTCTAAATTTCTTGTAGAATTCGGCAGTGAATCCATCAGGGCCTGGACTTTTCTTTGTTGGGAGGTTTTTAATTACATCTTCAATTTCATTGGCTGATATTGGTTTATTTAGGATTTTTAAATCTTCTTGATTCAGCTTTGGTAATTCATACGAATCTAGGAATCTGTCCATTTCTTCTGCATTTTCCATCTTAGTAGAATATAAATTTTCAAAATAGGTATAGATGATCTTCTGGATTTCTGCAGGGTCCGTCGTGATATCACCCTTTTCATTTTCAATTGCATGGATTTGAGTCTTTTCTTTTCTTTTTTTAATAAGGTTGGATAATGGTTTGTCAATCTCATTTATTCTTTCAAAGAACCAACTTTTTGCTTCATTGATTCTTTGTATTGTTTTTTTATTCTCCAATACGTTAATTTCTGCTCTGATCTTTATAATTTCCTCCCTTGTACGGGCTTTTGGCTTAACCTGCTCTTCTTTTTCTAGAAGCTCGAGGTTCACCCTTAAGTTGTTTATTTGTGCTTGCTCTATTTTCCTGATATAAGTGTTTAATGCTATAAATTTCCCTCTTAGGACTGCTTTCATTGTATCCCATAAGTTCCGGTATGTTGTACTGTCATTATCATTCAGTTGTAGAAAGTGACTAATTTCTTCTTTAATTTCATCTGTGACCCATTGGTTGTTCAGGAGGATGCTGTTTAATTTCCATGTGTTTAGGGAGTTTTTGTGGGATCTTTTGCCATTGATTTCCAATTTCATTGCACTATGGTCTGATAATATGCATGGGATAATTTCAATTCCTTTGCATTTACTTAAGCAGGTTTTATGAGCTAGTATGTGGTCTATTTTGGAGAACGTCCCATGTGCAGCTGAGAAAAATGTGTATTCTGATGTTGTGGGATGGAACACTCTGTAGACATCTACTAAGTCCATTTGTTCAAAAGTTTGGTTCAGTTCTACTATTTCATTATTGATTTTCTGTCCAGTTGATCTATCTTTTTGTGACAGTGGAGTATTGAGATCTCCCAATATAATTGTATTAGTGCTTATTTGATTTTTCATGTCCTTTAGTACTTGTTTTATATAGCTGGGTGCATTGGTATTTGATGCATATATATTTATGATCGTTATCTCTTCCTCTTGGATTGTTCCCTTTACAAGGATGTAATGACCGTCTTTATCTCTCTGAATCCTTCTTGGCTTGAAGTTCACTTTGTCTGCAAAAAGAATAGCTACCCCTGCTTTTTTCTGGGTTCCTGTGGCATGGAGTATTGTTTTCCATCCTTTGACTTTCAGTCTATGAATTTCTTTCTGAATTAAATGTGTTTCTTGTATACAGCATATTGTTGGATCTTGCTTCTTGATCCATTTCGCCAGTCTGTGCCTTTTGATTGGTGAATTGAGACCGTTAACATTGATGGTTAAAACTGATATGTATTGACTTGTCATGATATTTTCCTGTTGTTGGTTCCCACTCTTTGTTTTTCCGCTTTCCAGCTATTTAATTATTTGCCCTGACTGGTGGATTCCTTCTGTTGGGGTTCCTATCTCTTTCTAGAATGTCCTTCAGAACGTTTTGGAGTGCTGGTTTGGTGGTCATAAATTTTCTCAGATGTTCTTTGTCATGAAAGTATTTTATTTCTCCATCAATTTTGAAAGATAGTTTTGCAGGGTACATCAATCTGGGCTGAAAATTATTTTCCTTTAGAGCTTGCAATACATCATTCCAAGCTCTTCTTGAATTGAGGGTTTGTGCTGAAAAGTCAGCTGTGATTCTGATGGGTTTTCCTTCATAGGTGATTTGTCTCTTCTCCCTAACAGCTTTTAAGATTCTGCCCTTCTGTTGAATTTCTGGGATCTTGACTATAATATGTCTGGCTGAAGTTTTTTTTTGATCATGTCTAGTTGGTGTTCTAAAAGCTTCACTTATAGGGGTGTCAAATTCCTTTTCTCTTCCAGGAAAGTTCTCCCTGATTATGTCTTTGAACAAGGTTTTAATGTCGTTGATGCTATCTCCTGCTTTTTCATTTATTCCAATTATTCTTAAGTTGTTTATCTTTGAGTCATCTAGCAGCTGCTGAATTGATTTTTCATGGTCCCTTGCTATTTTTAAGAATTTTTCCATTTCATGATCACTAATTGCAAGCCTGTCTTCTATATCTGAGATCCTGTCCTCGCATTGGCTTATTCTGTTACAAATACTTTCAATGGAATTTTTTATCTCTTGGATATCTGCTTGAATCTGCCTTATAGATTCCATTTCTTTGCTATGCTGAGCATTCATGGTTTCTATAGTTTTCTTAAGTTCATCTATTTTTTTGTCTGTATCAGCTATAGTGTCCTTAAGCATGGTCTTCATTGTAGACATTATCTCTGCAGTTATCTGTGAGATTATTTCTGTTTTAATTTTTTCCAGAACCTCATTCAGTTGCTTTGTTGTTACCACTTCAGATAGGCCAGGTGGGTGGCTTTTGGATTGTCCCACCTCGTTGCTCCCTAGGTTTGCCTTTGGTGAATTGGATGTGTGTGGTTGCATCTTGTTTAAGTGTCGTCTCATTTTTTCTTTCTTTAATTCCTGGGGTGATGTTTGCAAATTACCTATAGTAGGTTACTTTATTGCTGGTGTTTAAGATCTTTAGAAGATGACTACTTCTCTGCAGTATCTTCCAAGTGGAGCTTGCTTTTAGGTTTTGAGCTTTCTGCCAGCTCCTACCTCTTCAATTCGTTGGGTATGCGAAGTTGCTACCTGTTTGGCCCAGTCCTTGACTCTTTGGTACTGTGCCACTGTATTTTCTGTGTCCCTTAGTCAATCTCAATCATGAAATATCAGGAAGGAAAGATGTTTAGAACAATTATTTCACATTTGGCTATAATGTTAACTAAAGCATCAAACACAGCCTAAAAAATGACAGACTGAGCTAACCAGTTATTTACCACTTTTAGCTGTATAGAGTTGCGGTTATATAACAAAATCTAAAACACACCAGAAAAATTATATGCAGTATACAAGTCCTATGTATGTCAATTTTTCCTTGAGGAGTTTAAATTTAAGATGAGTTAAGGAGGAAATAGAGTA
This sequence comes from Erethizon dorsatum, assembly GCA_028451465.1. Lineage (NCBI taxonomy): Eukaryota > Metazoa > Chordata > Mammalia > Rodentia > Erethizontidae > Erethizon > Erethizon dorsatum. Next base: position 25,486,186 of record CM051831.1, read on the forward strand.
TTGGGAGAAGAGGAAGGAATTAGATGTAAGGTTAGAGGACCAAGAGGGATCCCACTAAAATTGGGACACTAGTGCAGAGGGACAGGTGGTAAAAAGAGAAGGAAGGGATAAAAGGAAGAACAGATCACAACCACAATCACAAAGAAGTTAGAGGCGCTGTTTACACTCATATAAAAAACCAGAGAGAATAATGAAGGAAAGAGCAAATACACATACAGAAACAAAAACAAAGATAAAAACAATAAAACAGACAGATCAAAAATAAAACCCCACCAAAAAACAAAACAAAACAAAACAAAAACAAAAAAACCCTTCGCCAGAACAAAAAACAAATCAGTGAGAAAAAAAATAAAAATAAAAATAAAAAATAAAAATAAAAATAAAAAATATAAAAAGAATCAGTTCCAGGTGTTGACTCTGTTGTAGGCAGGTACCTTGTGACAAAGTCCTGTTCTGTGCAGGTCCGTCCCAGTAAGCCAGGAGCGCCCTCTGGTGGGCGGTGAGCAGAGGCGCGTACTTTCAGGCAGAGACCAGTCTAGCTCGCCTCCGCTCTCGCCGCCCTTTCACGATCCCTGGGCCTGAGAGGCTCAGCGTGCTGTCCGGAGCGCGGGTTCCCTGCACTGGTTCCCGCCGCTCTGGTTTTTCGCCACGCCCCCCACAATGGCGCCGGGCCAGTCGCTCTCTGGCGCGGGACAGGTGTGGCTGAGAGTCCAGTCTCGTTCGCCTGCTGACCTCAGCACACTTTCGTGGGCTCAATTGAGAGGCCCTGTGCTGCCCTGTCCGGAGCACAAGTTCCCAGAGCAGTTTCCGAGCCGCTCTGAGTTTCGCCACACCCCCCACAATGGCGCCCGGCCGGTCGCTCTCTGGCGCGGGGCAGCTGTGGCTGAGAGACACTCACCGCCGGTCAGCGCCGTTCTCTGCCGCTCCCCTGCCCCGCCGCTGTCTCAGGATCCTCCGTGGGGGCTCCCTGGGCGCCAGCTGCCACCGTGTGTCCGTAGAATTGAGCCTCCGCCGGCGCTCCAACTCCCGGGATCTTAGAAGGTGCACGCGCGCGGTCTGCTCCTTCTTTCCTTCTTTGTTGGAAGTCACCCGTCACTGGTGCCGGGGGTCCCAGATTGCGCTTCAGAACTTTTCTGGGTTTCGGGGAGGCATCTCCCCCCCTCCTGCGCTTTCTGGGTCGCTATATTCCCGTGTTCCAATGGTAACTTTTAGAGAGAGTTTTGCTGCCTGCTTCTTACTCATCCGCCATCTTGAGGTCTTCTCCCAAGCCTAGTAGTCTTAAAAGAAGTTCATTTTCTTTGCCTGCTGCGACCTAATGTGACCTAATTAATTTACCATTAATGAATGTTTGTTGCTTGGTTAACAAATGTGTTACTCAGAAGCTTTGATTGCAAGCTCATTTTCATGAAGAAATTCTGCTGTGAAGAGATATTTTATTTTAAATGTTCTAATTTTTTCTGAACATTGCTTTCCTGAGTTGGAAATATTGTGATGAGTGCTTAGGCTGATAATGTTGATATACAGTTCATTCTTTTATTGCAGCCATGTCATAATAAACATACTTTGTTACCTAACACAATAACAAAATAATTCTCACTCCATGCGTCTTAGACATTTAACTTTTTTTGTTTTGTTTTTGCTTTTTTGAGATAGAATCTTACTATGTATTGCAGGCTGGCCTTAAACTCACTATGTTGCCCAGGCTAGCCTCGAACTCACAGCGATCCTCCTGCCTCAGCATGTGCTAGCATGCCTGGCAAAAGTTGACAATTGAAGTTCACTTTTCTATTATTCTGTGGTTTAAAGATGCCCTTGTTTTAAAAATAAAGTAAAATATGGTGATTCTGGGATATATGTGGCCCTAGAAATATTGTCTGATCAGCCGTGTCACTGAGATTTACAGTGCACCAGCAGCATGAAAAGAGGAGGGTGTTCTGTCACACTCAGCTCTGTGGCCGTAGTTCAAAAGCAACCATAGACAGTAAGTAAGTGGGTGAGCTTGGTTGTATTCTAGTAAGTTTCTGAACACTAAAATTGGGATCTCATATTTTATGTACACAACATAATTCTTTTATGTTTTCCACTATTAAAAATCCATTTTACATTCATAGATAGCAAGCCATATGAAAACTGGTTTGGTCCATGAACCATACTTTGTACACCCTAGAATAAACCACCAAGTTCCATACCCAGATGTTCTAGGCTAGTCTAGAAGATGCTCTCTTTGGCTCCTGTTTATTGCCCTTTTCCTGTTTAATGGAATGTGCTGAGCTCCAGACTTTTCAAATGTGCTAGACATTCTCTCCCTTCCACACCTCGGAGGTTATTTACAGACTTAATGTTATATACACAGACTATCCTGGAACCTCTGTGACTATGATAAGAACAAATACACACAACTTTCCAGCAGTTGCATTCCTAGATATTTATCCAAGTGAACTGAAAGCTTATGTTTTCACATAAGCCTATATGCACAATCTATGTTCACAATCTCCAAAACCTGAAAGCACCAAAATGTTTTTTGCCAAGTCTTTTCTCATTGATGGGACAATATACCTGACAGCCACAAGTTAAAGGAGGAAAGGTTTATTTTAGCTCAGAGTTTGTAGAGGTTTCAGTCCATAGTTGGCTGACTCCAAGGCAGGGTAGTATGGAAAAGGGGAATTACAGAGGCAAAAGAGTTCACAGCATGGCAACCAGGAAACAGCAGACTTCCTCCTTCTTTATATTTTTATTCCCACAAGCCTTTTGGTTGGTGCCACCCACACCCAGGGTGGGTCCCTCTTCAGAAAATCTATCATGCATACCCAGAACTGTTAAACCAGTCAATGGACTAACCCAAAATCAGCACCCATAATCCAGTGTCACACAGCCATGATCCAGTCACTCCCAGAAGCCTCCCTTGTGAGTGCATGAGGCTGGGGGGGCATCTACACACAAGCTGTAACAACAGATGAATGTGTTACTGGGGTCTGGTGCACTGTGGACTCCTTCTAGAGATTTTTTTTTTCTAGGTTTTGTTGTCCTGAACAAAAAAACTGGACAAGAACCATACAAAAGGTAATGAGGCTTTACATTTATTAAAGGTAGGAAAAGAAGTATGCTCTGCATGTAAATGTGTGGCCCTCAAAATATTGTCAGAACTTAAAATATGCAACGTAAATAGAGTGTGGACCTCAAGAGAGAAGTGCATCATCATTTGGGGCTGGGAATATTCTATGTTTTGAGGGTAGAAAAGGCCAATTAAAAGTAGGAAAAGAAGCATGCTCTGCAGAGTGAGAGCAGGCTGTTGGGAAACAGGTCACAGTGGTTAATGGCCATTGTATCTTATAGTCCCCATTTCTCAGGTTGCTGTCAGATCTACGCTATCCTATCAAAAACCTGCTTGATCTCAAGCCAGAAGAATTGAAGATAGCATTTTCTGATTATTCTCAGGTGCAGGGCTGGGGCACATGTGTCCTGGATCTCTGTACCTGACAGGTCATGCTCAATGGCCCAGCTGTCTGGCCATGCCCTAATCTCCCACCTCAAATGGATAAACAAACTGTGATATAGCCTCCCAGTAGGAAAGTATAACAAAAGAAAAAAAAAAAAAAGGAATAATAGTTATATAAAAACAGAAGAAGCTAGGCTAGATATAAAAACAGGCACCAGATATTGCACTGTCCCCTACTGGCAACCTCCACCTATACTTATAATATTTTATAACATTTTAGCCTAGAGTCATGAGAGGTGGTGACTCCCGGTCCCATTAGCTCTTTCAAAAATGTGTCCTTTGGCTTCTCTTCATATAACATAACTAATGTTACGTAAGTTAAGGCTGGAGCGGGGTAGGCACTTATGTTATTATAATGTACTTTCAAGTATCCTTCAGGTAAAGATTTGGCTTTTTGTATATGTGGGCCTATAGGACAAAAATGCCAATATAAAGAGTCTAGCTACTAAGCTTTGTTAACTCTGTGGTGTAAACTAACTTTCTGTTACCTACTTCAGACTTTTATGTTTCTTATCTGGATCTGGTCACTACAAAAGGTCTTCACATCTGTAAATTAGAGACCAGATGCCAGGTTCTGAGTTCTGTAGTAAGAATTTTAATGGCCCAATGGTCACAAAAATGTAGGTATCTTTATTTAGTGTATTCCTTGGCCATTGTTATAATTAAAAGGAGAGGGCATTGGGTTTCTTATCAACAAAACACAGAGGAGTTTGTATGCTCTTAAACTCTACCTGTAGTACTTGGGTAAATACCTCAAAACAAATACTATAGAGGTTAATATTAAAGATAAAAGGATTATGCCAAATGTTGCCTAATTCTGTCCGACTTCTATCACTTTTTGGAGCCACTGTTCACCAAAATTTTGCTTTTAATTTCTGAGTCTTGCTTGCTAAGCATGGTAATAAAATGAAATTTGAACATTCATGACTTGCCAATGTTCTTGTCCTCTTTTCTAGACTATCAAAGATGATGTCTCATCAGACAACAAATTCACCACCCTTTGCCTCCTTTAGGTCAGTCAGGGTGAGACTTTTGACCCCTGGCTAGGCAGGGTCAGTGCCTACCCCCCTCCAGCCTTAAGCAGTCATAGGAAAATGAACCTTTGGCTCCTTTGCATCCCTAAGAAAAAGGGATCAGAGGCTCAGGGGGGTGGGGAATGAAGTAGGATAGAAGAAATAAAGGTAGGTAGAAAGGAGATAGGGAAAACGACAATTTAAAAATTATATATATATGGGCCGGTGAGATGGCTCAGAGGCATAAGCGCCTGCCTGGCAAGCGCGAGGGCCCGAGTTCGACTCCCGGATCCCACATACGAAAAAGGGGCCGGTGATATCGCTCAGCGGCACGGGTGCCTGTTGGCGCGCGAGGTCCTGAGGTCGACCCCCCGGTACCCACCAAAAAAAAAAAAAAAAATTTTTTTTTTTTTTTTTGGTGGGTACCGGGGGGTCGACCTCAGGACCTTGAGTGCCAGCAGGCGCCGTGCCGCTGAGCGATATCACCGGCCCTTTTTTCGTATGTCGGTTCCAGGAGTCGAACTCGGGCCCTCGCTCTTGCCAGGCAGGCGCTTATGCCGCTGAGCCATCTCACCGGCCCTAAAAATTATATTTTTAAGAAGATAGCAACTTCAGAAAACAAAGGTACCCGAGGTTATCTGTATCGATACTCCCTTGGTTATGCTTGTTCTCTTCAAGGCCAGTCACACCCAAAATCCCTTAAAGGTATTCTTCATATATTGCACTTATGTTGTTAGCTTAGTTGATAAGGTAAATGGCAGAAACCTGACCTTGAGAAATATGATAGGCTGGCTCCTGCCTTCCTCCTGTAAAAAGGGCCGTCCTAAAACCTGTGAAATGAGCCATTATATTTATTCCTCTGGATGGGCCATTGCTTCTCTCCTATAAACCAAACCCGAACTTTCTTTAGATTCACAAATTCCACAGATCTCTACCCCCAAAACACATAAATATTCCCAGCCCCAGGTGATGATGCGCCTCTCTGTTGAGGCCCACACTCTATTGCTTTGTGTGTGTACTTTAAATTCTGCCTAATAAATCTCTTTTTGCCTTAAAAGCTGTGGTACATTCATACAATGAGATATTATACAGCTTTTAAAAAGGATGAGGTGTTGATTCACACAACAATATGGATAACTCTTAAATGCATTTTGCTAAGTGAAAGAAGCCAGATGTCAAAGGCTACATATTGTATATTCATACGACATTTTAGAAAAGGCAGCATAACAGGAATGGAAAACAGATGCCAGGAGTTGGTGATGGTGAGGAAGGTGAGTTGCTGATTACAAAGAGAATGCATGGGGGGATTTTTAGAGAGATGGAACTGTCGTGTCTGATACTGATATGGAGGATAAAATAAGCAGTAATGGGCAAATAAAGAAATGGGTGGTAGATAATGGAGGCCAGGTGTTTTACTGTCAGAGAGAAAGTAGCTGCAAATAAGCAAAGGCAGAAGGTTAGAAGGAACTTTATGATATGGGATTCAAATCAAAGATGTGAGTAGGAGTTCATACGTAACTATACCCAGTGGTCGTTTGGTATCCCCTGTAGATACCAAAATTTGCAGATGCTAAATTTCTTTATATAAAATGGTGTAGTATTTGCCCATACTCTGTGCACATCCTCTTGTATACTTTTTTTTTTTTTTTTTTCCGTGGGTACTGGGGGGTTGACCTCAGGACCTTGCGCGCCAACAGGCGCCCGTGTCTCTGAGCGATATCACCGGCCCCTTTTCCGTATGTGGGATCCGGGAGTCGAACTCGGGCCCTCGCGCTTGCAAGGCAGGCGCTTACGCCGCTGAGCCATCTCACCGTCCCCCTCTTGTATACTTTATCATCCCTGGATTGCTTAAAATATCCAATGCAAAGTAAATGCTATGTACATGCTTGTTATATCATGTTATTTAGGGAAGAACAAGAAGCATGTACATATTCAGCACAAACTAAATTTTTTTCTGAATATTTTTGAGCTGTGGTTGCTTCAATTTGCAGATGTGGAAACTATGGATGTGGAGGGCTGAATATATATATATATATATATATGCATAATTGTAGATATGTGTGTACATAGTGTGTATAAAAGTATTACAGTAAAAGACACATAATCCCACTCAAATACTCCCTCTTGCTTTGAACACACTTATCTCATTGTTTTTTGGCACTTTCTGGAGCAGTTCTGGAAGTCCCCTTTCATGAGTGTCTTTATGCAGCAGTGTGATAAAAAATACAGGAAATGTTGTTGCTAAGAGTCATCCAATGGAAAGGCAGGCTCGTGAAAATATTATGGTGTGTCCTCATCTACCTTATTCACCAGATCTGGCGTTGTGTCTTCTGACTCTTCCCCAAAGTCAAAAGGACCATGAAAGGCAGACATTTTTAATCAATTCAGGACACCAAGGCAGCCACAACACCCCAACTAAAGACACGAAAGAGGACTTCTGGAACTGCTTCAGGAAGTGGCAAGAACAATGAGTGTGTGCCAAGCAAGGGAGAGCATTCTGAGGAGGACTAATGGCAATGTCTTTTACCATAATAAATAAAAAAATTAAACCATTCATTGTATTATTTGATCATACCTGGACAGGGCCTAGAAGCAGAGACACTCGATTTCGAGTTTCCACATCAGCCTTCTGCACTTCTGTCGACTGTTCCCTGTGGGTGATCACAGGCAGTGTCATGTCCTCCCCTCCCCCTTATTCCCTGGGTGAGAAGGAGCAGCTGCAGGGGGTCTGGGAGAAAAGATGGGGAGGAGGACCCACTCCGAGGACGATGGCTGTTCCTCATGTCCATAAATGTCTCCAGCGAGTTAGAGAAGTGGGACCGTTATTCTCTGCTGTTGACACTCAAAAAATCCATTAATTAAATGGAGCCTGACTACCTGTGCCAATCCTGTCTAGGCCACCATTAGAGCAACATGCTTTAAATGATTAAGATCAAAGTTTTAAGATGTTTCAGCAGTGGAGATAATTAGCCTCTACAATTCACCGTTACAGAGTCTCACAGAGACAAGGCAGCTTATTACAGTCTTATAGAAAAAAATAAAAAAAACGCTTTCAGCCTTAGCTGGGTGTGGAGGCGCTTACCTGTAAGTCCAGCACTCTGGGAGGCTGAGGCAGGAGGATAGCAAGTTTAAACCCCACCTTGGGAACTTAGTGACTTAGTGAGACCCTGTTTTAAAACATTAAACAAGGACTGTTGAAATAGCTCAGTGTGAAACTCCTGAGTGCAAACATTAGGACCAGGGAAGGGGGAGAGGGAAGCTTTCAGTTTTAATCTGGATAAGAATCACTTTTACAGCTAGGATGGAGCTTTCCAGGCCTCTGGAGGTGATGGTAATTGTCGGAAAGGAAAGCTGAGATCAGGAAGGAATTTCCTCTCACTGAGCAAGCACAAAACGAGATGAACTAGAAACACTGTGGGGAATGGGAGGAAACCGTTCACCTTCTGCAGCATCAGGCTGTACGGACAGTGCTGAGCCAGAGATATGATGAAAGAAAGAAAGTAAACAGTACAACAAAGCTTTTCTTTTAATTCAGCTTTTGCCAAATAAAAGTACCTGCCCAAGTGTCATCAGCAACCTAAGAGAACGATGCAATCTCAGTTCTTATCCAAGTAACTGAGTAGGCCTGGAACTTCACCAGGGAAATGGAGCAGGGCAGTCCTGTCCTCTCTTAGCTTCAATCCTGTCCAAGCAGGAAGGAAAGATTTGTGCTTTCCTCGGGAGAAACTTTTATTTCAAGAACAATGCTCCCAGTTTAATAAGAAAGCCATAAGGCTGGCAAGCAGAGTTAATAATTTCTCTATTTCCAGATTGTTTCCTGAACTGCAGAAGAAGTGACAAACATGTCAAGTGTATGAAGCTTTCAGGGAAAGTTTAGAAAGTCTTTTCCTCCTTTGTGCATCTTTCCTTTGCTGTTGTATGTGAACAGAGTTTCCCAGCCAGAAGGACAGAATTAGGTGACTCCATAGGGATAGGCTAAAATGAGTCCACATCCTACACCAGTTAGTGGGCCGGAAGAAAAGCACTTAAAGAAAACCCCGCCCTGTGTAGCTCAGAGAATTCCCTATCTACACTGTTCCTTTAAAAACAAACAAAAGACACAAAACAAAACAAGAAAAATCCAAAGCTTTGGCACTCCACTGACCTTCAGCCCAAGTCCCTCAGACAGGCTGACTTTTTCTGGTTCGGGTTGGGGAGGATAGAGGGTACTCTACAACTATCCTATTGCACTTCCTGGTGTTGCTATGTATCAGTGCTTTTAAATACGTTTTTTCCTTCATTTGCTACCAAATAGGATGGTTATATGGTGCTGCTCTACAGTAGTATGTGATCGTGCTACTGTACTGGAGCTCATTTGAAATAGTTCCTTGCTTTCCCTCCCTTCCATTTTGCCTCTGTCCTTCCCAAATGTGTTTTGCTGAAGAGCAGCCCTTCCTTGGGTTTAGTTCACCACCCATAAGAAGTTGAAGTCCATTGCAATATTCCTACGATAGAAGAGAAAAGAAGACACACCTCTGGATGAGGAAGACCCCACCCAGCACATGGATTTCCCTCCCATAGTCTCACAGTACTCTCTTTTCTCCTATAAAGACTTCCTCCCTGAAATGCCCTGAAGTGGAAATTTAAGATGGAAAGTCTCCTGTGTTCTTCAGGGTAGGCTTTGAATAAAACTGTTTCCTTCAACCAACGTCTGTCTCCTGAGCTCCTTCTGGTTAAGTGAGAGGCAGCAGGAGCATCTGACTCTGCTAACACAATAGTGCCTTGTCCTGCTAGATTGTTTGGTGGGTGAAAAAGGAAAACTAAGTAATATAGGGGCAAGGCTAAGAGAATAGTGCTAACAGGGATGGAGGAAACTGTTCCAGGGCTTCAGGATGGCTGTGAGGGTCTCTACCTTCTGCCTTAAGACTTAGGACACCACTCTATGCCCTCCACCAGAGTGTGCTGGGAAGAACCGGGCTTGAAAGCAAGAGACCCATTTTAATTCTGGCTTCACCGCTTGTATTATTAATATAGTTTACTTAACATCACTGAGATTGTCTTGTCATTTACACAATGGCATTTAAAAATGGTTACTGCCATTTATGGTTATGAAGATGTTATGAAGAATAAAGAAACTAATATTTCTGTCAAATATTATTTTCTCAACATGTGTTTGTTGAATATGAATGAGATTGAGATACATGAATTGTGCCAGTCTCATTAGCATTTGTTATCATTACTATTTACCATTCTTTTCTTAAATCTTTGTTTTTTTATTAGTGCATATTTGTCATACATATTGATCACATTCATTCTAGGGAATATATCTTGATACATAATATATCTTGATTCTTCTTTTTCTCCCCATCTCCCCTCCTTCCCTTCAACCATTCTTCTCCTCCCCTGTACATGTTCATCTTTTTCTGAATATTTTTGATCTGTGGTGGGTTGAATGTGCAGATGGAGGGCTGACTGTATACACATATGCAGGAATAATTATAGATATGTGTGTATAAATGGTGTGATCAAAACATACAGTGAATATTTATATAAAAATATTGCAGTAAAAGACACATTGGCCTTAATCCTGCTCAAATACTCCCCCTTGCTTTGAACACACTTATCCCATTGTTTTTGGCACTTTCTGAAGCAGTTCTGGCTGTCCTCTTTCATGAGTGTCTATGCAGCAGCATGAAAAAAGCTTTATGCAGCATTTACAAAAGCTTTGTTTCCATTTTTTCTTTCTATCCTCTTTTTTCTGTTCTCTTCCTTCTCTTCCCTCTCCCCTCTCCTTTGTTCCCCTTCCCATTTGAACATGTTCTTCCTACTTCCCAATATCTATCCTCCATTATGACATCATTCTTAAGTTTCGAGATTTGTTCTAGAAAATCTAGTGAGCTTCTCAAAGACAGAGTTTCTGACCACTGAGGGCAGTCGTGGGAGGAAATATTCCACAGAGATGCTGAAATCTGTTTATAAACTGTTTTGAAATATATAGCAGGGAGCTGCAGTTGTGAAAGAAAAAAAATTATTTGGAAACCATATTGTATGTCACTCATTATACATGCGACTCGTAGATACCAAGGAATCAGTTACAATGTACTGCTTGATATATCAGTTCAATAAATGTTAATAGTTAATTTACTAACATACAAAAATGACACAAAATAATATTTTTCTATCTGCTTACAGATTAATAGACCTTTTGTTCTCAGTCCTTTTGATCAATTTTATAGATTTTATTTTCCAGTTCTATAAAACTTTTTCTTTCCTTATTTATCCTTGAAAGCCTTTAATGTAAGTGACTAGAATCCCCTTTCTCTCAAAATAACATGCATTTTAATATATTTGGCTAAAATAGGTGGATCTCTAAATAAATTTCATATCTGATAACACAGAAAATGATACAGGATCAACATATTTTTGTTAAAGAACCTCGGGATTTCGTAAAGAGAAAATGTCTATGGTGTTCACCTTGGTCTGACTTCCTCTGAGCACTAGTTTCCTGGTCCAGATAGCAAACACACAAGAACGCCAGTCTGATGGCCACAGCTTTTCTTGTTCTTCCTACATACTAGCCTTGTTGCATTAAGCAAGGGGTAATGTCCCTCTCCTGCTTTCTTAGACTTCTGGCTTCAGCATTATTACCTCTCCTTGTAGTGAGAACAAGAGCATGTGTTCACGGGTTCCATCTAGTGGTCACTCCTCAAAGAATCCAAACATTCGAAACACTTCTTAAGACATTTTTCCTTGGTACCAGGGTTTGAACCCAGGGTCTTCACACGGGCTTACATCCTTACCCCTTTTTAATTTTTTAAAATTTTGAGACATGGCTTTTTTTTTTCCTTGTAAGAGCAAAGAGAATGATTTGGCAAATAAATAGCTCAGGTGCTGTAGTATTGAAAGGAAAAAACTGCACAGGAAAAATTGTTCTTTTAAAAACTTTGTTCCTTTTTGAAACTGCCTAGCTTTGTAACCACTTCATGGCTCTGTAATTACTTTCTTGACTCCTGAATCCATGACAGCATAACCGAACACGCAGGATGTCTGATTGTAACAAGCTCCATGATCATTAATCTTGTAAGTGATGATCATTAATCTAGCCTTGTAACCGATGATCTCACCCTACCAGCTAATAAGAGAACAGTCAGGCTGTTCTGTCTCGCCTTTGTAACTCCTGCTTATGCGTCATCTAAAAGTTCTAGCCCACAAGCACTGGGCACCTGGCTTTGTTAAAGAAAAGATCCCAGCCAGGACTACTGGTGTAAAATAAAGCTGCTCACTGCCTCCAGACTTCCTCGGAGGACGTTCCTTTCCCAGACTGTTTTGCTGCAATAGTATTGCTTCATAAAATCACCTTACACTTGGTGCCTCAGCTGCTTATTATTTCACATTATTATGCAAGTTGTAGTCAGTTCTGCTTCATGTGGTGTCAGCTGGAGGACTGGGGTGGGTGGCTGGAAGGGTTAATTGGTCTCATTCCTATAGTTGGATGTTGGTCTAGTCATTGGTGTGGGGTTTAGCTGGTGCTGCCAGCTGGGGTCTCAGTCTTCCTCCCCACGCACCTCTACATGTGGCTGCTTTGGCTTTCTCATGAGATGGGGCTGTTTCATCAAGGAGCATTCTAATAGGACAAATCCCACATGCAAACTTAGCAAGAATTCACTTGCTTCCTGCTTGCTAGTGTGCCGGTTGTAGAAGCTAATCAGGTGTCTTGAGGCCACTATCAACACGAGAGGGAACTGCACAAGAGCAAGTACACTGAGAGGTGTGGAGGATCCAAAGTGATGGTCCCCTGTGGGGATATGTTAGATAATTTCGTGTATGCTAATAATAAAATTCATTGAATGATTAAGAAGGGGAATTTTAAATATGAGAAAGTGAAATGGAACCCGATGCAGCATCTTGACATGAGACTTACCTGGAGCTAGGTTCAGTGATTGGCACCCCGATCTGGAACTGCCTTTCAATAGACTAAATTCATGCCACAGCACTGGAGCCAGCAAAGTGTAATCTTCACTGGGAGCCAGTTATTGAATCTGGTACTTAAAAATAATAGCACAGTTCTTCTTTCAAGTAACATATTAAAAACAAAATGGAAATAAGTATTGTGGAATATTCATGATTGTTTTAATTAAAGTTGGAGTTTTTTGAGCCCCCTATTTTCATCTATTTTGGGAATTTTAATAATAAAAGTAAATAATAAAATAAGGGCTGGTGAGATGGCTCAGTGGCGTAAGCGCCTGCCTGGCAAGCACGAGGGCCCAAGTTTGACTCCCGGAACCCACATGTGAAAAAAGGGCAGGTGATATCGCTCAGTGGCACGGGCACCTGCTGGTGCGCGAGGTCCTGAGGTCAACCCCCGGTACCCACAAAAAAAAAAAATCAATTCTATCAAGACCAACAAGAGAAAAACTATTGCATAAGGACTTGAAGCTTTCCCCAATCCGTCTTTCACCACTGCTATCCCTTCCCCTTTATAGTGGCCTCCCTTCGATGTGACTGAAATTCAGAAATGCCGTACATCATATTTTAAAAATTGCTGAGCAGGTTAGATAGGTGATACGCTAGAAGGCACCAGGCATCGGGTATGTATTTCAGCTTGCTCCTGGTGATAATGGTTTAAAACACTAACTAGAGTCAATAATCCATAATTGACACTGCCCCACAAGAGGTGGTCCAAGCAATGGGATCAGTTATAGAAATGGTCCTCTGAGTTAGCCAAATGGTACACACAATAACTGAGGTCTCAAGCAGCACTGTATTGCTGCAGCAATAAATTACCACAGAATTGGTGGCTAAAAATAGTAGAAGTTTATTCGTTCACAGTTTCTGAGGTTAGAAGTCTGAGGTCAATGTGTTGGCAGGATTGGCTCCTTCAGGGGGTTATGAGAGAGACACCATGCAATGCCTGTCTCTTTGGAACGACTTGGCTTGTAGATGTATCACCCTAGTCTCTGTGTTCATTGTCACATGGTGTCTCCCTGTTTGTCTGTGTTTTCTTAGGAGGGCCCCAGTTGGACCGGATTTGGGGTCTATTCTAATCTAGCATGACCATTTTAACTATATCTATAAAGACCTGATTTCCAAATAGATCTGCATCCACAGGTTCCAAATGGAGGTATATTTTGGGGGACACTGTTTAACCCAGTCCTCCTGCCTGTGACTGGATGGTGGTGACTACTGATTCACTCGTGATCATGCTCACCTTAAACACCAGGACTGACTGGCTACTGACAGCTTCAGAGCCCTGATAGGGAATTAAGCGCTTTCTAATGAGACCAGAGGAAAAGGGTCTCTGTGTGCCCGCTGGTCATCGCTTCGCACAGAAGAAAGCACTTTAGAAAACAGTTCCGAGAATCATTTGCCAATGACTTCATTCTATTATAATGGAACTAGAGATTTCTTACATAGGAATGGTTAACGAAGCTCTGCTGAAGTTCAGGGATGAGTGTTTTAGGAGTAGGGTCAGGAGGGTGCGGTTTAGAGAATCAGCAACTGTGAGCCAGCATGAACTCTGCCTTGGTCCTGGGACTGATCCGTGATCCTAAAAGACCAGCCTGGCTGATTTCATCTCCCGAGGGCACTTTTACTGCAAATCCCAGACAATGGCTTTTAGTCTCTTGGTTTGATTGAAAAAGTAGAAATCCAATAGGAACTACTAGCGGGATATAAAAGTGCTCTTGTTGTGTAGACAAGGCTAGGAGGAGCTGGGTGGCCAAGACTTAGCAAATGCTACCGCTGTGCCTCCCTATCCACCCTGCAACCTGGCAGTGGGCCAGGAGCTAACCGTTCTTTGCCACAGGCACAGGAAATGGGGTGGGTGCCTTCTAATTTCTGATCGAGGATGTGCGGAGTGGTGCTACAGGAGTCAGAAACAGAGAACCTTCTAAACCATTTGAGAAACTGCGTTCTGAAGGCATTTGCTAAATGGATTTAAGCAGCAGCAGCAGCAGCCCCCAGAAAAATCAAAAGAAGCATTGGTTTGTGCAGTGTTAATGCCCTGGTTTCATAAATACTTTCCCAAAGAAGGCTGGAGGCAGATGGCTCCCTGCCAAGGGCCCTGGGTGGCAGGGAGAGGAAGGGTAGGAAGCTGTGCATTGTGGACTGCTTGCTTATCAAGAGTTTTGCTGTTTCCTGTGTATGGGAGTGGGTGGTCTGTGGTGACACACAACCAGCTCCATTTTCATTGCGGAGCTCCTTCCACTTCCCCTCTATCACCTCTGGAGATCCCTATCACCTCCCTTGTCCTCTTGGGCATCAACAAAACCATTATGTGAAATTTATTCACAGGGTTAAGATGGCTCCTTCCTATCTAAATTTTTTTCCCTTGATGTTATTTCTTCTGCCTTATTTCCATCAACTCTGAAAGCTAATATTATCTACATAAGGATATTTCTAGTAAGATGAAGGGCACCATACTAGGAGTCACATGACCTACTGATAGAAGTTCTGTGTAGTCACAGACAGGGAGGTAGGCATAAACACACCTTAACAAACTTAGCAGAGCTATCTAAACATGAAGATTAATAGCATTACTATTGAAGAAGTTCAAAGATAAAGAAACACTTGCACATTTAAGCATATTTACACATGGATCCCTCTTGCCAACTTGGAAACACAGTTTTGTAAAACAACTTTGGCTGCTACTCAGTACAGGAAAAAAATGTTAAGTATTGAAAACTGTTAACTGTCTATGGTGATGCATGCCTGTAATGCCAGCCTTCTGGGAGGCTGAGGCAGGAGAATTGCAAGTTTGAGCCTGCCTAGACTATTTAGTGACTTAGGAAGATCTTGTCTCAAAAAATATTAAATATATATTAAAATATATAGATATTATGTATATATAAATTAAAAGAGATGGAGATATAGCTCAATGCAAAGTCTCTGGGTTCAATCCTCAGTACCCCCCCAAAATGTTAACTGTTCATGGACCAATATAAATTCAGTCATAAAGGTGAGATGGTTTTACCTAACTATTGTGTTTTTATCTCCATTGCTTTCAGAAATAAACACATCATTCTAGGTTAATTTTTGAAATTATCTTGCACATAGTTTACGTGTATTGGAGACCATGGGAGGAAAGCTAGAGTTGGTCATAAAAGCCAGCTATGGGACATCAGGCAAATTATCTGACTTCTCTCAATTTCTTTTCTCAGTTTTAAAATGTTTTTTTTTTTGTTTTTTGTTTTTTGTGGGAACTGGTGGTCGATCTCAGGACCTTGCGCGCCAGCAGGCGCCCGTACCACTGAGCGATATTGCCGGCCCTTTTTTTGTATATGGGTTCCGGGAGTCAAACTCGGGCCCTTGCGCTTGCCAGGCAGGCGCGTATGCCGCTGAGCCATCTCACCAGCCCTCTCAGTTTTAAAATGAAGAGATTGGACTAGATTATTTCTAAGTATTATCCCATCTTTAGTAATCCACAAATAATGAAAAAGTGCACTATTAGAGTCCAATGCTAAGACCCAGCACTGGCCATCATCTGAATAAAGGAATTCCTTCTCTTGGTACCTCACATTCTTCATCTGTATAATCATGGATTGGTGTCTATTTCTTTATTGCTTTGAACACAGATGTTTTGAAATTTTTCTGAGTTGGGGTAGGAATCTTATTCTTCTCTTCCTTGTATAGACATTTCTCATTTAATGACTGAGTATGTTTTTGCAACTAGATTGTTAACTGAATTGGTTGCTAAATGAGAAATTGTATATAGTATGTACATTACAATATTCAGAATAAAGAAATGGTCAAAGGAAACTCCAACTTAATGACTTTGCTTTTATTTGCACAACTCTTACATGCAGTACTGTAATGTATAACAGAACATAAAACTACAGTACTATACTGTATAGTATAATCAGCAAAAATTACAGGACCGTATAAACAAGGTGTACTGTATCAATAAACGACATTGTGTTTCTATAAACAAGAAGTACAGAACTGTAGGAAAAAAAAAGACAGAGCACAAGTCTGAGCAGTCATTAAACAGGTAAGTCATTAAATGGGGAATTCTGTTCCCAAGCTGGGGGAGAAGGAGGGAGCTGGGGGAGGTGTGATATTAATTTTCTGACTCTCTCTTTTGTCCTCACTCTCGCTTCTTCCCTTCTTTCTCTCCTATTGTTCTTTGAGAAAACTAGGAAAATTTCCTCATAGTTGATTGTGAGGACCCACCTTTCCCCAGGATGAGTCCTGAAACTAGATCTTAGCTGGGGTAGAAATCCTTACTTTTTTGCCTTGTTACAAGACAGTTTACTGTAAGCCTCATGGCTGTATAGACTATGACCACACTGAACCATGCATTGTTTAGGAACAGATTTGTTTCAGAGTGGTAGGGAGAATTTAAAGAATAATGGCTTTTAAAAATAGAATGTAGCCAGATGTGGTGGCACATGCTTATAATCCTAGTAGTTTGGAGGCTGAGGCAGGAAGTATTGCCACAAGTTCAAGGTCAGCCTGAACTATATAGTGAGATCCTGTCTCAAAAAACAAATAGAAGTTAACTTTCTCAGGAAATTGTCCAGAGTTTGTAGCCAGAGGCTTGTGTGGCAGCTCCATGCCATGAAGTTCTTGGGATTCTTGTCCCAACATCTCTAGGATGTGACCCTTGATCTTTTGATACAGGCTGGACAAATAAGAAGAAAGGAAGGAGAGGGCTGGAAACTGCCACCAAGAGCTTTTGCTAGACATCAATCACTTGACCACATCTTACTGCAAAGGAGGCTAGGACCTGAATTCTCCCTTTTGGGTGGTCATGTATTTAGACAAAAATCAATGATTCTGTCATCTTGGAAAAGGGATAATGGCTACTGAGGACAACTTAGCCACCTCTGTCATCATTCCTATTTGGCCCTGACATGCTTCCTCAATATTAGAAATCACAGAAAAGGAAAAGTGAGTCATGGGGACTCTTCTGGCCATTCCTTCTAGGCCCTGCCATCTCTCAAGAACTTTAGATAATTCATGGACTTACTTTACAAACGAACCTGCTCTGTGGTAGACACTATGTTAGGCAAGAAGACCAGAAAGATTGGTGAGGAGCAGTCCAACACTAAGGAGTCTACAACTCAGCGGACAGAAGCAGACAAATAACCCAACTGCCTTAAAGGGCTATAGATGCTGTTCTAGACATTGGGATATAGTATCATGGGCATAAAAATGTAGTTAATCCTAACTTCAAAAACAAATGGAGTAGGAATAAGGAAATGCATTTTAAAGGAAGTCTCCATTAAACTGAATGTTTAAACCAGGTATGGTGGTACATGCCGTTAATCCCAGCATTCAGGAGGCTGAGGCAGGAGGAATGTCATTAGTTTGAGGTCAGCCTGGGCTACATAGTGAGCTCAAGGCCAGCCTCAACTATGTAGTGAGACCTTGTCCCCAAAAACCAATAATAATAATAATAATAATAATAACAACAACAACAGCAACTGAGTGTTTAAAGATGAATTCATTGAATGGAGGGCACGGGGCAGGCATTCTTTCTCCCTTTTTTTATTCCCTCTCCCATAACTATTATGATTTGCATGCAACCACCTGCATGAAAACAGATCAGTTCACCTGCTTTCTTATTGAAAAGACAGTATCCTTTGTTATAAGCCTAATTTACCAAGTTGTATATTCATTTGCATGGCAATTCCTATAACCTTGTCTCTTACAGAAGCTAGATGAAATAAAGTTAATTACCAAAGGCAACCAACTGAAAAATAGCCAAACCTTAATTCTAGGTAAAGGTTATAGAACATGGCACAAAGCAAACTGTGGTAAGGCTTTGTAGATGTGGTGGATTAATTAATGGTCAGCTTAAGTGGGAACACCCAGCCGAACTGAGTCAGCATGTTTCTGGGTGTGGATTGTTGCCAAAATGACATAAAAGGAGAATGGAAGGGGAAAATTTCATGCTGCTGATTTTCCTTGGAAGGGCCTTACTCCAGAATCCTGGAGACCTCTGCCACGGTTCACCTATGGGGGCTGCCAGAAACTCCAAACAGCATCTCACCTCCTGCCTGCCTCCCACTCTCAGAGGAGCAGAGGCTGCTGAGCTTTGGCTGCTGTTCTCTTTGGAGGAGTTCTGGTCTTTGCCTTCCCCTGGGCATCAGCTCCTGGCTCTCAGCATAGACTCTCCAGCCCTCAGCACTGGCCCCTGGGCTTTCCAGTGCAGACCTTCGGTCTTCCATCACAGACTCCTTGCCCTTCTGATGCAGACTCAGGGGATATTGCTGTGGGCTCCAGGCCTTGGGCTGGAATCATATGGGACATTGCCATGGGATCTAGGCCCTTGGCTTGATTCTTTGGATCTCCAGTGCATGGACAGATCTCTTGCACTCTTCTGCATTTGACTGTTGCGTGAATATTATAAAATAACCCTATAAATTATGTGTCCTGTATTAAATCTGTTCCCTTGCAAACCCTGACTACAACAGTAAACAAGGTGAAACAATTGTTTTAACAAAGACAAATTACTGCATTCTGTACAAATGCAATCGTACACAGTGGAGCATGGCTTCACTTTACTAAGTTATTGAGCCATTGTCCATTTTTATCATTCATTTTAAAGAGTGTTTTCCATCTACTTTTCTTTCTTTTTTTTTTTTTTTTGTGGGTACCAGGGGTCGACCTCAGGACCTCACGTGCCAGCAGGCGCCCATGCCACTGAGCGATATCACTGGCCCTTTTTTCGTTTGTGGGTTCCGGGAGTAGAACTCGGACCCTCGTGCTTGCCAGGCAGTCACTTATGCCACTGAGCCATCTCACCGGCCCTCCATCTACTTTTCATGAAAGGAAGGAAAGGTGAAACTGAGAAATTATGAGCAATAAAACTTGGTGCTTAGGAAAATATGAATTATTATTTATAGTATATGATTTTGAAAGACTAAAAAAGTTCATTTCTCCACAGAAATTCAGGGCTGCTAAATTTCTTCAGTTTGACAATCCCATATGAACTTTCACATTTTTACAAAATTTTCTTCCCCATGAATTTTCACTGATTAAGTCAGCATATTTTACATCTTTCTTAACTTGTAAATTATGCATTTCTCTACATGCCATATAACATGAGACTTATGGTTCCTTATGTATTTTTACAATTTCAAATTCTTTGGAGGATATCTTGTTTTTGAGTATTAAACTTGATGAACATATTCACTATCAAATAAAGCAAGATGAACTACATAAAACAAAAATCCACAAAGTTTTTATATCAAGGGGCAGGAAGCAAATAGTTTAGATATTGTAGGCTGCATACAGTTCATGTCATATACTCATCTTTATGTGTCTCCCCTCTTTTCTCTTTGTGGTCTTAGGGATCAAGCTCAGGGCCTCATACAGGGGTACCTTGGTTTATGAACATAATTTGTTTTATGATTTGGGGGAAGATGGCTGTATTTGTGTTTGTGTTAAGATGTTCATGGTCATGTTTGTCACCAGATGCAGAATTTGCAAATGGAAGCAAAATGTTGCCAAATGCTTTTGTTTGTGAACTGCATTGTTTGCAAACAGAAACGTTCATGAACCAAGGTTGTGGGAGACCAGATAGGAAGACTGGGGCCTAATTGGCCTTCTCTGTGAGCACTAAGGAGAAAGGCAGCATGCAAGTGTGCTGGCACACTGCAGGTTCTAGGGAAAAGTTAATACAGCTGAGATCCTGTTGTTTACCAGGACATGTACCATGGAAGGTGATAGACAGACGAATCCTGTGATATTCTAATTGCTTGTTCCCGTGTCTGAGTGAATAAAGGCAGGGTGAGCCAGTCATCTGGGGCTTCTTGTCAAAGGGAAACAAGAGCTCTCTGGCTCCCGCATTTTAACCTAATTCTGTGTCTCTTTGTAAACCTCAGCGTCCTTCATTCAGGTACAAGCTCATAGGCTGGCTCCTACAAGTGGCACCCAAACAGGGACACTGACTGAAGAAGTCCACCTGGGGTAAAGTGTAGTGAGTCAGTGACGGGGACTTCTGTAGTGAAGAAGTGCTGGCTGGCAAAAGAAAATGGCAAAAGGAAAAAAGTAATGTGAGTGAGTGCAGAGAATTTCAGTCAGGGTCATGGGGCAGGGTTCATTGATTGAAGTACAGCACTATATCTCTTTATTGGAAATTCTGTTGCACCAGTCTGATGCTCAAGTTAGTACCCAGTTAATTTCTCATATGCAGACAGGCAAGTTTGATGTAGAGAATTGGGATCAAGTGAGAGAGGGTTTGGAGCATGCTTATACCCAGGGCTCTGGTATATACCCTGAGACTTTCTCCATGTGGAGCTTGGTCCATGTAGTTCTTTGTCCTTTAACTGTGGAAGAACATCCCACACCTAGTGTACCCTTGAGAGAGGATAGAGATGAGGGTGAAGAGCTCAGGTCTCCTTCTCTCCTTTCTCCTCTTCCTCCTTCCCTTCCTTCTGTGGTTGAGACAGAAGTAGTGTCTCCTTATCAAAGACTGGTAAGACTGCATTTGATGGAGAGCCCTTTGGGACATGTGCATTTCTAATATTCATCCTGACCTTAATAATCTACAATGAAATGTTCATGAGCACAATCCTTTGGAGTATAAATTGCTCAAAGAATTAAAGTCCAGTGTCATGAACAATGGGGTTCAGAGACCTTTCACACTGGGCTTGTTGGAGTCAGTCTTAGGAACTTTGCTTACCTCCTTTAGACATTAAGCATTTAGCTAAGTCCTGCCTTTCTTCAGGACAACACTTAACTTCCCACATTAATTTTCAAGAGTTAGAAGCTGAGCAAGTTCAACAGAATCAGGCAGCAGGACACTTGGAGATTATGGAAGCAATGCTCTTTAGAAGAGGTCTGTACTCCAATCTAATCTCAGTTAACCCTTCCAGGCCAGGCTTATCAGCAAATGGCTCTCATAATGAAATGAGCTTGGGTTACTACTCTGGAGGGTGATTTTCCCACTCAGTCCTTTTTACACATTCTTCAAGGCTCCCATGGGCCTTATGCCCAGTTCTTAGCCACCAGGTTGCAGGAAGCTGTCTGATGACAGATACCACATGCCCAAGTAGTGGAGATTACTGTGTTATAGCTAGCTTTTGAGAATGCTAATAAGTTGGGGGCCATTCAAGCGACTAAAAATCTTGGAAACTATTTGACAGAATGCCAAGATGTGGGTACTGAGGTCATGAATCTTCTGTTTGCCCAAGCTATGTTTGGATTAATTAAAGAAAATCAGGCTTCTTCAAAAATACAATGTTTTGGGCCGGTGAGATAGCTCAGCGGCATAAGCGCCTGCTAGGCAAGCACAAGGGCCTGAGTTTGATTCCCAGAACTCACATACGAAAAAGGGGCTGGTGATATTGCTCAGCGGCACGGGTGCCTGCTGGCGCATGAGGTCCTGAGGTCGACCCCTGGTACCCACAAAAACAAACAAAACAAAACAAAAAAACCAATGTTTTAATTGTGGCAAAACAGATCCATAAACAGTGCACTCAGCTCCAGGCAAGAAAGAGTGCAATTGCCCCTCTCCTGGAATGGAAAGCACCAAGCACTTATCTGAAATGTCAAAAGGGAAATCATTGGGCTAATCAATGCCATTCTAAATATCATTGAGATGGCACCCCACTGGTGGGAAACAGGATGCAGACCAGGCCCCAGACCCAACAAACAATGAGGGCATCCCCAATATAGGCTCACAGCCCCAATCCTCAGCCTCCAAAGGATGGTTGAGTTCTTTGTCATTGGAACCCCAGGAAGTGTGAGATTAGACTTTCCTGCTGCTGTGCAGGTGACTTTGATATACCTGTTAAAATCCTCATGGGAATCTGGGGACCTCTTCCCTCAGGTACAATGGGCCTAGTCATAGGAAAAAGTGGTTTAAACCTGCAGTGTGTTGAAGTATTCCTTGGAATTATTGATCCAGGCTATTTGGGGAAATTCACATTGTGGTTCAGTCACATGATGTTTGCGTCTTTGAAGCAGGTGATTATATTGCTCAACTGATTCTTTTACTGGCTTTCAGAACCACACCTATTAGTTGAGAAGCTAAAAGATTTAGCTTCTTAAGGAAATGTTTTTCACTCAAGATATGACAGACCACCAGCCCATGTATACCCTTAAGGTTAAAGGAAAATATTTTTGAGGGTTCATGGACACAGGTGCAGATGTTTCAGTGATGGCTTCATTCCAGTGGCCACCTTCCTGGTCCACCCAACCAGCAGCCACCTCCTTGGTTGGGCTCAGGTCACCTAGACAGTTTATACAGAGTGCTATACCTCTGCCTTATGTAGGCCCTAATAACTTTAAGGGAGTCATTCAGCCATGTATTGCAGGGATCCCAGTCAATTTGTGAGGCAGGGATCTGCTGAAAGAATGGTGAATTCAAATTACTAATAAGGCAGTCCCACCTGCTGATAAAGTGATGCCCAAACCTGTGGAAGTCTATAGGAGGAATGAAAGGGAAGATTCTTGCTATAAGACAAATTTTTAGTGGGGGTCATTGTGGCTTTTCCCCATCCAAAGACTGTTCTCTCATTAAAATGGAAAACTGATATACCTGTTTGGGTGGATCAATGGCCCCTACCAAAGGAGAAGCTCATTTGCTTATAAGCCTTAGTGGAAGAACATTTGAAAGGGAGACATATCGAGCCTTCCACTAGCCCTTGGAATATTCCTGTTTTTGTTATACCAAAGAAATCAGAAAATTGGAGGTTACTTCAGGATTTAAGAGCTCTTAATGCATGTATTTATATTATGGGCGCTTTGCAGCCTGGACTACCCTCTCCCACTGCAGTCCCCTGGGACTGGCCTATGATAGTTATTGATCTTAAGGACTGCTTTTTTACTACCCCATTAAGTCTGCAGGACTGATCTCGTTTTGCCTTTTCTGTTCTTGCTACTAACTTTGCCTAGCCTATGTGCTGATATCAATGGACAGTCTTGCCACAAGGGATGATGAACAGCCCTACCCTGTCAATATTTGGTTGTTCAGTCTTTAGATCCTGTTAGAAAAAAATTATCTCAAGCCTATATAATACATTCTATGGATGATATATTGCTTGCTGTTGATTCTCAGCAACAACTTATCCTTCTTTTTGCAGAGACTAAGTGGGCTTTGATAAAACACGGGTCATGCATAGACTCAGAGACAATTCAAACTATCTCCCTCTATAGTTATTTGAGAGCTCTGTTAATGGAAAGAGCAGTTCGAATCAAGAAATTAACATTAAGAAGAGGCTCATTATGAACATTAAATGATTTCTAAGAATTATTGGGGGACATTAATTGGATTCATCCAAAATTAGGAATACCCACATATCAGTTAAGCAATCTATATAAAACACTGCAAGTACATCCAGATTTGAATTCTTCTCATACCATCACAGTCCTTAAAGAGTTCCAGATAATAGAAACTTCTTTGGCAAATAGGTGTTTTGAATTAGTCTAACTGTGCCTTTTATGCTAATCATATTGCCTACTCCTCACTCTTTTACTGGACTTTTGGTCAAATTGTGAATAATAAATGTCAATCTATTGAATGGCTTTATCTTCCTAACCAGTTTACAAAAAGTCTTCAGATGTATACAGATCAAATGACTAAGCTAATTCAGCAAGCCCGTCACTGCAGCATACAGCTTTTAGGATGTGATCTTGATTGTATTGTGCTTCCTATTAATCTTGCACAGCATACTTATTTGTTGCAAACTTCCTTAGTCTGGCAGATAGCCTTTGCAGATATTGAATTGGTTGATAATCATTACCTTTCTGTTAAGTTTGTACAGTTATGTTGTCATTATTTGTTTATTTTACCTAGAAATACTCTGACAACTCCTCTTACAAATGCCTGAACTTATTTTACAGATGAATCTTTCCATGATTTTGCTACTTACGAGACTATGCAAAATCACCAGAAAAATTGCTACCCCTGGACTTTTGGCTCAAAGGTCAGAATTGGTTGTCATAATTACCATATTAGAATGTACTCTGTCAGAGCCTGTTAACATTTTATGTGATTCTGCCTATGCAGTTAATGTCAGTAATTGTCTGGAGACAACAACTATAAAAAGTACTCTCGACTCTGTTTAACTTGTTTTTGTGATTGCAGGCAGCCATTTGGAATAGGACTACCTCCTTTTATGTAGGTTATGTGCACTCACACTTCTAGGCCACTGGCAGAAGGAAATCATCATGCTGAAACACTTATCACCTAGATATTTCAATAGGCGAGACTTTCTCATTATTTTCATCAGAATGCTCAAGCCCCTTACCTCTAGCTTTAAACTTTCCAGATCATAGGCATGCCAC
Source organism: Erethizon dorsatum (assembly GCA_028451465.1). Classification (NCBI taxonomy): domain Eukaryota; kingdom Metazoa; phylum Chordata; class Mammalia; order Rodentia; family Erethizontidae; genus Erethizon; species Erethizon dorsatum. The sequence continues at coordinate 25,510,915 of CM051831.1, forward strand.
ATTGCACAATCTTGTCTGGCATGCCAAGCTTTACCTACATCAATTCCATCAGAGGGCTGTAATCCCTGAGGCCTTCAGGCAAATGAACTATGGAAAATGGATGTAACACTTATATCCCAATTTGGCAGACTTCAGTATGGGCATGTTAGTATAGATACTTACTCTCATTTTATGCATGCTGCCTGCCATGTGGGTGAGACTCTGGGGCATGTGCAGCAACACTGCCTCTTGGTATTTGCAAAGATGAGAGTTTCTAAGAAAATAAAAACAGATAATGACCCTGCCTATACAAGCAGGAGCTTTCAAAGGTTTTTGCAGCAATGGAATATTAGTAATTCCACTGGAGTTCCTCATAATCCACAAGGGCAAGATATTGAGAATAGACATTTGATGTCAAAAAGGCAACTACAAAAATAAAAAGGGGGAATCAGTCATAATAAGCCACAAGCTTGCTTTGATGTTGCAATGTTTACACTTAATTTTTTGGAACTTGTTAGTGATGTGGATAGCACCTCAACAGAATTACATTGGTTAAAAGTACAAGAGCATGGGAAAAGGGAGAAGGCACAAGTGTGGCAGTACCACACTGTGGCAGTACCACAACAAGGACTGGTTACCCTATTGGCATGGGTGCAGAGGTTTTCTTGTGTCATTGCAGGATATGGACAGATGGTGTGGGTACCCTGTAGGAGCTGACCGTGGAGAAGTCCTCCCCATGATGCATCGATGGAGGAATTTGACTCCACTCTCCTCACCAGTGAAAGCTTTCCCTCAGATGACAACTGAAGAAAACTACTCAGGAGGCAGAAAGACTTGTTCATTGTCACTGCCTTCCTGAGATGAGGATGCCTGGCATCTACTGAGGGCCCTTTTAAATAGACGCTCTGACGGGTATCTCTGACTGCTGATCACAACTACACCCCTCTTCAACCAAAAGCAGGTAGAGCAGTCTGCACTCATTACCCCCTCATGACAGTTAGGGGTACTTCTCCAGAGGGGGGCACAATTAAATTAGTTATAGTATATGTAGTCAGATAGGGTAAGGCCTTTGAGAAAAGCCAGCACAGATACATTACAACTGTAGATGGAGGTACAGTCATTAAAGGCTAGACCGTAAGACAAAAGAGAATAATTACACCTAATACTTCTAGGGATAAACAACAGTGATTGATAGTCAACTGCTGTTATTGTAAAACAAAAAGGGGGAGATGTAGGGGACCAGATAGGAAGATTGAGGCCTAACTGGCCTTCTCTGTGAGCACTAAGGAGAAAGGCAGCATGCAAGTGTGCTGACACACTGCAGGTTCTAGGGAAAAGTTAATATATCCGAGATCCTGTTGTTTACCTGGACATGTACCACGGATGGTGGGAGGCAGATGGATCCTGTGGTACTCTAGTTGCTTGTTCCTGTGTCTGAGCGAATAAAGGCAGGGTGAACCAGTCACTCAGAGCTCCTTGTTGAAGGGAGACAAGAGCCTTCTGGCTCCATTTTAACCTAATTCCATGTCTCTGTATTTTTCACCCTCATTGTCCTTGCAGGTACAAGCTCGTAGGCTAGCTCCTTCACAAGGTATTACTGTACATGCTGAGTAAATGCTCTATCACTGAGCTACATCCCCAGACTTTTAGATCTTTATTCTTTAACATGACTTAAACATATAAAAGCCATTTTAGATCATGAGCTATACAAAAGCAGGACTTGATATGGCTATGGACCTTAGTTTGACAACCTCTTGAAAAGTATTGATTTCAAAAACTTACTTACACATAGATAACTACAATGCAAAGGTGATATGTTAATGCTATATACCGGAAGTACAAAATCCATTTATTCATAGAATTTGGTTCTTTTCCAGTGTTCTGTTCAGCAATAATATCATTACCAATAAAGTGATGAACACAGAAATTTCAGTCATCCTCAACACAATCCTCTCTCTTCCCCTTTCCCCTTGTATTTAATCTATTGTTGAGTTCCAGCCCAAATATCTCTCAGTGTAGTTCTTTTCTGATCACAGTTATTTGGGGCTCTATATGTCCTGCTTAACTGTATGTCATATTCTTTTTCCATGCTTGGAAAAATTTCTGCTATTATATCTGTAAACAGAGTTTTTTTATGTCCTTTGTACTATCTTCTGATTTTTCATTGATTCTAATTAATCTTAGATTAGTCTTCTTTGCATCATCTAGCAACTCCTGGATCAATTTTTCATGGTCTTTTGTTATTTTAAAGTATCTTTCATTAATTGATCATCAATCACAGTCCTGTCTTCTAGGTCTGATATTCTGTCCTCACACTGATTCTGCTGCTTATACTTTCAGTAGAGCTTTTAATCTATTGCATTTCTGTTGAGGCTGTATTATGCCTGTTCTACGTTGGCTATTTATGGTTTGCATGTCTTTCTTTTTTGTCTTCTATTTTTTATTAGTATCTTCTCTAGTCTCACTAACCATTTGTTTTATTAAGGTCATCAACTTTTTATCTCTGCTTTGAGTTCACTCAGCATCTTATTGATCTGTTTTGTTACTTCCACTTCTACTATCTCAGATATTTCCATTGTGTGGCTTCTGATTTCTTCCTCCTTGATGCCACCTGGATTTGCTTTGGGGAGATTTTGGGGGCATTTTGCTTCCCAGTTTTCTCATTTTCTGCTTTTTAAAAACTTGTTTTCTGTGCTGAGGTTTGCAAATTACTTATGGTGGGCAGCTTTACTGCTAGTATTGAGACATCTTTAGGTAATGTGTACTTTTCAGAGACGTCCTCTAGGCATAGCTAGCTATTGACTTTTGGGTCTGTCCCAGGGTCCAACTATGTCCTTTATTAGGGATGAGAGAATGCAGCCTACTTGGCCCAGTACTCAGTGCTTTGGTAATGGGCTGCAGTATTATTTATTACCCCCAGGAAATCTAGATATTGAGATACAGAGAAAACCAATTGACAGTGAGAAGTATGTCACTTAGGCTACAAAGTAAAATCAGAAATAATAATAGCATCAAATACAAACTGGAAAATGACAAACTATATCATTAATGAAAAACTAACACTACCACATTTAACTATAGAAGTGAGACCTATAGTTATAGTACAAACTCCAAGACAAACCAGATCTTGACATACAGTAAATATTTACCCAATAGAGCAATTTTACTTCCATTAACAATAAAACAGTGTGCGACTATAATGAAATATATTTATCTACATATTCATAAGGGATAATGGCTTATATTAGTGTATTAAGGTTAGAGGTTTGGGGAATGGGAGCATAAAAAATAGAATTTGAAAAAATTAAGCAGTGGAAGATAGGAAGAAGGTGACAAATTGGTATGAAAGATCCTACTAAGGAGTAAAAAAAAATAGTATTAGCTAACTGTAACAGGGAAAACCAACAGTGAAAGGATAATTAGGAATTGAAATTAAACTAGAGGAAAAAAGATAAAAAGGAAACAAATTGAAAGAGAGATAGCAAGAAAAGAAGAGGAAGAGCTAAAAGAGGACCTAATCAAACAAATAAAAAATAATCTTAAAAAAGGGGGAACAAGAAAATTGGTGATAGAACTCCAAATCCCACCAAAAAAGAATTAAAAAAATAAAATACAACAGGGGAGAAAAAAAATTGGATAGGATAAGGGCTTTGTAAGACAGAAGAGTCAAAGGAATAATATTGGGAGGATAGGGGGTTGATACAGAAAATAAGAGTGATTGAGAGAGCAGAGTATGGCAAATTAGAAACTTGACAGGAAGATTTAATATACTGCTAATATTCTTTCTGAAAACGAATTAAGAATTAGAATTCATAGGTTTGTCCCAGACTTTTGCAATGACTGTGGGCTCTCAGGGGCCCAGTTTGATAGAGCTCAGTCTGTCCTATCCATGCCTGACAGGGCACAACTCATTTGTCAGGGCTGACAGTCCAATTTTTCCTCAGTCAAAATGTGGAACTCAGAAGGAATTGTTGACGGTCATCTCAGGTGGGCATTAGATGATGCCATCTGACCAGGATAGGTGTGTAAGTGGTAGGCTCTGGAGGGAGGGCCTTTGTGGCCAAATGCAGGCAATGGCTAGCTGGAACAGTTCAACTGGCTGGAAGTAGATGAATCAGGAGCAGGGAGTGAAGCTATAGGTGTTGTCAGCAACTGTAGCAGCTGATGAGGGTGCCAAGGTGGAATTCTCAAGAAGAATGGGCCTCTTTTTCCTTTTTTTTTCTTTGAGATGCAGGGAGCAGGTTGGCTTCATTTTTAACTCTATAAAAGACCCTTTTCCTGCAGTCAGGGACTGTGGGTTTTAACTAATTAATTCCCATTCTATCTCTATATGGTGTATGTTGTGTACCCTTGAACAATGGTGCAATAGACAAAGGGTGAGTGCCCCTCAGAGAGAGACCATTCAGATGCCTGCTTGGCCACACCCCTTATGGGGACTTAGGAGTGACTTAGCTAAGGAGGGTGCAAAACCTCCGATATAACATATGTCAATCACCATGGAACCGCAGGTGAGGGCCCAATCAGCCACTGCAATGAGTGCTTCCCAGTGGTGGTGCACAGATGGAGCAGCTTATTGCTTATGCTGTCTGGTCCACACACTCACACATTCATTCAGCAGGCACTCAGAGGTTAAACATTCCAACCCCCCTTCTCTTGAGGGTGGCCTTAACTAACAAGAATTGATCAAGCTCTTCCGCTCAAACTGAGCAGGACTGACAGACAGACTAACTGGGGTGCCCCTGGGGGTCTTACTGGAATCAGGCAGGCAGCCAGACTGATAGAGAGACAGACAGACAGAAAGATTGCATACTCCTCCCTTTGGGGTCTGATGTGAGCCGCTCGTGTGGAGCCAGGAATCCTCCTTCAGACCTCTGAGGGGACTTGAGAAATCTCAAGGGCACGCCTTCCCGTTGGGACCTGGAGAGGTCCCTGCTCCATCCATGAGGGCCATGACCAGTGACCAAAGAGGTCAGCACAGTCAATCTTCCCCGCCAATGCACCAGATGCAACAGCAAGCAGAAACACCAAAACAACACCCAGGATTTGGAGGCAGATTTATTTACGTAAATGGGCACTGATCGGAATCATTCCCAGAAGACCAGGCCCTGATCTCTCGTGGTCTAGGGCTTATATGGGACAAGCAAGCAGGAAGTACAGAGGCAGAATGGCTTGCCAACTGGGGATTGGTTTACACAATGTGCATCATAGTGACCAGCTATGCATCACAGTGACCAGTCGTTTCTAAGAGACAGGAGCAACCGGATCTGGAACAGGAACTATTACCTGGGCAACTAACAAACTGAAGTATGCTGACTGGGGGTGCATTTTCTGCTACAGTCTAATTCTACACCTTCCCTGCTTGATACCCATTATTGATTTCCTGTCCTTGTCTGGAGGGTAACCTCCAAGACAGCATGTGAACCTTCTATCTGGCCCTTTTGCCTTTCTTGGTCCCTATCTCTATGCCTTGTGGCTTAGCCATCACTTGGCTGGCACACTGTTTCCACTGTGTCTGTCCTTCTGCCACCAATTTCTACCAGCCTTTAACATTCACATGTCAATCCTTTTTCAAGGGACACCTTGGAATTCCCTGCCTTACAAAGCTTTCATAACTGCCCCTAGCCAGTCCCCTGCCTCCTCCTGTGTAGACAACTCTGTTCTTTGGGCTGCACATGTACCCTGCCGTCAACCCTGCTTCCTGCTCCTCACCAGGACCTCACCTGCCTTCACATCCACCTTTCCATTTAGTATAATTTCTCTGTTTCTAGCATCTCTTATGTAGTTGGTATTTAGTGCACATGTATTCAAAGAAAGTGAATGATTTTTTGTAAAACACCTGAAAAGTTAAAAATAAGTCAGCAGGTGGCAGCAGAGTCCGTCTGTTAAAACCAGCTTTTGTAGCTCTAGATTTTTTTTTTTTTTTCAAACCCATATAAGCCAGCAGGTGGGGATCTCTGACATAAAAGTCTTCATGGATGCCCAGTCTATCATGATCAAAGTATATGCAAATTTGTATTAAAACCTGGGAACTTCTCTAGCCAAACAAATTACTATCAGTAAGGTTTATGTCACTGTCTTTAACTCTTTGCTCATCTGAGAAACTCTCTCTTTTTTTTTTTTGTGGGCACTGGGGTTTGACCTCAGGACCTCGCGTGCCAGCAGGCGCCCGTGCCCCTGAGCGATATCACCGGCCCTTTTTTCCTATGTGGGTTCCGGGAGTCGAACTTGGGCCCTCGCGCTTGCCAGGCAGGTGCTTACGCTGCTGAGCCATCTCACCGGCCCTGAGAAACTCTCTTGAGAGATAAACTCTTGTCCAGGAAGATAAACATTGCAAGTCACTTTTTTTCCAGAAATCCCACAGCAAAAAAAAATCATTAAGGGTTGGAGGTATAGCTTAGTGGTATAGTGCATGCTTAGCTTGGGCAAAGCCCTGGTTTGCATCTCTCGCATCAAAACCAAAACCAAAACCAAAACAACTAACAAAAAGTTCTACATGTTAAAAAAAAAAATCAACCAAGTAAAATAGCAATCTACAAAATGTGGGAAAATATTTGCAAATGACATGTCTGATGAAGCACACACACACACACACACACACAATTATAGACTGAGAATATTTTGGTCAGTGACAGACTACACATATGACCACGGTCCCCTAAGATTATATCACCTAGTGATGTCTTAACCATCTTAATTTGTGGACGTACACTAACTCTACAGTGTTTGTGCAAAATGTGCAATTGCTTACCAATAAATTTCACAGAATGTATCCTCATCAAGTATGATTGTGATATATATATCTACTGTAACTCAAGAACAATGAAATATATAAGCTAATTAATAGAAGGGTAAAGGACTTAAATTCACTCTTCTCTAAAGAACACATACAAAGCTGGGCATGGTGGCACATGCCTGTAATCTCAGTGCTCTGGGAGGCTGAGGCAGGAGGATTGAGAAAGACAGCCTGGCCAGTGCAACTTTGTGAGATCCTGCCTCAAAATAAAAAAAATAAAAAATAAAAAAATCTGGAGATGCACATGTGAAGACCCTGTGTTCAATCCCTAGTACTGCAGAACAAACAAAAAACACACCAAAATACTCCCTAAACCAAAACCCAAAACCAACCAAACAAAAAACCAATCAAAAGAAAAAGTGGTATTTATATACAATGGAATATTATGCCTTCTAGACTGAAACTGCAGGCAGAATGTAGCAAATGGCAGAAGATGAGGGGTGGATAGAGCAGAGATAAAGAGGCCACGTGTTGGAAAACCACAAAGCTTTGGTATTGCTGTGGCTTAGACTGTGTGTTTATGGGGCTGGGGGCAGTGATCATGGTGGTGGAGGGTTGAAGAGATTAAGTGCCCAGAAATGAGCTCAGAGAAGTAACCAAGGTCTTTGTATTAAACATCTGAGCTGTATCCTGATGTTAATAGGGGAATCACTGAAAAGTTTTAAGTAGGACACAGAGGCAAAAAATGATTCTTTTCTTAAGAAAAAACAATCACTCCCTCCATAGTGTGTATTCACCAAATAAGAAGGGGTAAGTGAAGGCAAGGGGACCTGTTAGGAGGTTGCTGGCAGTAAAGCAAAATGTCATTCAGTGCATCTAGGAATGAAAGAAGCCATAGATGGAAGAGGTAGATAGAGATACAGAGTCAAAAGGATTTAAGCATAAAAGTCTCCATTATAGTATGACCTTGCTATGGAGCCAAACTGAAGCTTTTGTCCTTATACTGTACAGCATTTTTAGTAGTGATGATTTTTTTTTTTGTGGGTATTGGGGGTCGAACTCAGGACCTCGCGCTTGCCAGGCAGGCGCTTATGCCGCTGAACTATCTCACCGGCCCAGTAGTAATGATTTAGGTGTTAATGTTTTGGATGTAAAGAATACAAAATTTATTGCCCCCAAGAATTAGTTACTAGTGAATGCTGGTGGTGCTAGTGGGAAATCTGTACTCAGTGTTAAAGGTAGAAAATTCCCTCCACCAATGGAGCAGATCATGAGAACTTTTGGGAATATGAAATCTATAGAGTCAGTTCAGCATTTCTTATACTCTGAGTTGTGTGTGTGTGTGTGTGTGTGTGTGTGTGGTTACTGAGGATTGAACCCTGGGCCTCTGCCCTGAGATATACTCCCAGTCTTATTTTATTTTATTTTAATTTTAAGACAGGGTCTTGCTAAGCCACTAAGTTGCCCAAGCTGAGCTAGAATTTATGATCCTCCTGCCTCAGCCTTCCAGAGTGCTGGGATTACAGGTGTGTACCACCACTCCTTGCTCTTTTCTGAACATGAATTTTCTACCTTCTTTTAAATTCCTCTTAAAAGAAAATCTGCCAAGCTGGAAGCAGGAAATGGATATTCTTTCTCCTTCCTTCTTATTGTTACCCTCTTTTCTTCTCTCTTCAAATATTCCTTAAAATTCAAAACAACAGAGTTCTACAAACAGCCAAATCTAGATGCCAATTTAACTTAAACACACAAGGCTTTATATAGATTTAAGATGATCCCCTGGGACAAAGTTATAATGAAACACATAAAAACAAAACATACAGCAACAACAACAACAAACACATAAAAGGCCTCCATATATCCATTAGCAACAAAACTTGTTTGTCTGTTTACCTGTATGTCCTTAGCGCTGTAATTATACTTTGTTCTTTTGTTCGCTTCTCATTCTAAGGGATAATATCATTTTCATTTTTAAATATCAGAAAGCAAATTCATGAAGAATAAGTAGCAGTACATTTGAAACATATAATTGCTTTCTATTTTAGTGTCTCATGAAAAAATTCTGTTTTTACGGGCATATTTCTGATGTCATCCTTGTCAAGATCACTTATCCCTTGCACAAATCAGTAGGAAATTTAACTTTTCAAGTTTTGAAGTACAGACTTTTTCCATTTAAGCCTGCAGTTATTGCTCAGGGACCACTGTGTGCCATCAGGGATATTGGTCTACTTCTGGACACATTTTTGTTTGTCACAGTGTGGAGCGGGGGATGTGCTATTGGCCCCGTGAGAGTGGAGGCCAGGAATGCCACCTCCTGCAGCCTCTGGAGTCTCCACAGCAAAGACTGACGGAGCTCCCAGTGCGAACATTGCCAGAGTTGAGAAATCCCAATTTAAACTGAAAACAAAGTTATCAAATGTAAGTCCTCAAATGTCACACTTGGAAATATGTGTGCTTTCATACAGTCACATATAGAAATAAAAGTAATGCTATGACTAGCAATATTTCTTTGGTTTCCGCTTTGGTAATTAAAAAAAGATGAACCTTAGCTTAATTCTAGGAGAGCTGGATTCTCAGCTGTTACACAGTTCACATTCGCCAAAGAGGAAAAGGCATCTGTGTATCAGGAGTAGGACACTAGCTGGTTGTAATTAGAGATAACTGTATTGTTCTATTAGCAGTTGCCTTAGGTAGAGTTTAAAGTTCATATTAAGTACAGGGCCCTAGTAAATTAGAATGATTAGCTACTACATCTAATTTTGCAGCTATGTCATCTTACTGTCATCTGTGAGAATGATGCTTGATGAGATAATGTCCTAGGAATGTCCTAAGTTATCCACAAATGTCAGAAACATTTTATTAGAGTCTATGCCTTACAAAAAAAATACTACTGATGTGTAGCAGGGTGGATGGTGGCCCCCATAGACACTCCAACTCCTTAATCTCCAGAATCCGAAGGTGACCTGACTTGGAAAAAATGTCTCTGTAGATATATCTGAGTTAATTAATCTAGTTCAATAAGGTCGTCCTAGATTATGGAGGTGGGGCTACATGTGTAAGAGACACAGAGAGAAGCAGAAGGGCATAGGAGGATTAAGCAGAGATTGGAGTCTTATAGTTAAAAAACCAAGGGCTGCCTTGAACCAGCATAAGCCGGGAGAGGCAGGAAAGCCTCTTTCCCTAGCAACTTCAGAGGGAGCACACGCCTTAATTTTGGTCTTAAAACCTATGGAGTTGTGCAGGAATAAATTCTTAGTTTGTGGACTTTGTTATGATGTCTTTTGGAAATATATAATCTTTTGTTCTACAAAGAAGATTTTGAGAACATCAACAATAGTGAAGAAATAAAGATTGGAAGTGAAAATATTCAAAACTTATGGGGAAAAGTTTCTCTTCTCAGAATGCAAAAGGCCAACTAGAACAGAACAATATATGCTACCGGAAATCATTCAACTGGGGGGATTCTATTGGTTGGTCATTTTTGTTATTAGTTTTGGAGTCTGGTATAAGCATGCTAGGTCTATATATGCTGGTGCTAGAAAAAAAGGCCAGGTAGATGGTAAAGGAAGGAGCTATTTCACTGTTACTGTTCTACTCTGTAGAAGTAAGAGTGTGAGCAGACACTAATTGAATGATGTGGTGTAAAATATTTCTTTTAGGGAAATCAAAGAGGACTTCACAGAGGGGGTGATATTTAAGCTGCATGATGTCATATGACTAGGAATTTCCTAGGCAGAGAATAGAGTCTAGTTTGGGTAATTCATCCAGGGCAGAAAATACAGCATTTGCAAAGTCATACAGGTGGAAATGTGTGTTATATATGTGGGATTAATAAGTGGTTTTGTGCTGTTACTCCTTCAAGAGTACAAGTGGTACTAGTGAGAAATAAATTTGGAAAAGCAGGTAGCAAAGGACATAGATGGCTCATTATGATTTACCTTGGCATTTGACCTTTTTCTGCAGGCAATGGAAATCCCATGAGAGGAGGAAGTGCTATGATTAGATTTATCAGATTTCTAGTAGTAGCCTTTCAATGCTGTATTGAGTGAGATGCTGCAGATGCTGGGGCCATGTAGCTCTGAGTGAGCTGGGTCTTAGAAATGATCTCTTCAGTGCGTGGCCATCATAGCACTTGTGCTTGAAGACCTGTGGCACTGCAGGGTGTGGTGAGGGAGGAGTAATCAGCAGTTCATGATGCTTATTGGAACAGGCATGCTTTTCTTCTGAGTGGGAGAAATGAGATGTCCAGAGGTGGAACATAGTTTTGAACTAGCTCAAAGGTTAGATCACACACACACACACACACACCCCATATGCACTATTTTATGTGCAAATTTTTAGTGTCAACTTATTTTCCTCCCACACTGAAATGTTTCTGAAGATTCTCCTTAGCTAGCCATTCTTATCAAGCTTGTGCGTAATTGAGAATCACCTGGGGGAGGTTGTGAAGTGCGTAGCTTCCTAGGTCTTCTACCTAGAACAGGGCCCAGAAAATCTCATTTTTAGCAAGTAGCCTTGTTGATCTGAAGCAATGGGTATTTGCCCCCCGAATTACAGGCTGGGTCCCAAGCTCCTTAGCAAGGTCTTCAAGGGCCACGACCTCTCTCTAGTCTCCCATTGAGTCTCCAGTCTTCTGTCATCACGAAAGCCACAATTTTGCTTTGAACCTACTTGGCTTTGTTGTGCTTCAAATGTTTCCATCCCTCTTATACTTTCACTCCATTCCTTACTGAGAAAGCCCCTTCCTGTGAAGTCAGTTTCCATCCAGGCTTTCCTTGAGATCTTTCTTCCCGCTACTCCATATTTACTCAACTTTTACTCTCGATCTCCATGGGTTTTATGGAGATGTGTATCCTAGGTCACTTTATGTCATCTGACATTCTTTATTTCTTTTTTTTTTTTTGTGAGTACTGGGGATTGACCTCAGGACCTCACGTGCCAGCAGGAGCCCGTGCTGCTGAGCAATATCACCAGCCCTTTTTCTGTATGTGGGTACCGGGAGTCGAACTCAGGACCTTGCGTTTGCCAGGCAGGCGTGTATGCCGCTGAGCCATCTCACCGGCCCCCATGTGACATTATTTCTTAATGAACCTATCTCATTAGTCTTTGAAATCTGGAAAGGGAGAAAGCATATAATTTTAATTTTTCAATGTACATTGGCATCTAGTATGTGCTCAGTACATGATCAGTGAGTGAGGATTGTGGGGGTGTACTTGGAATCTGACAGACGTGATTAAAGCTGGACATTGCCCATGCCTGTAATCCCAGTGCTTTGAGGCTGAGGCAGGAGGACTGCCATGAGTTTGAGGCCAGCCTGGGGTACATAGTGAAATCCTGTCTCAAAAAAAGAAAAAAATTAAAGAAAAAAAGCCCATCTCAGTGTTACGGAAAGAATGAATCTGAATCAGAACAGAACTTGCCTTTTCTATAAGTAGGAGCAATTATATAAAGAATTTCAATCCTGTGGCTAAAGGAAGAATAAGGATCCTTTCCTTATCTCTTCAGCAGAATCTTCCCAGGGGAATTACCAAGGGTAAAATGTCAGCAAACCTCTAATTATTTATCTTTTTTAAAGCTTAATAGTGTGGTGAATCAGGAATCTGGCTCAGAATATCTTTCCTATCTCTTTCTTAGTCTCTCGAAGCTTAGACTAAGTGCTGCCCTCACAATACAAGTTTTCCATTTCAGTCATGTTTCAGTCACTGACTTTCTGGGCTCCCGTAGCATTGCTGTTTCCTTGTTGTTTTTATCTTTGTCGCTTACCCATCTCCTAAAGACAGATTGCAAAATCAAGGCCTGGAAGCCCATGTTCTTCCTGTCTCTATTTTTCCTTCCAAATATTGGAAGAGGGTAGAAGGAAAACTATTATAGACTCTTATTTTTCTTAATTTTGCATATAATAATTGCTTGATAAGCTTTATATATATATATAAAGCTGTGTGTGTGTGTGTCTGTGTATGTGTATATATGGTGTGGACATTATACTTACCTGGTTTTAGCCTTGGGAATGACAGTTATTGTGTAAAATTGGACTCACTGCTGAATCAAACTATAGGAAATTATTAGTATTAATGTCCTAGTTATTATTCTTTTGGCCAGAAGAGGTGTAAAATCTTAACACAGAATGTATTTCTAATAAGAGCTAGTGGTGAGTTGGTAGAAATCTACTTGAGGTAAAGTAAAGGGCTGGGGATGTGGCTCTGTGGTAGAGTGCTGGCCTAGCATGCGTGCATCCCTAGGTCCAGTCCTCAGCACCAAAAAGCCAAACCCAAACAAACAAACAAACAAACAAACAAACAAAAACAGACATGATTTTGTCACCAATGCAGCAGATTATGGGATTTTTATGCATAATGATATCCATGGAATAAGTTTAACTTTGTTGTTTATTTTTCTGAGTCTTTTATAGTCTTTCTAGAACATGATTTCCGTAGATTCTAGACTACCCAGCCAAGACAGAAGTTTCTAGACTTTGTGTGTTTGCCTTCTGGACATTTTAGCAGGTTATACAGACAGCAAGGTGCCTCAAACTATTGCTTAATTTTTAGGCCAAAGGCTAGGTGGAATGAAATTTCTCTCACCTTTGTCTCTGCTTTCTGTTGCTTCACTATTAATGTCCTTCTGCCACTTTCTCTGATTTCATTTATTTCTACTCTTGCAGAGTCCATTTAATTTTTTCCTTTAGCTTCACTTAGCATTCTTTCCTATATTACCTTAAAAATACAGAAAATTCTTACTGAACAAATTAACAAATAACTCCATTAATGTTTACTTGTTGTTCGCATCATTTTTGGGTCTCAGTCCTTTGTATTAACATTTAAGTGCTTCCTTTATCCACCTCCTTGTATCTAAACTTTCTTTGTGGACTCTATGGTATGTAGCCCAGCAATGAAAGACAGACTGGGCCAGGAAAATGAATCCCCGCAAAGCCTGAGTAGTAGGCATGGCCTGGCTGATTGTCCTGAGGACTTGATTATCTGATTTTGCTCATAGGTAGAATGATTCTGCTTTTGGATTGGGGCTCCTTCCTAAGAAGGTGCTCATCTTTTAGATCTAAAGTAATTAGGAGCCACCCTGAACTATATAGGTCTCAAATAAAAGTAGAAGTGACACAAGCCTGCAATCCCAGCACTCAGGAGCCTGAAGCAGGATGATGGCCTCAAGTTTGAGGGCAGCCTGTGCTATATATTAAGTTCAAATCTAGCCTAAATAACAGGGCTCGACAGCCTCAAAACAAATAAGCAAACAAACAAACAACCGCCCCCAAATTTACTAGGAGCTCTGGGCCCAACAGAATCGTGAAGCTATCCATCAGATTAGAACAGTGACTTTGGGGGCCTTAAGGAATAGACATTCTGTAAAAAAAAATTCTAGCTTCAGACTCACTCCGTTAGCAATTTTGTTTGTGATATATATATATATTTTTTTTGTGGGTACCGGGGGTCGACCTCAGGACCTCGCGCGCCAGCAGGCGCCCGTGCCGCTGAGCGATATCACTGGCCCCTTTTTTTTTTTGTATGTGGGTTCCGGGAGTCAAACTTGGGCCCTCGTGCTTGCCAGGCAGGCGCTTATGCCGCTGAGCCACCTCACCAGCCCTTGTTTGTGATATTTAAGCAAAGAGGTGATCTATAGGTAGAAGCCTCGATCTGTAACCATGAACAGCAGCGAACATAAACATCATATTGAGAAAGGACCAGCTTGAGGTAAGGACACCGGATACCTGGGTCTGGAATACAAATTCAGTGTCTCTAAGATCAGGTTATGATATGATTTTTGAAGTTATTCCAAGTTCTAGCACTGAGTGGTTATTAATCATCGTTATTTAGCTGTGAGATTATTTATGGGTTTGCTCTTTGTTATGGTGGTGGAAGCATGTTTGTAGGTTTCAGTGGTCCCGAGTCTGCACCTAGACATCAGACATTATGTGTTTGTGTTCCAGGTTCAGCCGCTTAATCACTGGGTGACCTCAGATAAGTGGTTTAACTTTTCATTTTGTTTATTCATTGTGATCATAAACTGAGAATAATAGTACCTACTGTACAGAGTGTTGTGTAGATAAAGTAAGTTTTATTTATATCATTTAATTATGTACTTATCTAGCCCTTACTACATGACTGGGGCAGAGTAAATATTTCTTACATGATGGCTATTATTTTCACAGACTCAATTCCTTAATTATGCTTTGTTTAAACCAAGCTAACTATGAGTGGGCACTCTTTGAGGGCATGCCGTTTGCTCTGTGTAAGGAGAGAATAACGTGGTACATGGGGGTCTGGCGATACAGTTCAGTGGTAGAGCACTTACAGAGCATGGACAAAGTCCTGAGTTCAATTCCCGGCACTGACAAAAAAAAAAAAAAAGAAAAAAAAAGAAAAGGAATATATAGTAAATAGGATTAAAGAATTTTTTTTTTTTTGTGGGTACCGGGGGGTCGACCTCAGGACCTCACGCGCCAGCAGGCGCCCGTGCCGCTGAGCGATATCACCGGCCCCTTTTTTTTTCGTATGTGGGTTCCGGGAGTCGAACTCGGGCCCTCGCGCTTGCCGGGCAGGCGCTTAAGCCGCTGAGCCATCTCACCAGCCCAGGATTAAAGAATTTTACAACTGTTTTGAAATTAGGATTTTGTTTGAATTAAGCCATTTTGAAGCACCAGTTCCAGAACAGGAAAATTAGTGCTGGTGTTGTCTCCTTCCTCCTCCTCCTCCCCTTCCCCTTCTTCTCCTTCTCCTTCTCCTTCTTCTTCTTCTCTTTCTTCTCCTTCTTCTTCATCTCTTTGAGACGGGGTTTTACTATGCAGTTGAGGCTGGACTTAAACTCACTTTGTAGCTCAGGCTGGCCTTGAACACACATCCATCCTCCTGCCTCAGCTTCCTGAGTGCTGGGATTACAAGTGTGCACCACCACACCCAGCTAGAGTTTCCTCTTTTTGATTCATTTCTGTTCTTCTCAGTATCCAGCCAGAGCTGCGACTTTTCCCACAACACACTCATCCATTCCTCTTCTCTGCCTTGCTTCCCTCTGATCACTTGTACTGCACAGCACATTATGGATTTCTTTTTTATTTCTTCAACTTGCTTGCCAGTTCCTTGCTCTACAATGTTACGCTGCGTTAGGGCCAGGCACTTTGTTTTGGGTCCTGCTTGGCCCCAAGCACCTAGAACAGTGCTTGGAATCCTATGTGTACTCAATATAAATATTCGCTGATTAAACGAAGTCTGGTATATATGTATTTGCCTCATGAAAATTTCTCTCTGGTGCCTCTGAATTTTACTCATCCTGCTTATCTGGTATCAAGAGAAGACCAGGTGGCACTGCAGGGAGGGCTTTTGCCCTTGCTGTTTTACTCTTTCTGCAGATAGCATCTCTCTCTCTCCCTTATTCTGTTTCCCAGAGAGACCTTCTTGAGAAGGTCTGTATAAAATACAGTCTGGCATACCCACTAACCTCCTCCAGATCCACACACTGCCACTGTGTACCTGTAACTCTTCCCTAGTGGTCATTCTTCATACTACTAATCTCATCTAATTTACTACATTTGTTGATTTTCAGTATCTTCCTTCATCACGGTGACCAGGACTAAGAACTAAGACTATTTTATTGCCTATTAGTATTTAGAACAATGCCTGATATTCATTACAAACTTGTTAAATGAATTAATATATACACGTGTGAGAGAGCTTGTAAAAAGGATGGCAGCATGTCTATTTTTCCTCTCTCGAGGCAGGTGATTCATGTTAGCTTTGAAGTCTCTATGTAGCCCAGCCTCGAACTTGAGGTACTCCCCCTGCTTCAGCCTCCTGAGTGCTGAGATTACAGGTGTGTGCCACCATACCTGGCTTGTCAAGGCTTTTTAAAAATTCACTTTTAGCCAGAAGCAGTGGCCTAACCCTATAAAATCAGCACCGTGGGATGCTGAGGCAGAAAGATCACAAGGTTGAGTCCCATCTGGACAATTTAGCAAGACTGTCTAAAAATGAAAAAATAAAAAGAGTTAGGATTTAGCTCAGTGTGAAGGCCCGGGGTTCAATTCCAGTACTAAAAAAAAAAAAAAAAAAAAAATCAGTTTTAGAAAAGTTGTTTATATAGTTTTTTTACATTTTGTTTCTCCCTATTACCATAATATAAGTATTATGTTGTCTTTGAAATCAGGATACTGTAGCTGCTTGTGGTGATGCATACCTATATCCTAGCACTTGGGAGGCTGAGGCAGGACAATTGCCTTGAGGTTGAGGCTAGCCTGGGCTACAAAGTGAGTTCAAGATCAGTCTGAACTACACAGTGAGACCCTGTCTCAAACAAACAAAATGCAGAATGGTTTTGTACTGCTTGTACAGTACAAGCAGTCTTCCCCAGGAGTCCGGAGCAGTACATCCCTTAGGGAAGATGCTGTGCTCTTCTGTGCAGACATCTGGGGCCCATGAAGTGTCGACTGAGATGTAGGCAGTGATATTTATCATCTTCTTTTTACCTTTCTTTTCCTTGGCTTAGGGCATGGATGGGGAAGAATATAATTTGGGAAGGAAGGGAGGGTTAATCCTTTGCGTTCTATGGTTTGCTCTGGGCCTCCTTTCACAAATGACTCTGTTGCATGTGGCTGACTTCATATTTGGCTTACGCTATTTAATGTGTTTCGGATTTCAGGTCTCATGCATGTGGCGTCTTTTTCAGAGAAACATTTGTCTTCACTTAACTCTGAAATTACCTTATTCTGGAGACTCTGTGTATCACTTGACATTTTTTGTGTGTGTGCTAGGGATTGAACCCTTTACACTAGCTACTTCCCTACACAGGGTCTTGCTAAGTCGCTAAATTGCCCATGCTGAGTTTAAACTTGTGATCTTCCTGCCTCAGGCTGCCAGGGGGTAGGATTACGGGTGTGTGTCACTGTCCTATTTTTTTTTCCCTCATTCCATCTATGAGTTTGATCTGTTTATCTACAGTGATTAGGAAGACTGCAGACTGCAGCATTTAATCTCCGGTCTGTGGACCCAGCGTGGTTAGGAGAGATATTGTTCTTGAAGGCTCTTGTCTTTGGATGCTAGACCAAGCAGGCGATATGCTTATTTCCTCTACTTCTTCCCATTTTCTAGGTCTCACTCGGTCCTCTGCATTTGTAGAAACAGAATGGAGAATGATGAAGGGCCCTGATTTGCTCCCTATCACTAGGGCCATGGGCTTGTTTATATGTGTTTGTTTCAGCCCATTATTAGGTCACCTTAGTACTGGCTAGAAGAGTTTGGAGTGACATAAGGAAAATTTATTGGCAGGTTGAAAGCTGGGCTAGGTCTGCTTGATAAGTCTCCAGCCAGCTTTCGGTGAGCTATGAGTTAGTTTCAGATATGTCACCCGTCTTTGAATGGACCAGTAGGTAGCTGTGTACTGGGACAAGCGACTTAGCTTCTCTGTGCCTTATCCTTCCCAGGTCACTTGTAGATATAGGGAAGACTCCTTTTATCTTGTTACTTCACAGAGCTTTTCCAGCTTGCAACTTCTTTTCATCTTATTATCTTCCAACTATTTATTGTGGGTTTTGCTTTTTACCTTCCTCTTTGTTTCTGCCAACACTGGCTTGTTTAATCAGCATTCTAATGTCCCTCTCATCTTCACCTTCCCTATTCCATTTCCTCAATCCAGGAAAATACATTTTCTTTTTTAATTTTTAAAATAATTTTATTGTTACACTTTTGATATACATAATGATCACAGTCATCATAGGGAATTAATACCTGTACATAATATATCTTGATTCTTTTTCTCAATTCCCCTCCTCCCTTCAACCCTTCTTCCTCTCCTTACTTACAAAAGCTTTGTTTCCATTCTTTCCTTCCATTCTCTTTTTTTTCTTTTCCCTTCTTTCCCTTCCCCCTCCCTCCTCTCTTGTCTCCCTCCCCATTTGCACATCTTTCTCCTACTTCCCAATTGATCTATCATCAATTTTGATCCTTATTTATTTGATCCAAATTTGATCCTTTTGGTTTCCTTACACTAGAGAAATAATGCAATATTTAAACATGTGTGTCCAATTTACTTCATTTAAAATTATGGTCTTAAGGTGCATCTGTTTACCTAGAAATGTCTCATGTTTATCCTTCTTTATGGCAGAGTACTATGCCATTGTATAAAAAACCACAACTTCTTTATTCATCAGTTGATGGACATTTGGGCTGATTCCAAGATTTAGCTATTACGAATTGTGTGGCTATAAACATTGGTGTGCATATATTGCTGTGGTATGATGCTTTTTAACTCTTTTGGGAAGATACCTAGAAGGGGAATAGCTGGGTCAAATGGAACCTCTAGTTTTAGTTTTTGTGAGGAATCTTCATACTGATTTCCACAGTGGTTACACCTATCTACACTCCCACCAACAGTGGAGAAGGGTTCCTTTTTCCCTACAGCCCTGACAACATCTGTTACTGGTTGATTTCTTGATGATAGGCATTCTTTCTGGGGTGACATGGAATCTTAGTGTTGTTTTATTTTATTTTATTTTTTCTTTGTGGGTACCGGGGGTCGACCTCAGGACCTCGCGTGCCAAGAGGCGCCCGTGCCGCTGAGCGATATCACTGGCCCCTTTTTCGTATGTGGGATCCGGGAGTTGAACTCGGGCCCTCGCGCTTGCAAGGCAGGCGCTTACACCACTGAGCCATCTCACCGGCCCAGTGTTGTTTTAATTTGTATCTCTCGAATGACCAGTGATGTTGAACATTTTTTCATGTATTTATTTGCTGTTTGTATTTCCTCATCTGAGAATTGTCTATTCATTTTGGGTGCCCATTTTTGGATTGGGTCTTTAAATTTGAGAGATCTGATTTTTTTTGAATTCTTTATATATTCTAGATGTTAGCCTTTTGTCTGAAGCTTGTAAAAATGATTTCCCACTCTGTAGTCTGTCTCTTCACTCTGTTGTTGGTTTATTTCGCTGTGCAAAACCTTTTTAATATGATGAGATTCTAGTTGTTGATTCTTGGTGATATTTCCTGTGTGACAGGGTTTTGTTCATAAAGTCTTTGCCTACACCTATGTCTTCTAGAGTTCTCTTCCAGCAGGTTTAGTGTTTCTATTTTAATATTTAGATCTCTGATCCATTTGGATTTAATTTAGTGCATGGTGAGAGATATGGATCTAGTTTTAGTCTTTGGCATGTGGAAAGCCAGTTTTTCCAGCACCATTTATTAAAGAGGCTATCTTTCTTCCAGTGAAGGTTTTGGCCCCTTTGTCAAAGATAAGGTGGCTGAGTGTGTTTGGAGCTGTTTCTGCATCTTCTAATCTGTTCCATTGATCCTCAGGTCTGTTTTTTTTTTGTCAGTACCATGCTGATTTTATCTCAGTAGCTTTGTAGTATAATTTCAAGCCAGGGATTGTGATGCCCCCTGCCTTGTTGCCCAGAATTGCTTTTGCTATTCTAGGTCTGTTTTGGTTCCAAATTAATTTTAGGATTGTTTTCTCTAGATCTGTGAGGTATGCTATTGGTATTTTGATCGAGATAGCATTAAATCTATATAACGGTTTTGGAAGGATGGCCATTTTCACTTGGTTTTGCCTACCCAAGAACAAATGATATCTTTCCACTTTCTGATATCATCTTCAACCTGCTTTTTCAGTGTACTGTAGGTTTCAGTGTAAAGGTCTTTTGTTTCCTTTGTTAGATTGATTTTTAAGTATTTTGTTTTTTCTTGACACTATTGTGAGGAAAACATATTTTCAAGCAAAAGCATGACCTACACAGCTACAAAGGATACAAAATGAAGGTCAAGCTTAGTTCTGCTTGACCAGTATTGGGCAATACTGGTTACCAATATTGGACATCTGTATGCTAAAGTGAAAAGTCATGGCTGATAGCAAAAATGGCTTTTAAATCCCTGAATGTCCCAAAAGAAAACACAAATTATACTTCTAATACATATAGCATGTAAGGGTCCAGGATTCTGCCTGTTCTCCATCCCCATGGTGTTCCCTGACTATGCCAAGATTGCATCAACAGTTGCATGATATTTCCATGGTGTTGGAATCAAGTTTAATGGAAACCGTGGAACAGCCCAGTAGTTTCCTGATTGCTGGCTTTGTCACTGTCTTGACCCTTACGGGGTATCTATGAATCTGATTTCACCTTAGTCTGGCTGAGCTTTTTGGTCTGGTTCCTATGCCATCGATTATTTCATTCATCTGTAATGGACTGGACACATCAGGTCAGCATAAAAAATGTTTGGGGGAAAGAGTTACTACCCTTCTTGTCTCAAAAACCAGTTTAGGGTTACTGTAAGTAGCAACATCAGGAATGGAACCCAAGGCTTAAATTTACCCTGACTTTTTCTTTTCCCCTGACTTTGGGTGAGTTTCTGACTGTTTATCTGATGAGAGACTCTGCCTTCTGCTCTTTTACAAGTAGAAAATGGAAGCTGGCAAACCCAAATGTGATGGTTGGAGATAAAGCTGTTGGAGGGATGCTTAAAGACTCCTGAATCCAAGAGAGAAGGGAAGATAGGTCTATGTACACACCCTTTAGCTTTCTGGGACACTTCACTTGACTGGCTGTTGTCCTTTAAAAAATACATATATTTTAAGTGAATGATGGTTCCTCTAGATGAGATGGCTGTGTGAAAGCACAGGGAAATGGAAAAAAATTCTGTACTATGAAATGTTATACTACTACAAGGAATGATTATTCCCATAGTTTTCTTTTTTAATATCAATGGCAGTAAATTAAGATACGGGCCTCTGGGTAGAACAGGACCATAAGAATGGCTTTATGCACTGGGCATGGTGGCACATGCTTGTAATCCCAGTACTCTGGGAGACTGAGGCAAGATGATTGCAGGTTCAAGCCCAGCCTGGGTAATTCAGTGATTTGAGATCATCTCAAAATAAAAAATAAAAAAAGAAAAATTAAATACCTAGAAATTAACCTTAGCAAGGAAGTTAAAGACTCCTACAATGAAAACTATAGTTCTTTGAAAAAGGAGACTGAAGAGGACATTAGAAAATGGAAGCATGTTCCATATTACTGACTAGGCAGAACAAATATTGTCAAAATGGTCATACTCCCAAAATTGATATATAGACTCAGAACTAGAGAAAACAATCCTAAAATTCATACGGAATAAGAAGAGACCCAGAATAGCAAAAACAATCCTAGGTAACAAGAACAAAGCAGAAGGCATCAAAATACCTGACTCCAAGTTATACCACAAAGCAAAAATGATAAGTGGAACAGAGTAAAGGATATAGAAACATCCCTACTCATATTCAGCTATTTGATCTTTGATAAAAGCATACATAAGAGGAAAGATAGCCTCTTTACAAAATAGTGCTGGTAAAACTGGCTATCTATATACAGAAGATTGAAACTAGACCCCTATCTTTTGCCATGTATTAAACTAAAATCAAAATGGGCCCAAGATATAAACATTGAAACAGAAACAACGTACCTACTGGAAGATAAAATGGTAAAACACTTGAAGTCATAGGTGGAGGCAAGAACTTTCTGAACAAAACTCTGACTGTACAAAAAATAACAGCAAGAATTAACAAATTGGATTATATCAAATTAAAAACTTGTGCACAGGAAAATAAAGGAAAATAAAGGAAACAATCAGTAGAGTGGAAAAACAGCCTATAGAATGGGAATTTTTTTTTTTGCCAGCTATTCCTCAAAGGACTAATATCTACAATATCTCAAGAATTCACAGAAAGGAGACCATCCAAAATAAAAATGAGCAAATGAAATGAATAGACGCATCTCAGAAGAAGTACAAATGTCCAATAAACATATGAAAAAATGTTCAACATCTTTGGCCATTAGAGAAATGCAAATTAAAACAATGCTAAGATTTCATCCTACACCTGAAAGAATGACCATCATCAAGAAACCAAATAATAAATGCTGGTGGGCAGTTGGGAAAAGAGAACCCTCCTGTATTGTTGGTGAGAATGTAAAATTAGTACCATCATTATGGAAATCAGTATGGAGATTTCTCAAAGAACTAAAAGTAGAAAATCCAGTCGACCCAGCTATTCCTCTTCTAGGTATCTTCCCAAAAGAGATAAAGTCCTTATATTACAGTGGCACATGCATAATTTAATGGCAGCACAATTAATAATAGCTAAATCTTGGAAGCGTCTGTATGTTCATCAACAGTTCAATGGGTAGAGGAAATGCAGTACCTAACAGAATACTGCTAGGCTATAGAAAAGGATCAATTCAAGACATTTGTAGGAAAATAGATACACCTGGAAAATATGTTAAGTGCAATAAATCTGATACATTTAAATACCATATGGCATCGCTCATTTGAGTAAGGCAAAGTACAAATTAAGACCAAAATAAAGGACTGATAGAAGGAAACAGGGAGATAGATCTTTTGCAAATGGGAAGTGGTCCAGAGACCAAGGGCAAGAGGAGTGGAGAGAGGAAGGCAAAGTAAAATGATTAATAATGTGTCATGTATATGTACCAAATACTCACAGGGAATGTAAACATTACATGCCATAAGCATGAGCTAAAAATAAGAATAATAACAATAGTAATGAAAACAAGGAAAGGGGATTTTGAGTTGGAGGGAGGGATGTGGGAGGGAGCGGGAAAAGGGAATAAAAAAGAATAGAGATGTGGCTGGGTGTGGTGGTGCACGCCTGTAATCCCAGCACTCAGGAGGCTGAAGCAGAAGGATCGCCATGAGTTTGAGGCCAGCCTGAGCTATATAGTGAGTTCAAGTCCATTTTGAATACATAGTGAGACCATGTCTCAACAAAAGAGAGAATCGAGATGTGTTATATACATGCACCTACTCCCTAAGACCAATGTAAACTTCATGTGCTGCAAACATGTACTAATGATATAATATTGAAAAAATTCATTGGAAAAAGCAAAAAACTGGGAGAATATCCTCAGGGTCATTTCAAACCCCTCCCTTTTTTTTTTTTTTTTGAGTAAGGTTCTCACTATGTAGTTTGGGCTTGGTTGGAACTCACTATGTAGCCCCAGGCTTGTCTCAAACTCTCGGAGATCCTCTAGCCTCTTCCTCACAAGTGCAGGTGCCACCATGGCTGGTGATAACAAACTCCTTAAACACCTATTGCCTCAAGGTTACTTGATTCCAGTCTCTGCTATGCATTTAGATGTGGAAAACAAAAATTTACTTCAATTCTTGTGATACTTCAAAGACAGCAGAATCACTCCGACCAAGGACTTCCCAGTGAAAGCGATTCTACACACCCTTCCTCTTCATGGAACATGAGGTGGTCCCTGAATGCAGTGTGGTCACACAGGCCACTCTTCCTCCAGTGGTGGAAAGTCAGGTGTTTGTTGCTGCCAGGGCACAGCTAATTAGTGCTATATCAAGGAACAGACGCAGGGCATTCAGAGTTGTTTCTGTAACCTAACATACCACGACTAATGGACAGTGAGTTCTACAGAACCGCTCAAAGAAATATAAGGAGACACCCAGTCCTCATCTTTTCCTCTCTGAAATTCAAACATCTCATGATTGGCTTTTTTTTTTTTTACCACTACTTACAGAGAAAGGCAAGCATATTTTGCTAATATTTTTTATACTGGTAGTTGGAAATGGGGAAAAGCAAGGAAAATTCCATTTCAAATTATAATGATGAGAGCTGCCAATCGCTGATCATTTACTGTGCATCAGTGACTGGTTTAATGGCTCAGTTGACTTCATTCTCACAAAGGCCCTATGAAGGGATCATCAACTTTATCTGCACTCTGTGGGTGAGAAAATTGGAAGGACTTAGTCACTTGGGAAAGCTCAGGGTTTCACAGAGTCTGGATTCACACCCACATTATCTGGGTCCGGAAACCAAGGTCTTAGCCACTGCACTACTGCTCAAATGATATATTTGGTGCTGCTTTCCCATCTATACCACATTGGAATTTGATATAAATGGATAATTATTTATTTGGCAGCCACTCTACATAAAAGCCCTGTCATAGAACCGGTGGGAATGGGACAATGCAAAGTTGATTAATATAAATTTCAATGGCTTGTAGTTTAGGAAGTTTTATATTTTTTCCTCTCATTCTGAATTTACTGCAGTTCCCATGACATGACATTTAGAACATTAATATTTGCATGTACCTTTTTTGGGGAACACTTGGGATTGAAGCTTGACCTTTGAACTGAACTACATACCTAGTCTTTTTTAAGCATATATTTTTTGAAGCAAGGTCTTGCTAGTAATTTGCTAAGTTGTGCAAAATGGCCTCAAAATTACTATACTCCTGCCTCAGCCTTCCAGAGTGCTGAGATTTCTGGAGTGTGCCATCAGGCTGACTCCCTATTTTTCTTTCTTTCTTTTTTTTTTAATGTGGGTACTGGGAGTCGAACTCAGGACCTCGCACTTGCCAGCAGGCGCTTGTGCCACTGAGCGATATCACCGGCCCTTTTTTTTTCTTTATGTGGGTTTTGGGAGTCGAACTCAGGACTTCGCCCTTGCCGGGCAGGCGCTTGTGCCGCTGAGCCATCTCACTGCCCCTCCCCTACTTTTCTTTATTCTTGATTTGTCTTGGTTGTGTCTGGTGCTGTAACTATGATCTTGAAATTCTATCCTTTCTTGTTTTCTGTCCTTCCTTGTCTTCTGTCCTCATGCGTTCTGGTTTGCTTACTCTCTAAGTCCTGTTTCTTTTACTGACTTGTCCTCTTTCCCCCTAAAAATAAGATGTCCCTAGACCAAGACTGTGCTGGGTTCAGAGCAGACCTGACTCTCCCATCCTTTCTACATCTCTTCTCTAGAATAATATTCAGTGCTTTGGTGGCAGTTAGCACTTCTCAGCAGTGACTCATACATCCCTTTGCACAAAGCAAAATCATGGTCTTCAGCTGAAATCTCCTTGCCATCAACCTCATATTTTCAGCTGCCTGTAGAATATTTCCATCAAAATTCTCTTACAGCATCTTAAGTTGACAGCAACCAAGTCCATGTTGCCCATTCCTGTAAATGTTTTCAATAAACTCCTACTCCTACGATTTTGGTGAAATGATCCTGGTTTGACCCCTTTTTACTTCTTTGTGATCATTCAGGTTTTACAACCTGGTATTATATTTTTCTTTCCCCGGACCCTGAGTCTCTATTCCTTACATGTGAATTAATTTGCTGGTCATAATGATTGCTGTCCTCATGCTAATTTGGCCAGTCAATGTCTTGTCTGTATTATCCTGGTTGTCGTCTTCTCATTTCCTTAAAGTTTTTCTTCACTGCTTGTCTTCCTACAATATGAATTTGATCAGTTTAATCTACTAAGAAGCTTTCAATGACAGGTTTTTATCAATAAGTTGATTTTCTGTAGTCTACCATTTTAAGGCAGGCCTTCCTTAAAATGGACTTGGCTTCCACAATCTCTGCAACATAGCTATAAAACATTTTTTTTTTTTGAGACAGAGTCTAACTATGTAGTTCAGGCTGGCCTTGAACTTGTGGCAATCCTCTTGCATCAGCCTCCGGAGTGCTGGGATTAATACCTAGCTTCTAGACATATAAAAGTGGGGAAGCGTAACCAGCAAGTTTGTTTAAATGTCAGAAATGGTGTTAATAATTAATTTCTTTTGAGTTCCTATTTTGCAGCTCCCTACACTCAAATAGATTATATGATTCTCGGAGAGAGGCTCCATTCTTCTCCCCACCCTCAGTACATTTTCTGGCACATGATACTCAGACACTTCAGTGTTAGATTAGCAGTGGTGGTGATGGATCTCTGAGGTGCAGTGACTGCAGGCTGGGCGTTCAGTGGAACTGTAGGGATGTTTAGCGGAGCCACCATTCCAGGCTCTTCCTGAAAGGCTCACTGGTACTCATGCTCCTTAAAGTGATTTTCTTAATGTGCTTGTTTTAGGTAAGTACTATAGCTCCAAAACATGATGCTTCTGAGGAATTCCAGAGATAAGTGAGGAAAGAAATTTTGTACATGAAAGATTTTGTGATGTGTGATGTGTGGGTGTGTGTGATTGCCCTGGACGTTTATCTTATCTAAAGGACTATTTCCTAGGTAGTTTTTCCATCCTAGAACTCTATTCAGCTTGGGCTGAATGAGAGTTGAAGTGGTAAAGGGACCTTGCTCATTTGTAAAGAAAACAGGAGTGATAAAATCGCAGAGTGCCTCTCTATCAAATCTGCAGAGGTCAGCAAAAGATACTCAAACTATTTTCTGAAATTTTCTGAGCAGTCAAAAATAAGATCAGGAAACCTGAAGCTTCTTTCATCTACCATCTACAGCCTCTCACCAGGGCCCCTTTTCCAATCGAGCAAGAAAGGCAGAACAGCTATGTAGAAATGGATCAGTGACCAGAGCAGATGAAGTCTTCCGGATCAACCTTATGTGAGAGAGATTTTGTTAACCTTCAATGTCTGTTTCTAAAATGTAGGAGCCAAAGTATGTCAACATTTACATAGAAGGCACCTAACTAGGTGCTGTCAGAGAACAAAATGCCCTGAAGTTGTATTAGTTGGGCAGAGACATAAGGAAGGAATTAATCCCAGACTAATGGGATGATGCCAAGATGATAAGCTAGATGAGACCATACCGCAAAGATGGGGATTGACTAAGTCGCACTGCCTGTATTAAATCCTGCCTCCTCGCTGAAACTTTGGACAACTTCCCTATATTCTTTGTGCCTCAGTTTCCTCACACATAAGTTGGGTTCTGCAGTAGTAGTTCACAAGTGTCTTAGGACTGTTGTGAGGTTTCTAATGATTAAATACAGTTATGTGCCGCATAATGACATTTAGGTCAATGATGCACCTGATATACAATAGCGTTCCATGAATATTATATTGCCTAAGGATGTTGTACCTGTCTTATTTGTATAAATTCCCTATATGATGTTTGCCCAGTGACAAAATCACTCAGCTAGGAATTTCTCAGAGCATATCCCTGTCATTAAGCCATGTATGACTATATTTGAAAAGTACTTAGAATTTGTGAGGTATTTATAATAGTGTCTGATATGTATCAGGAATTGCTATTTAGCCATTATTAGCTGTCATAACTGTTAAAAAATTTAAAATATGGCAAAATAGAAATTTTATGACTTAATTATCTTTTTTTTTTTTTTTTGTGGGTACCGGGGGTCGACCTCAGGACCTCGCGCGCCAGCAGGCGCCCATGCCGCTAAGCAATATCACTGGCCCTTTTTTTGTATGTGGGTTCCGGGATTTGAACTTGGGCCCTCGCGCTTGCCAGGCAGGCGCTTACGCCGCTGAGCTATCTCACCGGCTCATGACTTAATTATCTTTAATTTTTGCAATAGAACTCAAAAGCTTTTCATGTTGCAAAATTGAAATCTATATCCGTTGAACAACAATGTAGCTTTCTTCCTCTGTCCCTAGCAATTATGATAGTTTATAATCATGATAGTTTATTTCAATGAATTTGACTACATGAGAGAGTTTGTATAAGTGGAGTCATGTAGTATTAGTGATTTTGCGCCTGGTTTATTTCACCTAGCACAATTTCCCCAAGATTCATCCATGTGATCTTGTATATTCTTCTACATGACCTTGTTCAACGCATAGGACACGTTCCCCTCATTTTTAAAAAGCTGAAGAGGGATCAAAATTTGAGCTCAGCCTGGGTAATTTAGTAATTTAGGCAGACTCTGAGTCAAAAAAGAGAGAGAGAGAGAGAGGGAGAAGGGAGAGAGAGAAGGGTTGGGGATATAGCTTAGTGGGAAGCTGCTGGGTTAATCTCGAGTGTAGAAAAAGAAAAATATGGGCCGGTGAGATGGCTCAGCGGCTTAAGCGCCTGCCTTGCAAGCGCGAAGGCCCGAGTTCGACTCCCGGAACCCACATACGAAAAAGGGGCCGGTGATATCGCTCAGCGGCACGGGTGCCTGTTGGCGCGTGAGGTCCTGAGGTCGTCCCCCCGGTACCCACAAAAAAAAAAAAAAAAAGAAAAATAGGATGAATAATATCCCATCATATCCCACACTCTGCAAGGGGCTGCTCATCTCTGTCCTGTGTCCCCTGGTTGGGGCTCTCCTCACACCAAACTAGGTAAGGGCCCTGGTGGAGGTCTTTTGGGCAACTGGGCTAAAGTCGTTTTGTGGAAGGGAGGGAGGGACGAAGGGAGGGTTGGAGGGAGAGAAAGATGGAGAGAGAGAAAAGAGAGGAGAGAAACTCCTCCTGTGAAAATATACATTCAGTGGGCCAGATGGGATTAGGGCGGCTGATCAGAGAACCAGTGAAGTTTTCCTATGGGTCCTTTAGAGACTGGATGTAAAGAGTCCAATTTAATAGTATCTAATTCTGGCTAAGAAGTGCCGGGGGTGTGGGTCCTCATTTTACGGTGGAGTACAATTAATATCAGAGAGCCGTAGTAGTCAGGCCCTTCAGGGACAATGTAGCTCTTTGGATCAAGCATGAGAACTTGTGAATCATCCCGAGGGAAGGAAAGAATTGGTTTTCCTCAGGAACCACAGAAAAAAGGAATTTTTCACTCCAAAGCTTTCTTTTCTAGTTCTTCTTGAGGTCAGGTCCATTTCTCAGGAGGAGACATGTTCATTCACTTGCATCAGAATGGTTTCTTCTTGCTCTCTTCTTCTCAGCTCTTCCTGTTGCCGATCTTAATTTCTGGGATGTTCAGTTGGTTCTCTTACTGCTTTGAATGTGTGAAAAAGCAAAATGAAGCTGGCATGGTGGCTCATACCTGTAAGAGTAGCACTCTGGAGATCAGTGCCAGCCTGTGCTATAGTGAGACTCTGTCACAAAAACAAATGAACAAACAAACACAAAAACACCAAAATGACAGCATTGGAGAGGTGGTGAGTTTATCCTTTTTGGAAGGGTGCCATCACCTGGCATGATTGTAGCCCAGGGAGAGCCTGCTTGTTGATGGTTCTGATGTTTATATGGTCAGCAAGCCTCTGGATGTCAGGATTGGGTGTTCTATGGGACATCCTGAAAATGGAGTCTTAGCTATAGTTCCTAAAATGAAAATGTAGAGTAACCCTGCTTAGAGTTGATTCTGTTCTCACTTCTATTTAGAAATAGCCACGTTCCTTGCTCCTTAACATCTTAATTTTTGCTCCTAGCTTTCAGGAATCTGCAAGGGTTATGGAGAGGGACTCTTGGAATTTTTCTTCTGCTCCAGAGTGACACATATACAGTCAGAAGCACAATATCGACTGCTCCTTGCTGAACAGAGCTCCTCGAAGGGCGAGCACTGAGTGCTCCCTTCGGGACTTGTGGCCACCTGACTTTCCATCATTGATGGAGGAAAGACTTATTGATCGCACTCAATCCAGCACCACCTCATGTTCCATGAACTAGAAGGATGTGGAGAATCACTTTCACTGAGAGGTCCTTCAGCTCTTCTTTTCTTTCTGGCTCCACTAGAATTAAGGCTGACCTAGTTGAATTAAGCAATGATCTGGAGTGAACAGTTGTTATGCAGGTAGCCATGGACCAAGGTTTAATCATTGACCTAGCCCAAAATACCAACTTACAGAAGACCACAAACGTATAGCAAGGGGGCACAGAGACTTCCAGTAAGTTTCCTCTTGCTTTAAGGAAGGCCTGGGCAGGTACTGCTGGCCCCCATCTCCTGCACTCTTGAGGGAAACCCTACTTTCCTCAAGGGTACTAGATTCCCATCATTAGGTAGTGACCACAGCTATGTTCCAGTTTGTTTTTCCAGAATTCTCTACTGATGTGCAGTTAAAGGTACAGGTTAGAGACCTGTCTTCAAACGTGCCGCAATATTTTTCTTCTCCTTTATCTTGCTTATATCTTAGTGCTTCTGAAGGTCTTGTTATGGTAACTTATGTTTGAGCACACTGTTGTTGCTAAGTTCTCTGAGGTAAGGCAAACTTTTGCCAAAAGCACTTTGAAATTTGAAGATAATTTGAGCATTTCCCATAACGTTTTTTGTTGTTGTTGTTTTGAGGGAGGGTGTTGTTTGAACTCATTATGTAACCCAGACTGGCCTGAAACTTGGGATGATGCTCCTGTCTCAGCCTCCTCAGAGTGCTGATATTATAGGCATGAACCCCATACTCTGATCCCGTGGTATGTTTCACAGTTGAAACTTGACTACCCACATGGCTTATTCCTGAAATCTGCCTCTTCTGATCGCTGCACCCAGCCTTTGGGCAGATGGAAGAGGACAAGTTCTTTGGTGTCTCGCTAAGGTTGATAGACATGATGACCTTGGATGGGTTAATCATTTCCTTTGTTTTTCCAGATGATTACATTTTCAGATACACCTATGTGAGTAAAGATTTTGAGAACTGTAAAGGTCATTTGAATTTACAGTGAACAGAATATAAAGGCCTTTAAAAACTTCATAAATGAAGCATTGATCCTATCTGTCATGCTTCACAAATCACCATATCTTTTCATTTTTCTGTCTGATCCTTAGTGAAGGAGTCAAAAGACTTCAGTTTTTTCTTTACTCACAAACAAAACCCTATCGTTGGAGGGATGTCTGAGACTTTGGCTTAAACAGGGCCTTAGGCCTTATCTATAAACCAGATTTCTAAACAATCTGAGTGTGTCTACAAATAACAGCTAAGCTGTATTCCAGCTCTGCTTTAGGTATTGCATTTGGTAGTGCAATACCTAGGTGTTACATTTAGTAGTGCAATTCAGTAATGCCTAGGAGCACTGCATTTAGTAGTTGGAGGAATCTAGAAGTTGTACTTTTGTGGAGGCTGAAGGACCCATTTAGATGGTTGTATGGCTTTCAATTTTGATGCCTTCACTGAGTTACATCCTGGGCCTCCCCACGATTAAAATTTTTGATACAATACCTCACTAAATCTTAAGTTGCCGAACCTGGGCTTGAACTATGATCCTCCTCATAGGGATCTCAGCCTCCCAGAGTGCTAGTATGGTGCCATCAAACCCAGCTATATTACCTTTTTAGGTTCCTCTTATCAGTGAGATCATGCGGCATGATTTTTGGGTGGTTTCTTTCATTTAACATGATGTTTTCCAGTTCTTTTCATACTGTAACCTACTTTTCTCCCATGAAGGTAGCTATTCTTACAATTTTAATTCACTCTCTAAGATCCATTTCAAGTTATAATGATGACAGCTGCCAATCGCTAATCATTTACTATATACCAGTGACTGGTTTACATGGATCAGTTGAGTTCATTCTAACAACTGCTCTGTGAAAGGATCACTAACTTAAAAAAAATCTTTTATTTTATTCGTACATGTTTGCAGTTCATGCAGTTTACAGTCATCTTAGGGAGTGGTTACAACCAGAGCTTGTTTCTTTTTTAATGCCCTTCCTCTTCTCTCCCCCCCTTCCAATTTCCCTATCCCATTTGATTCTTGTTGATATTATTAATCTTAGCTCATGTTATGGCATATAATGTTTATATTAATTGAGGTTATTAGGTTCCTGTACACTGCATATCTGTATTATACTTATTTCCCCTTCCCCTCCTCCTCACCCCTCATGCTTTTTCCCTTGGACCACTTCTCTATGGCAAGAAATCCATCTCCCTGTTGCCTCTATTCATCCTTCATTATTCTCTCTGTTTGTACTTTGTTTCACTCAAATGAGAGTTACTGTAAAGCATTTAAGCTTGTGTGCCTGGTTTATTTCACTCAATATATTTTCCAGGTGCATCCATTTTCCTACAAATGTCTCAAATCTGTCATTCTTTATAGCAGAGTAGTATTCCATTACATATAGATACCACATTTTCTTTACCCAATTGTCTGTTGATGGGTATTCAGGCTGTTTCCAGGATTTAGCTATTTTAACAAGTCATGGTGCTATAAACATTGGTGTGGATGTATTGCAGTAATATGATGACTTAAACTCTTTGGGGAAGATACCCAACAGGGGGGTCACTGGGTCCTGTGAAATTTCTAAATTCAGTTCTTTGAGAAATCTTCATATTGATTTCCATAATGGTTGTACTAGTTTACATTCCCACCAGCAATGAAGGACCGTTTCTTTCTCAGCACAGCCTGGCTAGCATTTGTTATTGTTTGATTTCTTAATGATTGCCATTCTTTCTGGAGTAAGATGGAATCTTAGTGTTTTTAAAAAATTTTCATTTCTCTAATGGCCAGAGATGTTGAACATTTTTTATGTATCTGTTGACCATTGTATTTCTTCCTCTGTGAAGTGTCTGTTCATTTCTCTTGCCCATTTCTTGACTGTATCTTTAATTTTAGGTAGTTTAATTTTTTTTTAGTTCTTTGTGTATTCTAGATATTGGTCTCTGTCTGAGGAGTAGTTGGCAAATTTTTTCCCCCATTCTGTAGAGTGTCTCTTCACTCTACTGATTGATTCTTTTTCTGTACAGAAACTTTTTAGTCTGATAGAATCCCATTTGTTGATTCTTGCCATTATTTCTTGGGCAATTGAGGTTCTGTTTAGAAAATCTTTTTCTACACCTGTGTCTTCAATGTTTTTGTTTTAATGTTTAGATCTTTGGTCCATTTTGATTTTAATTTAGTATATGGTGAGAGATAAGGGTCCATTTTAAATCTTCTGCAGACAGACAACCAATTTTCCCAGCACCATTTGTTGAGTTCAATAGGCTATCTTTCCTCCAACATATGCTTTTGGCCCCTTTGTCAAAGATCAAATAGCTGAATGTGGGGAAGTTTCTGTATCATCAATTCTGTTCCATTGGTCCAGAATCTGATTTTTGTTCCAGTACCATGCTGTTGTTATCACTATTGCTTTGAGGTATAGCTTTAGTTCAGGCATTTCTATGCCTCCTACTTGGCTCTTGTTGCCCCAAATTGCTTTAGCTATTCTGGGTCTCTTCTGGTCCCATATGAATTTTAGGATTTTCTTCTACATCTATCAAGTATGCTGTTGGTATTTTGATTGGGATTGCATTGAATCTGTATAACAGCTTTGGGAGTATGGCCATTTTGACAATATTGGTTCTGTCTTTCCTGGAGCAGGGACCATTTCCTGATGTCCTCTTCAATCTCCCTCTTCAGGGTACTGCAGTTTTCTTTGTAAGGTCTTTCACTTCCTTGGTTAGGTTAATTCTTAGGTATTTGATTTTCTTGAAGCTACTATGAGTGGTATTATTTTCATAATTTCCTTCTCATCTTGTTCACTGTTGTTGTACACAAATGCTAATGATTTGTTTGTGTGTTAATCTTGTATCCTGCTACGTTCTTGAAGTTAGTTATTAATTTGTGTAAATATAACTGTTATGTTTGCACAACAGTGAAACTCCTTAGTCATGAATTTCTCTGACTATATTCCTGTTGTTAAGTGATACATGACTGTATTTGTAAAGTACTTAGAATTTGTAAAATATTTACAGTAGAATCTGGTACATAGTAATAGCCATTTAGCCATTATAAGCTGTCATAACTATTGAACATTTAAAATATGGCAAAACAGCAAAATTTATGACTTAATTACTTTTAAGTTTTCCCACAGATCTCTAAAAGTTTTTATACCCTTTGAACAATAGTGTCTATTTGTCTTTCTAGCCCCTGACAATCACCATTCTTTCTTTTTTTATGAACTGGACTACATTAGAGAGCTCCTGTAAGTGGAATCATGTGGTATTAGTTATGTTGTGCCTGGCTTATTTCACAAACACCATGTCCTCAAGATTCATCTGTGTGACCTTATTTGATTATCCATGTGACCTTCTTCATTCATCCATGTGACTTCATTCATAGCATAGGACAGCTCTCTTTCCTTTTTTAAAGACTAAAAAACTGAGGCAGGAAGACCACAAGTTCGAGCCTAGCCTTGGTAACTTAGTGATTTAGTGAGCCTCTGTCTCAAAATAAAAAATAAAAAATAAAAGAAAGGCTGGTGAAAACCTCAGTGGGAAGGCACTGGGTTCAGTCCCCAGTACCAAACAAAACAAAAGGCTGAATAATATTGCATCAGATGTAAATATCACATTTCTTTATCCGTTCATACTCTGATGGAGTTGCTTCCACTTTTAACTATTATGAATAATGCTGCAATGAACCAAGATGTTTAAATAGTTATTTATAATCCTCTTTCATTTGATTTGGATATATCCAGAAGTAGGATTGATAGATCGTATGGTAATTCTACTTACATTTTTTTTTTTTTTTTTTTGAGTCAAGATCTTGCTTTGAAGTTTAGGCTGATACTGTGTGGTCCAGGCTGGCCTCAGAGTCACCAGATCCTTCTGCCTCAGTCTCCTGTGTGCCTGGATTACACATGCGGGCCACCAGATCAGGCTGGTAATTCTATTTTAAATATTTTTGGGAACTTCTATATCGTTTTCCATAATAGTTGTAGCATTTTCTGTTCTTACCAACAGTGCACAAGAGCTCTACTTTCTGCACATCCTTGCTAGTACTTGTTATTTTCTGCTCTTTTGATTGTGGTCATATCAGTGGTCGAGATGTGATATCCCATTGTTTTAGCTATTTCATTTCTTATCAATTAGCTAATGAAAATACCTCTTTCCCCTCTCTTGCTCCTCAACCATGACCTAAAAGCATCTGATCTTTTTATTTAAACACAGTTTTCCTTAGTTCAGGCTGGCCTTGAAATTATTATGTAACCCCAATCGACTTCAAACTTTACGCAGTCCTCCTGACTCAGCCCCTGCAGTTCTGGGTTTATAGGCTTGGATCATTACACTCACCTAAAGGATCTGACCTTGAGTTAAA
The DNA here is from genome assembly GCA_028451465.1 of Erethizon dorsatum. Classification (NCBI taxonomy): domain Eukaryota; kingdom Metazoa; phylum Chordata; class Mammalia; order Rodentia; family Erethizontidae; genus Erethizon; species Erethizon dorsatum. The sequence goes on from CM051831.1 coordinate 25,546,238, forward strand.
ATGTTTAACAGATGAAGACACCAGAGTCAGTCTCAGAATTTCTCATGAGGATGTGGCCAGCACCAGTCAAAACACGGGCCCATGAATTTCAGTCAAACCAGTGAAATGGATTCCTCATCTACCAAAGGGTGTTTTCTTCACTATGTTTTGCTATGAGACAAGTCTCAGAAATTGTTTTTCTCTGCATTCTCTCTTTTGTCTCCTTTCCACTGTCAGCTTGGGGATTCTGACTCTGGGAATTCTTGTCTTGGAGGAATGAGAAGCTTAGGAGGCCAATTTTTGTGAGCAGGTCGATAGCTCACGGTGGAGGGACCTTGCCCACACCCAAGCAGCCCCCAAGGCCGCTTGATTTCACCTTTGTCATGTGCTTCCTGAGTCACCGTCCTGCTCAGTCCACATCGGCTCTGCATTGCACCATCAAGGGCCCTGCTTTCTCCTTTGCTGCTTTGGTTTATCTTCCTCAAGCACCAATCTGACCACACCACTCATCCAGGCCTCCTTCTTCAGTTTTAGAGGTTTTTTTTCTACTATAAAAACAATACTTTCTTTTCAGTGCTATGGATGGGACTCAGGGCCTCCTACCTGCTAGGCAAGTGCTCTACCACTGTGAAACTGTGCTTGATCTGGTCCCAAGTGCCATTTCAAACTCTCTGTTATAATCTCTTCTCCTATGGCTCTTCTCTCATCCTGTCACTGTGCCTTCTAGGCACATACTTCAGTTTTTTTTTTTAACCTTTTCTGATTGACAATATTTGTACAGTTTTTTGTGGTACAATGTGAAGTTTTGATTCTTGTACATATTGAATAGTCATGAACTCATGGTAATTAGCATAACCATTATGTTTCCTTATGGTAAATACATTCAAATTCTTCTCTTTTAACTATTTTGAGATATATAATGCATTGTTGTTACAGATATGCATCTTGCCAAGGCATAGAACACCAGGATGTACTTCTTTCATCAAATCACACTTACCCACTGAATAACCCTCTATCCTCTCCCATCCTACTATACTTTTATTATTCTCTCAACTTCTAAGGGATCAATTTATTTTTTGTACTGAGGCATGAACACAGATCCATCACGCTGAGCTACATCTCCAGCCTTTTTTGTGTTTTTTAATTTTGAGATAGTGTCCCAATAAGTCACTCAGTTCCCCAGGCTAGGCTAGAATATAGGATCCAACTCTTCCTTGCAAAAGGGGATAATATTTCCTAGCACATAGAATCATGTTGAGAAATAGATGAAGTAGTTGCGTATACAGACTCTTATAATTTTAGATATTTCTGTTCTCATTACATAGCAGTAGTTAAGGTTATCCATAATTCTCTTTCAACTTCTGACGGCAGGGTTAAGATTCCCTTTGCAACAGGTGCTCCACAGAGTCACTGTCACCTGTAGGTGCTGACTGTGATGCAGGGTCCCCTTCTCTAACACAAAGCAGCCTCTTGGGGCTCAGAAAAGCTGTATGTGGCTGGGCTTGGATGCCACTCGTGCAGCCCTGGGCCAGGAGGGGAGCTGCCTCAGCAGCTGGTGGAACAGAAATTTCCTCCCTGCCACTGGGAGAGGCAGACGAAGGTGCATAGGATAATTCAGCACTGCATCCTACTTTGCTAAGGACCTTATCAGAGTTTGACTTTTGACATCCTCCTTCCTTCTCCCTCCCCCTGGTCCCTGTCCATTCTTCTCTCCTGGCTCATTCTGTGGGCTAGGTTAGGCTTTTCTTTCAATAACCTGGGAGTGTTGGCTGCAGGGACGAAGAGCTCAGGGCTCTAAAAAGCCAAGACAAGCTCTTTCTGAGATGTCTGTGGTCCTCCCTGCTCCACTGCAGCTTCCTCCCCATTTCTGCAAGGCCCTGGTCCTTGCTGCCTTTATGCCTGGAAAGGGGCTGCCTCCACTGCAGGAGGTCTTTTGTAGAACAAGGCTAAAGTCATTTTGTGGTTTATGGAGAGAGGGAGAGAGCCACAGCGAAAGGGGGAGAGAGAGAGAGAGAGAGAGAGAGAGAGAGAGAAGAAAACTACTGTGATGTTAGAAAGTCAAATTTGTAAAACGTACATGGACTCTGTCTTAGGTAGGGACAGGGAGCTGAGGGCTGGGCCAGATGGGATTAGGGCAGGTCACCAGAGAGCCGGTGAGTTTTCCGATGGGTCCCCTCCCACAATGGGTGTTGAAGAGGCTTCTTTACTATTATTTAATTCAGAGTAGAACGCCTGGGGTGGGTCCTCATTTTACAGAGCGGTACAATTAATTTCAGAGAGCTGTAGTAGCTGGCCTGATCACAGACAAGGAGATCGTTGGGTCTAGAATGAAAACTTGTAAATCATCCTGATGAAGGGAAGAAGTGGGTGTCCTGAGGCTACAAAAAAGGGGAAGTTTTCACCCTGAAGCTTTCTTTTCTACTTTTTGTTGAGGTCAGGTCCGTTTCTCTGGAGACATGTCTGTTCACTTGCTTCAAAATGGTTTCTTCTTGCTCTCTTCCTCTCAGCTCATCTTAGGGTAGCTGTCAATTTCTGGGATGCTGGGATTGGGTTTTCTTACTGCTTTGATGTGAGACAAAGCAAAGTGAAGCTGGCATGGCGGCTTATGCCTGTAATAGTAGCACTCTGGAGAGTGCCAACCAGGGCTGTAGTGAGATTGTCTCACAATCATACGAACAGACAAAAACACCAAAATGACAACATTGGAGAGGTTGTGATGTTTTCCCTTTTGCCATCACCTGCCATGAGCGTAGCCTGAAGAGACCCGGCTTGTTGCTCATCATTCCTTGGCGGTTCTGATGCTTATGTGGTTAACCTGCCCCAGGATGTCAGGATTGGGCATTCTATGGGACACGCTGAGAGTGGAGTCTTAGCTATAGTTCATTAAATGAGAAAATAATCAGATCAGCTCTTTCTAGAGTGGATTCTATTTTTGCTTGTATTAAAAAATAGCCATGATCCTTGCTCCTTAACTCCTTAGGTTTTGCTCTTAGCTTTCAGGTGCCTACAAAGGTCACGGAGGGTCAGTCAGTCTTGGAAAGTCCCTTCTGCTCCAGTCCAAACAATAGTCAGAGGCACCATATCGACCGCTCCTAGCTGAAGACAGCCCCTCAGAGGGTGAGCACTGAGTGTTATCCTGGGCAGTGTCAGCCACCTGACTTTCCACCATTCATGAGGAAGGACTTGTGTGACCTCACTGGATCTGGGACCACCTCATGTTCCAGCAACCAGAAGGGTGTGGAGAATCGCTTTCTCTGGGAAGTCCTCAAGCTGCTCTTTTCTTTCTGGCTCCATTAGAACTAAAGGGTGATCTACTTGAATTAACCAGTGAGAGAGTGAAATATTGGTATAGAGGTAGGCACAGTCCAAGATTCAAGCAGTGACCTACCTGTGGCGACGACCTAGAAATGACCACACACATAGCTGGGAGGACACCCAGACTTTGGTAAGTGAGGGTCTTGGTTCAAAGGAGGCCTGGGCAGGCACTGCTGGCCCATACATCCTTCACTCCTGAGGGACATGCTGCTTTACTCCACTGTTACTGGGTTTTTACCATTAAGCAGGACCACACCTATGTTCCCTTTTGTTTTTCCAGAAATCTCTATTGATTTGGCCTTGAACACATCCCTCTCTAACTTTGTGGAAAAGCCAGTAAACTAAAGGTCCTATATTAAAAAATGCAGCAATATTTTTTAAACTCCTTTATCATGCTTATGTCTCACTGCCAGGGAAGGTCCTGTTGTGGTAACTTATGTCTGCTTCTGGTAACTTATGTCTGCACATACTTTTTCTGCTTTCTCCTCTAAGGGAAGTTAAACTTAAAAAAAAAAAAGTTTGAAATTTGAGAAAAATGTAAGCATTTTCTATAAATGTTTTTTTTTTTTTTTTTTTTTTTTGTGGGTACCGGGGGGTCGACCTCAGGACCTCGCGCGCCAGCAGGCGCCTGTGCCGCTGAGCGATATCACCGGCCCCTTTTTCGTATGTGGGATCCGGGAGTCGAACTCGGGCCCTTGCGCTTGCCGGGCAGGCGCTTAAGCCGCTGAGCCATCTCACCGGCCCTTTTTTTTTGTTTTTGAGACAGAGTCTGACTGTATGTGTCAGGCTGGCCTTGATCTCACTATGTAACCCAGAAATGTCTCAAACTCGAGAAGATCTTCCTGCCTCAGCCTCCTGAGTGCAGGAATTACAGGCGGGTACCACCATGCCTGGATCCCACAGCATTTTAACAGTTTCAATCTACTGACTACACATAGCTTATCACTGATCTGTGTTTGGATCTTTGTAGGCAGCCTTCGGGCTCAGAAGGGGCAAGTTCTTAGGTGTCTCTTTTAAGCTTAGTGGTGTGGTGATCTGGATGGGGTTAATCACTTTGTTTTCTATTTGATGATTACATTTCAGATACAACTTTGTGAGTAAATATACTGAGAATTGTAAATGCCTTTTGAATTTATAGTGAACAGAAGAACAAGTCATTTAAAAACCTTATAAGAGAAGTATTGATCCTATCTGTCCATGCTTTGTCACCACCCATCACATTATGTCTTTTTTCCGTCTGACTCTTGATGGAGGGATCATAAAACTTCAATTTCTTCCTCCCTCACAAACAAACCCCTGTACTTGAGGGATGTCTGAGACTTTGGCTAAAACAGGGCCTTGGGCCTCATCTGCAAATCAGATTTCTAACCACTCTGAATTTATCTAGAAATAATAGCTGCATTCCAGCTCTGCTCTAGGTATACAGGAGCACAGCAGGCAGTGGTAGGAGGAATCTAGAGCTTGTGCTTTTGTCGCGGCTGAGGGAGCCATGTAGATGGTTGTATGGCTTTCAGTGTTGATGGCTTCCTTCAGCTACATCACAGGCCTCCTCAGCCCCCTTTTAAAATTTTTGATACAGCATCTTCCTAAGTAGCTAAGTTGCCCGAATTGGCCTGGAATATATGATCCTCTTGGCTCAGCCTCCCAGAATGTTAGGACTGTAGCTCACAAAGCAGAGATGTTACATTTTTAAGTTCCACTGGTGGGATGATACGGCATGAGTTTTCAGTGCCTGGCTTCTCTCCTCTAACCTGATGTTCTCCAGTTGCCTCTGTCTTGTCACACACTTTTCTTCAGTGAGGGTGGCAACTCTTACAGTTTTCTTTAAGATCCATTTGAAGCTATTATAGTGAGAGCTTGCAGTCTCTCATCATTTACTACGTACCAGTGCCTGGTACAGTTTATGGACTTATGGATCAGTTGAATTCATTCTCACCACTGCCCTAAGAAAGGATCTGGCAGGACCGAGTCACTGGGGAAGCTCGGGGTTCCACAGAATCTGGATTCAGGCCCACACTGTGCGTCCAGAAGCCAAGGTCTCGGTCTCGGCACTGCGGCTCACACGCTGTGCTTCGTGATGCTTTCCCACCTTCCCCGTTAGATGTCAATACTAATGAAAAAGCACTTATTTAGCTACTGCTAAATCTCCAGCCTTTCTAATTTTTAATTAAAAAGGCATGCTCTTGCTAAGTTGCCCAGGCTGGGCTCTAACTTGTGATTCTCCTCCTTGAGGCTCCCAGGTGCTGGAATTACTGGGGTGCGCCGCCACTCCCCACTTACCACACACTTGTGTCCTCCAGGGCTTTTTACTTGTGTTTGCCTGGAGGCCTTTCCCGTCTCACTATAAACCTGGAGGTGTGTTTATTGGAGCCAACTAAATGCTATGCTCACCTCAACTAGTCCATCTTCTCCACGGGACTCTCCCAGATCACACTCTTTTCTGTTCCCACCATAAAATATTATTGTTCACTCCCTGGGACCTGAGCTTTTTTCATTTTCAGCTCCTATAAATCATAGCTTGTCTTTATTGTGTACTTTTCTTAGTCCAGGCATTCAGTAAGAATAGTTTAATGTAATCCCCACAAGACTCCAAAGGAGGAAAACCCACTTTTATATCTGGTACATAGAAGAAAATAACCGAGGCACTGAGCGGCCACTGGCCATGGTCTCCTAATTATTACTCCAGAGGCAGGACTTACGGCCGCCCTGTTGGACCTCAAAGTCTTCACGTCCAGCCTCCTGCCTAGCACCTCTGCTGCTCCAGTCACTGCATTTCCCAGTCATTCTGTGAACATTTGTTTAATAACTAGGACTTTAGGTTCTATGGACACACGATCATAGATTTCTTAATATCTTAGTGCAAATTGTGTTTATGTGTATGTGTATTCTCACTTCATGGTTATAATTTTAAAGTAGTAATCAGTTTTTGAGCTTCTTATGAATAGCCTAAGACTGGGTCACTGCACACATCCTCAAAAAATGCTTCTTCTGAGCCTAGAAGGTGAGGCTACTCTCTATCCGTATCTAATCTGGGAGAAGTGGCCCTGGTCTCAGAATCTTTACTCCGTGCTGAGTTTCCTATTGCCCGGGTTGGAAATATGAGTCTTGTTTTCTTCAAATTGCCCCCGTGGGAGGAATGATTATTGGGGCTTGAAAGTCAAGAAGCACCTGACCTGGCTGGAGACTCCTGGGCGCCTAGGACCCTGGTTCTGTTGGCAGTGGGAGCAGGGAGGAACAGAGACGCCTCTGCAGGACAGCACCCAGCTCAGCCCCTCTTCCAGAAGCTGAGCGCACTGTGGAGGGGGAGAAGCAAAGACCTCGAGTGTCTTTAATGCCATCAGGAAGACATCCATACGTTCTGGCAGACCTACCTCTTATTGACCATGTATGAACCAGATTAAGACAATAAATGCTCTTCAGAAAGAAGGATGATGGAAGGCTTTTATGTTCTTCTCTAGTTGGATGAACCCTGTGATAATTTGTTTTAATTCTGAGCCTTCGTTTTTAGAAGACCCCTACAAGTTACAGAGAAGTGATCCATATTCATCTCATCACTCATGTGTTAATAAATTAAAGAAAATCACTTTCTGTGTGCCAAACACTGTATAAGGTAATGCAGTTATTTCAAGGAAAAAGATAATAGGAAATTTAATCTGGTGTGGTGCATCATAGCCATAATCACAGCACTTGGGATGCTGAGGCAGGAGCATTTCTCCATAGTGGAGTCCAGCCTGGGTTACATAGTGAGTTTAAGGTCGGCCTGAAGTGCATAGCAAGGCTCTGTCTTAAAATTAAAAAATAAGCTCAGTGTGAAAGTGCTGGGTTCAATCCGCAGTACCAAAATAAATACATGAAAAATAAAGGCTGAATAATATACCATCATGTGTAAATACCACATTGTTTTTATGCATTCGTACACTGACGGAGTTGCTTCCATCTTTGACTATTGTGAATAACGCTGCAAAAATCAAGGATGGGTTGATATTCCTTCATGATCCTCCTTTCATTTGTTTGGATATATACCTAGAGGTGGGATTGCTAATTCATAGAGTAATAATATTTTTAAGTTTGTTTTTGTTTTGAGACAGAGTGTTGCTCTGTAGTTCAGGTTGGCCTTGAACTTACTGTGTAGCCTAGACTGGCCTTTCACTTGCTCTGATCCTCCTGCTTCAGTCTCCCAAGTGCCTGGATTACAGGTGTGGGTCACCAGGCCAGGTTGGTAATTCTATTTTTAACTTTTGTCAGTAACCTCTATATTGTTTTCCCTAATGGCCATAGCATTTTCTATTTTTACCAATAGTGCACAAAGTGTTCGCCCCTTGCGCATCCTTGCTTATAGTTGTTATATTTGGCTTTTTTGGGGTGGCCATACGAATGGTTGACTGAGTGGCAACTTCCCATTGTTTTAGCTATTTCATTTCTCATCAATTAGCTAATGAAAGTGCACTTTCTTCCCACTCCTGCCCCACAACCATGGCTTAAAAGCATTTTATCTACTTTCTTCTTTCTTTTTTCTTTTTTTCTTTCTTTCTTTTTTTTTTTTTTAGAGAGGTTCTTGCTATGTAGTCCAGGCTGGGCTTGAAATCACTGTGTAGCCCCAACTGACCCCTGACTCAGGTTTCTGACACCCGGATTTATAGGCTTGGACCATCACACTCACCTAAAGGACCTGACCTTGAGTTAAAATGTTTAACAGATGAAGATACCAGAGTTAGTCTGAGAATTTCTCATGAGGATGGGGGCCAGCACCAGTCAAAACATGGGCCTAAGAACTTCAGTCAAACCAGTTAGGGAGGGGATATCACTCAGCGGCACAGCGCCTACCTGGCAAGCACAAGGTCTTGAGTTCGATTCCCAGTACCAAAAAAGAAAGAAAAAACAAACAAACAAGCCAAACCAGTGAAATGCATGCTTAATTTACCAAAGGGTGTTTTCTTCACTGTGTTTTGCTATCAGACAAGTCTCAGAAATTGTTTTTCTCTGTATTCTTTCTTTTGTCTCCTTTCCACTGTCAGCTTGGGGATTCTGACTCTGGGAATTCTTGTCTTGGAGGATGAGAAGCTTAGGAAGCCAATTTTCTGAGCAGGTCGATAGCTCACGGTGGAGGTACCTTGCCCACACCCAAGCAGCCCCCAAGGCCGCTTGATTTCACCTTCGTCATGTGCTTCCTGAGTCACTGTCCCACTCAGTCCACATCGGCTCTGCAGTGCACCGTCATGGGGCCCTGCTTTCTCCTTTGCTGCTTTGGTTTAACTTCCTCAAGCACCAATCTGACCACACCACTCATCCAGGCCTCCTTCTTCAGTATTAGAGGTTCTTTTTCTACTTTAAAACAATATTTTCTTTCCTGTGCTACGGGTGGGACTCAGGGCCTCCTGCCTGCTAGGCAAGTGCTCTACCACTGTGAAACTGTGCTTGATCTGGTCCCAAGTGCCATTTCAAGCTCTCTGTTACAATCTCCTCTCCTATGGCCCTTCTTCTCTCATCCCGTCACTGTACCTTCTAGGCACATACTTCAGTTTTTTAAACCTTTTTATGAATTATTTGTACAATTTGATAAGGCATTGTGTGAATTTTTTTTTTTTTTTGTGGGTACCGGGGGTCGACCTCAGGACCTCACGCGCCAGCAGGCGCCCGTGCCGCTGAGCGATATCACCGGCCCTTTTTTCGTATGTGGGTTCGGGGAGTCGAACTTGGGCCCTCGCGCTTGCCAGGCAGGCGCTTAAGCTGCTGAGCCATCTCACCGGCCCACTTTGTGAAATTTTGATTCGTATTGAAATTGATAAGATATGATTCATGTCTTATTTGGTGGTGATTAACTCAGGGTAAATTAGTATAGCTGCTGCCTTAAAATTTTATCATTTCTTTATGGTGAGTACATTCAAATTCTCTTATTTTTAGATATACAATTCATTGTTGTTAAATATATTCATCTTGCTGCACCATAGGACACCAAAATTTAGTCCTCTACTCAAATAACATTGTACTCAGTGACTGACCTCTCCCTCCTCCCCCATTTTCCTGTCATTGGTACCTTCTATTCTGCTGTCAACTTCTAAGATATCTTTCTTTTTTTTTTGTACTGAGGAATGAACCAAGGGCCACCACATCGAGCTACATTCCCAAACTTTTAAATTAAAAACAATTTTTTATTTAATTTTTATTTTTTTAGTTTGAGATGCTGATATTTTGTATTGAGGCAGTAAGTTGCCCAGGCTGGGCTAGAACATGGGATCCATCTTCTCCTCCCCCCAAAACCAGGAGATAATAATTCTTCCACTGTAAGTTCTTGTTGAGAAATAGATGAAGTAGTTACATATAGAGACTCTTATAATTTTCAAAATTTCTGTTCTCGTTCCATAGCAGTAGTTAAGGTTATCCGTAATTCTCTTTCAACCTCTGACAGCAGGGTTAAGATTCCCTTTGTAACTCATTATGTATCCCAAGCTGGCCTCAAACTCACAGCAATCTTCCTGCCTCAGCCTCCTGAGTGCTGGGATTAAAGGTGCGCACCACCACACCCAGCTTTCTGACTGACTCTTAGTGGAGGGATCATAAAACTTCAGTTTCTTCCTCCCTCACAAACAAACCCCTGTACTTGAGGGATGTCTGAGACTTTGGCTTAAACAGGGCCTTTGGCCTCATCTACAAATCAGATTTCTAACCACTCTGATTTTATCTAGAAATAATAGCTGCATTCCAGCTCTGCTCTAGGTATACAGGAGCACTGCAGGCAGTAGTTGGAGGAATCTAGAGCTTGTGCTTTTGTGGAGGCTGAGGGAGCCATGTAGATGGTTGTATGGCTTTCAATTTTTTTTTTTTTTTTTGTGGGTACCAGGGGTTGACTTCAGGACCTCGCGCGCCAGCAGGCGCCCATGTCGCTGAGTGATATCACCAGCCCTTTTTCCGTCTGTGGGTACTGGGAGTTGAACACAGGACCTCGTGCTTGCCAGGCAGGCGCTTATGCCGCTGAGCCATCTCAACAGCCCTGACTTTCAATTTTGATGGCTTCTTTCAGCTACATCACAGGCTTCCTCAGCCCCCTTTTAAAATTTTTGATACAGCATCTTCCTAAGTAGCTAAATTGCCCGAATTGGCCTGGAATATATGATCTTCTTGGCTCAGCCTCCCAGAATGTTAGGATTGTAGCTCACAAAGCAGAGATGTTACATTTTTAAGTTCCACTGATGGGATGATACGGCATGAGTTTTCAGTGCCTGGCTTCTCTCCTCTGACCTGATGTTCTCCAGTTGCCTCTGTCTTGTCACATACTTTTCTTCAATGAGGGTGGCAACTCTTACAGTTTTCTTTAAGATCCATTTGAAGCTATTATAGTGAGAGCTTGCAGTCTCTCATCATTTACTACATACCAGTGCCTGGTACAGTTTATGGACTTATGGATCAGTTGAATTCATTCTCACCACTGTCCTAAGAAAGGATCTGGCAGGACCGAGTCACTGGGGAAGCTCGGGGTTCCACAGAATCTGGATTCAGGCCCACACTGTGCGTCCAGAAGCCAAGGTCTCGGTCTCGGCACTGCGGCTCACACGCTGTGCTTCGTGATGCTTTCCCACCTTCCCCTGTTAGGTGTCAATACTAATGAAAAAGCACTTATTTAGTGACTGCTCTGCATAAAGTGGATTATCAACTCCATGGAGAGACACAGTGCAAAGTTGATTAATGTGGTTCCAGCCCTCAGTGGCTTGTAATTTAAGAATTTTAAAGTTTTTGTCTTCTGTGTTACTAAATTTACTGTGTAGTACCTGACATTTTGACATGACTATTTGTGCATACTTTGTGTGTGTGTGTATGTGGTGTGTGTGGCAATGCGGCTGAAGCCAGGGCCTTGGCACTGAGCTCCATTTCCAGCCTTTCTAATTTTTAATTAAAAAGGCATGCTCTTGCTAAGTTGCCCAGGCTGGGCTCTAACTTGTGATTCTCCTCCTTGAGGCTCCCAGGTGCTGGAATTACTGGGGTGCGCCGCCACTCCCCACTTACCACACACTTGTGTCCTCCAGGGCTTTTTACTTGTGTTTGCCTGGAGGCTTTTCCCGTCTCACTATAAACCTGGAGGTGTGTTTATTGGAGCCAACTAAATGCTATGCTCACCTCAACTAGTCCATCTTCTCCACGGGACTCTCCCAGATCACACTCTTTTCTGTTCCCACCATAAAATATTATTGTTCACTCCCTGGGACCTGAGCTTTTTTCATTTTCAGCTCCTGTAAATCATAGCTTGTCTCTGTTGTGTACTTTTCTTAGTCCAGGCATTCAGTAAGAATAGTTTAATGTAATCCCCACAAGACTCCAAAGGAGGAGAACCCACTTTTACGTCCAGTACATAGAAGAAAATAGCCGAGGCACTGAGTGGCCACTGGCCATGGTCTCCTGATTATTACTCCAGAGGCAGGATTTACGGCCGCCCTGTTGGACCTCAAAGTCTTCATGTCCAGCCTCCTGCCTAGCACCTCTGCTGCTCCAGTCACTGCATTTCCCAGTCATTCTGTGAACATTTGTTTAGTAACTAAGACTTTAGGTTCTATGGACACACGATCATAGATTTCTTAATATCTTAGTGCAAATTGTGTTTATGTATATGTGTATTCGCACTTCATGGTTATAATTTTAAAGTAGTAATCAGTATTTGAGCTTCTTATGAATAGCCTAAGACTGGGTCACTGCACACATCCTCAAAAAATGCTTCTTCTGAGCCTAGAAGGTGAGGCTACTATCTATCCATATCTAATCTAGGAGGAGAGGTGGCCCCGGTCTCAGAATCTTTACTCCGTGCTGAGTTTCCTATTGCCCGGGTTGGAAATATGAGTCTTGTTTTCTTCAAATTGCCCCCGTGGGAGGAATGATTATTGGGGCTTGAAAGTCAAGAAGCACCTGACCTGGCTGGAGACTCCTGGGCGCCTAGGACCCTGGTTCTGTTGGCAGTGGGAGCAGGGAGGAACAGAGACGCCTCTGCAGGACAGCACCCAGCTCAGCCCCTCTTCCAGAAGCTGAGCGCACTGTGGAGGGGGAGAAGCAAAGACCTCGAGTGTCTTTAATGCCATCAGGAAGACATCTATACGTTCTGGCAGACCTACCTCTTATTGACCATGTATGAACCAGATTAAGACAATAAATGTTCTTCAGAAAGAAGGATGATGGAAGGCTTTTATGTTCTTCTCTAGTTGGATGAGCCCTGTGATAATTTGCTTTAATTCTGGGCCTTCGTTTTTAGAAGACAATAGATGTTAGTATCAATAGTTATTTTGTCACTAGTTTGTTTTTAAACCTAAAAAGAATTACCTCTATATGCCAGACAATTTACTGGGTACTGGAGAAATTTCAGGGAAAAAGATAGGAAGAAACTTTGCTGTGTATTTTGGTGCATGTCTCTAATCCCAACACTTAGGAGGCTGAGGCAGAAGGATTGCCTAGAATTGGAGGCTACCCTGGGCTACACAGTGGGATCTAGGTCAGCCTCAAGTACATGGAGAGATTCTGTCTCAAAAATGCATAAAGAAGGAGAGAAGAAACTTATATTATCTTTTTAGGATGGTGAAGAAATTTGAAAATAAAATGGTTGCTGTTCTTGTTATCTAAAGTGGGAGAAACAACCTGTTTTAATGGATATGGTCTTCAGGAATAGAACTCGGATCAATAGGCTGAAATTACAAGAAGACTGTCAGAAGGAATGATTGTCCAAAGATGAAGTATTGTTCTCCAGACACTGCCTGCTCCTTTGCCCAGGGGGCCAGGCTGTCTGAAGAGGTTGTTACATGAGTTAAAAATAGTCTTCTGTTTAGAAGAAGAGCTGGGATGCCTTTGTGAGCTGAATATATTTTGAGACACCTTCAAACCTTGAGGTCATATAATCTATAATACTTGATAGCATATGCAAAAAAGTGCAGGGACTCAAAATATTAATATACTAATAAAACTTTTTATTTATTGATTGATTGCAGTAATGGGTGATCAAACCCAGGGGCATTCCACTCCTGAGCTGCATCCCCACCCCATTTTAAAATTCTGAAACAGGTTCTTGCTAAATTGCCCAGGCTGGACTCAAAGATGTACTCCTCCTGACTCAGTGCCCTGAGTGGTGGAATTATAGGCATGTGCCACCAAACTCAGCTCGTGATTACTTAATTCCTTCTTAATAAAAGCCCTGCACTGAAAGCTTTACAAAACTGGGGGGTTGTGGTGAATCCTTGTAATCGCAGCGCTCTGGGAGACCTGAAGGAAGGAGAATCAGAAGTTGGAGCTCAGCCTGAGTGATTTAGTGACTTATAGAGACCCCGATTCAACAAACAAACAAACAAACAAACAGCTATGACAACAAAGAAAACCAGAAAATGAGGGCTGAGGATTGCAGCTCAGTGCAAAGGCCTTGGTTTCAATTCCTGTACATGTCTAGGACTGGGTTGGAGCTTAGTGGAAGGAGTCGCTGTCTCCTCAGTACCTTTTAGACGCCTTAGTCCAACTCTTTTCAAGGACTTCAGAAAGTCAACTCAGCACATTTGGAGTTGATTCTTGTACTTTTCTGTGTAAGGAAATATTCTCATACTGTGCTCAGTCCAGGTAAAATGTCCCTTTCCTCCACTGGCCTGTGTCATTTGAGTCTTCTAGTTAGCTGGTGTTATTTGCCTGCAAGATTTTCATGAGTCTCCAAGCTTTTAACTATTGTGTTTGGGTTCCACTTCATTGCCAAGGAAATTGTTTAGAGAAAAACGGATTTTCTGTAGTGTGTGTGTGTTTCCCCTTCATTAGGGTGAAACCTTTTTTAGCGCCACACTTCACAGGACAAAGATCAGAGAGATAAACTGGGCAGGACTCTGCCATGGGATAGTGTCAGTGCTACAACCAAGGACGCATCGCAGGGTATGCTGGCACCAGAGGACTGACCAAGTCATGATAGGAGCCAGGTGCACAGCCACGAAGGACTCTACATTCAGGACACCTCTGCAGAGAGTGATTCTGAAGTCATTTAATCTCAGCCTCAAGGTTCCTCCCAGGAAATGGAGGATGATAATTCCTACCGCATAGGTTCATGTGGAGAAACAGATGAGCACATGCAGACTCTTATACTTTTAGATATTTCTGTTTTCTAAGAGAGAAGAAACATATTCACAGCAGTAATTGTTATCCATAGTACTCTTTCATTCTGACAGCAGTGTTAAGATTCCCTGTGCAGGGGTGCTCCTTAGAGTCAAAATCACCTGTAGGGGCTGACTGTGATGTTGGGTCCCCTTTTCTGACATAAGGGACTCAGAAAAGCTGTATGTGGCTGGGGCTTGGATACCACTCTTGCAGCCCTGGGAGGGGAGCTGCTTCAGCAGCTGGTGGAACAGGACTTTCTCCCCTGCCACTGGAAGAAGCAGACAAAGGTGGTGCATATAATAGTCAGAACTGCGACCTATTTTGCAAAGGATCTTATCAGAATTTAACTCTTGACATCCTCCTTCCTTCTCCCGCCCCCTGGTCCCTGTCCAGCTTTCTCTCCAGGGCTATTCCCTGGGCTGGGTGAGGCTTTTGTTTCAACTGCCTGAAGAATGTTGCCTGAGGGGACAAGGAGTGGAGAGGTCTGTCCATAAAAGCCCAGAGAATGTCCGGCTGAGAAACGTGCAGTCCTGCCTGCTCACCTGCTCGCCTGCAGCCTCCTGCTCTCCCTGTCGGCATCATGCTCTGCAAGGCTCTGGTCCTCTGTGCCTTGTGTGTCTTGGCTGGAGCTTTGCCCTTACCAGACCTAGGTAAGAAGTCTTTGATGTAATGTGATGTGATGTGTGTGTAGAGAGAGAGAGTGAGGGGAAGAGACTTTGAAGTTATAAAGTTCAATTGGGTAAAGGCAGATGGCAGATGAGCTATGAGGCTTTGGGCAGTTGAATGAGTAAGCTATGATTTAGTTTGTGGGTTTGAATCAATCTCATGGCTGGGCTAGATGGGATTAGGGAAAGTGACCAGAGAACAAGTTAAGTCCTATGGATCCCATCCTTGACTGAATGTTAAAGAGGCCTATTTAATACTATTTAATTTAGGATAAAAAGTCTGGGGGAGAGGTGTCCCTCATTTTACAATGGAGTACAATTAATTTCAGAGAGCTGTGGCAGCTGGCCTGGTCACAGACAATGGAGATCATTCAGTCTAGGATGAGAACTTGTAAATCACTGTGAGGAGCGAAACAAATATGTCCTCACCAACCACAGATGAGAGGAATTTTTCACCCCAAATCTTTCCTTTCTAGTTTCTTCTTGAGCTCAGGTCCATTTCTCAGGAGCAGAGATGTTCATTACCTTGGATTAAGATAGCTTCTTCTTCTTGCCCTCTTTCTCAGGCAGCTCTCAATTTCTGGGATGTTTGATTGGTTTTCTTACTGCTTTGAATGTGTGATAAAGCAAAGTGAGGCTGGCATGGTGGCTCATACCTAGTAGCACTCCAATACCAATGTAGGCTATAGTGAGACTCTGTCTCAAAAAATCAACAACGAAAAAAGCAAGAAGACAGCTTTAGAGACATAGTGGTTTTGTATTTACAGACGTAGTGTCCCCATCTGCCACAATGACTCTGCACTTATTTCAAATACAGCCCAAGGAGGCCCTGCTTGTTGCTCAACATTCCTTGACGGTTCTGATGCTTATGTGGTTAACCTGCCCCAGGATGTCAGGATTGGGTGTTCTATGGGACACGCTGAGAATGGAGTCCTAGCTATGGTTCAGTAAATGAGAAAATAATCAGAATAGCCCTTTTTGGAGTAGATTCCATTCTTGCTTATATTTAGAAATAGTCATTTTCCTTGATGCATAACCCCTTAGTTTTTGCTCTTACCTTTCAGGTGCCTACAGAGGTTATGGAGGGTCAGTCTTGGAAAGTTCCTTCTGTTCCAGTCCAAACAATACTCAGTCAGAGGCACCATATTGACCGCTCTTGGCTACACTGAGCGCCTCAAAAGGGGAGCACTGAGTGCTCTCCTGGGAATCAGTGGCCACCTGACTTTCCACAGCTGGGAAAGAGACTTTTGTGACCACAATTGGTCCAGGGACGACTTCATGTTCCATGTTTCCCCCAGAGGAAGGGTGCAGCTAGGAATAGGAAGGGTGTGGAGAAACACTTTCACTGGGACTTTCTTCTTTTCCTTTTAGCTCCTCTAGAATTGGTCACTTACCTACCTGAATTGGTCGGCATTATAAATGAGCTCAATGCTGGTATAGACACAACGAGGGATAAAGATTCAATAGCTGGAGTATCCCAGACCTATGGATCAGAGTCGACCAGAGACATATTCCAGGACACACAGACTTTCAGTAAGTGAGGGCCTTCCTTTAGGAGAGGCCTGGGCAGGCAGTGCTGTCCCCCATCTCCTGCATGCATGTGAAACCCTGCCTTCCTCCAGTGTACTGGATTCTCATAGTGAATAGCCACAACTATGTTTCACATTTTTTTCCAGAATTCTCTGCTACCTTGGAGTTGGACATGTCCCTCTCTGTCTTAGTTCATTTTGTCTTGCTGAGATAAAATACCAAACCCCAAAGTTAAAAGAGGAAAGGTTTATTTCAGCGCACAGTCTGTAGAGGTTTCAGTTCATAGTCAGCTGGTTCCAAAGCAGGGTGGCATGGCAGAGGGCATCACAGAGGAGAAACAGCTCATGACAGGCAGAGGAGGCAGAAGGCAGCAACAAGCAGTAGCAAGCCTGCCTTCCCTCTTTCCTTTTGTATTCCAGTCAGGCTGTAAGTCTATTGATTGGTGCCATTCACACCAGGGTGGGGTTACTACTCTGCACAACCAGCATCACATCTTAATACACGTTCACACACCCTAACACAGCCTCCCTCTAAATTCCCCACCTATGACTGCATGAGGCTTGAATGGGGGGGTATCTAGATATAGGCCCTAATAATAAATGAGCTCACTGTTGATACAGACCCAACTGTGGACCAAGATTCAACTGCTGGCATATCCCAGACCTACGGATCAGAGTCGACCAGAGACACATTCCAGGAGGACACACAGACTTTCAGTAAGTGAGGGCTTTGTTTCAGGGGAGGCCTGGGCAGGAATTGCTGTTCCCTGTCTCCTCCATGCCTCAGTGAAACCCTGTTTTCCTCCAGTGTACTGAATTTCCACAGGGAATAGTCACGACTGTGTTTCACATTTTTTTCCAGAATTCTCTACTGCCTTGGTGTTGGACGTGTCCACCTTTGACTCCGTGGAAGAAGCCAGTGAGCCTGCAGGTTAAGAGTCCTTCCTTCAAACATACAGCATGTTTTCCTTTCTTTTTTTTCTTGGTTATATATCATCGCTTAGGAAGGTCCTGTTGTAGTAACTACCATTTGGGAATAATGTTGCTGGTCTGTTCTTTGGGGTAGGGCAAAATTTTGTCAAAAGAAGTTTGAAAAATGAGGGAAATGTAAGCATTTCCCAAAGCATTATTGATAGTTTGAATTTGTTGACTACCTACACTGCTGATCCCTGATATTGGTGCGATATTCCTGGGAGCCATTCTCTGGGCTGCTGTACAGGAAGAGCTCTTTGGTGCCTTGGTGGGGTTGATGGATGTGGTGAGGAGCACGGGGTTAATTACCTCATTTTCTTTTCCAGATTTGTGTGTAAGCTTTTTATGTAATGCTTTTGGTAATTGTAAAAGTCATTTGTATTGAGACCGAACAGAAGAAAAAGAGATTTAAAAACTTTATGAGTGAAGGATTGGTCCTATCTGATCATGCTCTGTCACAACCCTCCATATTTTTTCAATTTTCTCTCTGACCCTTAGTGAAGGGGTCATACGACTTCAATTTCTTTCTCCTTCACAAACAAGGTCCAAACCTACAAAAGCAGGTTTCTGAACCATCTGATTATATCTACAAATAATAGATAAGCTGTATTCTAGCACTACTGTAAGTGCATTGGAGCATTCCAGGTAGTAGTTGGAGGAATCTAGAAGTTGTACTTTAGTGGAGGCTGAAGGACCTATTTAAATGAGTTTGTATGGCTTAATTTTCATGGTAATTGTCTTCCTCACAGAAAATTGAGTAATGGAGTCGTGCTTCAGTGTTATGCCCTCTAGTGGCTGCTTATAAAAAACCGCTGTCCCATACATATTCTGTCCTGGATCTTGGCATGTCAGGAATATGTCCTCCTTGACTATAAAACCAAGAAGCAGCCTCATAGCCCAGACCCAGAAGGTCATTTCTGGAGCCAGGAACCACCTGTTTCCACCTCTGCCTATCAGGAAATGATTTCTAACTGTGGCGATTACCAGCAAACCCAGGTGCTTCTGTTTTTAGTAGGAAGAGAAATCCGGGAGCTTTTAATATTTTAAATTAATGAATTTATGTCATCGTTTCTGGCACATGTCATCCCTTCTGATGAGCTGACGAGTAGCAGATAAGGCTGAAGATCTTTCCTTTTTCTTCTATTCTTGGACTTTGAGGGGTTTTCTGTGGAAGGATTCTAGGCGTACTGGAGAAGTGGTACTTTGGTACCTTGCCCATTTCCCACTCTTCTCACCCAGGCACAGTGTTCAATAAACTAAATATATTCTTGGAGAGAAGGGATATGGTAGGAGCTCAAGAACAAATGTCCAGTTCAAGTACTTCTATCAGGAACTTCTATGTGTGAGCGGAGACCAAAGCTTTCACCAATTCCACCCTCCCCCACCAGTGCATTTGCACTGTAGTCCCTGATAGGAGTTTGGCCCTGCCAGGGTACCTCAGAGGCTAGAAGCAGGAAGGATGTTGCCTCAGACTCACTCATTGGAGCCCTATGTTTACTAAAACCACTTGAGGTTGCCAGCATAATGCTGGACACACTGTGGGTGACACTTTTAGAAGTGAGTGGAAACCATTTCTTTACTTAATTGCAGCACAGATCAGCACCACCACAGGAACCAGGTTGTTCACCGCAAAGCCTCTTGGTAAGTTTCTCCTCTCTTATCCATGTTGCCTTTCTGGAGATTTGATACCCTTGGGATGCTGTTTTCTTTTTCTTTTTTTTCTTTTGTGGCACTGGCGATTGACCCCAGGGCTTTCAGTGAATTATATGCCCAGGGGGTCACCCTTCCTCCCATTTAAAAATTTGAGACAAGATTGGGCTGAGTCACTGTGTTCCTCATTCCAGGCCTGAAATTGTGATCCTCCTGTCTCAGACTCCCAAAGTTCTGGGATGATAGGCATGTGCCCCCATGCCTGGCCTAATCCTGGTTTAATCCCCTGGAAAGTATTCCAAATTAACTGTTCCTAGATGCTGAGATCAGCTATAAAATTTAAGAGGGAGAGTAAAGCAACTGCTTTCCTCCCCGAGGTCTTCCATGTCTAACTGTCTGGAAGGTTAGCAACCAAATAGAAGATAAACAAGGCCTCTCCCCTGATTTTTGCAAGATTCTGTTCTTGTTTTCTGTTGAAGATGTCAATTCCAATGTAGTCCATGGAATTGTTGGTGAGGGAGAGGCTGAAGAAAAGCTGCCAGGTTTTCTCATTTATGGAACATACTAGGTTCTCACCACTTGGAAGGCTGAGGCAGGAGGCCAGCCTGGGCTATATGAGATCCTGTCTTAAAAAACTAATACTTAGCATCATTATTGGATTTTTTAAAACCCTTAAAGTGGTTTCTTTATGGCACAAAATGATTATTAGTAGTGTGTAAATGTTTCACTTAAGGGATTTAAAGCACAAGAAAAATTAAATGCCATGCCCGAGGTCACAGCGGGAAATGACAAAAGATGAGCCTGGTCTTTCGAACACTAAGTTCTCTTGGTAACTCTTGTTTTGTTTTAAATTAGAAAAAGAAACAAAGTCTACAGCCACCAGGGCTACCTATCTGTCATCCTCCACTTTCTGAGAAGACGCAAATGTGCGAAGAAGCTATCACATACTACAAGAGAATGCATAATTGTAGAAAAGTAGTGAAAAATTAGATGTACTCAGCTGAGGAGAAACATCAGGGCATTGATCTTGGATGAGCGTTGTGTATCGTATGCATGAGAGAGGGGCATTTCTTAGCTCCGTCTCAGTTAAAGTTAATAAACTTTCACTGAAATGCATTTTGAGAGTTTTCATTTTAGAAGGGAAGAGATTGCTTAGTTGCTTTGTGTTAATATCCACAATAATTTTATTCATCTAAGATGCTTTATAACAGGACCCAACCTGTCAGGGTCCAGAGGAGAATATGAAACAAATCTTTGGGAAGTATATTCATTTTCTTATTGCTGCTATGATACATTATCATGCACTCAGTAATCTAAAGCAACACGATTTATCTTCATACAGTATTGTATCTCAGAAGTCTGAAATGGTTCTCACGGGGCTGAATCCACGTGCCAGGGCTGAGTTCCCTTCTGCAGGCTCTAGGGAAGAATACCACTTTCTTCCTCACATTCCTTGGTCCTTTTCAATCTTCAGAGCCAGCGATGGCCAGTTCATTCTCCCAGCCCATCTCATCACCCTGTTACACACTCCTCTGCCCTCTCTTTGCACATTTAAAGGAATTGTAATTACAATGGACCACCTGCACAATCCAGGATGATCTCATATTTTAATGCCACTTGATTAAGAAACTTAACTCCCCTTTGCCATGTAATATATCATAATCTCTGGTTCTGGAAATAAGAAGTGCACATGTTGGGAAGCCACTGCTGTCACATTACACACAGGATGGACCTCTGATTCCTTTCCACTGGATTTGGTTCGGTGGGAGGCAGAGAGTGTCAACAGGCTCTTTTTATGATGACACTAAATTTTTTGAAAAAGATACACAAGGATTTATGTAAAATTTGGCTTATAATATTTCCTTATCTATGGTATTTTTTTAGTGCATTTCATTGTACAGATTTTTAAATGGATGTTATAATTTTTACATTACAGACATATAAACTATCATTTATATAACTTATAGGTTTGATATAACATAGTTCAACTGTTAAGTTATATAACATAGCTTAAATCTAAAGCAGTGCTGTCTCACGTTTAATGAATGTTTAATGAATGTTTCCTATATTCATGACCCTGGGCTGTGAAAGATTGTTAGAGGATGTGAGAGGAATCTATCTTCATGGAGAGTCAATGACAAAATAAGTATGCAGAGCAGCACAATAATCATACAGCCAAAATATTTAGGAAAATATAAGCAAAGATTAGGTACCAGAAATAAATGTGTTTATTTGGTAATTAAATCATCACATTGCTTAGTTGTCCAATGTATGCAATGACTGTTTTTTTTTTATATGCGAGTACCGGGACTCGAACTCAGGACCTCGCGCTTGCCAGGCAGGCGCTTTGATTGCTAAGCTATATCACCGGCCCTATGACTCTTGAAATTTACATGATCTCCACCTAAGATAAGCAGAACTCAAAGCAATCAACTCTGTGGCAGCACAAGTTTAGCCACCCCATCAATATTCACCTTCACTAGAAAAACCATGCAGGGCATTTCACACAGAGCAGAACAGAAACAAGTTGAGAAGATACTGAATTTTCTCACATGCCAGTGCTCAGCACTCTTCAAGAAAAAGAGGGACAGGTGGTTGGTGGGAGACCTGAGGTATGAAATTTACACCTTACTATAAGTGGAATGAAAAAATCTTAGAGAATTTTAAGAAAAAAAAATAGTGTAATGTTTATTTAGAAATGGCCCTGCTGGCTATAGTGAGGAAAGTCAAAAGACCCTTGTTAGAAGGACGCAATCTCATCAGGACTGCTGGGGGCTACTAAAGGTCTCAGAGAGAAAATACTTGCTGAGCCAGAGTCGTGGAGTAGACACGAGGCAGGTGGGCACTTTTTGACATATTCTGAAAGTACAGCAACTTGGATTTGCTAGTGGACGGTGCCTGAGTGAGTGAGAAGTCCAAAGTGACTCTGGTACTTTTTCTAGGAACTGGGTGAAACAACTGTCACGAAGTGAGAAAAGATTGGGAGGTGTTATGGGCTAATGTGTGCCCAAAATTTGACTGCATATGGAGACAGGAACTCTAATGGGTGACTTAGTTCAACCATGGCTGTTAGGGCAGCCAGAAACTAGTGTGACTGGTGTTCTTACAAGAAGAGGACATTTGGACACAGGGAGAGACAGGCGGGATTCATGTGCACAGAGGACACCCCATTCTGGACACAGCAAGGAGGTGACCTTCTGGAAGCCATGAAGCTTCAGAAGACAATGAACCTGCTGCCGCCTTAACATTGGACTTCTAGCTTCTGATCACGTGTTATAATAAAGTTCTGGTTTTTGTGCCACAGAGTCTGTGAATTTCTTCTTTTTCTTTCTTGTTTCTTCCTTTCTTTGTAGCCACTGTAAAGTAATACGGGGGGTAGTAGGGTTGACGATGTGGAAATTAGGAGATCATACTGAGGCATGTTAACTTTGAAATAGGTACCAGAGGGGCTGGTGAGATGGCTCAGCGGCATAGGCGCCTGCCTGGCAAGCGCGAGGGCCTGAGTTCGACTCCCAGAACCCACATACAAAAAAGGGGCCGGTGATATCGCTCAGCGGCACGGGCGCCTGCTGGCGCGTGAGGTCCTGAGGTCGACCCCCGGTACCCACAAAAAAAAAAAAAAAAAAAAAAGAAAATAGGTACCAGAAGACAAATGTGTGGCTGGAGGTGTTCCTCTCACCTCAAGCAGCTCCAGCTGCCTGCCACAAGCTTCTCATTCCTTCCAACCCTTTCCCGTAACTGATTGTCTTCTTCTCAGCTCTTGTCTAACCTGTGTTTTGATTGTGTCTGGTGAATTCACAGGTGATATTTTCCTTTCCTGATACATTAATCTCTTCACACATTGCTGACATTGTATAGAAGGTCAGAGAAAGGGCTTGAGCTGAGTGACATTTGTCAGAATCGCCGGCTCTCTTCAAGGACCGTTAAGCCAAGGACAAGGCTGACTTCCCCTCACTGTGGCTTTTGCAGCTGCCCACACAACAAGAACGAGTCTTCCTGGCACTAGCCTCTGTGCTTTTCCCTGACCTTCCCTTTCTACCTGAAGGTCAACCATATGCTACCTGGTCAAGACATTCATCTCCAGGTCCCTTCTCATGTGGCGTCCACAAAAACGAGAAAAAGTATGGAACTAAATACAGTGACAACCCATTCCTTGCTGTCTTTCATAAAGCCCCACAGCACAATCAGAATCTTTGCAGTTCGAATCACCAGAGAAGAATTGCTAATTGCTAATATTTTCTCCCTTCAGAACACACTCGCTACAAAGGCATGGTGCCACCCACCCGTAATGCCATCACTGGGGACGTTGAGGGAGTCGGCTCATGAATATGAGGCCAGCTTGAGCTAGAGTCAGAAACTGGTTTAAACAAAGAACAGATCCTTATTCGTGCCTGGGTAAAGAAACATCAGGTTGAGCAACATTCAAGAGTCACATTATCTGTAGCAAACCCCTGCCTAAGAGGCTTCCAGAATAGTGTTTTCAGCCCTGCAGGAAGGCCCAGGTGAGACACAGCACAGAACCCAGGGATCCACACTGGACAAGGGGACCTGTCTCTAGGATTTCCAAGCACAGGGCCCTGCCTGCCATACCTCCAAACAAAATATCCTCGAGTTATCTACAGCCTGCGCTAAACAGAACCATTGCCTAAGACCAATACATGATAAGAAGTGACAATGGACAGCTAAGTATACGGACTTATCTACATTTTCATGAAAAACATGCACAGGTAACCACGGGCTGTATGAGAATGGACAGCACTTGAAAAGAGAGCTACTGATTCAGGTATCAAAAGTGCATTTTGAAAATACCTATGTTATCAAATTTTAAAAATAAGAATGAGCCTAGCATGGTGGATCTGTCAATACTTGTAAATACTTTAAAGCCAGAGACAGGAGGGTTGAGTGTAAGTTTCATGCCAGCCTGGGGAATTCAGTGAGATTCTGACTCAAAATCAAGAGTAGAAAGGGCTCAGGATGCACCGCAAGGCCTCTGGATTCAATCCTCAGTACCACAACCCCTGCCCCCCACACAAACAAAGGCAGCGCTAGACACTATGGAGCCTGATATGGAGAAAATAAACAAAGCCATTCTCCCCAAATAAATGGACAAACAAGGAGAATAAGCAGAGGTAAGATTAATTCGGAATATAAAATGTCAACAAATCTGAGCCGTAACGAGAGAGTAACAAGTACAGAATATTACAGACAAAAGCTTCTGTGCTGAAGAGGAAGCTGAGAAATTGCACAGAATCTCACAGTAAAACACAAGAGGAGCACAACGCAAGGGGGTCTTCAAAGGCGGTGTAGACCACCTAATGCAAGTGGATACTTGTGGTCCATCCACTCTCAGTGGCAGTGATTCACAATGTTTCCTATACAAAACAAGGCCCACACTCAATCTTACAGAACATGCTGGGTAAGGGAAGGAGTGCAAAAAAATTAATAGAGACACAAAATGGCACGCTTCCTCGGAAGAAATCTATGCTCATGTTCCTGAGCTGTGGAAATGCTGTGGGACTTCTATGACCACTTTCACCATAATAACCCACAAAGCTACTAAGTGCAAAATGATGCAGGCTGTCTGTTTCCTCAACAAGGCTTCCATGGTTAGAGTGAGATCCGGAGAACGCTGCCCAGTCTTCACTAGCAGGAACAGGTTGGGGATCAAACTTCTCTTACATGGGTCAAAGTGTGGTACCTTAACGCATTACAGAGTTGAGCAGCAATGACATGTATGTCACCAAACATTTTGGAAACGTCGTACGTGTGGGGGCATATACATCATGATTCTCGGATTTCAGACTGTACTAACAATTAGGGATATCGGCCACCTTCAGTTTGGGCTGGAAGGTGACTGCCGCCACACATATACAAATTGTGTGCACATGGACCCACCTGCAAGCGCACACACTCACGCCACAGTAAAAGGAGTCACAGTCTCTTTGAACAGATGGAAATTCAAATATCGATCCAAGTTTAGTTATACCATCTGTGCTTAATGCTGGCACGCTGTTCCTTCAGCGCTCTAGGGCGAGGCACAAGTTGAATCTTTTACATCTGAGACCCTGACAGCCTTCCCCCCAACCCCATCCTGCTGGGCCAAAGTCCCAAAGGAGAGTCAGGGATGCAAAGCATCCTAGAGGGTCACGTGTGCAGTCCACCCAGACTGCAGCTAAAGGTGCCATTGTTGTGCTCCTCCTTATAAAGCCAGCATCCCCTGTCCCCAGCACAGACCTGGAAGCATCTCCAGAGCCACTGGCAAGATGCTGGTGGTTCTGCTGACAGCGGCCCTGCTGGCCTTGAGCTCGGCTCACAGCTCAAGTGAAGGTACGAGAAACGGGGCTGAGGCTGTGACTCTGCTTGGGGCTCTGGAGACCACAGTGCAGAATGGGAGGGGAAAAGGGAGGGTAGGAGACGAGCAGCAACACTGGGCTGTAGAGTTCGTAGGACAGTTGGAAGTTCTGTCCTTGTCGCAATTCAACGCTTTAGACTTTATGGAAAGTATAACTGGAATATCATATAAACGGGACAGAGGAATAACAAGGTGATTATTAATGTATAGCAAGTTGTCTCCGTGTGGTCAAGGAAGGAATGATAGATGACAACACTGAAAAGGGAAGCCCAGTTGTGAAGTTATTGTTGTAATCACAGTCGAAAGTGGAAGTTGGCATGGTAGTCCACACCTGTACTCCTAGCACTCTGGAGTCTGAGGCAGGAGGACTGCAGTGAGTTCGAGGTCATCCTGGGTTCTATAGTGAGGTCAAGTGCAGCCTGGACTACATAGGGAGACCCATTCTCAAAAAGAATTAGAGAGCTGACAGCTTTGTTCTGTGGTGGGTGAAGGACAGGAGGAGACAAACACATATTGAGGTTGATTACGAGATGGAGACTCAGATACTAAATTTCATTCTCTCTGCACACACATTCAGAACCATCAGAGCCCAAGATTATCACTTTTCCACCACCCACTCTCAGTAATTCAGTGTGCTGTGTGAGCAGAATGGACATGACTGTATCTAAATATTTACTCAGGGCTTGACCCCCTGAGAAGGCCAGTTAAGTGAAACATTTTAATAGGCAAAGAAAGGGAAAAGAACACTAAGATGGGACACTGAAATGCTCAGAACACTTAACGCAAAAGAGCAAAACAGCAGGAGAAATCCGAGGACGGAGAAAGAGAATTTAAGGGTGACACTCGGCACAGCAAGAACCCTGGGGTGCCCTTGAAACTCCCCCGCAGCTCCCAGGGAAATGTGCCACAGCATCACAGGGAAAGGCTGGGGAATTCACTTCGAGGATGTGCAGGCTGGAGTCGGAAGTCTCCTATCCCACAGGACACTTGTCAACCTTGAAAGGCTGGTGACTAACTTTGCATTTTATCTTTTGCTTTATTTCCAGAGGTCATCTATGACTCTTCTTCCACTGGAATAGCAGGTAATTCGAAATTCATCCTCTGACAACCTTCACTTCCCATTTCTCTTTGGGAAATTTTCCATTCTCCATCAACATATCATCTTTGACTTTTACTTGGAAGGAGTGAATGTTAGTTTCCTGAAAGTCATAGGAAAACTTCACCAGCCTTGATTCAAGGGGCTTTAAGCAGGGCCACCTACTTGAGAAACAGGGAAGCTTACTTCAGTGACAAAATGAGGAGCACCTCTGTTACCCCTGGCGGAAGTAACTGCGCATGGGGGACACACAAACGGGAAGTGTCCTGATTCCATCCGCTCCACGATACTGACCGTTGGCCAATGGCTTCATTACTGCCTGATATTCCTCTCCAGAATCATGAAGCTTCAGGGTGGAATGCACTGGAATGTCTGTCTGTGGCGCATTTCTTTGTATTTTTGCCCACTCAGCTCTGTCTCTCTAGCCGGGAAATATTTGTCAGTGCTATTCAGTGGATCCTGTGTGGCCATCACTTTCTCTCTCTCTCTCCCCCTCTCCCTCTCTCCCTCTCTCTCTCTTAAAATCTCTCCTCATGGCTCTAGTGCCTTCAGCTGCTAGATCCGTTTTCAACATAGGGCTCAGGTATCCTGCCTTGGATGCACAGGTAGCAAGATTTTATGATCCTCAGGTAGAACTGCCAGTCAAACTGACATAGTACTTTTGCGTTGCTTCTGTTCTATATTTGGAGACATCCGGAGCAATGGTACTACATTCCAGACCTCCTTTTCTGGCAAATCTAAGGACAGATACTTGCCCCAGATCCTAGAAATGAGGCACTCCACAAAATAAGTGTATGGGTTCATAGGAGCTCTTCATGACGAGGCAGAAGACAGGAGGATGGAAAGCTACAAATGATCAAAGAATGCTATGCGTGGGTGCACAACTGCTTAAATGAAAGCCATAAACCGGTATAAGGAACATGCATGAACCAAAACCTAGAAAATGGGGTGGGGGGAGGAGATAGGAGGGAAGGAGGCAAGTAAGAATAATTTCTGGGACAAACAGACTGTGTGATAAGATCAGAGAAGAATACAGGAAGAAGAGTCTCATAGGAAAGCTGATCTATTCTTATGTCTTTCTCATATAGATTCGGGGGAAGGAGGTCCGCCGCCTCCCGGCCCTCCTCCTCCTGGACCACCTCCTCCCCCTGGACCACCCCCACAGGAAGAAGAGGAGAATCGCCAGGCTCGTTCCTTGATCGGTCAGAAACCACCCCAAGGAGGCCCGAAGCCTCCTCCCCCTCCTCCCGCTGAACCACCCCAACAGGAAGAAGAGGAGAACCGCCAGGCTCGTTCCTTGATCGGTCAGAAACCACCCCAAGGAGGCCCGAAGCCTCCTCCCCCTCCTCCCGCTGAACCACCCCAACAGGAAGAAGAGGAGAACCGCCAGGCTCGTTCCTTGATCGGTCAGAAACCACCCCAAGGAGGCCCGAAGCCTCCTCCCCCACCTCCCGCTGAACCACCCCAAGAGGAAGAAGAGGAGAACCGCCAGGGTCGTTCCTTTATCGGGCAGAAACCACCCCAAGGAGGCCCGAAGCCTCCACCCCCTCCTCCCGGTGAACCACCCCAAGAGGAAGAAGAGGAGAATCGCCAGGCTCGTTCCTTGATCGGGCAGAAACCACCCCAAGGAGGCCCGAAGCCTCCTCCCCCTCCTCCCGCTGAACCACCCCAAGAGGAAGAAGAGGAGAATCGCCAGGCTCGTTCCTTGATCGGGCAGAAACCACCCCAAGGAGGCCCGAAGCCTCCTCCCCCACCTCCTGCTGAACCACCCCAAGAGGAAGAAGAGGAGAACCGCCAGGGTCGTTCCTTGATCGGGCAGAAACCACCCCAAGGAGGCCCGAAGCCTCCACCCCCTCCTCCCGCTGAACCACCCCAAGAGGAAGAAGAGGAGAATCGCCAGGCTCGTTCCTTGATCGGGCAGAAACCACCCCAAGGAGGCCCGAAGCCTCCTCCCCCACCTCCCGCTGAACCACCCCAAGAGGAAGAAGAGGAGAATCGCCAGGCTCGTTCCTTGAACAAGAAGAAACCACCCCAAGGAGGCCCGAAGCCACCTCCCCCGCAGGAAGAAGAGGAGAATCGCCAGGCTCGTTCCTTGAACAAGAAGAAACCACCCCAAGGAGGCCCTAAGCCACCTCCCCCGCAGGAAGAAGAGGAGAATCGCCAGGCTCGTTCCTTGATCGGGCAGAAACCACCCCAAGGAGGCCCGAAGCCACCTCCCCCTCCTCCTGCTGAACCACCCCAACAGGAAGAAGAGGAGAATCGCCAGGCTCGTTCCTTGAACAAGAAGAAACCACCCCAAGGCGGCCCGAAGCCACCTCCCCCGCAGGAAGAAGAGGAGAATCGCCAGGCTCGTTCCTTGAACAAGAAGAAACCACCCCAAGGCGGCCCGAAGCCACCACCCCCGCAGGAAGAAGAGGAGAATCGCCAGGCTCGTTCCTTGAACAGGCAGGGACCACCTCCACAAGGAGGCCCGCAGCCTCCTCGCCCTGGACCACCCCAGTAATCTGGAATTCCATGGCAGGTACGTTCCAAATGAGCCCTCCAGTATATATCCCAGTTCCTACATTTCTCTGAACTTAGTGTGACAGCAAATGAACTGGAAACTTGTGAAAATTACATAGTCACTAATAAATTACGTAGACCCCGTTTTTATAAACGCCTCTTTAGATACTTCGGGCTAGGGTGGAAATCTTTGAGCTTTTAGAAGTTCTCTGTGGTAATTCTACTTTGAGGATCACTTTCCACAATTTCCACTTTCCAAAGTTTCGTTCGTTTGTGGCAGGAAATGAGTATTTTCCCTTTGATCTTCTGTCTCCTTGCTGAGAAATTAGTGACTTCCCTCTCCCGTCTCCCTCAACCAGTCCTTGCTAATTCCTGCCATTCATCAGGCCTCTCAGATCCAGTACTCCCGCTAAAAATGATCCTTTTGTGATGAACCATTTCGTACTTACATGCAAATCATATGTTACTCTTTGCAACTAATTTCTTAGAACTTTGCCATTGGCCCATAGATATATAGATCTCTTCAGATGTTCTCGTTTTTATTTTTGTTGCTTCATTATCTGTCGTTTTATTTCCCTTCTTTCTTTCTCTTTTTTTCTTTCATTTCTACCTTCCTTCCTTCCGTCTCTCTTACTTCTTTCCATCTTTGTTTCTTTCCTTCTTTCTTGGTTTCTTTTCTTTTCTTTTTTTTAATGACATACTACTCCGCTGTGTGGTCTCAATAATTTCTTTGACCAGTACATTTTCAATGGACATTTAGGCTGGTTTCAGTTTTCACTCTTATAATATAGGTTGAACTGACCATCCTTAGAAGTTTATCACTCAAACATTTGCAAGAGCAATGAAAAGAGAAAGTAAGAGCAGATTTTCTTCCCTTCATCTTTTTTTTTTTTTTGTGGGTACCGGGGGGTCGACCTCAGGACCTCGCACGCCAGCAGGCGCCCGTGCCGCTGAGCGATATCACCGGCCCCTTTTTCGTATGTGGGTTCCGGGAGTCGAACTCGGGCCCTGGCGCTTGCCGGGCAGGCGCTTAAGCCGCTGAGCCATCTCACCGGCCCTCTTCCCTTCATCTTACAAGCAACAAGTTAGAGGCCATTATCTGCTAGGAGCCTAAGAAGAGTGAACAAAAGGAATTTGGTAGGAAGGAAGGGAGGGGGAGGAAAGAGGGAGAGGGGCTGTGCTTCCACCCATCTGGCTTCAGTGAGCCCAGCAAGGGATGAGAAACCTCCTGCCATGGCTGGCTTAACTATAACCTTTCTTGTGCATTTGTTTGTTTGTTTGTTTGTTTGTTTCTTTCAGATAAGGAATGAGAAGATGATGTCTTGAAGATAGCAGTGCCTTTGGAACAATGTCATCAGAACCATATCTTCAATATCCCAATAAAATGATCAGCATGCAATTCTTGTCTGCCATCTCTCTCTCTGTCTCTCTGGGTATGGGGTAGTGTGGATTTTGAGGGCCAGGGACACAAAATGGGAACACCAGGACCCCTTCTTGCAGGTTCTTCCAGTGAGTTTCCCTCCCTCTTGATCGGCAAGCCAGCTGCCCCATTAAAGGCTTCCCAGATTCCATAAGACACATGCAAGTTTTAGTTACTATCACATGAGTTGCTAAATTTCTAGTAATTTTCGGGAAACAAGGAAAATATAAGAAATGTGAGAAAGTTTCTGAAACTGAGGAATCCTTCCCATATCCAAAGAGTATAGATCCTGGTGTCTAGGGAAAATCAGGTCACTCTAGGCCTCTTCTCCCTAGAACAATGTACACTCATTGCTCAGTCCTGGCCCTCCCTACTTCCTCTACTATGGTTTGTTAAATTCCCATAGATTTCACAAAAGAGGCAGCTTGGTGGATTTGAAGAGGCAAGGAAGGTCGTTCATGCTTGGGTTTAAGCCCTACCTCCTGTTTCTCATGCTAGCTCCGGACTCTTAGCAAATGACTTAGTACGCTCAGAGCCTCCATTTTCTCATCCATGAAATGAAGATAACACTAGTGATTCCCTTAAAAGATGAAGATTAAAGAGATAACAAACATAAAAGACATAGCAGAACTATGCCTTCACAACTTCCTCCTAATCGTTTTAGGAAAGAACAGTAGACAAAAACTGTAAAAAATTCAATCGTTCCAAATTTAAAATTTTAAGATTGCTTTCCCTAATACCAAATTATTACTGAACTACATAAGCACCAAATTATAATACTGAATTCTAATCTCTGATAGTATTTCTTCCAAATGTGAAAAAGTGTCACTTAGTTTATATTTTTCTTCATTTCTGTCTTAGCAGTCTCATCATTTAAGAAAACGTATTAGTGTCTTTTGAAAGTGAGTATGTACAAATCTGTTGTCTATATTGGTAGACATTTAATACAGAAGTTTAATTGATGACAAGTAGCAATTGAAACCCAAGTCCTCCTTTACTTCGACCAGAGCAGAAATCGGTCGCTAGAGTGAAGTACTGCACACATACCTCAGAGTTGGTCCATTTGTCCCTCAGAATAACCTACTCAGAATGATAAAACAGAATATTATGATTTATAACATTCAGTTCTCGGTTCTTAGAGTATATTAAAAGGGTGTAGGTAATAGTATAAGAGTTCTCATAATTCTAATTAAGAAAACAGAACCATACCCAGTGCAGAATTGAGAAGGAGAAATTTACTATAGATGCTTGGATGTCATAAAGAATAGGGCAATATATAATATTCTACGTTGATGTAATGATTCAATGAAAATGACATAACTGTAAAATCATGTAAAATAATAAATTTCACCCAAGAATCTTAAGAAACGTTGAACCAAATATTATCCTTTGGAGAAATGGAAGAAGTTGATAAGAAACGGCCTTTGGCCACCTCTCATTATCACCTCGAAATCAGTGGACGTAGCATATTTTACTATCTAATTATTCTGCTTTTGTTATTATTTTGTTTGTTTGTTCTTTTGAGGCACGGTCCTGCTACATCATTCAGGCTGGCCTTGAACTCACTGTGTAGCCCAAGCTGGCTTGAACTCATAGCGATCCTCCTGCTCAGCTTCCTGAGTGCTTGCATTACAGGCATGTGCCACCACGCCTGCCTGGTTTCTTACATCATTAATAAACACATATTGTTTCTAATATTAATTTTTTCCACATCCAGGCAAGCTTACCAAGTTCATGAATTCATTCTATGAAGTTCTTAAAACAAAATATGTAAGATTCAAAGCTATTCCATTAGTTAAATCATCTGTGAACAAGTGAACACTGTGCTGAGCGAACAATACAGGGGATGCCAGGATGGATGGTTCCAGGTCAGGAAATTGCCCCACCCCACCCATGGCCTCAAACATCTCACTGAGATGCTCAAAGAAGTTAGAGAAGAATGAGTCAACGTAATCGCCACCGGGTCCCAAACTCACACACACTAGTCCTGGACAGCTCGTTACCTCTTGCGGTAGGTGGAGCTCCCTCTTTCTATATTTACATTCACACTTGATTCCACACCGCATTGCTGAATCAAGGATTTTGCTTCTGTAATTATGTCCCTTGTGTCCTCTGCAGCTTCATGTTCTTCTTGTCTGAGGGATAAATCCAATCAGCACAGAACTCCCGCACTGCCTCCCATTTTTACAGATCTTTTCCTAAACCTTTAATACTGCTCTATCACACTACTTTTCTGCCACCTTTACTGCAAAGTCCATGGGAAGCAGAGCTGTAGTTGTTACTTTCCGACTCCTCAGCTCCCATTTTCTCTA
This sequence comes from Erethizon dorsatum, assembly GCA_028451465.1. Classification (NCBI taxonomy): domain Eukaryota; kingdom Metazoa; phylum Chordata; class Mammalia; order Rodentia; family Erethizontidae; genus Erethizon; species Erethizon dorsatum. The sequence goes on from CM051831.1 coordinate 25,579,121, forward strand.
CATAGACTCGAGGCTTTTGTCCTCACCCATCCCTAGGTTTCATTCCATAAAAAACCGAAATATGTTGGTATCTTAGCCACTTTCGCGTTGCTGAGATACAGTACCCAACACCCGCCATTGAAAGGAGAAGAGTTTTATTTGGGCTCACGCTTTCGGTCCATGGTCGGCTGGCTCCAAGGCAGAAACGCCATGGTGGAAGTGCTTGCCACAGGGCAGAGCTGTTCTCGTCATGGTGACCGAGAAGCAGAGTGAAAGGAGAAGCTGAGGAGGGAGATACACCCTTCCCGTTATGCCCTGAGTGGCGACACTGCCTCTTCTGACCAGGCTGCACTTCCTAGAAGCATACTGGCCACCTTCCAAGCTCGTGAGTCTTTGGATACCATTTTAGATGTCATGTGACAAAGGCCCTACATGATTGGACCCCTGCCCATCACTGAGTGTGTAGGCTTCTCCATACTTACCACCCTCCACTGGCCTTAATTGTCCTCTGGCAATGTACTAGGCTCGTTCCTATGTGAGGAATTTGTTCCTCTGTTGGATTCAGAGTGCTCAGCGATCCCACCACTCAACACCTACAGCCAAGAGAGAGGGAAATCTTCCTACTGCTCTAGCTCGTGGCAGACCTTGGCATCGTCCATGTGGCACTGCTTTTAGGTGCATGCAGAATGCAAGAGTTGTTGGGCCAGAAAGGCTTACCCAGATTTCAGAAGAAGGCCTGGAGGCCAGGCAGTGCGCCCCTGAGTGGGTGGTGTGTGAAGCTGTAGGTGTGGAGCCAAAGGTGCACTGGCGACCCCAGAAGTTTAGAGAAAGTGGATCACCTGAGGAAAAGTACAAGGATGGAGCACACCCCGGTGAGAAGCTGTGGGAGCTACCACCACTGGCAGTGCTGTAGGAGCAGAGCCCTCAAGCCCTTGGGCATTTGCATCTTGGCACAAATTACCTTGGACGGTGCACGTGGAACTACAGGACTTCATGTTTGCCCTGCTGGATTTTGGTCTTGCTTTGGTCACGTTCCTCTGCATGCCCCTATTTGTAACTTTTGGAATGGAAATGTCTATCTTGTGCCATTGAATGTTGGAAGTGTTTAGCCTTCTTTTCATTGGTACAGGGGCTCACAGCTAAGAGTTTGCTTTAAATCTCAGAGGAGACTTGGGACTTGGACTTTTCAGCAGTACTGAAAATGTTAGAAATTTGACAACTCCCAGAGTTGGACTAAATGCCTTCAGGTAGAGGAGTGTATTTGGGGGGCAGAATGTTATGGTTTGTGCCTAGATGCCTCCCCCAAAGCCTCTTGCAGTCATGTGGGTGTGGGCTTTTCAGAGGTGGCTGAATCTAGAGTGTGATGCTGGGATTAAGGGTGTGTGATTACCAAATCAGTTCACCGATTGGTTTGGCACTGCCCTAAGCCTGGTAGCCCAGATAGAGTATAAAAGGGATAGAAAGAAGCTGCTAAGGCCCCTTGCTTGCTTTGCTACCTTCTGCCCACCATGAATTGTTTCTCCTCTGTGATATCACTCTGCCATTCCAAGGTGCCTGTCAGCTGATTATGGACTGACCTCTACAAACTGTGAGCTAAATAAAGCTTTTTTGCCTTAACTTTGGGTGTTGTGTATTTTGTCCCAGCAATGAGAGAAAAGTTACTAAGACACTTAGAGTACCAAAAAGCATGTTTCCTGAAAGGAAAAATAGACAAGTTAGATCTTATTAAAATTTACAAATCAGTGTGGCATGGTAGCTCATGACTGTAGAATTCCAGCACTCTGGAATTCTATGGCAGAAAGATTGCAAATTTAAGCCCAGTCTGGAAAACTTAATCATTTAGCAAGATCCATTCTCTAATGAAATATATATATATATATCTGGGAATGTACCCAGTGTGAAGGCTCTTCATTCGAACCCAGCACTATAAAAATATTTAAAATTTCTTCTGTGAAAAACAATCAAGAGACAAGCCACAACTGAGGGAAAATGTCTGCAAAACACTTAGCTGACAAAGGATTACTATCTCAAATATACGAAGAATTTTTAAACTCAAAAAGAAAATGAGGGGGTGAGATAGCTCAACAGCATACACGCCTGCCCGGCAAGCACGCGGTCCTGAGTTCGACTCCCGGAACCCACACAAAGGAAAAAAGGGCTGGTGATATTGCTCAGAGGCACAAGCACTTGCTGTCATGTGCGAGGTCCTGAGGTCGATTCCTGGTACCCACATTAAAAAGAAAAGAAAAGAAAAGAAAACGTATAGTACAGTGTAAAACTGGGCAAAAGACTTGAACAGATACCTTATCCAAAAAGATGTACAGATGGCCGTTAGCACATGGACAATACTTCCTCTCATATGCCCGTAGGGAAATGCAAACTTCAAAATCAGTAAGAACCTACCACATACCTATTGAAATGGACAGAATCTAGAAGATTCACAACACTAAATGCTGCTGAGGAGGCTATGGAGCACCTTCACAGTGCAGAAACCTGACAAACGCTGTCTCAGAGGCGTGATCCCTAAAGTGTGACCACCGATGGAACAGAATCGGGAACTCAGAATGAAATCCATGCAAATGATTTTTTTTTTTTTTTTTTGGTGGGTACCGGGGGTCGAACTCAGGATCTCGCGCGCCAGCAGGTGCCCGTGCTGCTGAGCGATATCACCTGCCCAGCAAATGATTTTTCACAGAAGTGCCAAGAATACACATTGGAGAAATACAATTCTCTTTGAGAAAGGGTACTGAGAAAACTGGACCTCCATGTAAAGAAGAAAGACACTAGAATCCTTCTCTCTCACCACATGCAAAAATCAACTCAAAACAGGTTAAAGACTTAAATATAAGACATGAAACTACTAGAAGATAACACAGAGGAAATGCTCCATGACATTGGTGTAAGCAATGATTTTTTGCCTATGATGTCAAAAGCAAAATCTATGAAACCAAAGACAGATAACAGTTGCATCAATTTAAAACTTCTGTGCAGCAAAGGAACAATCGACCAAGTGAAGAGGCAATTTTTAGGGTGGAAGAAAATATTTCCAAACTGTACATGTGATAAGAGGTTAATTCCCCATATTTATAAAGAACTCAAAACAACTCAGTAGCAGGAAAACCAATAATCTTGGTTTCAAATGGGCTGAGGGACATGGTGGTAGATGTCTGTAGTCTCCACCCTGGGAGGCTGAGGTCGAAGGATTGCAAGTTGAAGCCCAACTTGGGAAACTTAGGGAGACTCTGTCCCCCCAAAATTAAATAAAACAAAATTATAAAGGTTGAGGATGTATCTCAATGTGAAGGCCCTAGGTTCAATCCCCATTACTGCAAAAAGAAAGAGGAGTGGTTCTGAGTAGACTAATTTCTCAGAAAAAGGCATAGAAAGGACCAATAGGTTTATAAAAAAATTCTCAACGTCAGCAATTGTTCAGTGAAATATTAAAGCACAATGAGATGTAAGGTTATATCAATTAGATTGGCTATTATCAAAAAGATGAATCATAAGAAGTGCTGGTGAGAATTTGGAAGAAGGTGAACCCTTATATATACTGTTGTTGTTACTGTTGTAAATTAGTATAGCCATTATGAAAAACAATATGAAGTTTCCTCAAAATATCCACCAATCCCATTACTGGGTAGATATCCAAGAAAAATAATAAATAGTAGTATGTCAAAGAGATGCCTTCCTCCCTATGTATTGAAACAACATTTGCTGTAGTGCTCGGTAGTTCTTTGACGTAGTCCAACACAAATTGGGACGAAGAGTGACAACAAGAAAATACCTAGGAAAATGTAGGATATGGTCTACGTATTCACTGGTCAAAATTGAAAATAGAATGACATAAGGAGAACATATGCAAAAATATGAAATTCAATTAATCTCAAAAATTTTATTATTGGTGGTGGTGTTGATATTATTATTCATCTCTTGTATTATCTTGTATATGTTTTAATTTTCCAAAGAGTTTATATTTCTTCAGACATAAAAAGTATTGTACATGCAAAGTAATGACACTCATATAATATCTAATGGTGTGCACTATTTCTTTGAGTAAATAACAAAAAGTTGATACAAGGTTGTAAGTGAGAATCAGTCACTTGAAAATGTGTATGTCTTTTGCTGTCCTAGAATTTGAACCTCATTGCTTATTTTAAGGAAATATTTTAACTTTCTAGTTTTCGGTGAGTTCAAGGACACCACAGTGATCACATGGTTTAACGGAGGACATTAAGAGCTTCAAGGTCCAAAATACATCAGATATGCAATCAGATGACTACTTTTCTTGGCCTTAGATACTTGTCACTTCTGCAGCCTCTCTACATATGTCTGAGCCCAGGTTCTAATGTCATCTTTCCCCAACAAGTAAATGTCATGCTCTGGAAAATCCCTTGTTTCTTAGAGTTGACTGTAACCATCATTGGCAGTAGGACTTTCCTCTCACCTGCTTTAACATTTAAACTTAATCTTAACTGGCATATCCAAGTTTGAAGTATAAAGATACTTCTGTTTTCATTCTTTAGCTTTATTGAGTTCTGTGTGCACCGTTTCATGCAAAAGTTTCACATTCATAAGTTTAGAATCTCAGATAGGAGACTTAAACTATTGTCTGTGCCCTTCTCATTATTAGTGCTTTCCTAGAAATCATTTAAAGATGAATCTTTTCAGTAAGCCCTCTCACAATTTCAATTCCCTTCCCAAATTCCATTCCCTATCGTACTAGGAGTAGTAGAAATGTTGGCGAGCAATCCTTTCTGTTTGTCTTGCACCATCCACTGATGGGCATGAAAGAAGCAATAATCTCAGAGTGTCGGCACCCCGTTCTGTGCATCAGTTACATATCATTTCAAATAATTTTCCAAAATACTTATGATCTTTGTCTGCAAAACAATTGCCTTCATCTTCTGACTATTAATTTATGTATCTAGGAACTGTACTCCCTCTAAGGTGTCAGGACAGAAAAGGCATAGTAATAATTACAGCAGGAGGCAAAGTGTTGAAATTGATGTGTAGAATCTCCAAAATGCAATTTATCCCCATCTTCGTCACATTTTCTAGAGGAGTACATCCCACTGCTGGCACAAACTGAGCTCCCCGCATGGATGTTAGGACCACTCTTACCTCCTCTACCATCTTTTCCTATATATAACTTTGACTAAGTGTTTCCTTTCCTCATGTTTCTTTATTAATCTATATGTTTTCTAGCTTCAGGAATTCTTCATAAACGTCTAATCCACAGTTATTATTCAGTTATTTCTCATATACATGAATTCATTCTTTGCAAGTGTTTTCTATCACTTCAGAGAATTGGAATCAAAGGTAATATAAAGCAATGGGTTCAATTCACTTTCTTGATCAGATCTAGTGTATGACAATTTAATTATATTTAAAATTCGAAGATTATCAAAGTTATTTTCCATTTCCCATTTAAAAAAATCAATGTCAATCAGTATGTTGGCATTTATATTTGGTTATACGTTATGATGTCTATAATGAATGCTTCTGCTTATGTAAATATTTTATTGTCAGGATAATGATAGCTTTAAGAAAAGAGATATGAAATTTTCCACTTTATGCTAAAAGCAGTTTATATATCATAATAAATTTCTATTCTTTAAAATTAAAAAAACACTTGGCTTTAATTATCTTTTGAACATAGGTAACATTTTAGCAAATTTCTCAGTTACATCTATGGATGGTTGTTGATCCATTCATTCATATACTCATTACTCAAGAGCATTAATTTTATCCGATTATAATATGTTTCTCAATTATGGTTTCTTCTCTAATTGAGTTAGCTTATTGCTTTATTCATGTGTTTGTTGCAAAGAATAGTTTTGATTTTGTTTAAAATTATATCTTTTTGCTTTGTTTTGTTTAATGCACTATTAGGGATTGAACCCAGGGACTTCACAGGGTCTCTTATGTCACTAAATTGCCCATGCTGGGCTCAAACTTGAGATCCTCTGCCTTTGTTCCTCATAGTACTGAAACTACAGGCATGAGCTACCACAACCGGCTTCTGTTTTTATTTGTATCCATATTTCTGCCTATGTTTTAGGTTTATTTTCTTCTTTTCTGCTATTTGAGTTTAATGTTCATTTCACTTATGTTCCTAATCTTTCATTTAATAAGAAATTCTACTTCATGAACTTTATAAGTAAAATATTGGCTGAATCCATGGGTTTTAGCATATAGAATTTGCATTTTGATAAATTTCTGAAAGTCTGTGATTCCAGATTTGATTATTTTAACCCAGGATTTTCTAAGAAGTCTTTTGCCTTTATTTGCAAGTTGTTAGAAGTCTTTGTCAATAATTAATCACTAAATTCCAAATTGTATGTGACAGTGAGTAGGAGAGCAGCTTACAGACATTCTTTTTCAGAATTTACAGTTTTCTTGATAATCATAGAGTGGGGTTCTCTATGCTTAAAGTGTACTCAAATACTCCCACTGTGTTTTTGTTTCTGTTTCTGGGTTTTCTTTTTTTTTCTTTGTTTGTCTTGTGTCTTTTGAGTCAGGTTCTCCGAATATAGTTCAGACTGGGCTTGAACTTACTCTGTAGGCCAGCCTGACCTCAAACTCATGGCAATTCTTCTGCTTCGGCGTCCGTAGTGCTGGGACTGTCGGCGTGTGCCACCACACCCCGCTTCAGTGCTTTTTCAAAACATCCAGAGCTAACTCCATAGTTTTGGATTTGGTATGTCTTCACTAGAACCCAGAAGAGTTCATTTTTAATAAATAGCTCGGTGATTCTGATGAAGTTGATGTACAAACAGTGTTAAAGAATACGGTAATACATGTCAGTGCTAGTAGCATTTCCATACATGTTGGAGAAAGTGGCTCAACTTCTTTGGGAAATTTTACTGGATACCTGAACATATAGAGAAGTTGTAGTGTTTGTTACCTAGAACATCTAATAGACTTTATATCTACAGCACTGTAACAAAGATTGTGAAATGTATATGATGCAATTGTGATATTGGACTGTTTCTGCCTATTTCTCCAAAAACTGTTTAAATATAATTTTTATTGATTCTGAGGTATTTACTTTTTATTGCATCTCTGAAATCATCATCTCACAATTCTTTTGGCCAAATTGATCATTGCTTATGCATATACCAAACTTAGAAATACTAGCTTTAAAACCTATAGAGTGATTCTCAATGGCCTTTGGAAAAAAGTCTCAAGAACAATGGGAAAGCACTCTTTTAGATCCTGGGCAGCATAGAGTTGTAAGTGTAATGAAACAAATATGTTCGTTCATATCCCTGAGATTGGTGTCAAAGGATGGCTAACAATACAATTGTAGCACCAGTTTAAAACACTGAAAACAGCTTTTGTTTAAGGTAGTTTTTAAACTTGTTGAACCACAAGCACATTTAAGAAAGAACCGCTACCAGGATTGCCATTCTTGCCTAAGAGCACACTCCCCAGCTATCAGTACAATTCAGGCTAGACAACCCCCATCAACACAGAAGATTCCCTGAGTTTTAACAAACATTAGAGAAATCAGATCAATGAGTTTCTAAGCTCAAAAATAAACCCACCTCCACACCACCACCAACCCCAGAAAACAGATGTGAAAAGAGACAAAGAAAGAACCTTTAAATAAAGTTATATCCACTGAAAACTAAGTTTAGAAAAGCAGTCTGCCAAAATCCATCAAATCATTGATAATAAATTTGATGAATGCACAAAACTTGAATTAGTTAGAGACTGTGTTATGGTATTTCTCAGAATTAATTGCAAAAAAGCATTGAGAAAATCAAAGAAAAATACTCTAGAGAGAGAATAGCGATTCTCAATTTCCAGTAACCATCTAACAAATTTTCCTAAGTAAATAAACAAACAAGTAATAAATATCCCAAAATCATCAATAACATAATAGAAGAAAATTTTTCTAATGTGAAAATGATTGTAAATTCATTTGCAACTAAGTGTTGAAGGAAATAATGTTTGAAAGAGTCCCAGAAAGATCTTGGAGAGATTTCTGAATTAAAATATGAAGAGAAAATTAAGAAAGCCTCAAAAACATAAAATAACAAACCAATGTTAAATATCGCTAACAAATGCAAGAACAGCATATTGATAATTCACGTCACCTGAAATGTTGGTAACTAAAAGGTAATAAACTGATTTTTTTCAAAGTCCGGAGGGTAAATTAATGGAGTAACAGTTCTGACATTGAAATGTGAAAATAAAGAAATTTTGAAATTGCAATATATTTTTAAATTGTATGCTCAAACAAACATAAAAAGAACCAAGAAATAGTAATACAGAAAACAAGAAGTCAAAATAATGTCTCAATAATTACTATTAAAACAACTATAGTTCGTTTTATTACTACATGTTTGCAATACATAATGACCACATTCATCATGGAGAATTTGTACATGTACATAACACATCTTAATTTTTTTTTTGATCCTCTTCCCCTCTCCTCTCTCGGCATTCTTTGTCTCCCTATTTGCAAAAGCTCTATTTCCATTTTATCCCTTCAATTTTTATTCCATTAAATCTTTTTCTCTTCCTTCCCTCCCACCCGCAATCTCTTGTTTCCTTTTCCATTTGAAAAAGTTCTTTCTACTTCCTAATCCCTATCCTCTATTTTTCTTTTTATAGAATAACTATAATTCTTGTGGAAATTATTTCCAAGGCTGTGACGATAAAAAATTTAACCAGATAAAATTCTGAGTTAATCAAATATGTAATTGAAGTGGTGTAGCAGAGGAAGAGAGAAAAATCACCATCTAAAATTAGTTGTAGTTTAAGAGGGAGAACTTAATAGATAGTCATTAATTATCAATATTAAGAGAAAAAATACAACAATATTAACCGGGCATGTCGTTTATGAGCTTTTAAAAAGTTAACGAAACTTAAATTTCTATCACATAAAGTAAGAAAATAAATTCTAGATAGTAGAAATTAATGAAGTCAGTATTTATATCAACAAAAACTAAGGAAAAGTAAACAGCAAATCTATCACTCAGGAAGCAAAAGTTTAAGTACATAACTAATAAGTATTTAAAATGCATTTCCTTACGTTGTGTTTAAAGATCTAGTCATAGGGTGAGATACGCTCAGACACGGTCTGTGTTAGTAAAGCCGCAGCACTCTGAATTAATCCACGAGTAAGGTTTTGAGAGAGGACTGCACTCCATACTGAGCCTGTTAATTCTTAGTACGCTACCTCTCAGTAGCTACAGGAAAGACTTTGCTTAAATCCCTGGACTCATGCCTGATTATTATTAAAATGTCTTAAAAATTATCGAATGCATCAGTCAACAAATTGTACTGCAAATGAAAAGATAAAAACAAAAAAGAAAGTGGAGTAGAGTGAGTGCCGATTTCCAGATTTCTAGGAGTCATAAACTTGTGTTATGCTAAGCTACAAAATTGTCCTCTGCAACAGCTTAACCTTGACCTTTGTCCTTGGCTGGAAGCTCACATGACTCCCCCTTGTCTGGTGCTCTTTTTGTTTTATCTGAAATACTGTTTCTGATACTTACTCTGTTATGGTACATTGCCAACCTCTATTCATTTCCATTACTGAAAGAACTTGTGAAAATTTCCTGGGTTAATTAACACTTTTACAGCGGACATAATGAAAATAGTTCTTTTCTTTAAGGCACATTGCAGTTGCTGACTTCAGATAGAGAACGAGAATGTGCAGCTCTTCGTCTGGTTTGAAATGATGGAAAATGAGACTCTATCGAAACGGTTCTTTACAATGCAGCTCACGTAGCTGGAAGAGAGGATCTAGGGAACGTTGCTTCGGAATGAGATCAGTGCTCAGTCCCAGTAGTCTAGACTCCACCCTCTGTTCACAAATGCTAAGTTGGAGGCTTTGGAACAGACTGGCTCACAGTGTCACCTTGGATTGAACTAGCACTGACTAAAACATACATATTGTCTAGATTGCTACTAGTAATTAATATCTAAATCTAGCGTAGAATTTCATACATAGTTGGATAACAAAATCTTGCCTCACGCCATTAAAAATAGATTCCACATAGGGGAGAATTAGTGGAATTAAGTATTAATCTCAACAAAATAGAACGAGAACAACAGAAAAAACAGGGTATTTCAAATTCTGGTTTTTGTATTTACCAAATTTAATAGAATTTTCAGGTTGAAATCCTCAAGTTGATAAATATATTCTCTATTCTCAAAACAGACATGTACTTAACTTACTTTGCTTGAGTCTTCATGAAATTATTGTACATCCCACTGATTACAATCTTCTATACTAAGCTACCATATCATTTATATAAGAAAAACTCCTAACATATTACCCGACTCAAAGCCATTTATCTGAACATATATGCTTTATGCTTCCCTTTCTCACCTAGTGTATCTCAAAGATTGTTCATATTGATAATGATACAGAGAAAAAAATGAAAACACACACATTGTGGTGTATTAAATAATAGATATTTATATCAGGGCTATTAAGCAGTTAATAATTTATCATTACTAATTTTATGTTCTTTATACATCTAAAGTGCCAACTGTATGAGTTTTTCTCTCTTAAATTTTATATCAAATAAAATAAAATAGCATTGTTAAACCCCTGAATTAAAAACTTTAGTGCCCTGGGAAACACCCCCGGAAGTATTAAGAAGTTAAAGGTCATTATACATTTGGCTTATACTCAAATTGATTAGATAAATTACTTATAAGTATACATATAATATATATAAAATATGTATAACAGGAAAAAATTGGAAAGTGAACGTGGTAAATTATTTAAAATTGTATTCATGTAACATTTCTCTAAATGAGAACTTATTTCAAAATGTGAAATTTTTAGTTTTAAATTCTTGTGGCCCAAGGCACATTTTATTTTAAATAAGTGAGACTATGTTGAGTTGTGATCTTTACAAGTTGTTTTATTTTTAACATCAAAGGTGACTGCAATAAGTAGCTTAGTTTACAAGAAGCGTACTAAAGATGTCCTTAAGCATAAAAAAGAATAGTTCACTCCCTCTCATTATATGTCACTCTGGTTTACTGTTGTACCACCAAACACTATTCATTTGTGAAACAAAAAGAGGCTCCCAAACAGGCAGAAAATGACTCTTCTCAATGTTGCATCCAGTCCCTCAGTTTACAGGAGGCTCAAATGCATGGAATTTCACAGAAATGCCCTACTTGTTTCACAAAGTATGTGCTTCTGTCTCACTGAATGAAGCCCAGTAAATTTTGTTTCTGGCAGAAATATCTCAGTGTTTATATTCTGCAATAGCAAGTTACCCACCAGGACCATTTTTGGTTGCAAAAGAAGAAAACACTAAAATTAGCTTAAGTGAAACAAGAAAATGGACGATGCAAGCCACTGGCTATTATCGTGAGGACCCAGCATCTCAAAGATGTCACCAAACTCTTTTTTATTCTCTCTACTCCAACTGGAGGCCAGAATGACTGTCGGCAGCCCCGTATTTCCATCCACTCCTCTTACTAACTCATTCATTCGGCAAAAACTTGGATAACGCTGGCTGGATCGACTTTAATCACGTGGCAATTCTTCAACCTGTCACTATCGGAGAGGTGGGTACAATAATGGGCCTAGCCAGGATCATATCCCAACACCAGGGCCGGCAGTTTGGACAGCTATGATTAGATGCTTTAGTGGGACTCCAGGGACTGAAGTAGTTTTTCCTAAGAAAGGCATACTTTCTTAATGGAAAAACAGAAAATACACCTCTCCTATGTTTTCTTTCATTTCTTTTAGTAGTACATCATTGAAATTCACACAGTTTACAGTCATCTTGGGGAGTGGTTACATGCATATACTACAACTTGATTCTTTTTTTTTTTTTAAATCTCATTCCCCTTCCCTCTCCCTGCCAGCCTCTCCCTCCCTCCTCCTGCCATTCCCCTATCCAGCTTTTCACTCTTGTTGATATTATTATTCATAGCTCCTCTTATGGCATATAATGTTTACATTAACTGAGGTGATTAGGTTCCTGTACAGGGCATGTCTTTATCTTATGTCCCTTTCCCCTCCTTAACACTCATCCTTGTTTCCTTGGGCCGTTTCCCTTTTGCAAGAGATCTATCCCCCGTCCCCTTATCTCCATCCGTTAGTATTCTCTATGTTCATATTCAAATGACAGATATCATGTGGTATTTAAACATGCGTGTCTGGTTTATTTCACTCAATAGTATATTTTCCAGGATCATCCTGTAACATTGATCATCTTCCATATTCTTCCTTTCTCTTACGTTGTGTTATTCAGTTTTGGATGTCAGAGGTTCTGAAAGCTTTTGCTGATGTTTTCATCTTTCCTGTAACTTCCTTGTCTCAAAAATGTCTGGCTTTATTATCATATCTCCAACTTCTCTATCACCAAATATGCAATGGGTCTGATATCAGGAGCACGAATATAAAGTATTTGAAGTACGGTATATGGTTTCTGTTACTTCTGCGTTACATATTTTGGATTTAAAATTCTTTAATATGCATCTCTGCACATCACTAACAGTCTCCCATTGGAATAAACTGGTTAATCCTATATCCACTCATTTAGTGAAATAAATAATAATCTCTCCCTGGGTTGACACTATCTGCCATGCATAACAAAACCCCACCCAGTTACCTCCGTTACAGTGACTAATAATACAACCAGATGAAGAAATAGTTATGTTCACATTAACACAAGAGCTTTTGTTTTCTTTCCTTTTCTTTTTTTTTTTTTTTTTTGTGGGTACCAGGGGTCGAACTCAGGACCTCATGCACCAGCGGGCACCTGTGCTGATGAAGAATATCACACTTTTTGTTGTATGTGGATACCGGGAGTCGAACTCAGGACCTTGCGCTTGCCAGGCAGGCACTTATGCCGCTGAGCTATTTCACTGACACAACAAAAGCTTTTCTTTGCATCTCTTGCAGGGTTGTTACTTTGAAAGACCCAAGATAATAACAGGAAGTATATTGTTGCTTGGTTATTTATTGCTAATCAAAATATACCATCTGCAAACATCATCTGTTTCTTTACAATTTCTGTGGGTTAGGCATACAAGTGTGCTTCAGTGGCTGATTATTACTCAGAGTTTCTAATGAGTTTGTCCTGAAGCTTCTAGCCAGGACTGCAGTCAAAGGAGAGAGATATACATCCAATGTCACTCATGCTTGTTGGAAGTGACCACTGGTCCTTACCACATAGACACATTCATAAGCTGACCATCCTTAAATCATTGCCACTAGTGTCACTCTCCCCAAGGAGACCTACTACAGATCAAGTTGCAATTCGAGAGAGAGCAAGAAAGCACATGCACAGTAGAAGTCAGGGTCTTTTGGCAACTAATATCACAAATGGCATCCTATCCCTTTCACTTGAATGGGAGTCCATCCCACAGCCCACAGCTTTAGAGGAGGAGGAGCAAATAATGTGCTTTCCAACCACTAGAGAAGCATGGACTTTCCTCATGTGAAAGTACATTGTGTTTCTCTGACAGCATCACAAAAAGCTTGCCTTAGTGGCATTACCTCATTTCTAGATATCTTTTAGAAAAAAGATGGAACCAGAGTGACCTTGAGGGAGAATTGTAAATATCCCTCGCATGCCCACACTGATGGGACTGGACCTGCCCCTGACTCCTTTTAGGTTGGCAGTTACTACTGAGAAGATGACACTTTTAAGCAGGCAGCTAAAGCTTGAGATGATCTAGTCTACAGGGCATAAGGAGAGTCAGACAGATGGCTAACTTTTCTGAAGAGACATGGGATCCTCCAGGGGACCAAGTGAAGACTATGTAGTAAAGACAACTGTGAGCACTGTGGAGAATGATGGGAACTGTTCTTGGAGGAGCGTTCTCTCCAAAGAACTAAGATTTCCAGTTAGGTTAAAGTTATCTCTGATCCTCAAATCTATACAACTGTTCATCAGATGGTCTTTCAGATTTAAAAAACATTCCACCCTAATATTCCATTTATTTATTTTTATTTTTTATTTTTTTGTGGGTACCAGGGGGACGACCTCAGGACCTCGCGCGCCAACAGGCACCCGTGCCACTGAGCGATATCACCGGCCCCTTTTTCGTATGTGGGTTCCGGGAGTCGAACTCGGGCCCTCGCGCTTGCAAGGCAGGCGCTTACGCTGCTGAGCCATCTCACCGGCCCTAATATTCCATTTAGCTTGCCTTTAATATAGTGGAGACGCAGAAAATAACCAGAGGTATTCAAATTTGCTTCAGATATTTTGTGGTACCCTCCATTTGTTGTGCTGTTCTCAAGAACTTCAATAATATCTTTGCTTCTCACTCTTTCCTCCTACCATCCCTCTAAATGTGAATCTTCCTCAGAGTAGAGCTCTCCTCATGAAGCATCCCAAGCACTTCAAGCTTCAAATTCCCTCTCCCCTGAACTTTTAGTCCCCTTGAATTTCCCCTTACTCTACATCGCATCAGTTCTGATATCTGCAATTCTCACTAATTCTGTTGTTTGAGCTCATCGCCTAAACTCCCCCTTGCATCTAACTTTATATCTCAGATGCAGCCATTAGCTGGACTCATGGATCATGATCCTAATTCTTTCTGTTTAAGAAACTCTGCCATGCAAAAATTACAAGAAGAATCAAATTTTTATTATTGGCCAAGAGCTAGATGATGAGATTTTGTTGGATGCTTGAAAGCAACAGTTTCCTGCCACAGGTAAAAATTCCCTGGGCTTGCGGATAGGAAAGAATGCCTAAGAAGACAGAAATGGAAGTAGATATGACTCTACCCTCTGAAAAAGGGCCACCTATAGCTTAGCCCCATCATATCTGCAGCACCCAGGAATAATAACAGACCCTTAAGTAAAAGTGGAGAAAGAAAAGCAAAACCACATGTGTTTCTGGCTTTCTGCTGAAGCCTTAGGGGGCAGCAAGAACAGCAGAGAAAATATTCTGTCTAGCAGGAAGCCACACAACAGATTTTTAAAGATAGGATATGTTCAGTACCTTAGTTAGAATGATGGCATCACCAATGTATGTTTATGCCCAAATTCATCAAGCTGTATACTGTATAGTTGTGCAAGATTTGTATATCGATTATACTTCATCAAAGGAAAGAAAGAGAGATAAAAGAAAGAAATAAGGAAGACAGGGAAAGAAAGAATAGAAGGAGAAAAGTAATAAGTGTGTGGAGGACGACGAGAAGGGAGGGGAGGAGGGAGAGAAGGAAGGAGGGGGAAAAAACAAAAGAGCCCTATCCTGGTGTTGAAAATAGATGACGACATGGCCTAGAAGATAGCCAAACCAGAAACACAAGTAGTCTTCTCAACAGAGGGACAGAGTAATGGGTACCAGTTTAGTCCAACAATCAAGCACAGGTCCAATCTTGAAAAGTTCAAGCAGTGCCAGTGTGGGACCAACAGCGGAGATCTGTAGGGATAAAATCCAGGAATAGATGATTAATAACAGGCATAGATGACTAATAACACAGCATACCCACATTGTCTTCATAGAATTTACACACAACTGCGGGAAGAAGGTGGGATGTGGATGGGATGCAATGACACGAAAATAACCACGTTTGCATGGAATGGACTAGAACTAAACACAAATAGATGAAGATTCACTTCATACAGAGAAAAATGAAGTGATATTCTTCCACACACCTGGCCTCTGAAATTCACACGCACTGTATAATCAAACCTATGGTGGCATCAGGTGAAATACAGATAGACAGGAAGCCAGGGGGCCTCGGAGCCGGTGGGAGCTAAGAAATAACGCAGTACAGCTAAGGCAGAGAATGCTTCACCCAAAGCTGGAAGAGGGGATAGAACTTAGGCAATAAAGCCAGCTGAAAGAATTTACATATGGAAAGAACAGAATCCACAGAGGATTGAAGTTGGTATAAAGCATGGGTTTATACCATGCTTTACAAAGATTTTTCATGTGACTGCAATGCGGAATGGGATGGGGAGTGGTGAGAGATACAGTGAAGCATTAAACTGGAGTTCCATAATTAAAATCCTTGAGAACTCACTTCCAGTTTCCAGGAAATATCGGGGATGCCGTGAAACGATGAATGACATACAAAGAGGCCCAACAAATCCAGAATAGGGACTATCCTGATGATAATGGCACACTTAGGTGAGTGAATCAGTGAAATGGGAAGAACAGGGGGCGGATTGCATAGTTTGCAGATATTTTTTCTCAGTCTGCAGGTGGTTTCTTCACTCTGTTGCTTCCTTAGCTGTGAAGGAGCTCGTCGGTGTGATGGAATCCCATTTGTCTGTATTTGTTGCCTGTGTTTCTGGGGTCTTATCAAAATAAAGTCATTGCCTAAACCAGTGTCTTTGAATGTCTCTTGCAAGCTTTCCAGAAAGAATTCACACTTTCAGATCTTACAGTTAACTGCGATCCATTTTGAATTGATTTTTATATATGATGATAGACAGGGATCTAGTTTCATTCTTCTGCATGTGCATATGCAGTTGTCTCAGCCTCATTTATTGAAGAGACTTTCTTTTCTTTGATTTTTTTTTTTGGTCATTATATCAAAGACCAGTAGCACTGATTTACTTCTAGAGATTTCTCTTCTCTTCTATTTTGTCCATTTTTGTGCCAGCAACTATCATTTTTATTATGATATCTTTGTAGTATGCTGTGAGATCAGATATTGTGATGATTCTAGCTTTGTTTTTGCTGTTGTCATCGTTGCCCAAGGTCATTGATATTTTGATAGAGCCTGCATTGAATCTGTGGATTGCTTTGGGCAGTACCAACATTTTAACCATGTCAATTCTTAGAATCCATGAAATATGGGATATCTTTCTTTCCACTTCGTGTGATAAGTGTATGTCCACCCTTTTCAATGACTTTCATCAGTGTTTTTTAATTTTCATTGCAAATTGTCCCCTTCTTTGGTTATTTCTAGATATTTCTGTTGTAGCTATTGTGATGGGGATTAATTTTTTATTTCATTCTCAGCAAGTGCCTTGTTGATACATTAAAATTCTAATGATTTGTGTATGTTAATTTTCATCCTGTAAATTTACTTAGTTTATTAATTCTAACAGTTTTTGGAGTCTTTAGGTTTTTCTAAACACAGTTAAGTTCAAGAAAATTTGACTTCTTCTTTTCCTATTTAGATGTCTTCTATTTATGTCTCTTGCCTTATTGCTGTAAGACTTTCAATACTAGGTTGAATAAACATGGTGAAAATGAACATTCTCCTCTTTCTACTGAACTTAGAAGAAATTATTTTATCTTTTCCAAATTCAGTATGCTGTTGCTTGTGAATTTGGCATAAATATCTTTTATTATATTGAGGTATGTTCCATCTACATATAAGGGTTGTATTTATCATGAAGGAATATGGAACTTTAGCAAATGCATTTCCTTTATTTATTTATATCAATAACCACTTTAATTCTGACATGTTTCACATTCTTCTGTATCTATACTGCATAGGAGATGGGAAAGCAAAGACCATGGACATTAAGGAGAGACAAGAGACAAGATAGATACAAAACACCAAAAGCCAACCTAAATAAAAACTATAGTGTCTGACATGGAAACTCACTGGCTGAGAACTGTAGCAGAATAAACTCTACTAAGGGAAAGATTTATGAATAAAATGTCTTAACTTTGGAATCATCCTCAATTTCACATACAAAGAAAAACACTGACATTCATAAATACAGATCAGGAAATTTAAAAATTAAAAAACTATTCATCATTTTAATTCCCTTAAATTTGAAAACCTCTCAAAATGTAATTTATTTTTTATTTAATTTTATTGGTACATTTTAGATATACACAGCGATCACATTCGACAAAGGGAATTTGTATTTGTACAGAATTTGTTCTTATTTTTCCCCAATCCCTTCCCCTCCCTTCAATCTCTCTTCCCCTCCTTACTTACCAAGGCTTTTTTTCCATTTTTTTCTTCTACTCTTTTCTTCACTTCCTTCTTGCTCCCTTCCTTGTTCCCCTTCCCTTTCGAATATTTTCATCTTATTTTCCAGTATCTACTATATATTACAGTCCTTATTTACCCTTTTGGCTTCTCACAATAGAGAGACAATGCAATATTTAAACATGTGTGTTTAATTTATTTCGCTTAAGAGTACACTCTCAAGGTGCATCCATTTATGTACAAATGTCTCAAGTATATCCTTCTTTATGGCGGAGTAGTCAGCCCTTCAATGTATTTAAAAAAACGCCACATTTCTTTATCCACTCATCAGTCGATGGGCATTTGCCCTGTTTCCAAGATTTAGCTATTACAAACTGTGCTGCTATAAATATGGGTGCACATATAATGCTGAGGTAAGACGCTTATATTTCTTTTTTTTTTTTTTTGTGTGTACCAGGGGTCGACCTCAGGACCTCACGTGCCAGCAGGTGCCCGTGCCGCTGAGCGATATCACCGGCCCTTTTTTCGTATGTGGGTTCCGGGAGTTGAACTCGGGCCCTCGCGCTTGCCAGGCAAGCGCTTACGCCACTGAGCCATCTCACTGGCCCAGGTATGACGCTTTTAACCATTTCGGGAGAATACTATGGGGAATAGCTGGGTGAAATGGAATCTCTAGCTTTAGCTTTTTGAAGAATCTCCACACCGATTTCCCCAGTGATTGCATCAGTCTACACTGCCACCAACAGTGGAGAAGGGTTCCTTTCCCCAACAGTCCTGTCAGCATTTGTTACTGGTTGATTTCTTGATACCGGCCATTCTTTCTGGAGTCAGATAGAATCTCAGAGTTGTTTTAATTTGCAGCTATCAAAAGGCCAGTGATGTTGAACACTTTTTCACGTATTTGTTTGATGTTTGTATTTCTTCATCAGGGAAGTGTCTATTCATTTCAGATACCCAGTTTTAGATTGGGTCTTGAAATTTTGGGAGTCTGATTTTGTTTTGAGTTCTTTATATATTGTAGATATTATTCCTTTGTCTGAGGATCAGCTGGCAAAAACATTTTTCCCACTCTGTGGGCTGTCTCCGTACTCCGCTGGTGGTTATTTTGCTGGGCAAAAGCTTTCTTATAAAAAGAGATCCTGCTGGTTGATTGTTGAGGCTATTTCATGTGCAATTGGGTTTTGTTCATAAACTCTTTGCCCACACCTATGCCTTTAAGCTTTCTACCTCTCCCATCTTTCAGAAGATTTCATGTTTCTGTTGTGATATTTAGATCTCTGATCCATTTTGATTTTAGCTAAGCTCATGGTGAGAGATATGGGTGTAGGTTTAATCCTCTGTGTGTGGAAAGCCAGTTTTTCCAGCACCATTTATTAAAGAAGCTATCTTTCCTTCAGTGAAGATGTTTGGCCCCTTTGTCAAAGATAAGGTGGCTGAGTGTGTTTGCAGTTGTTTCTGCATCTTCTAATCTGCTCCATTTATCCATGAGTCTGGATTTGTTTTCTTTTGTTTTTGCTTGTTTTTTTTTTTTTTTTTCTTTTGACAGTACCATACTGTTTTTTATCATGGTAGCTTTGTAGTATAATTCCAAGTCAGGGCTTGTGATGTCCCAGCCTTGCTTTGTTGCCCAGAATTGCTTTTGCTCTTCTATGTCTGCTCTGGTTCGAAATGAATTTTAGGATTGTTTTCTCTAATTTTGGGAGGTAGGCTGTTGGTATTTTGATCGGGATTGCATTAAAACTGTATAACGATTTTGGAAGTCTGGCCATTTTGACTATATTTGTTAATCCTACCCAAGGGCAAGGGATAGCTCTCCATTTTCTAATATCTTTTTGATCTCTGTCTTAGTTACAATTTTCATGGTTGAGACAAAATACCTGATACCCAAAGATAGAGTGGAAAGGTTTATTTCCACTCACAGTCTGTAGAAGTCTCTGTTCATAATCCGCTGGCTTCCAGGCAAGGTGGCATGGCAGAAAGGTTTCACAGAGGACCAGGGCGTCACAGAGGAGAAACTGTTCATGGCAGACACAAGACACCCAAAGCAGCAAGCAATGGACAAGACAAGCCGCTGTCTCTCCCTCGTATCTAATCCAGGGTGGGCAGAACGCATCCCCTTATTGCTAGGGCCTTTATCCGAGCATATCACCATGAATCAATCCCAGTGTCGCATGCTCTAGATCCAGCCACCTATGAGAAACGCCATCTATCACTGTATGAGGCTTTGGGAGACCATCTAGACACAAGCCACAATATTCTCCTTTTTCAGAGCAGTGTAGTTTTCTTCGTAAAGGTTTTTACTTCCTTCATTCGATTGATTCCTAAGTATTTCTTTTTTTCATGTTCTTGTGAAAGGTGTGGTTTCCCTTATTTCTCTCTGAGTGAGTTTGTTATTTGTATACAAGAATGCTATTGATTGTTGGGTGTTGACTTTGTATCCAGCTATGCTACTGAAGATGTTTATTAAATTTAGAAGCTTTTGATGGAGTTTTGCAGGTCTTTTATGAAGACTATGTCAACTGCAAATAATGAAAATTTAACTTCTTCCTTCTTATCCTTATTCCATTTATTGCTTTCTCTTGTCTAATTGCTAGGCTAATGTTTACAGAAGTACATTGAAGAGGAGTGGTGATAGTGGGCATCTTTGTCTTATTCCTGATTTTAGAGTGAAAGCTTTCATTTAGTACAATGTTGGCTGTTGCTTTGTCGTCTATTGCTTTTATCAGATGGAGATAAAGACCATCTATTACAGTTTTGTGTAAGCTTTCTACTATGAATGGGTGTTGGAGTTTGTCAAGTGTTTTTCCTGTGTCTATTGAGTACATCATATAATTTTCGTACTTAGTTTTGTGAACATCATGTATTATATTTATTGAGTTTCATATGTTCAACCATTCTGATATCCCTGGGATGAATCCCACTTGGTCATGGTGTGTGATGTTCTTGATGATTTTCTGCATTCTGTGTGCTAGTATCTTCCTGAAAAATTTCCCACCTATGTTCATTAAGAGATTGGCCTATAGGTCTCCTTTCTGGTTAGGTCCTTCTCTGGTTTTGGTATCTGGACATGCTTCCTTCCAGGAATGAGTTTCAGAGTATTGCTTCCCTTTGAGTTCCATTAAAGAGTTTGAGGAGCAGTGGCATGCAATCGCTCAAGTTCTTGTAGAATTCAGCAATGAATCCATCAGAACCCAGGCTTTTCTTTATTGGTAGGTTTTAATTGCATCTTCCGTTTTACTGACTTCTACTGAGTTATTCAGAATTTTTATATTTTCTTGTTTTGGCTTTTTTAATTCATATGTATGTGGAATGTGTCCATTTCTTCTGTGTTTTCCATCTTACTAGCATACAGGTTCATGAAGTAGGTATTGAAAATCTTCTGGATTTCTACAGTATCTACTGTGATTTCACCATTTGCATTCCTAATTGCATGAATTTGAGTCTTCCCACTGTTCAAAAGGTTGGCTAATGGTTTGTCAACTTTATTTAATCTTTCAAGGAACTAACCCTTCAATTGATGGATTCTTTGTATTATTCCTTAGTCTCCAATGCATTAATTTCTTCTCTGATCTTCATAATTTTACCCCTCATAAGAGCTTTGTGCTTGACTTGCTCTATCTTTTCTAGGAGATTGATGTTCAAAACTATGTTCTTTATTTGAGCTCGTACGGTTTTCTGATGTGGGAATTCACCACTATAAATTTCCCTCACAGGACTGCTTTCATTGCATCCCATTAGTTCCGGCATGTTGTATTGGCATTGTCATTTGATTGCACAAACTGTCGAATCTCTTCTTTCATTTTATCTGTGAGCCATTGGTTGTTCAGGAAGGTGTCATTTAATTTCCATGTGTTTATGAAGTTTTTGTGGTTTCTTTTGGCATTGATTTCCAGTTTTATTGCACTATGGTCTGATAATATGCATCGGATAATTCCAATTCCTTTGCATTCACTTAAGCATGTTCTGTGAGCTAGCACATATATTGAAGAAAGGAAGTACCATGTGCAGCTGAGAAGCATCTGTACTCTGGTGTTGTGTGGTGGAACACTCTAGCTGTCTACCAAGTCCATTTGTTTACAGGTTTGGTTCAATTCTGATAATTCTTTGTTGACTTTTTGTGTTGTTGATATATTTGTGACAGTGGGGTATAGAGTTTCCCCATTACAATTGTATTGATGCTTATCTGATTTTTCATGTGCTTTAGTATTTGGTTTTTATAGTTGGGTACACTAGTATTTGGTGCATATATTTTTATGATTGTTATCTCTCCTTCCTGGATTGTTCCCTTAACAAGTATGTAGTGACCTTCTTTGTCTCTCTCGATCAGTTTTGGCTGGAAATCTACTTTGTCTGCGAGTGTAATAGCTACCTCTGCTTTTTTCTCGGCTCCTGTCACATGGGCCATTGTTTTCAACACTTTGAATTTCAGTCTATGAAGCTTTTGGGTAAAACGTGTTTCTTATATGCCGCATATTGTTGGATCTTGTTTCTTGACCCATTCTGCCAATCTGTGTTTTTGATTGGTGAATTGAGATCATCATCATTGATGGTTATAACTGATAGGCATTGACTTATCCTCCTCATATTATTTTCCTGTTGTTGGTTTCCTTTCTTTCCCCTCGGGTCAATTGCTTGCCTTGCCTGATAGATTCATTGCATTTGGTTTCCTGGAATTGTAGGCTTTGTTATCTCTTTTTAAAATGTCCTTTAGAACACTTTGAAGTACTGATTTCATGGTTGTGAAATTCTGCAGGATTTCTTTTCATGGAAGTAACTTATTTCTCCATCAACTTTGAAAGATACTTTTGTGGGGTACATCAATCTGCATTGGCAGTTTTCTTTTAGGGCTTCAAATACTTCACTCCAATCTCTCCTTAACTTAAAGGTTTGTGTTGAGAGGTCTGCTGTGATTCTTATGGGCTTTCTTTTATAGGGGATTTTTTTTTGTCTAACAGCTTTTAATATTCCATTCTTGTGTTGAATTTCTAGATCCTTGACTATTACTCACCTTGGAGTCAATGTTATTTTGATCATGGCTAATTGGAGTTCCATATGCCTCACTTATCTGCATGTGAAATTCTTTCTCCATTCTTGGGAAGTTTTCTGCCGTTACTTCTGTAAACAGGTTTTTTTTTTTTTGCATCTTTGCACTATCTCCTGATTTTTCACTGATTGTGATCAATCTTGTGGTGTTCTTCTTTGCATCATCCTCAGCTTTTGGATTAATTTTTCATGGTCCATGCTATTTTTAAGAAGTCTTTCCTCTAATGATCACTAAGAGTAATCCTAGCTTCTAGATCGGATATTCTGCCCTCACATTGGTTCACTCTGCTGCGTATACTTTCAATAGAAATTTAATTCCCTGGATATCTGTTTGAATCTGTTTCATGGATTGCATTTCTTTCCTGTGTGGGCATTCATGGTTTCCATCATTTTCCTAAACTCCTCTACTTTTTTTTTTTTTTTCATCTATATCTCCTCTTGATTCATTAACCCTGTCTTTCACTATGGTCATCATTTCTGTATTTACCGTGAAATTATTTCTGATTTTTTCTTCCTAGAGCCTCATTCATCTGCTTTGTTACCTCCCCTGTTACCATTTCAGAGAGTTCAGGTCGGGGGCTTTTGATTTTTTCCACCTCCCTGCCCCCTACGATTGTTTGCCTTGGCAAGCTGGAGGGCTGTGTTTACATCTTGCGCACCTGTCCTCTCACTTTCTGTTTTTTTAAATTTATTTTTTGCACTGATGCTTGTAAATTGCTTATGGTAGGTAGCTTTATTATCAATATTGAGGACTTCTTAGGGATTGCCTATTTTTCAGAGATGACTTCTAGGTGTAGCTTGATTTTGGCTTTGGAGTCTGTTGCAATATTCTGCCTCTTCAATTTATTAGAGATGGTAAGTTGCTGCCTATTTGGCCCCTGGTTTGTTGTTATTGGAGTACAGTATTATTTATGACCCTCAGACAATCTCAGTCTTGGCATACGAGGAAGAACAACTGATTGGAACACCTATGTCACCTTGGCTACAGTAATAACAATAGGATCTAGCATGGCCTAGAAAATGACCAACTGTGGAAACTGTCAACTTGCACCTTTAACAATATGAATGAGATATATAGTTATATAATAAAATGTAAAGCAGTCCAGAAATTCGTATACATTAAATATCTCCTCGACTGAGTGATTTGGCCCTCTGGTGAGAAAATTTAAAAGGTATAGGAGGAAAAGCATAGAGGAATAGAAGAATAGAAAGAGATTACAAGCAAGGTTTAAGGATAAACATTACCTAAGCTTTTGGAGACTGGTGAAGAAGACAGGAGAGAACCAAAGAAGGAAGAAGCAAAAACAAGAACTAAACAAAACCAAAAACTTAAAACACTGTTCACACTTCTGAAAAAAAAACCCAAGAATATACAAGAAAAAAAAAATAAAAAAAGAGACAGAGAGAGAGAGGGAGAGAGAGAGAGGAAAAGACATTTCTCTGTGATTTCAAGTTTTTCGTTATCTTTTGGGGTCTACGGTTCTGTGCGAGGGTCCACCTCAGAGTGTGTCTCTGCTGTCAGTGGTAGACAAAGGAGGAAGACAGACCCCAGATCCATATCGTATGATCCGAGCAAGACTGCAGGAGGAGTAGGGTGGGTTGTTGTATAATCCCAACAAGCCTGCAGTAGGAAAAAGGTGGGATACCAGTTCAACTCTGCAGAATTGCAGGTTGACCGTGGTCTGTGGCTTTGGGCCTGTGACCAGAGTTGTTCAGCCCACAACATTATGGGGGTTTTCTCCTGGTTCCATCTCAGTGCCCCGATCCTGGGGGTCTCTCAAGGTTGTGCCTCATCCAGACACTGGTAGCCCTGAGATGGGGCCAACCCACAGATGCTCCAGGTCCCACATTCAACTGGCCCCAAGTCAAAATGGAATCCAGTCAGTCACACTCCACTTGGGACATTTGGAATGGAGTCATTCACCAGCTGCTGCAGCCCACCCAATCCAGGGCTCCGCTCCTGGGAGGCAAGAGCTGGGAGTCAGGAAGAACCTGCAGTTTGCCACCTCTCTCTCTGCCCTGAGGTCTGTCACCTCACTCTCCCTGCTGAATCCAACTCACTCTTCAGGACTTTCTTGAGTCTCAGGGACTCACCTCCCACCTTTTCTCTACCCCAAGATGCTATCCTTTCACATCTGGACTCCCAATTGTGGAGAGGCTGACTTGCTGCTGCTTACCACTCTGCCATCTTCCCAGAAGTAAACCTCTCGATATTTTAAAGGCTACCAAGGGCAAGGGTAAACAAGCCAGAAACATCTAGCGTGTATAGAGAAATGTGAGTCTACCCAGAAAAATTCTTATTGCATGAGGAACCTGTTCAATGAACAGCTTCAGAGCAGACCTGCCTGATGTCTCTCAGTGCTCCTCAACTCCTTGCATTTCAGCACTGGTTCTCTACAGACACAAAACTGCAAAATACAAAAACCAACACAAGGAACTGGAAAAAGAAACAAAAACAAAAAGAAAAACAAAAAAAACCAGCACCAGATGCTTTTCCTAAATCTAATGAGGTGATCATGTTTTCTGCTTCATTGTGTTAATGTGATATATTATGTCTGCTGATTTGTGTATATTCAACAATCCTTGCATCCTTAAGAAAACTATTACTTGATCATTGTATGTAATTTTTTTGTTGGTATTCTGTTTTATTCAGGTTGCTATTACTTTGTGAGAATATTTGCATCAAACTGCATAGGGAATGTTAATCTGTAGTTTTCTTCTTTCTTTCTTTCTTTTTTTTTTTTTTGTTTGCTTTTTTCTATAATGTCCTTCTCTGTATTTGCGTTAGCAAAATGATGCCCATCTACAATGAATGTGGAAGAATCCTCCCCTTCCAATTTTGGAATAGTTTCAGAAGAATAGATATGAGTTTTTTGTTAAAAGTTTGGCAAAATTCAGCAGTGAAAGTATCTGGACCAGGGGCTTTCTTTAATGTAAGACTTTTTATTACTAACTCAATCTCATTAAATGTTATTGGTCTCACCCAGGTTTCTAATTCTTTGTGATGCAAACTTGCTATGTTGTATGCATCCAGAAATTTATCTAATTCTTCTACGTTTGCCCTGTTAAGAAGGGAAAAAGAAAAGAAAAGCAAAGAAAAGAAAAGAAAAGAAAACTAGTGAGATGGGGCAAAAAAACACGTCCCTCAGGACAGTGAAGAATTCTCCAACCTGCAACCCTAGGGAAGTGGCACTGATGCTGAGGCCAGGACATGGAAGATGGTCCCTGACAGGAGGCTGAAAGCAGCAAAAGAAACATTGAAATACACGCTTTGACAGGCAACTCTTTGATCAGTTTGTGTCTTGGCAGTCCTAAATTTTAGATTTATAATGACTAAAGAATCAAAGTGTACCCACTTTAAAGAATCAGTGACAAATTTCTCCAATGGTGTTCTATCTCCACAGAATGTGAGTAAAGAAACACATACATGACTTCATTTCCAGATTTTTATGTTTGCAAAAATAAAATTAATTCATTTGAATATCTTCGTGTGTAGGAGAGGTGGAAAATAGGATAATAGAAATATGGGAAAGTGCATTTATGGTTGTAAAACAATATTCTTGCCTCACAAACAGAACTTCATTCCATCACACTTATGAACTTAATGCAGAAAGGTTAACCTTAACCATGTCCAAACACAATACTTGGGTTTCTTCTCTGGACCTCTCAAGCCTTCCAAATGAACATGAGGAAAGCAGAGGAGCAGAGGAGCAGGAGCACGGACCCTGGGCCTGGTGGCCTCCAAGACACCGATGACCTTTAGACAGCCGTGGCCTATGTTCACTCATCTCCTGTGCATCAGTGGGGTGATAGTGGGATGGTAGTGAGAGCGTTCTCACACACACACCTGAGAACATGGTGAAATGCCCTGTCACAAACGCCTTAGGAATGTTTCCTACACTCATGACTCTGGGCTATGAAAGGATGTTAGAGGATGTGAAAGGAATCTACCTTCATGGGAACTCAATGACAGAATAAGTATGCAGAGCAGCACAACAATCATACAGCCAGAAGTTTTAGGAAAATCTAGGTGAAGATTATGTACTAGAGATAAATGCGTTTCTTTGCTAATTCTATCATCAAATTGCTTAGTCAGTCCAGTGTATGCAATGACTCTTCCGACTTACAAGATCTCCACGTTAGATGAGCAGGACTCAATGCAATTCACTCACGGGCAGCACAAGTTTAGCCACCCCATCAATATTCATCTTCCCTAGAAAAACCGTGTGTGGCATTCCACACAGACCAGAACAGAAAGAAGTTGAGAGGATACTGCATTTTCTCACATTCAGAGTGCTCAGCACTCTTCAAGAGGGAGAGGGAATGGTGGTTGGTGGGCGATATGAGCTTGAAACTTACACCTCACTGTAAGCGCAGTGAGAGAATCGTAGAGAATGTTAAGCAAAAAAAAAAAAAAAAAAACAAGTACTGTGATGTTTATTTTGAAAGGGCACTACTGGGTATTGCGAGGAAAGTCCTAAGACCCTTGGTAGAGTGAAACAATCTCAAGGGACTGTTGGGGGCTACTAAAGCCCTCAGAGAGAGAAAATCCTTGCTGAGCCAGAGTCTTGGAGTAGACACAAGGCAGGTGGGCACTTCTTGACATATTCTGAAAGTAGAGCAACTTGGATTTGCTAGTGGATGGTGCCTGAGTGAGTGAGAAGTCCAAAGTGACTCTGGTACTTTTGCTTAGGAACTGGGTGAAACAACTGTCACAAAGTGAGAAAAGATTGGGAGGTGTTATGGGTTAATGTGTGCCCAAAATTCGACTGTATATGGAGACAGGAACTCTAATAGGGGACTTAGTTCAACCATGGCTGTTAGGGCAGCCAGAATCTAGTGTGACTGGCGTTCTTACAAGAAGAGGACATTTGGACACAGGGAGAGACAGGCGGGATTCATGTGCACAGAGGACACCCCATTCTGGACACAGCAAGGAGGTGACCTTCTGGAAGCCATGAAGCTTCTGAAGACAATGAACCTGCTGCCGCCTTAACGTTGCACTTCTAGCTTCTGATCACGTGTTATAACAAAGTTCTGGTTTTTGTGCCACAGAGTCTGTGAATTTCTTCTTTTTCTTTCTTGTTTCTTCCTTTCTTTGTAGCCACTGCAAAGTAATATGGGGGGTAGTAGGGTTGACGATGTGGAAATTAGGAGATCATACTGAGGCATGTTAACTTTGAAGTAGGTACCAGAGGGACCGGTGAGATGGCTCAGCGGCGTAGGCGCCTGCCTGGCAAGTGCGAGGGCCCGAGTTTGACTCCCGGAACCCACATACAAAAAAAGGGCCGGTGATATCGCTCAGCGGCACGGGTGCCTGTTGGCGCGCGAGGTCCTGAGGTCGACCCCCAGTACCCAGAAAAAAAAAAAAAAAAAAAAAGGAAATACGTACCAGAAGACAAATGTGTGGCTGGAGGTGTTCCTCTCACGTCAAGCAGCTCCAGCTGCCTGCCACAAGCTTCTCATTCCTTCCAACCCTTTCCCGTAACTGATTGTCTTCTTCTCAGCTCTTGTCTAACCTGTGTTTTGATTGTGTCTGGTGAATTCACAGGTGATATTTTCCTTTCCTGATACATTAATCTCTTCACACATTGCTGACATTGTATAGAAGGTCAGAGAAGGTCAGAATCACCGGTTCTCTTCAAGGACCGTTAAGCCAAGGACAAGGCTGACTTCCCCTCACTGTGGCTTTTGCAGCTGCCCACACAACAAGAACGAGTCTGCCTGGCACTAGCCTCTGTGCTTTTCCCTGACCTTCCCTTTCTACCTGAAGGTCAACCATATGCTACCTGGTCAAGACATTCATCTCCAGGTCCCTTCTCATGTGGCGTCCACAAAAACGAGAAAAAGTATGGAACTAAATACAGTGACAACCCATTCCTTGCTGTCTTTCATAAAGCCCCACAGCACAATCAGAATCTTTGCAGTTTGAATCACCAGAGAAGAATTGCCAATTGCTAATATTTTCTCCCTTCACAGCACACTCGCCACAAAGGCATGGTGCCGCCCACCCGTAACGCCATCACTGGGGACGTTGAGGGAGTCGGCTCATGAATACGAGGCCAGGTTCAGCTAGAGAGTCAGAGACTGCTTAAAACAAAGACGAACAGATTCTTATTCGTGCCTGGGTAAAGAAACATCGGGTTGATTATCCTGCAAGAGTCACATTATCTGCAGCAAACCCACTGCTTAGGAGGCTTCCAGGAATAGTGTTTTCAGCCCTGCAGGAAGACCCAGGAGAGACACAGCACAGAACCCAGGGGTCCACACTGAACAAGGGGACCTGTCTCTAGGATTTCCAAGCACAGGGCCCTGCCTGCCATACCTCCAAACAAAATATCCTCGAGTTATCTACAGCCTGCGCTAAACAGAACCATTGCATAAGACCAATACATGATAGGAAGTGAAAACGGACAGCTAAGTATACGGACTTATTTACATTTTCATGAAAAACATGCACAGGTAACCACGGGCTGTATGAGAATGGACAGCACTTGAAAAGAGAGCTACTGATTCAGGTATCAAAAGTGGATTTTGAAAATACCTATGTCATTAAATTTTAAAAATAAGAATGAGCCTAGCATGGTGGCATCTGCCAATACTTGTAAATACTTTAAAGCCAGAGACAGGAGGGTTGAGTGTAAGTTTCATGCCAGCCTGGGGAATTCAGTGAGATTGTGACTCAAAATCAAGAGTAGAAAGGGCACAGGATGCACCGCAAGGCCTCTGGATTCAATCCTCAGTACCACATCTACCCCCCCACACACAAAGGCACCGCTAGACACTATAGAGCTTGATTTAGAGAAAATAAACAAAGCGATTCTCCCCAAATAAATGGATAAAAGAGGAGAAAAAACAGAACAAGGATTAATTCAGAATATAAAATATCAACAAATCTGAGCCACAACGAGAGAGTAACAACTCTACAATATTACAGACAAAATCTTCTGTGCTGAAGAGGAAGCTGAGAAATTGCACAGGATCTCACAGTAAAACACAAGAGGAGCACAACGCAAGGGGGTCTTCAAAGGCGGTGTAGACCACCTGATGCAAGTGGATACTTGTGGTCCATCCACTCTCAGTGGCAGTGATTCACAATGTTTCCTATACAAAACAAGGCCCACACTCAATCTTACAGAACATGCTGGGTAAGGGAAGGAGTGCAAAAAAATGCATAGAGACACAAAATAGCACGCTTCCTCGGAAGAAATCTATGTTTGCGTTCCTGAGCTGTGGAAATGCTGTGGGACTTCTATGACCGCTTTCATCATAATAACCCACAAAGCTACTAAGTGCAAAATGATGCAGGCTGTCTGTTTCCTCAACAAGGCTTCCATGGTTAGAGTGAGATCCGGAGAACGCTGCCCAGTCTTCACTAGCAGGAACAGGTTGGGGATCAAACTTCTCTTACATGGGTCAAAGTGTGATACCTTAACGCATTACAGAGCTGAGCAACAATGACATGTATGTCACCAAACGTTTTGGAAACGTCTTACATGTGGGGGCACATACATCATGATTCTCGGAGTTCGGACTGTACTAACAATGAGGGATATCGACCACCTTCAGTTTGGGCTGGAAGGTGACTGCCGCCACACATATACAAATTGTGTGCACATGGACCCACCTGCACGCGCACATGACACTCGCACACACTCACGCCACAGTAAAAGGAGTCACAGTCTCTTTGAACAGATGGAAATTCAAATATCGATCCAAGTTTAAATATACTATCTCTGCTTAGTGCTTGCACGCTGTTCCTTCAGCGCTCTAGGGTGAGGCACAAGTTGAATCTTTTACATCTGAGACACTGACAGCCTTTCCCCCAACCCCCTCCTGCTGGGCCAAAGTCCCAAAGGAGAGTCAGGGATGCAAAGCATCCTAGTGGGTCACGTGTGCAGTCTGCCCAGACTGCAGCTAAAGGTGCCATTGTTGTGCTCCTCCTTATAAAGCCAACTTCCCCTGTCCCCAGCACAGACTCCGGAGCATCTCCAGAGCCACTGGCAAGATGCTGGTGGTTCTGCTGACAGCGGCCCTGCTGGCCTTGAGCTCGGCTCACAGCTCAAGTGAAGGTACAAGAAACGGGGCTGAGGCTGTGATGTGACTCTGCTTGGGGCTCTGGAGACCACATTGCAGAACAGGAGGGGAAAAGGGAGGGCAGGAGACGAGAAGCAACACTGGGCTGTAGAGTTCGTAGGACAATTGGAAGTTCTGTCCTCGTCACAATTCAATGCTTTAGACTTTATGGAAAGTATAACTGGAGTATCATATAAACAGGACAGAGGAATAACAAGGTGATTATTAATGTATAGCAAGTTGTCTCCGAGTGGTCAAGGAAGGAATGATAGATGACAACACCGAAAAGGGAAGCCCAGTTGTGAAATTATTGTTGTAATCACAGTCGAAAGTGGAAGTTGGCATGGTAGTCCACACCTGTACTCCTAGCACTCTGGAGTCTGAGGCAGGAGGACTGCAGTGAGTTCGAGGTCGCCCTGGGCTCCATAGTGAAGTCAAGTGCAGCCTGGACTACATAGGGAGACCCATTCTCAAAAAGAATTAGAGAGCTGACAGCTTTGTTCTGTGGTGGGTGAAGGACAGGAGGAGACAAACACATATTGAGGTTGATTACGAGATGGAGACTCAGATACTAAATTTCGTTCTCTTTGCACACACATCCAGAACCATCAGGGCCCAAGATTATCACTTTTCCACCACGCACTCTCAGTAATTCAGTGTGCTGTGTGAGCAGAATGGACATGACTGTATCTAAATATTTACTCAGGGCTTGACCCCCTGAGAAGGCCAGTTACGTGAAACATTTTAATAGGCAAAGAAAGGGAAAAGAACACTAAGATGGGACACTGAAATGCTCAGAACACTTAACGCAAAAGAGCAAAACATCAATAGAAATCCAAGGAAGGAGAAAGAGAATTTAAGGGTGACACTCGGCACAGCAAGAACCCTGGGGTGCCCTCGAAACTCCCCCACAGCTCCCAGGGAAATGTGCCACAGCATCACAGGGAAAGGCTGGGGAATTCACTTCGAGGATGTGCAGGCTGGAGTCGGAAGTCTCCTATCCCACAGGACACTTGTCAACCTCAAAAGGCTGGTGACTAACTTTGCATTTTATCTTTTGCTTTATTTCCCAGAGGTCATCTATGACTCTTCTTCCACCGAAATAGCAGGTAATGCCAAATTCATCCTCAATGTTTGCTTCTCACTTTTCCTTAGGAAATTTTCCATTCTCCATCATCATATCATCTTTGACTTTGACTTGGAAGGAGTGAATGTTAGTTTCCTAAAAGTCATAGGAAAACTTCACCAGCCTGGATTCAAGGGGCTTTAAGCAGGGCCACCTACTTGAGAAACAGGGAAGCTTACTTCAGTGACAAAATGAGGAGCACCTCTGTTACCCCTGGCGGAAGTAACTGCGCATGGGGGACACACAAACGGGAAGTGTCCTGATTCCATCCGCTCCACGATACTGACCGTTGGCCAATGGCTTCATTACTGCCTGATATTCCTCTCCAGAATCATGAAGCTTCAGGGTGGAATGCACTGGAATGTCTGTCTGTGGAGCATTTCTTTGTATTTTTGCCCACTCAGCTCTGTCTCTCTAGCCGGGAAATATTTGTCAATGCTATTCAGTGGATCCTGTGTGGCCATCACTTTCTCTCTCTCTCTCTCTCTCTCTCCCTCTCTCTCTCTCTCCCTCTCTCTCTCTTAAAATCTCTCCTCATGGCTCTAGTGCCTTCAGCTGCTAGATCCGTTTTCAATATAGGGCTCAGTTATCCTGCCTTGGATGCACAGGTAGCAAGATTTTATGATCCTCAGGTAGAACTGCCAGTCAAACTGACATAGTCCTTTTGCGTTGCTTCTGTTCTATATTTGGAGACATTTGGAGCAATGGTACTACATTCCAGACCTCCTTTTCTGGCAAATCTGAGGACAGATACTTGCCCCAGATCCTAGAAATGAGGCACTCCACAAAATAAGTGTATGGGTTCATAGGAGCTCTTCATGACGAGGCAGAAGACAGGAGGATGGAAAGCTACAAATGATCAAAGAATGCTATGCGCGGGTGCACAACTGCTTAAATGAAAGCCATAAACCGGTATAAGGAACATGCATGAACCAAAACCTAGAAAATGGGGTGGGGGGAGGAGATAGGAGGGAAGGAGGCAAGTAAGAATAATTTCTGGGACAAACAGACTGTGTGACAAGATCAGAGAATACAGGAAGAAGAGTCTCATAGGAAAGCTGATCTATTCTTATGTCTTTCTCATATAGATGCGGGGGAAGGAGGTCCGCCGCCTCCCGGCCCTCCTCCTCCTCCTGGACCACCTCCTCCCCCTGGACCACCCCCACAGGAAGAAGAGGAGAATCGCCAGGCTCGTTCCTTGATCGGGCAGAAACCACCC
The DNA here is from genome assembly GCA_028451465.1 of Erethizon dorsatum. Lineage (NCBI taxonomy): Eukaryota > Metazoa > Chordata > Mammalia > Rodentia > Erethizontidae > Erethizon > Erethizon dorsatum. Next base: position 25,612,420 of record CM051831.1, read on the forward strand.
CAAGGAGGCCCGAAGCCACCTCCCCCTCCTCCCGCTGAACCACCCCAACAGGAAGAAGAGGAGAATCGCCAGGCTCGTTCCTTGATCGGGCAGAAACCACCCCAAGGAGGCCCGAAGCCACCTCCCCCTCCTCCCGCTGAACCACCCCAACAGGAAGAAGAGGAGAATCGCCAGGCTCGTTCCTTGATTGGGCAGAAACCACCCCAAGGAGGCCCGAAGCCACCTCCCCCTCCTCCCGCTGAACCTCCCCAACAGGAAGAAGAGGAGAATCGCCAGGCTCGTTCCTTGATCGGGCAGAAACCACCCCAAGGGGGCCCGAAGCCTCCTCCCCCTCCTCCCGCTGAACCACCCCAAGAGGAAGAAGTGGAGAATCGCCAGGCTCGTTCCTTGAACAAGAAGAAACCACCCCAAGGCGGCCCGAAGCCACCACCCCCACAAGAAGAAGAGGACAATCGTCAGGCTCGTTCCTTGAACAAGAAGAAACCACCCCAAGGCGGCCCGAAGCCACCACCCCCGCAGGAAGAAGAGGAGAATCGCCAGGCTCGTTCCTTGATCGGGCAGAAACCACCCCAAGGGGGCCCGAAGCCTCCTCCCCCTCCTCCCGCTGAACCACCCCAACAGGAAGAAGAGGAGAATCGCCAGGCTCGTTCCTTGATCGGGCAGAAACCACCCCAAGGCGGCCCGAAGCCTCCTCCCCCTCCTCCCGCTGAACCACCCCAAGAGGAAGAAGAGGACAATCGCCAGGCTCGTTCCTTGATCGGGCAGAAACCACCCTAAGGGGGCCCGAAGCCTCCTCCCCCTCCTCCCGCTGAACCACCCCAAGAGGAAGAAGAGGAGAATCGCCAGGCTCGTTCCTTGATCGGGCAGAAACCACCCCAAGGGGGCCCGAAGCCTCCTCCCCCTCCTCCCGCTGAACCACCCCAACAGGAAGAAGAGGAGAATCGCCAGGCTCGTTCCTTGAACAAGAAGAAACCACCCCAAGGCGGCCCGAAGCCACCACCCCCACAGGAAGAAGAGGAGAATCGCCAGGCTCCTTCCTTGAACAGGCAGGGACCACCTCAAGGAGGCCCGCAGCCTCCTCGCCCTGGACCACCCCAGTAATCTGGAATTCCATGGCAGGTACGTTCCAAATGAGCCCTCCAGTATATATCCCAGTTCCTACATTTCTCTGAACTTAGTGTGACAGCAAATGAACTGGAAACCTGTGAAAATTACATAGTCACTAATAAATTACGTAGACTCCGTTTTTATAAACGCCTCTTTAGATACTTCGTGCTAGGGTGGAAATCTTTGAGCTTTTAGAAGTTCTCTGTGGTAATTCTACTTTGAGGATCACTTTCCACAATTTCCACTTTCCAAATTTTTGTTCATTTGTGGCAGGAAATGAGTATTTTCCCTTTGATCTTCTGTCTCCTTGCTGAGAAATTAGTGACTTCCCTCTCCAGTCTCCTTCAACCAGTCCTTGCTAATTCCTGCCATTCATCAGGCCTCTCAGATCCAGTACTCCCGCTAAAAATGATCCTTTTGTGATGAACCATTTCGTACTTACATGCAAATCATATGTTACTCTTTGCAACTAATTTCTTAGAACTTTGCCATTGGCCCATAGATATATAGATCTCTTCAGATGTTCTCGTTTTTATTTTTGTTGCTTCATTATCTGTCGTTTTATTTCCCTTCTTTCTTTCTCTTTTTTTCTTTCCTTTCTACCTTCCTTCCTTCCGTCTCTCTTACTTCTTTCCATCTTTGTTTCTTTCCTTCTTTCTTGGTTTCTTTTTTTTTTTTTAATGACATACTACTCCGCTGTGCGTTCTCCATAATTTCTTTGACCAGTACATTTTCAATGGACATTTAGGCTGGTTTCAGTTTTCACTCTTATAATATAGGTTGAACTGACCATCCTTAGAAGTTTATCACTCAAACATTTGCAAGAGCAATGAAAAGCGAAAGTAAGAGCAGATTTTCTTCCCTTCATCTTTTTTTTTTTTTTTTGTGGGTACCGGGGGGTCGACCTCAGGACCTCGCACGCCAGCAGGCGCCCGTGCCGCTGAGCGATATCACCGGCCCCTTTTTCGTATGTGGGTTCCGGGAGTCGAACTCGGGCCCTGGCGCTTGCCGGGCAGGCGCTTAAGCCGCTGAGCCATCTCACCGGCCCTCTTCCCTTCATCTTACAAGCAACAAGTTAGAGGCCATTATCTGCTAGGAGCCTAAGAAGAGTGAACAAAAGGAATTTGGTAGGAAGGAAGGGAGGGGGAGGAAAGAGGGAGAGGGGCTGTGCTTCCACCCATCTGGCTTTAGTGAGCCCAGCAAGGGATGAGAAACCTCCTGCCATGGCTGGCTTAACTATAACCTTTCTTGTGCATTTGTTTGTTTGTTTCTTTCTTTCTTTCAGATAAGGAATGAGAAGATGATGTCTTGAAGATAGCAGTGCCTTTGGAACAATGTCATCAGAACCATATCTTCAATATCCCAATAAAATGATCAGCATGCAATTCCTGACTGCCATCTCTCTCTCTGTCTCTCTGAGTATGGGGTAGTGTGGATTTTGAGGGCCAGGGACACAAAATGGGAACACCAGGACCCCTTCTTGCAGGTTCTTCCAGTGAGTTTCCCTCCCTCTTGATCGGCAAGCCAGCTGCCTCATTAAAGGCTTCCCAGATTCCATAAGACACATGCAAGTTTTAGTTACTATCACATGAGTTGCTAAATTTCTAGTAATTTTCGGGAAACAAGGAAAATATAAGAAATGTGAGAAAGTTTCTGAAACTGAGGAATCCTTCCCATATCCAAAGAGTATAGATCCTGGTGTCTAGGGAAAATCAGGTCACTCTAGGCCTCTTCTCCCTAGAACAATGTACACTCATTGCTCAGTCCTGGCCCTCCTTACTGCCTCTACTATGGTTTGTTAAATTCCCATAGATTTCACAAAAGAGGCAGCTTGGTGGATTTGAAGAGGCAAGGAAGGTCGTTCATGCTTGGGTTTAAGCCCTACCTCCTGTTTCTCATGCTAGCTCCGGACTCTTAGCAAATGACTTAGTACGCTCAGAGCCTCCGTTTTCTCATCCATGAAATGAAGATAACACTAGTGATTCCCTTAAAAGATGAAGATTAAAGAGATAACAAACATAAAAGACATAGCAGAACTATGCCTTCACAACTCCCTCCTAATCGTTTTAGGAAAGAACAGTAGACAAAAACTGTAAAAAATTCAATCGTTCCAAATTTAAAATTTTAAGATTGCTTTCCCTAATACCAAATTATTACTGAACTACATAAGCACCAAATTATAATACTGAATTCTAATCTCTGATAGTATTTCTTCCAAATGTGAAAAAGTGTCACTTAGTTTATATTTTTCTTCATTTCTGTCTTAGCAGTCTCATCATTTAAGGAAACGTATTAGTGTCTTTTGAAAGTGAGTATGTACAAATCTGTTGTCTATATTGGTAGACATTTAATACAGAAGTTTAATCGATGACAAGTAGCAATTGAAACCCAAGTCCTCCTTTACTTCGACCAGAGCAGAAATCGGTCGCTAGAGTGAAGTACTGCACACATACCTCAGAGTTGGTCCATTTGTCCCTCAGAATAACCTACTCAGAATGATAAAACAGAATGTTATGATTTATAACATTCAGTTCTCGGTTCTTAGAGTATATTAAAAGGGTGTAGGTAATAGTATAAGAGTTCTCATAATTCTAATTAAGAAAACAGAACCATACCCAGTGCAGAATTGAGAAGGAGAAATTTACTATAGATGCTTGGATGTCATAAAGAATAGGGCAATATATAATATTCTACGTTGATGTAACGATTCAACGAAAATGACATAACTGTAAAATCATGTAAAATAATAAATTTCACCCAAGAATCTTAGGAAACGTTGAACCAAACATTATCCTTGGAAGAAATGGAAGAAGTTGATAAGAAACGGCCTTTGGCCACCTCTCATTATCACCTCAAAATCAGTGGACATAGCATATTTTACTATCTTATTATTCTGCTTTTATTATTATTTTTTTTGTTTGTTCTTTTGAGGCACGGTCCTGCTACATCATTCAGGCTGGCCTTGAACTCACTGTGTAGCCCAAGCTGGCTTGAACTCATAGCGATCCTCCTGCTCAGCTTCCTGAGTGCTTGCATTACAGGCATGTGCCACCACGCCTGCCTGGTTTCTTACATCATTAATAAACACATATTGTTTCTAATATTAATTTTTTCCAAATCCAGGCAAGCTTACCAAGTTCATGAATTCATTCTATGAAGTTCCTAAAACAAAATATGTAAGATTCAAAGCTATTCCATTAGTTAAATCATCTGTGAACAAGTGAACACTGTGCTGAGCGAACAATACAGGGGATGCCAGGATGGATGGTTCCAGGTCAGGAAATTGCCCCACCCCACCCATGGCCTCAAACATCTCACTGAGATGCTCAAAGAAGTTAGAGAAGAATGAGTCAACGTAATCGCCACCGGGTCCCAAACTCACACACACTAGTCCTGGACAGCTCGTTACCTCTTGCGGTAGGTGGAGCTCCCTCTTTCTATATTTACATTCACACTTGATTCCACACCGCATTGCTGAATCAAGGATTTTGCTTCTGTAATTATGTCCCTTGTGTCCTCTGCAGCTTCATGTTCTTCTTGTCTGAGGGATAAATCCAATCAGCACAGAACTCCCGCACTGCCTCCCATTTTTACAGATCTTTTCCTAAACCTTTAATACTGCTCTATCACACTACTTTTCTGCCACCTTTACTGCAAAGTCCATGGGAAGCAGAGCTGTAGTTGTTACTTTCTGACTCCTCAGCTCCCATTTTCTCTTCATAGACTGGAGGCTTTTGTCCTCACCCATCCCTAGGTTTCATTCCATAAAAAACCGAAATATGTTGGTATCTTAGCCACTTTCGCGTTGCTGAGATACAGTACCCAACACCCGCCATTGAAAGGAGAAGAGTTTTATTTGGGCTCACGCTTTCGGTCCATGGTCGGCTGGCTCCAAGGCAGAAACGCCATGGTGGAAGTGCTTGCCACAGGGCAGAGCTGTTCTCGTCATGGTGACCAAGAAGCAGAGTGAAAGGAGAAGCTGAGGAGGGAGATACACCCTTCCCGTTATGCCCTGAGTGGCGACACTGCCTCTTCTGACCAGGCTGCACTTCCTAGAAGCATACTGGCCACCTTCCAAGCTCGTGAGTCTTTGGATACCATTTTAGATGTCATGTGACAAAGGCCCTACATGATTGGACCCCTGCCCATCACTGAGTGTGTAGGCTTCTCCATACTTACCACCCTCCACTGGCCTTAATTGTCCTCTGGCAATGTACTAGGCTCGTTCCTATGTGAGGAATTTGTTCCTCTGTGTTGGATTCAGAGTGCTCAGCGATCCCACCACTCAACACCTACAGCCAAGAGAGAGGGAAATCTTCCTACTGCTCTAGCTCGTGGCAGACCTTGGCATCGTCCATGTGGCACTGCTTTTAGGTGCATGCAGAATGCAAGAGTTGTTGGGCCAGAAAGGCTTACCCAGATTTCAGAAGGCCTGGAGGCCAGGCAGTGCGCCCCTGAGTGGGTGGTGTGTGAAGCTGTAGGTGTGGAGCCAAAGGTGCACTGGCGACCCCAGAAGTTTAGAGAAAGTGGATCACCTGAGGAAAAGTACAAGGATGGATCACACCCCGGAGAGAAGCTGTGGGAGCTACCACCAGTGGCAGTGCTGTAGGAGTAGAGCCCTCAAGCCCTTGGGCGTTCGCATCTTGGCACAGATTACCTCGGATGGTGCACGTGGAACTACAGGACTTCATGTTTGCCCTGCTGGATTTTCGACTTGCTTTGGTCACGTTCCTCTGCATGCCCCTATTTGTAACTTTTGGAATGGAAATGTCTATCTTGTGCCATTGAATGTTGGAAGTGTTTAGCCTTCTTTTCATTGGTACAAGGACTCAGACTGAAGAGTTTGCTTTAAATCTCAGAGGAGACTTGGGACTTGGACTTTTCAGCCATACTGAACCTGTTAGGACTTTGGCAACTCTTAAAGGTGGACCTAATGGCTTTTGCATAAAAGGATGTGCACGAGTCTTTGTGGGGAGCAGGGGCAGAATGTTATGGTTAGTGTCTAGATGTGGCCCTAAAGCTTCATGTAGTCATGTGGGGGTGGGCTTTTCAGAGGTGGTTGAATCTAGAGTGTGTGATGCTGGGATTAAGGGTGTGTGATTACTAAATCAGTCCACCTATTGCTTTGGCACTGCCCTAAGCCTGGTAGCCCAGATAGAGTGTAAAAGAAAGAAAGAAGCTGCTAAGGTCCCTTGCTTGCTTTGCTACCTTCTACCCACCAGGAACTGTTGATCCTCTGTGATATCACTCTGCCATACCAGGGTGCCTTAGTGATAGCCGATTATTGACTGAATAAACCTTTCTGCCTTTAATTTTGGGTGTTGATATTTTGTCTCAGCAATGAGAGAAAAGTAACTAAGACATATAGAATACCAAAAAGTATGTTTTCTGAAATGAGAAACAGATAAGTTGCATCTTATTAAAATTTACAAAATAGTGTTGAATGGTGGCTCATGACTCTAAACCCAGCACTCTGGAATTCTGAGGCAGAACGATTGCAAATTCAAGCCCAGCCTGGGCAACTTAATCACTTAGCAAGAACCTTTCTCAAATTAAATGAATAAATAAATAAACAAACAGAAAGATCTGGGGATATACCGAGTATGAAGAGCCGGCATTCGATCCCCAGCACTGCAAAAAAAAAAAAAAAAAAAAAATTTAAAATTTCTTCTGTGAAAAACAATGAAAAAACAAGCCGGAACTGAGGGAACATGTTTGCAAAACACGTAGATGACAAAGGACTACTATCTCAAATATACAAGGAATTTTTAAACTCAAAAAGCAAATAAATAGTACAGTATAAAACTGGGCAGAAGACTTGAACAGATACCTTATCCAAGAAGATGTACAGATGGCCGTTAGCACATGAACAATACTTCCTCTCGTATGTCCGTAGGGAAATGCAAACTTCAAAATCAGTAAGAACCTACCACATACCTATTGAAATGGACAGAATCTAGAAGATTCACAACACTAAATGCTGCTGAGGAGGCTATGGAGCACCTTCACAGTGCAGAAACCTGACAAACACTGTCTCAGAGGTGTGATCCCTCAAGCATGACCACCGATGGAACAGAATCGGGAACTCAGAATGAAATCCATGCAAATGATTTTTCACAGAAGTTCCAAGAATACACATTGGAGAAATACAATTCTCTTTGAGAAAGGGTACTGAGAAAACTGGACCTCCATGTGAAGAAGAAAGACACTAGAATCCTTATCTCTCACCACATACAAAAATCAACTCAAAATGGGTTAAAGACTTCAATGTAAGACATGAAACTACTAGAAGATAAAACAAAGGAAATGCTCCATGACATTGGTGTAAGCAATGAGTTTTTGGCTATCATGTCAAAAGCAAAAGCTATGAAACCAAGGACAGATAAAAATTGCATCAAGTTAAGACTTCTGTGCGGCAAAGGAGCAATCGACCAAGTGAAGAGGCAATTTTTAGGGTGGAAGAAAATATTTCCAAACTGTACATGTGATAAGAGGTTAATTCCCCATATTTATAAAGAACTCAAAACAACTCAGTAGTAGGAAAACCAACAATCTTGGTTGCAAATGGGCTGAGGGACATGGTGGTAGATGTCTGTAGTCTCCACCCTGGGAGGCTGAGGTCAAAGGATTGCAGGTCGAAGCCCAGCTTGGGAAACTTAGGGAGACCCTGTCTCAAAAAAATAAACATAAAAAAGGGTTGAGGATGTATCTCCATGTGAAGTCGCGAGGTTAATCCCCATTACTGCAAAAAGAAAGAGGGGGGGTGCCGGTGAGATGGCTCAGTGGCATAAGCGCCTGCCTGGCAAGCGTGAGGTCATGAGTTCGACTCCCGGTACCCACATACGAGAAAAGGGCCGGTGATATCGCTCAGCGGCACGGGCAGCTACTGACGCGCGAGGTCCTGAGGTCGACCCCCGGTACACCCCCCCAAAAAAAAATAGAAATTGGAGGGGTTCTGAACAGACTAAATTCTCAGAAATAGATACAAAAATGACCAATAGGTTTACAAAAAAAATGCTCAACATTCATAATCGTCAGAGAAATATTAATCAAAGCACAGAGAGATGAAAGCTCAAATCTATTAGACTGGCCTTTATCGAAAGGATGCAGCATAAGAAGTGGTGGTGAGAATTTGGAAGAAGGTGAACCCTTATATACTACTGTTGGGAAGGTAAACTAGTATAGCCATTATGCAAAACAATATGAAGTTTCCTCAGAATATCCACCAATGCCATTACTGGGTAGATATCCAAGGAAAATAATAAATAGTAGTACGTCAAAGAGATGCCTTCCTCCCCATGTGTTGAAACACCATTTGCTGTAGTGCTCCGTAGTTCTCTGACGTAATCCAACACAAATTGGGATGAAGAGTGACAACAAGAAAATCCCTAGCAAAATGTAGGATATGGTCTACGTATTCACGGGTCAAAAGGTAGTTCAGAGCAATCTCACGACAGTACCTTATGTTAAGGAAAGAAGAAAATACCCCCACGAGAATGTTTCCAGAGCCAAATAATCCTTATCTCCACAAGAAATATTGGGCTTTTGACCCAAAAGGATCATCTTGAGCCTTTTATTAACTAATGTGTAAAAAGTAAGTTTCTCTCTCAAATGTTGAAGTTATTTACCCCAGTTTCTCCTCTACTATTTAATCTTATTTGATTGTTGGTTGTTGTTGCTAAGACTGAGAAAAGGCTAAGAGAGGAAAAATTTAGCATGCAATGATTGTGTGGTCTAGCAATAGATATGGAAAAACCATTGAAAATAGAATGACATAACGAGAACATATGCAAAAAAATGAAAATTAATTAATCTCAAAAAATTTATTATTGGTGGTTGTATTGATATCATTATTCATCTCTTGTATCATCTTGTATGTCTTTTAATTTTCCAAAGAATTTATATTTCCTCAGACATAAAAAGTATCGTACATGCAAAGTAATGACACTCATATAATATCTAATGGTAGGTACTATTTCTTTCAGTAAATAATAAAAAGTTGATAGAACGTTTTAAGTGAGAATCGGCCACTTGCAAATGTGTATGTCCTTTGCTGTCCTAGACTTTGAACCTCACTGCTTATTTTAAGGAAACATTTTGATCTCCTGTTTCCGGTGAGTTCAAGGACACCACAGTGATCACATGGTTTAACGGTGGACATTGACAGCTTCAAGGTCCAAAATACATAAGATATGCAATCGGATGTCTACTTTTCTTGGCCTTAGATACTTGTCACTTCTGCAGCCTCTCTACATATGTCTGAGCCCAGCTTCTAGCGTCATCTTTCCCCAACCAGTAAATGTCATGCCTTGGAAACTCCCTTGTTTCTTAGAGTTGACTGTAACCGTCATTGGCAGTAGGACTTTCTTCTCACCTGCTTTAACATTTAAACTTAATCTCAACTGGTTTGCCCAAGCTTGAAGAATAAAGGATACTTCTGTTTTCATTCTATAGCTGTGTTGGCTTTCGTATGCACCGTTTCGTGCAAAAGTTTCACATTCATAAGTTTAGAATCTCAGAAAGGAGACTTAAACTATTGTCTGTGCCCTTCTCGTTATTAATGTTTTCCTAGAAATCATTTAAAGATGAATCTTTTCAGTAAACCCTCTCATATTTTCAATTCCCTTCCCAAATCATCTGACAGCATTCCCTATCATACTAGGAGTAGTAGAAATGTTGGCGAGCAATCCTTTCTGTTTGTCTTGCACCATCCACCGATGGGCATGAAAGAAGCAATAATCTCAGAGTGTCAGCACCCCGTTCTGTGCATCAGTTACATATCATTTCAAATAATTTTCCAAAATACTTATGATCTTTGTCTGCAAAAACAACTGCCTTCATCTTCTGATTGGTAACGTTAGGTGTCTAGAAACTGTACTCCCTCTAAGAGTCTGGACAGAAAAGGGACAGTAATCATCGTATGTGGTGCCAATTCATGAGAAGGGAGGCAAAGTGTAGAAATTGATTCTCCAAAACACAATTTATCCCCATCTTCCTCACATTTTCTAGAGGAGTACATCCCACTGCTGGCACAAACTGAGCTCCCCGCATGAATGTTAGGACCACTCTTACTTCCTCTACCGTCTTTTCCTATGACTGTTTCCTTTCCTCATGTTTCTTTATTAATCTATGTGTTTTCTAGCTTTAGGAATTCTTCATAAATGTCTAATCCACAGTTAATATTCAGTTATTTCTCATACATATGAATCCATTCTTTGCAAAGTGTTTTCTATCACTTCAGAGAATTGTAATCAAAGGTAATATAAAGGAATGGGTTCAATTCGCTTTCTTGATCAGATCTAGTGTATGACAATTTAATTATATTTAAGAATTGAAGACTATCAAAGGTATTTTCCATTTCCCATTTAAAAAAATCAATGTCAATCAGTATGTTGGCATTTACATTTGGTTATATGTTATGATGTCTATAATGACTGCATCTGCTTATGTAAGTATTTTATTGTCAGGATAATGACAGCTTTATCAAAAGAGATAAGAAATTTTCCATTTTATCTGTGCTAAGCAGTTTATATACCATAATAGATTTCTAGTCTTTAAAATTAAAAGAAAACAAACCACTTGGTTTTAATTATCTTTTGAACATAGGTAATATTTTAGCAACTTTCTCAGTTACATCTATGGATGTTTGTTGATCTATTCATTCATAGACTCATGACTCAATAGCATTAATTTTATTCGATTATAATATGTTTCTCACTTACAGTTTCTTCCCTAATGGGGTTAGCTTATTGCGTTATTCATGTGTTTGTTGCAAAGAATAGTTTTGATTTTGTTTAAAATTATATCTTTTTGCTTTGTTTTGTTTAATGCACTACTAGGGATTGAACCCAGGGCCTTCACAGGGTCTCCTACGTCACTAAGTTGCCCAAGCTGGTCTCCAACAAAAACAAAACAAAACAAAACAAAACCTTGAGATCCTCTGCCTCTGTTCATCATAGTGCTGAAACTACAGGCATGAGCTACCACGCCCAGCTTCTGTTTTTATTTGTATCCATATTTCTGCCTATGTTTTAAGTTTATTTTCTTCTTTTCTGCTATTTGAGCTTAATGTTCATTTTACTTATGTTCCTAATTTTTCATTGAATAATAAATTCCACTCCATCAACTTTTATAAGTGAAATATTGGCTGACTCCATGGGTTTTAACCTATAGAATTTGCATTATGATAAATTTCTGAAAATCTGTGATTCCACATTTGATTATTTTAACCCTGGATTTTCTAAGAAGTCTTTTGCCTTTATTTGCAAGTTGTTAGGAGTCTTTGTCAATAATTAATTACTAAATTCCAAATTGTATGTGACGATGAGTAGGTGAGCAGCTTACAGACATTCTTTTTCAGAATTTACAGTTTTCTTTTTTTTTTTTTTGTGGGTACCGGGGGTCGACCTCAGGACCTCGCGTGCCAGCAGGCGCCCGTGCTGCTGAGCGATATCACCGGCCCTTTTTTCGTATGCGGGTTCTGGGAGTTGAACTTGGGCCCTTGCGCTTGCCAGGCAGGTGTTTATGCCACTGAGCTCTCTCACCGGCCCCTACAGTTTCCTTGATAATCATATTTCGGGTTCTCTATGTTTAAAGTGTACTCAAATACCCCCACTGTGTGTTTGTTTCTGTTTCTGGGTTTTCTTTTTTTTTTTTTTTTCTTTGTTTGTCTTGTGTCTTTTGAGTCAGGTTCTTCGAATATAGCTCAGGCTGGGCTTGAACTCACTCTGTAGGCCAGCCTGACCTCAAACTCACGGCAATTCTTCTTCTTCGGCTTCCCTAGTGCTGGGACTGTCGGCGTGTGCCACCACACCCCGCTTCAGTGCTTTTTAAAAACATCCAGAGCTAACTCCATAGTTTTGGATTTGGTATGTCTTCACTAGAACCCAGAAGAGTTCATTTTTAATAAATAGCTCGGTGATTCTGATGAAGTCGATGTACAAACAATGTTAAAGAATACGGTAATACATGTCAGTGTCAGTAACATTTCCATACATGTTGGAGAAAGTGGCTCAACTTCTTTGGGAAATTTTACCGGATACCGGAACATGTATAGAGAAGTTGTAGTGCTTGTTACCTAGAACATCTAATAGACTTTATATCTACAGCACTGTAACAAAAATTGTGAAATGTATATGATGCAATTGTGATATTGTACTGTTTCTGCCTATTTCTCCAAAAACTGTTTAAATATAATTTTTATTGATTCTGAGGTATTTACTCTTCATTGCATCTCTGAACTCATCATCTCACAATTCTTTTGGCCAAATTGGTCATTGCTTAGGCATATACCAAACTTAGAAATACTAGCTTTAAAACCTATAGAGTGATTCTCAATGGCCTTTGGAAAAAAGTCTCAAGAACAATGGGAAAGTACTTTTTTAGATCCTGGGCAGCATAGAGTTGTAAGTGTAATGAAACAAATATGTTCGTTCATATCCCTGAGATTGGGGTCAAAGGAAGGCTAACAATACAATTGTAGCACCAGTTTAAAACACTGAAAACAGCTTTTGTTTAACGTAATTTTTAAACTTCTTGAATCACAAGCACATTTAAGAAAGAACCGCTACCAGGATTGCCATTCTTGCCTAAGAGCACACTCCCCAGCTATCAGTGCAATTCAGGCTAGACAACCCCCATCAACACAGAAGATTCCCTGAGTTTTAACAAACATTAGAGAAATCAGATCAAGGAGTTTCTAAGCTCAAAAATAAACTCATCTCCACACCACCACCAACCCCAGAAAATAGATGTCAAAAGAGACAAAGAAAGAACCTTTAAATAAAGTTATACCCACTGAAAACTAAGTTTAGAAAAGCAGTCTGCCAAAATCCATCAAATCATTGCTAATAAATTTGATGAACGGACAAAACTTGAGTTAGTTAGAGATAGTGTTATGGTATTTCTCAGAATGCATTGCAAAAGAGCATTGAGAAAATCAAAGAAAAATACTCTAGAGAGAGATAAAATAGGTTCTGAATCTCCAATAAACATGTAACAAAGTTTCCTAAATAAATAAACAAATAATAAATATCCAAAAATCATCAATAAAATAATAGAAGAATATTTTTCTAAGGTGAAAATGAATGTAAATTCATTATCAACTAAGTGTTGAAGGACATAATGTTTGAAAGATTCCCAGAAAGATCTTGGAGAGATTTCTGAACTAAAATATGAAGTGATAATTAAGAACACCTGAAAAATGTAAAAGAACAAACCAAAAGTTAAAAATTGCAAACAAGGGCCAGTGAGATAGCTCAGCGACATAAGCGCCTGCCTGGCAAGCGCGAGGTCCTGAGTTCGACTCGTGGCACGCACATAAAAAAAAAAATCGCTAACAAATGCAAGAGCAGCATATTGATAATTAACCTGTCACCTGAAATGTTGGAAGGTAAAAAGTAATAAACTGATTTCTATCAAAGTCCGGGGGGATAAATTAAGGGACAAACATTTCTGACATTGAACTGTGAAAACAAAGAAAGTGTGGAAGTGGAATATATTTTTAAATTGTATGCTGGAACAGACATAAAAAGAACCGAGAAAATAGTAATATGAAAACCAAGAAGTCAAAATAATGTCTCAATAATTAGTATTAAAACAACTACAGTTCATTTTATTACTACATGTCTGCAGTACATAATGACCACATTCATCATGGAGGATTTGTACATGTACATAACACATCTTAATTCCTTTTTTTTTTGGATCCCCTTCCCCTCTCCTCTCTCTTGGCATTCTTTGTCTCCCTATTGGTAAAAGCTCTATTTCCATTTTATCTTTTCAAATTTTTTTCCATCAAATCCTTTTCTCTTCCTTCCCTCCCGCTCCGCCATCTCTGATTTCCCTTTCTTTTTGAAAAAGTTCATTCTACTTCCTAATATCTATCCTCTGGTTTTCCTTTTATGGAATACCTATAATTCTTAATGAAAGTGGAAATTATTTCCAAGGCTGTGACTATGAGAAATTTAACCTACAGATAAAATTATGGGTTAATCAAATATGTAATTGAAGTGGTGTAGCAGGGGAATTGAGAAAAAATCAGCGTCTAAAATTAGTTGTAGTTTAAGAGGGAGAACTTAATAGATAGTCGTTAATTATCAATATTAAGAGAAAAAATACAACAATATTAACCGGGCATGTCGTTTATGAGTTTTTAAAAAGTTAACGAAACTTAAATTTCTATCACGTAATGTAAGAAAATAAATTCTAGGTAGTAGAAATTAATGAAGTCAATATTTATATCAACAAAAACTAAGGAAAAGTAAACAGCAAATCTATCACTCAGGAAGCAAAAGTTTAAGTACATAACTAATAAGTATTTAAAATGCATTTCCTTACGTTGTGTTTAAAGATCTAGTCATAGGGTGAGATACGCTCAGACACGGTCTGTGTTAGTAAAGCCGCAGCACTCTGAATTAATCCACGAGTAAGGTTTTGAGAGAGGACTGCACTCCATACTGAGCCTGTTAATTCTTAGTACGCTACCTCTCAGTAGCTACAGGAAAGACTTTGCTTAAATCCCTGGACTCATGCCTGATTATTATTAAAATGTCTTAAAAATTATCAAATGCATCGGTCAACAAATTGTACTGCAAATGAAAAGATAAAAACAAAAAAGAAAGTGGAGTAGAGTGAGTGCCGATTTCCAGATTTCTAGGAGTCATAAGCTTGTGTTATGCTAAGCTACAAAATTGTCCTCTGCAACAGCTTAACCTTGACCTTCGTCCTTGGCTGGAAGTTCACGTGACTCCCCCTTGTCTGGTGCTCTTTTTGTTTTATCTGAAATACTGTTTCTGATACTTACTCTGTTATGGTACATTGCCAACCTCTATTCATTTCCATTACTGAAAGAACTTGTGAAAATTTCCTGGGTTAATTAACACTTTTACAACGGACATAATGAAAATAGTTCTTTTCTTTAAGGCACATTGCAGTTGCTGACTTCAGATAGAGAACGAGAATGTGCAGCTCTTCGTCTGGTTTGAAATAATGGAAAATGAGACTCTATCGAAATGGTTCTTTACAATGCAGTTCACGTAGCTGGAAGAGAGGATCTAGGGAACGTTGCTTCGGAATGAGATCAGTGCTCAGTCCCATTAGTCTAGACTCCACCCTCTGTTCACAAATGCTAAGTTGGAGGCTTTGGAACAGACTGGCTCACAGTGTCACCTTGGATTGAACTAGCACTGACTAAAACATACATATTGTCTAAATTGCTACTAGTAATTAATATCTAAATCTAGCGTAGAATTTCATACATAGTTGGATAACAAATTCTTGCCTCACGCCGTTAAAAATAGATTCCACATAGGAGAGAATCAGTGGAATTAAATATTAATCTCAATGAAATGGAACAACAACAACAGAAGAAACAGCATATTTCAAATTCTGGTTTTGGTGTCTACCAAGTTTTTTTTTTTTTTTTTTTTTTTTTTTTTTTTTTGTGGGTACCGGGAGGTCAACCTCAGGACCTCGCGCACCAGCAGGCGCCCGTGCCGCTAAGCGATATCACCGGCCCCTTTTTCATATGTGGGTTCCGGGAGTCGAACTCGGGTCCTCGCGCTTGCCGGGCAGGCGCTTAAGCCGCTGAGCCATCTCACCGGCCCCATCTACCAAGTTTAATAAGAACTTTCAGGTTGAAATCCTCAAGTTGATAAATGTATTCTCTATTCTCGAAACAGACATGTACTTAACTTACTTTGAATGAGTCTTAATGGAATTATGATACATCCTAGTGATTACAATTTCCTATACTAAGCCACCATATCATTTATATAAGAAAAACTTCTCACATATTACCTGACTCAAAGCCATTTATCTGAACATATATGCTATATGCTTCCCTTTCTCACCTAGTATATCTCAAAGATTGCTCATATTAATAAGGATACAGAGAAAAAAATGAAAAAACACACACTGTGATGTATTATATAATAGATATTTATATTGGGGTTATTAAGCAGTTATTAATAGTTTATCATTACTAATTTTATGTTTATACATCTAAAGTGGAAACTGCACAAGTTTTTCTCCCTTAAATTTTAGATCAAATATAGTAAGACAGCGTTGTTAAAACTCCTGAATTAAAAAGTGTACTACCCTAGGAAACACTCATTGAAGTATTATGAAATTAAAGGTCATTATACGTAAGGCTTATACTCAAATTGATTAGATAAATTACTTATCAGTATACATATGTTACATATAACATGTGTATAATAGGGAAATTTTTCGAAAGTGAATGTGGTAAATTATTTAAAATTGTATTCATGTAACATTTCTCTAAATAAGAAATTATTTCAAAATGTGAAATTTTTAGTTTTAAATTCTTGTGGCCCAAGGTACATTTTATCTTAAATAAATGGGAATATGTTGAGATGTGATCCCTACAAGTTGTTTTTTAACATCAAAGCTGACTCTAGTAAGTACCTTAGTTTAAAAAAGTGCACTAAAAGTATCCATAAACATAAAAATGAATAGTTCACTCCCTCTCATTATATGTCACTCTGCTTTACTATTGTACCACCAAATACTATTCATTTGTGAAACAAAAAGAGGCTCCCAAACAGGCAGAAAATGACTCTTCTCTAATGTTGCATCCAGTCCCTCAGTTTACAGGAGGCTCAAATGCATGGAATTTCACAGAAATGCCCTACTTGTTTCACAAAGTATGTGCTTCTGTCTCACTAAATGAAGCCCAGTAAATTTTGTTTCTGGCAGAAATATCTCAGCGTTCATATTCTGCAATAGCACGTTACCCACCAGGACCATTTTTGGTTGCAAAAGAAGAAAACACTAAAATTAGCTTAAGCGAAACAAGAAAATGGACAATGCAAGCCACTGGCTATTATTGTGAGGACCCAGCATCTCAAAGATGTCACCAAACTCTTTTTTATTCTCTCTACTCCAACTGGAGGCCAGAATGACTGTCGGCAGCCCCGTATTTCCATCCACTCCTCTTACTCAGTCATTCATTCGGCAAAAACTTGGGTAACGCTGGCTGGATCGACTTTAATCACATGGCAATTCTTCCACCTGTCACTATGGGAAAGGTGGGTACAATAATGGGCCTAGCCAGGATCATATCCCAACACCAGGGCCGGCAGTTTGGACAGCTATGATTAGATGCTTTAGTGGGACTCCAGGGACTGAAGTAGTTTTTCCTAAGAAAGGCATACTTTCTTAATGGAAAAACAGAAAATACACCTCTCCTATGTTTTCTTTCATTTCTTTTAGTAGTACATCATTGAAACTCACACAGTTTACAGTCATCCTGGGGAGTGGTTACATGTATATAGTACAGCTGGAATCTTTCCTTTTTAAATCTCGTTCCCCTTCCCTCTCTCTGCCAGCCTCTCTCTCCCCCCTCCTCCAATTCCCCTATCCAATTTTTCATTCTTTTTGATATTATTCTTAGCTCCTGTTATGGCATATAATGTTTACATTAATTGAGGTGATTAGGTTCCTGTACAGGGCATGTCTTTATTCTTCTTATTTCCCCTTCCCCTCATCCTTACCCCTCACTCTTGTTTCCTTGGGCCACTTCCCTTTTGCAAGAGATCCATCCCCCGTCCCCTTCCCTCCATCCTTTAGTATTCTCTATGTTTATATTCAAATGACAGATATCATGTGGTATTTAAACATGCGTGTCTGGTTTATTTCATTCAACAGTATATTTTCCAGGATCATCCTATGGCTTTAACATTGATCATCTTCCATATTCTTCCTTTCTCTTACGTTGTGTTATTCAGTTTTGGATGTCAGAGGTTCTGAAAGCTTTTGCTGATGTTTTCATCTTTCCTGTAACTTCCTTGTCTCAAAAATGTCTGGCTTTAATATCATATCTCCAACTTCTCTATCACCAAATATGCAATGGGTCTGGCTCCAGTAACATGAACATATTGTATTTGATGCACAGTATGTGGGTTGTCTTACTTCTGCTTTACATATTTTAGATATTAACTCCTTCAGTATGCATCTCTAGACATCACCAATATCTCCCATTGGAATAAACTTGGAAACCCTATATCCGTTGAATTATTAAGATAAATAATAATCTCTTCCTGGGTTAACACTATCTGCCATAGATAAGAAAAACCCCATCCCGTTACCTCTTCTGCGGTGACTAATAATACAAGCCAGACTGAAGAAATAGCTATGTTCGCATTAACACAAGACCTTTTCTTTTCTTTCCTTTTCTTTCCTTTCCTTTCCTTTTTTTTTTTTTTTTTTTTGTGGGTACCAGGGGTTGAACTCAGGACCTCATGTGCCAGCGGACACCTGTGCCACTGAGCAATATCGCCGGCCCTTTTTTCATATGTGGGTACCGGGAGTCGAACTCAGGACCTCGTGCTTGCCAGGCAGGCGCTTATGTCGCTGAGCCATCTCACTGACGCAACAGAAGCTTTTCTTTGCATCTCTTGCAGGGTTGTTACTTTGAAAGACCCAAGATAATAACAGGAAGTATATTGTTGCTTGGTTATTTATTGCTAATCAAAATATACCATCTGCAAACATCATCTGTTTCTTTACAATTTCTGTGGGTTAGGCATACAAGTGTGCTTCAGTGGCTGATTGTTACTCAAGGTGTCTAATGAGGTTGTACTGAAGCTTCTAGCCAGGACTGCAGTCAAAGGAGAGAGATATACATCCAATGTCACTCATGCTTGTTGGAAGTGACCTCTGGTCCTTACCACATAGACACATTCATAAGCTGACCATCCTTAAATCATTGCCACTAGTGTCACTCTCCCCAAGGAGACCTACAACAGACCAAGTTGCAATTCGAGAGAGAGCAAGAAAGCACACCCACAGTAGAAGTCAGGATCCTTTGGCAACTAATATCACAAATGGCATCCTATCCCTTTCACTTGAACGGGAGTCCATCCCACAGCCCACAACTTTAGAGGAGGAGGAGCAAATAATGTGCTTTCCAACCACTACAGGAGCATGGACTTTCCTCATGTGAAAGTACATTGTGTTTCTCTGACAGCATTGCAAAAAGCTTGCCTTAGTGGCATTACCTCATTTCTAGATATCTTTTAGAAAAAAGATGGAACCATAGTGACCTTGAGGGAGAATTGTAAATATCCCTCACATGCCCACATTGATGGGACTGGACCTGCCCCTGACTCCTTTTGGGTTGGCAGTTACTACTGAGAAGATGGCACTTTTAAGCAGGCAGCTAAAGCTTGAGATGATCTAGTCTACAGGGCATAAGGAGAGTCTGATAGATGGCTAACTTTTCTGAAGAGACGTGGGATCCTCCAGGGGACCAAGTGAAGACTATGTAGTAAGGACAACCGTGAGCATTGTGGAGAAAGATGGGAACTGTTCTTGGAGGAGCGTTCTCTCCAAAGAACCAAGATTTCCAGTTAGGTTTAAGTTATCTCTGGTCCTCAAATCTATACAACTGTTCATTAGACGATCTTTCAGATTTAAAGAAACATTCCGCCCTAATGTTCCATTTACCTTGTCTTTAATATAGTGGACACGCAGAAAATAACCAGAGGTATTCAAGTTTGCTTCAGATATTTTGTGGTACCCTCCATTTGCTGTGCTGTTCTCAAGAACTTCAATAATATCTTTGCTTCTCACTCTTTCCTCCTATCATTCCCCTAAATGTGAATCTTCCTCAGAGTAGAGCTCTCCTCATGAAGCATCCCAAGCGCTTCAAGCTTCAAATTCCCTCTCCCCTGAACTTTTAGTCCCCTTGAATTTCCCCTTACTCTACATCGCATCAGTTCTGATATCTGCAATTCTCACTAATTCTGTTGTTTGAGCTCATCGCCTAAACTCCCCCTTGCATCTAACTTTATATCTCAGATGCAGCCATTAGCTGGACTCATGGATCATGATCCTAATTCTTTCTGTTTAAGAAACTCTGCCATGCAAAAATTACAAGAAGAATCAAATTTTTATTATTGGCCAAGAGCTAGATGATGAGATTTTGTTGGATGCTTGAAAGCAACAGTTTCCTGCCACAGGTAAAAATGCCCTGGGCTTGCGGATAGGAAAGAATGCCTAAGACAGAAATGGAAGTAGGTATGACTCTGCCCTCTGAAAAAGGGCCACCTATAGCTTAGCCCCATCATATTTGCAGCACCCGGGAAGAATAACAGACCCTCAAGTAAACCTGGAGAAAGAAAAGCAAAACCACATGTGTTTCTGGCTTTCTGCTGAAGCCTTAGGGGGCAGCAAGAACAGTAGAGAAAATATTCTGTCTAGCAGGAAGCCACACAACAGATTTTTAAAGATAGGATATGTTCAGTACCTTAGTTAGAATGATGGCATCGCCGATGTATGTTTATGCCCAAATTCATCAAGCTGTGTATTGTATAGGTGTGCAAGATTTGTATATCGATTATACTTCATCAAAGGAAAGAAAGAGAGATAAAAGAAAGAAATAAGGAAGACAGGGAAAGAAAGAATGGAGGGAGAAAAGTAATAAGTGAGTGGAGGAGGACGAGAAGAGAGAGGAGGAGAGAGAGAAGGAGGGAGGGGGAAGAAACAAAAGAGCCCAATGCTGGTGTTGAAAATAGATTAGTATAGTATAGTATAGTATAGTATAGATTTGAGTGCCAGAGATAACTTAAACCTAACTGGAAATCTTGGTTCTTTGGAGAGAACGCTCCTCCAAGAACAGTTCCCATCTTTCTCCACAATGCTCACGGTTGTCCTTACTACATAGTCTTCACTTGGTCCCCTGGAGGATCCCACGTCTCTTCAGAAAAGTTAGCCATCTATCAGACTCTCCTTATGCCCTGTAGACTAGATCATCTCAAGCTTTAGCTGCCTGCTTAAAAGTGCCATCTTCTCAGTAGTAACTGCCAACCCAAAAGGAGTCAGGGGCAGGTCCAGTCCCATCAATGTGGGCATGTGAGGGATATTTACAATTCTCCCTCAAGGTCACTATGGTTCCATCTTTTTTCTAAAAGATATCTAGAAATGAGGTAATGCCACTAAGGCAAGCTTTTTGCAATGCTGTCAGAGAAACACAATGTACTTTCACATGAGGAAAGTCCATGCTCCTGTAGTGGTTGGAAAGCACATTATTTGCTCCTCCTCCTCTAAAGTTGTGGGCTGTGGGATGGACTCCCGTTCAAGTGAAAGGGATAGGATGCCATTTGTGATATTAGTTGCCAAAGGATCCTGACTTCTACTGTGGGTGTGCTTTCTTGCTCTCTCTCGAATTGCAACTTGGTCTGTTGTAGGTCTCCTTGGGGAGAGTGACACTAGTGGCAATGATTTAAGGATGGTCAGCTTATGAATGTGTCTATGTGGTAAGGACCAGAGGTCACTTCCAACAAGCATGAGTGACATTGGATGTATATCTCTCTCCTTTGACTGCAGTCCTGGCTAGAAGCTTCAGTACAACCTCATTAGACACCTTGAGTAACAATCAGCCACTGAAGCACACTTGTATGCCTAACCCACAGAAATTGTAAAGAAACAGATGATGTTTGCAGATGGTATATTTTGATTAGCAATAAATAACCAAGCAACAATATACTTCCTGTTATTATCTTGGGTCTTTCAAAGTAACAACCCTGCAAGAGATGCAAAGAAAAGCTTCTGTTGCGTCAGTGAGATGGCTCAGCGACATAAGCGCCTGCCTGGCAAGCACGAGGTCCTGAGTTCGACTCCCGGTACCCACATATGAAAAAAGGGCCGGCGATATTGCTCAGTGGCACAGGTGTCCGCTGGCACATGAGGTCCTGAGTTCAACCCCTGGTACCCAAAAAAAAAAAAAAAAAAAAAGGAAAGGAAAGGAAAGAAAAGGAAAGAAAAGAAAAGGTCTTGTGTTAATGCGAACATAGCTATTTCTTCAGTCTGGCTTGTATTATTAGTCACCGCAGAAGAGGTAACGGGATGGGGTTTTTCTTATCTATGGCAGATAGTGTTAACCCAGGAAGAGATTATTATTTATCTTAATAATTCAACGGATATAGGGTTTCCAAGTTTATTCCAATGGGAGATATTGGTGATGTCTAGAGATGCATACTGAAGGAGTTAATATCTAAAATATGTAAAGCAGAAGTAAGACAACCCACATACTGTGCATCAAATACAATATGTTCATGTTACTGGAGCCAGACCCATTGCATATTTGGTGATAGAGAAGTTGGAGATATGATATTAAAGCCAGACATTTTTGAGACAAGGAAGTTACAGGAAAGATGAAAACATCAGCAAAAGCTTTCAGAACCTCTGACATCCAAAACTGAATAACACAACGTAAGAGAAAGGAAGAATATGGAAGATGATCAATGTTAAAGCCATAGGATGATCCTGGAAAATATACTGTTGAATGAAATAAACCAGACACGCATGTTTAAATACCACATGATATCTGTCATTTGAATATAAACATAGAGAATACTAAAGGATGGAGGGAAGGGGACGGGGGATGGATCTCTTGCAAAAGGGAAGTGGCCCAAGGAAACAAGAGTGAGGGGTAAGGATGAGGGGAAGGGGAAATAAGAAGAATAAAGACATGCCCTGTACAGGAACCTAATCACCTCAATTAATGTAAACATTATATGCCATAACAGGAGCTAAGAATAATATCAAAAAGAATGAAAAATTGGATAGGGGAATTGGAGGAGGGGGGAGAGAGAGGCTGGCAGAGAGAGGGAAGGGGAACGAGATTTAAAAAGGAAAGATTCCAGCTGTACTATATACATGTAACCACTCCCCAGGATGACTGTAAACTGTGTGAGTTTCAATGATGTACTACTAAAAGAAATGAAAGAAAACATAGGAGAGGTGTATTTTCTGTTTTTCCATTAAGAAAGTATGCCTTTCTTAGGAAAAACTACTTCAGTCCCTGGAGTCCCACTAAAGCATCTAATCATAGCTGTCCAAACTGCCGGCCCTGGTGTTGGGATATGATCCTGGCTAGGCCCATTATTGTACCCACCTTTCCCATAGTGACAGGTGGAAGAATTGCCATGTGATTAAAGTCGATCCAGCCAGCGTTACCCAAGTTTTTGCCGAATGAATGAGTGAGTAAGAGGAGTGGATGGAAATACGGGGCTGCCGACAGTCATTCTGGCCTCCAGTTGGAGTAGAGAGAATAAAAAAGAGTTTGGTGACATCTTTGAGATGCTGGGTCCTCACAATAATAGCCAGTGGCTTGCATTGTCCATTTTCTTGTTTCGCTTAAGCTAATTTTAGTGTTTTCTTCTTTTGCAACCAAAAATGGTCCTGGTGGGTAACGTGCTATTGCAGAATATGAACGCTGAGATATTTCTGCCAGAAACAAAATTTACTGGGCTTCATTTAGTGAGACAGAAGCACATACTTTGTGAAACAAGTAGGGCATTTCTGTGAAATTCCATGCATTTGAGCCTCCTGTAAACTGAGGGACTGGATGCAACATTAGAGAAGAGTCATTTTCTGCCTGTTTGGGAGCCTCTTTTTGTTTCACAAATGAATAGTATTTGGTGGTACAATAGTAAAGCAGAGTGACATATAATGAGAGGGAGTGAACTATTCATTTTTATGTTTATGGATACTTTTAGTGCACTTTTTTAAACTAAGGTACTTACTAGAGTCAGCTTTGATGTTAAAAAACAACTTGTAGGGATCACATCTCAACATATTCCCATTTATTTAAGATAAAATGTACCTTGGGCCACAAGAATTTAAAACTAAAAATTTCACATTTTGAAATAATTTCTTATTTAGAGAAATGTTACATGAATACAATTTTAAATAATTTACCACATTCACTTTCGAAAAATTTCCCTATTATACACATGTTATATGTAACATATGTATACTGATAAGTAATTTATCTAATCAATTTGAGTATAAGCCTTACGTATAATGACCTTTAATTTCATAATACTTCAATGAGTGTTTCCTAGGGTAGTACACTTTTTAATTCAGGAGTTTTAACAACGCTGTCTTACTATATTTGATCTAAAATTTAAGGGAGAAAAACTTGTGCAGTTTCCACTTTAGATGTATAAACATAAAATTAGTAATGATAAACTATTAATAACTGCTTAATAACCCCAATATAAATATCTATTATATAATACATCACAGTGTGTGTTTTTTCATTTTTTTCTCTGTATCCTTATTAATATGAGCAATCTTTGAGATATACTAGGTGAGAAAGGGAAGCATATAGCATATATGTTCAGATAAATGGCTTTGAGTCAGGTAATATGTGAGAAGTTTTTCTTATATAAATGATATGGTGGCTTAGTATAGGAAATTGTAATCACTAGGATGTATCATAATTCCATTAAGACTCATTCAAAGTAAGTTAAGTACATGTCTGTTTCGAGAATAGAGAATACATTTATCAACTTGAGGATTTCAACCTGAAAGTTCTTATTAAACTTGGTAGATGGGGCCGGTGAGATGGCTCAGCGGCTTAAGCGCCTGCCCGGCAAGCGCGAGGACCCGAGTTCGACTCCCGGAACCCACATATGAAAAAGGGGCCGGTGATATCGCTTAGCGGCACGGGCGCCTGCTGGTGCGCGAGGTCCTGAGGTTGACCTCCCGGTACCAACAAAAAAAAAAAAAAAAAAAAAAAAAAAAAAACTTGGTAGACACCAAAACCAGAATTTGAAATATGCTGTTTCTTCTGTTGTTGTTGTTCCATTTCATTGAGATTAATATTTAATTCCACTGATTCTCTCCTATGTGGAATCTATTTTTAACGGCGTGAGGCAAGAATTTGTTATCCAACTATGTATGAAATTCTACGCTAGATTTAGATATTAATTACTAGTAGCAATTTAGACAATATGTATGTTTTAGTCAGTGCTAGTTCAATCCAAGGTGACACTGTGAGCCAGTCTGTTCCAAAGCCTCCAACTTAGCATTTGTGAACAGAGGGTGGAGTCTAGACTAATGGGACTGAGCACTGATCTCATTCCGAAGCAACGTTCCCTAGATCCTCTCTTCCAGCTACGTGAACTGCATTGTAAAGAACCATTTCGATAGAGTCTCATTTTCCATTATTTCAAACCAGACGAAGAGCTGCACATTCTCGTTCTCTATCTGAAGTCAGCAACTGCAATGTGCCTTAAAGAAAAGAACTATTTTCATTATGTCCGTTGTAAAAGTGTTAATTAACCCAGGAAATTTTCACAAGTTCTTTCAGTAATGGAAATGAATAGAGGTTGGCAATGTACCATAACAGAGTAAGTATCAGAAACAGTATTTCAGATAAAACAAAAAGAGCACCAGACAAGGGGGAGTCACGTGAACTTCCAGCCAAGGACGAAGGTCAAGGTTAAGCTGTTGCAGAGGACAATTTTGTAGCTTAGCATAACACAAGCTTATGACTCCTAGAAATCTGGAAATCGGCACTCACTCTACTCCACTTTCTTTTTTGTTTTTATCTTTTCATTTGCAGTACAATTTGTTGACCGATGCATTTGATAATTTTTAAGACATTTTAATAATAATCAGGCATGAGTCCAGGGATTTAAGCAAAGTCTTTCCTGTAGCTACTGAGAGGTAGCGTACTAAGAATTAACAGGCTCAGTATGGAGTGCAGTCCTCTCTCAAAACCTTACTCGTGGATTAATTCAGAGTGCTGCGGCTTTACTAACACAGACCGTGTCTGAGCGTATCTCACCCTATGACTAGATCTTTAAACACAACGTAAGGAAATGCATTTTAAATACTTATTAGTTATGTACTTAAACTTTTGCTTCCTGAGTGATAGATTTGCTGTTTACTTTTCCTTAGTTTTTGTTGATATAAATATTGACTTCATTAATTTCTACTACCTAGAATTTATTTTCTTACATTACGTGATAGAAATTTAAGTTTCGTTAACTTTTTAAAAACTCATAAACGACATGCCCGGTTAATATTGTTGTATTTTTTCTCTTAATATTGATAATTAACGACTATCTATTAAGTTCTCCCTCTTAAACTACAACTAATTTTAGACGCTGATTTTTTCTCAATTCCCCTGCTACACCACTTCAATTACATATTTGATTAACCCATAATTTTATCTGTAGGTTAAATTTCTCATAGTCACAGCCTTGGAAATAATTTCCACTTTCATTAAGAATTATAGGTATTCCATAAAAGGAAAACCAGAGGATAGATATTAGGAAGTAGAATGAACTTTTTCAAAAAGAAAGGGAAATCAGAGATGGCGGAGCGGGAGGGAAGGAAGAGAAAAGGATTTGATGGAAAAAAATTTGAAAAGATAAAATGGAAATAGAGCTTTTACCAATAGGGAGACAAAGAATGCCAAGAGAGAGGAGAGGGGAAGGGGATCCAAAAAAAAAAGGAATTAAGATGTGTTATGTACATGTACAAATCCTCCATGATGAATGTGGTCATTATGTACTGCAGACATGTAGTAATAAAATGAACTGTAGTTGTTTTAATACTAATTATTGAGACATTATTTTGACTTCTTGGTTTTCATATTACTATTTTCTCGGTTCTTTTTATGTCTGTTCCAGCATACAATTTAAAAATATATTCCACTTCCACACTTTCTTTGTTTTCACAGTTCAATGTCAGAAATGTTTGTCCCTTAATTTATCCCCCCGGACTTTGATAGAAATCAGTTTATTACTTTTTACCTTCCAACATTTCAGGTGACAGGTTAATTATCAATATGCTGCTCTTGCATTTGTTAGCGATTTTTTTTTTTATGTGCGTGCCACGAGTCGAACTCAGGACCTCGCGCTTGCCAGGCAGGCGCTTATGTCGCTGAGCTATCTCACTGGCCCTTGTTTGCAATTTTTAACTTTTGGTTTGTTCTTTTACATTTTTCAGGTGTTCTTAATTATCACTTCATATTTTAGTTCAGAAATCTCTCCAAGATCTTTCTGGGAATCTTTCAAACATTATGTCCTTCAACACTTAGTTGATAATGAATTTACATTCATTTTCACCTTAGAAAAATATTCTTCTATTATTTTATTGATGATTTTTGGATATTTATTATTTGTTTATTTATTTAGGAAACTTTGTTACATGTTTATTGGAGATTCAGAACCTATTTTATCTCTCTAGAGTATTTTTCTTTGATTTTCTCAATGCTCTTTTGCAATGCATTCTGAGAAATACCATAACACTATCTCTAACTAACTCAAGTTTTGTCCGTTCATCAAATTTATTAGCAATGATTTGATGGATTTTGGCAGACTGCTTTTCTAAACTTAGTTTTCAGTGGGTATAACTTTATTTAAAGGTTCTTTCTTTGTCTCTTTTGACATCTATTTTCTGGGGTTGGTGGTGGTGTGGAGATGAGTTTATTTTTGAGCTTAGAAACTCCTTGATCTGATTTCTCTAATGTTTGTTAAAACTCAGGGAATCTTCTGTGTTGATGGGGGTTGTCTAGCCTGAATTGCACTGATAGCTGGGGAGTGTGCTCTTAGGCAAGAATGGCAATCCTGGTAGCGGTTCTTTCTTAAATGTGCTTGTGATTCAAGAAGTTTAAAAATTACGTTAAACAAAAGCTGTTTTCAGTGTTTTAAACTGGTGCTACAATTGTATTGTTAGCCTTCCTTTGACCCCAATCTCAGGGATATGAACGAACATATTTGTTTCATTACACTTACAACTCTATGCTGCCCAGGATCTAAAAAAGTACTTTCCCATTGTTCTTGAGACTTTTTTCCAAAGGCCATTGAGAATCACTCTATAGGTTTTAAAGCTAGTATTTCTAAGTTTGGTATATGCCTAAGCAATGACCAATTTGGCCAAAAGAATTGTGAGATGATGAGTTCAGAGATGCAATGAAGAGTAAATACCTCAGAATCAATAAAAATTATATTTAAACAGTTTTTGGAGAAATAGGCAGAAACAGTACAATATCACAATTGCATCATATACATTTCACAATTTTTGTTACAGTGCTGTAGATATAAAGTCTATTAGATGTTCTAGGTAACAAGCACTACAACTTCTCTATACATGTTCCGGTATCCGGTAAAATTTCCCAAAGAAGTTGAGCCACTTTCTCCAACATGTATGGAAATGTTACTGACACTGACATGTATTACCGTATTCTTTAACATTGTTTGTACATCGACTTCATCAGAATCACCGAGCTATTTATTAAAAATGAACTCTTCTGGGTTCTAGTGAAGACATACCAAATCCAAAACTATGGAGTTAGCTCTGGATGTTTTTAAAAAGCACTGAAGCGGGGTGTGGTGGCACACGCCGACAGTCCCAGCACTAGGGAAGCCGAAGAAGAAGAATTGCCGTGAGTTTGAGGTCAGGCTGGCCTACAGAGTGAGTTCAAGCCCAGCCTGAGCTATATTCGAAGAACCTGACTCAAAAGACACAAGACAAACAAAGAAAAAAAAAAAAAAAAGAAAACCCAGAAACAGAAACAAACACACAGTGGGGGTATTTGAGTACACTTTAAACATAGAGAACCCGAAATATGATTATCAAGGAAACTGTAGGGGCCGGTGAGAGAGCTCAGTGGCATAAACACCTGCCTGGCAAGCGCAAGGGCCCAAGTTCAACTCCCAGAACCCGCATACGAAAAAAGGGCCGGTGATATCGCTCAGCAGCACGGGCGCCTGCTGGCACGCGAGGTCCTGAGGTCGACCCCCGGTACCCACAAAAAAAAAAAAAAGAAAACTGTAAATTCTGAAAAAGAATGTCTGTAAGCTGCTCACCTACTCATCGTCACATACAATTTGGAATTTAGTAATTAATTATTGACAAAGACTCCTAACAACTTGCAAATAAAGGCAAAAGACTTCTTAGAAAATCCTGGGTTAAAATAATCAAATGTGGAATCACAGATTTTCAGAAATTTATCATAATGCAAATTCTATAGGTTAAAACCCATGGAGTCAGCCAATATTTCACTTATAAAAGTTGATGGAGTGGAATTTATTATTCAATGAAAAATTAGGAACATAAGTAAAATGAACATTAAGCTCAAATAGCAGAAAAGAAGAAAATAAACTTAAAACATAGGCAGAAATATGGATACAAATAAAAACAGAAGCTGGGCGTGGTAGCTCATGCCTGTAGTTTCAGCACTATGATGAACAGAGGCAGAGGATCTCAAGGTTTTGTTTTGTTTTGTTTTGTTTTTGTTGGAGACCAGCTTGGGCAACTTAGTGACGTAGGAGACCCTGTGAAGGCCCTGGGTTCAATCCCTAGTAGTGCATTAAACAAAACAAAGCAAAAAGATATAATTTTAAACAAAATCAAAACTATTCTTTGCAACAAACACATGAATAACGCAATAAGCTAACCCCATTAGGGAAGAAACTGTAAGTGAGAAACATATTATAATCGAATAAAATTAATGCTATTGAGTCATGAGTCTATGAATGAATAGATCAACAAACATCCATAGATGTAACTGAGAAAGTTGCTAAAATATTACCTATGTTCAAAAGATAATTAAAACCAAGTGGTTTGTTTTCTTTTAATTTTAAAGACTAGAAATCTATTATGGTATATAAACTGCTTAGCACAGATAAAATGGAAAATTTCTTATCTCTTTTGATAAAGCTGTCATTATCCTGACAATAAAATACTTACATAAGCAGATGCAGTCATTATAGACATCATAACATATAACCAAATGTAAATGCCAACATACTGATTGACATTGATTTTTTTAAATGGGAAATGGAAAATACCTTTGATAGTCTTCAATTCTTAAATATAATTAAATTGTCATACACTAGATCTGATCAAGAAAGCGAATTGAACCCATTCCTTTATATTACCTTTGATTACAATTCTCTGAAGTGATAGAAAACACTTTGCAAAGAATGGATTCATATGTATGAGAAATAACTGAATATTAACTGTGGATTAGACATTTATGAAGAATTCCTAAAGCTAGAAAACACATAGATTAATAAAGAAACATGAGGAAAGGAAACAGTCATAGGAAAAGACGGTAGAGGAAGTAAGAGTGGTCCTAACATTCATGCGGGGAGCTCAGTTTGTGCCAGCAGTGGGATGTACTCCTCTAGAAAATGTGAGGAAGATGGGGATAAATTGTGTTTTGGAGAATCAATTTCTACACTTTGCCTCCCTTCTCATGAATTGGCACCACATACGATGATTACTGTCCCTTTTCTGTCCAGACTCTTAGAGGGAGTACAGTTTCTAGACACCTAACGTTACCAATCAGAAGATGAAGGCAGTTGTTTTTGCAGACAAAGATCATAAGTATTTTGGAAAATTATTTGAAATGATATGTAACTGATGCACAGAACGGGGTGCTGACACTCTGAGATTATTGCTTCTTTCATGCCCATCGGTGGATGGTGCAAGACAAACAGAAAGGATTGCTCGCCAACATTTCTACTACTCCTAGTATGATAGGGAATGCTGTCAGATGATTTGGGAAGGGAATTGAAAATATGAGAGGGTTTACTGAAAAGATTCATCTTTAAATGATTTCTAGGAAAACATTAATAACGAGAAGGGCACAGACAATAGTTTAAGTCTCCTTTCTGAGATTCTAAACTTATGAATGTGAAACTTTTGCACGAAACGGTGCATACGAAAGCCAACACAGCTATAGAATGAAAACAGAAGTATCCTTTATTCTTCAAGCTTGGGCAAACCAGTTGAGATTAAGTTTAAATGTTAAAGCAGGTGAGAAGAAAGTCCTACTGCCAATGACGGTTACAGTCAACTCTAAGAAACAAGGGAGTTTCCAAGGCATGACATTTACTGGTTGGGGAAAGATGACGCTAGAAGCTGGGCTCAGACATATGTAGAGAGGCTGCAGAAGTGACAAGTATCTAAGGCCAAGAAAAGTAGACATCCGATTGCATATCTTATGTATTTTGGACCTTGAAGCTGTCAATGTCCACCGTTAAACCATGTGATCACTGTGGTGTCCTTGAACTCACCGGAAACAGGAGATCAAAATGTTTCCTTAAAATAAGCAGTGAGGTTCAAAGTCTAGGACAGCAAAGGACATACACATTTGCAAGTGGCCGATTCTCACTTAAAACGTTCTATCAACTTTTTATTATTTACTGAAAGAAATAGTACCTACCATTAGATATTATATGAGTGTCATTACTTTGCATGTACGATACTTTTTATGTCTGAGGAAATATAAATTCTTTGGAAAATTAAAAGACATACAAGATGATACAAGAGATGAATAATGATATCAATACAACCACCAATAATAAATTTTTTGAGATTAATTAATTTTCATTTTTTTGCATATGTTCTCGTTATGTCATTCTATTTTCAATGGTTTTTCCATATCTATTGCTAGACCACACAATCATTGCATGCTAAATTTTTCCTCTCTTAGCCTTTTCTCAGTCTTAGCAACAACAACCAACAATCAAATAAGATTAAATAGTAGAGGAGAAACTGGGGTAAATAACTTCAACATTTGAGAGAGAAACTTACTTTTTACACATTAGTTAATAAAAGGCTCAAGATGATCCTTTTGGGTCAAAAGCCCAATATTTCTTGTGGAGATAAGGATTATTTGGCTCTGGAAACATTCTCGTGGGGGTATTTTCTTCTTTCCTTAACATAAGGTACTGTCGTGAGATTGCTCTGAACTACCTTTTGACCCGTGAATACGTAGACCATATCCTACATTTTGCTAGGGATTTTCTTGTTGTCACTCTTCATCCCAATTTGTGTTGGATTACGTCAGAGAACTACGGAGCACTACAGCAAATGGTGTTTCAACACATGGGGAGGAAGGCATCTCTTTGACGTACTACTATTTATTATTTTCCTTGGATATCTACCCAGTAATGGCATTGGTGGATATTCTGAGGAAACTTCATATTGTTTTGCATAATGGCTATACTAGTTTACCTTCCCAACAGTAGTATATAAGGGTTCACCTTCTTCCAAATTCTCACCACCACTTCTTATGCTGCATCCTTTCGATAAAGGCCAGTCTAATAGATTTGAGCTTTCATCTCTCTGTGCTTTGATTAATATTTCTCTGACGATTATGAATGTTGAGCATTTTTTTTGTAAACCTATTGGTCATTTTTGTATCTATTTCTGAGAATTTAGTCTGTTCAGAACCCCTCCAATTTCTATTTTTTTTGGGGGGGGTGTACCGGGGGTCGACCTCAGGACCTCGCGCGTCAGTAGCTGCCCGTGCCGCTGAGCGATATCACCGGCCCTTTTCTCGTATGTGGGTACCGGGAGTCGAACTCATGACCTCACGCTTGCCAGGCAGGCGCTTATGCCACTGAGCCATCTCACCGGCACCCCCCCTCTTTCTTTTTGCAGTAATGGGGATTAACCTCGCGACTTCACATGGAGATACATCCTCAACCCTTTTTTATGTTTATTTTTTTGAGACAGGGTCTCCCTAAGTTTCCCAAGCTGGGCTTCGACCTGCAATCCTTTGACCTCAGCCTCCCAGGGTGGAGACTACAGACATCTACCACCATGTCCCTCAGCCCATTTGCAACCAAGATTGTTGGTTTTCCTACTACTGAGTTGTTTTGAGTTCTTTATAAATATGGGGAATTAACCTCTTATCACATGTACAGTTTGGAAATATTTTCTTCCACCCTAAAAATTGCCTCTTCACTTGGTCGATTGCTCCTTTGCCGCACAGAAGTCTTAACTTGATGCAATTTTTATCTGTCCTTGGTTTCATAGCTTTTGCTTTTGACATGATAGCCAAAAACTCATTGCTTACACCAATGTCATGGAGCATTTCCTTTGTTTTATCTTCTAGTAGTTTCATGTCTTACATTGAAGTCTTTAACCCATTTTGAGTTGATTTTTGTATGTGGTGAGAGATAAGGATTCTAGTGTCTTTCTTCTTCACATGGAGGTCCAGTTTTCTCAGTACCCTTTCTCAAAGAGAATTGTATTTCTCCAATGTGTATTCTTGGAACTTCTGTGAAAAATCATTTGCATGGATTTCATTCTGAGTTCCCGATTCTGTTCCATCGGTGGTCATGCTTGAGGGATCACACCTCTGAGACAGTGTTTGTCAGGTTTCTGCACTGTGAAGGTGCTCCATAGCCTCCTCAGCAGCATTTAGTGTTGTGAATCTTCTAGATTCTGTCCATTTCAATAGGTATGTGGTAGGTTCTTACTGATTTTGAAGTTTGCATTTCCCTACGGACATACGAGAGGAAGTATTGTTCATGTGCTAACGGCCATCTGTACATCTTCTTGGATAAGGTATCTGTTCAAGTCTTCTGCCCAGTTTTATACTGTACTATTTATTTGCTTTTTGAGTTTAAAAATTCCTTGTATATTTGAGATAGTAGTCCTTTGTCATCTACGTGTTTTGCAAACATGTTCCCTCAGTTCCGGCTTGTTTTTTCATTGTTTTTCACAGAAGAAATTTTAAATTTTTTTTTTTTTTTTTTTTTTGCAGTGCTGGGGATCGAATGCCGGCTCTTCATACTCGGTATATCCCCAGATCTTTCTGTTTGTTTATTTATTTATTCATTTAATTTGAGAAAGGTTCTTGCTAAGTGATTAAGTTGCCCAGGCTGGGCTTGAATTTGCAATCGTTCTGCCTCAGAATTCCAGAGTGCTGGGTTTAGAGTCATGAGCCACCATTCAACACTATTTTGTAAATTTTAATAAGATGCAACTTATCTGTTTCTCATTTCAGAAAACATACTTTTTGGTATTCTATATGTCTTAGTTACTTTTCTCTCATTGCTGAGACAAAATATCAACACCCAAAATTAAAGGCAGAAAGGTTTATTCAGTCAATAATCGGCTATCACTAAGGCACCCTGGTATGGCAGAGTGATATCACAGAGGATCAACAGTTCCTGGTGGGTAGAAGGTAGCAAAGCAAGCAAGGGACCTTAGCAGCTTCTTTCTTTCTTTTACACTCTATCTGGGCTACCAGGCTTAGGGCAGTGCCAAAGCAATAGGTGGACTGATTTAGTAATCACACACCCTTAATCCCAGCATCACACACTCTAGATTCAACCACCTCTGAAAAGCCCACCCCCACATGACTACATGAAGCTTTAGGGCCACATCTAGACACTAACCATAACATTCTGCCCCTGCTCCCCACAAAGACTCGTGCACATCCTTTTATGCAAAAGCCATTAGGTCCACCTTTAAGAGTTGCCAAAGTCCTAACAGGTTCAGTATGGCTGAAAAGTCCAAGTCCCAAGTCTCCTCTGAGATTTAAAGCAAACTCTTCAGTCTGAGTCCTTGTACCAATGAAAAGAAGGCTAAACACTTCCAACATTCAATGGCACAAGATAGACATTTCCATTCCAAAAGTTACAAATAGGGGCATGCAGAGGAACGTGACCAAAGCAAGTCGAAAATCCAGCAGGGCAAACATGAAGTCCTGTAGTTCCACGTGCACCATCCGAGGTAATCTGTGCCAAGATGCGAACGCCCAAGGGCTTGAGGGCTCTGCTCCTACAGCACTGCCACTGGTGGTAGCTCCCACAGCTTCTCTCCGGGGTGTGATCCATCCTTGTACTTTTCCTCAGGTGATCCACTTTCTCTAAACTTCTGGGGTCGCCAGTGCACCTTTGGCTCCACACCTACAGCTTCACACACCACCCACTCAGGGGCGCACTGCCTGGCCTCCAGGCCTTCTGAAATCTGGGTAAGCCTTTCTGGCCCAACAACTCTTGCATTCTGCATGCACCTAAAAGCAGTGCCACATGGACGATGCCAAGGTCTGCCACGAGCTAGAGCAGTAGGAAGATTTCCCTCTCTCTTGGCTGTAGGTGTTGAGTGGTGGGATCGCTGAGCACTCTGAATCCAACACAGAGGAACAAATTCCTCACATAGGAACGAGCCTAGTACATTGCCAGAGGACAATTAAGGCCAGTGGAGGGTGGTAAGTATGGAGAAGCCTACACACTCAGTGATGGGCAGGGGTCCAATCATGTAGGGCCTTTGTCACATGACATCTAAAATGGTATCCAAAGACTCACGAGCTTGGAAGGTGGCCAGTATGCTTCTAGGAAGTGCAGCCTGGTCAGAAGAGGCAGTGTCGCCACTCAGGGCATAACGGGAAGGGTGTATCTCCCTCCTCAGCTTCTCCTTTCACTCTGCTTCTTGGTCACCATGACGAGAACAGCTCTGCCCTGTGGCAAGCACTTCCACCATGGCGTTTCTGCCTTGGAGCCAGCCGACCATGGACCGAAAGCGTGAGCCCAAATAAAACTCTTCTCCTTTCAATGGCGGGTGTTGGGTACTGTATCTCAGCAACGCGAAAGTGGCTAAGATACCAACATATTTCGGTTTTTTATGGAATGAAACCTAGGGATGGGTGAGGACAAAAGCCTCCAGTCTATGAAGAGAAAATGGGAGCTGAGGAGTCAGAAAGTAACAACTACAGCTCTGCTTCCCATGGACTTTGCAGTAAAGGTGGCAGAAAAGTAGTGTGATAGAGCAGTATTAAAGGTTTAGGAAAAGATCTGTAAAAATGGGAGGCAGTGCGGGAGTTCTGTGCTGATTGGATTTATCCCTCAGACAAGAAGAACATGAAGCTGCAGAGGACACAAGGGACATAATTACAGAAGCAAAATCCTTGATTCAGCAATGCGGTGTGGAATCAAGTGTGAATGTAAATATAGAAAGAGGGAGCTCCACCTACCGCAAGAGGTAACGAGCTGTCCAGGACTAGTGTGTGTGAGTTTGGGACCCGGTGGCGATTACGTTGACTCATTCTTCTCTAACTTCTTTGAGCATCTCAGTGAGATGTTTGAGGCCATGGGTGGGGTGGGGCAATTTCCTGACCTGGAACCATCCATCCTGGCATCCCCTGTATTGTTCGCTCAGCACAGTGTTCACTTGTTCACAGATGATTTAACTAATGGAATAGCTTTGAATCTTACATATTTTGTTTTAGGAACTTCATAGAATGAATTCATGAACTTGGTAAGCTTGCCTGGATTTGGAAAAAATTAATATTAGAAACAATATGTGTTTATTAATGATGTAAGAAACCAGGCAGGCGTGGTGGCACATGCCTGTAATGCAAGCACTCAGGAAGCTGAGCAGGAGGATCGCTATGAGTTCAAGCCAGCTTGGGCTACACAGTGAGTTCAAGGCCAGCCTGAATGATGTAGCAGGACCGTGCCTCAAAAGAACAAACAAAAAAAATAATAATAAAAGCAGAATAATAAGATAGTAAAATATGCTATGTCCACTGATTTTGAGGTGATAATGAGAGGTGGCCAAAGGCCGTTTCTTATCAACTTCTTCCATTTCTTCCAAGGATAATGTTTGGTTCAACGTTTCCTAAGATTCTTGGGTGAAATTTATTATTTTACATGATTTTACAGTTATGTCATTTTCGTTGAATCGTTACATCAACGTAGAATATTATATATTGCCCTATTCTTTATGACATCCAAGCATCTATAGTAAATTTCTCCTTCTCAATTCTGCACTGGGTATGGTTCTGTTTTCTTAATTAGAATTATGAGAACTCTTATACTATTACCTACACCCTTTTAATATACTCTAAGAACCGAGAACTGAATGTTATAAATCATAACATTCTGTTTTATCATTCTGAGTAGGTTATTCTGAGGGACAAATGGACCAACTCTGAGGTATGTGTGCAGTACTTCACTCTAGCGACCGATTTCTGCTCTGGTCGAAGTAAAGGAGGACTTGGGTTTCAATTGCTACTTGTCATCGATTAAACTTCTGTATTAAATGTCTACCAATATAGACAACAGATTTGTACATACTCACTTTCAAAAGACACTAATACGTTTCCTTAAATGATGAGACTGCTAAGACAGAAATGAAGAAAAATATAAACTAAGTGACACTTTTTCACATTTGGAAGAAATACTATCAGAGATTAGAATTCAGTATTATAATTTGGTGCTTATGTAGTTCAGTAATAATTTGGTATTAGGGAAAGCAATCTTAAAATTTTAAATTTGGAACGATTGAATTTTTTACAGTTTTTGTCTACTGTTCTTTCCTAAAACGATTAGGAGGGAGTTGTGAAGGCATAGTTCTGCTATGTCTTTTATGTTTGTTATCTCTTTAATCTTCATCTTTTAAGGGAATCACTAGTGTTATCTTCATTTCATGGATGAGAAAACGGAGGCTCTGAGCGTACTAAGTCATTTGCTAAGAGTCCGGAGCTAGCATGAGAAACAGGAGGTAGGGCTTAAACCCAAGCATGAACGACCTTCCTTGCCTCTTCAAATCCACCAAGCTGCCTCTTTTGTGAAATCTATGGGAATTTAACAAACCATAGTAGAGGCAGTAAGGAGGGCCAGGACTGAGCAATGAGTGTACATTGTTCTAGGGAGAAGAGGCCTAGAGTGACCTGATTTTCCCTAGACACCAGGATCTATACTCTTTGGATATGGGAAGGATTCCTCAGTTTCAGAAACTTTCTCACATTTCTTATATTTTCCTTGTTTCCCGAAAATTACTAGAAATTTAGCAACTCATGTGATAGTAACTAAAACTTGCATGTGTCTTATGGAATCTGGGAAGCCTTTAATGAGGCAGCTGGCTTGCCGATCAAGAGGGAGGGAAACTCACTGGAAGAACCTGCAAGAAGGGGTCCTGGTGTTCCCATTTTGTGTCCCTGGCCCTCAAAATCCACACTACCCCATACTCAGAGAGACAGAGAGAGAGATGGCAGTCAGGAATTGCATGCTGATCATTTTATTGGGATATTGAAGATATGGTTCTGATGACATTGTTCCAAAGGCACTGCTATCTTCAAGACATCATCTTCTCATTCCTTATCTGAAAGAAAGAAAGAAACAAACAAACAAATGCACAAGAAAGGTTATAGTTAAGCCAGCCATGGCAGGAGGTTTCTCATCCCTTGCTGGGCTCACTAAAGCCAGATGGGTGGAAGCACAGCCCCTCTCCCTCTTTCCTCCCCCTCCCTTCCTTCCTACCAAATTCCTTTTGTTCACTCTTCTTAGGCTCCTAGCAGATAATGGCCTCTAACTTGTTGCTTGTAAGATGAAGGGAAGAGGGCCGGTGAGATGGCTCAGCGGCTTAAGCGCCTGCCCGGCAAGCGCCAGGGCCCGAGTTCGACTCCCGGAACCCACATACGAAAAAGGGGCCGGTGATATCGCTCAGCGGCACGGGCGCCTGCTGGCGTGCGAGGTCCTGAGGTCGACCCCCCGGTACCCACAAAAAAAAAAAAAAAAGATGAAGGGAAGAAAATCTGCTCTTACTTTCGCTTTTCATTGCTCTTGCAAATGTTTGAGTGATAAACTTCTAAGGATGGTCAGTTCAACCTATATTATAAGAGTGAAAACTGAAACCAGCCTAAATGTCCATTGAAAATGTACTGGTCAAAGAAATTATGGAGAACGCACAGCGGAGTAGTATGTCATTAAAAAAAAAAAAAGAAACCAAGAAAGAAGGAAAGAAACAAAGATGGAAAGAAGTAAGAGAGACGGAAGGAAGGAAGGTAGAAAGGAAAGAAAAAAAGAGAAAGAAAGAAGGGAAATAAAACGACAGATAATGAAGCAACAAAAATAAAAACGAGAACATCTGAAGAGATCTATATATCTATGGGCCAATGGCAAAGTTCTAAGAAATTAGTTGCAAAGAGTAACATATGATTTGCATGTAAGTACGAAATGGTTCATCACAAAAGGATCATTTTTAGCGGGAGTACTGGATCTGAGAGGCCTGATGAATGGCAGGAATTAGCAAGGACTGGTTGAAGGAGACTGGAGAGGGAAGTCACTAATTTCTCAGCAAGGAGACAGAAGATCAAAGGGAAAATACTCATTTCCTGCCACAAATGAACAAAAATTTGGAAAGTGGAAATTGTGGAAAGTGATCCTCAAAGTAGAATTACCACAGAGAACTTCTAAAAGCTCAAAGATTTCCACCCTAGCACGAAGTATCTAAAGAGGCGTTTATAAAAACGGAGTCTACGTAATTTATTAGTGACTATGTAATTTTCACAGGTTTCCAGTTCATTTGCTGTCACACTAAGTTCAGAGAAATGTAGGAACTGGGATATATACTGGAGGGCTCATTTGGAACGTACCTGCCATGGAATTCCAGATTACTGGGGTGGTCCAGG
Source organism: Erethizon dorsatum (assembly GCA_028451465.1). Lineage (NCBI taxonomy): Eukaryota > Metazoa > Chordata > Mammalia > Rodentia > Erethizontidae > Erethizon > Erethizon dorsatum. The sequence continues at coordinate 25,651,520 of CM051831.1, forward strand.
GCGAGGAGGCTGCGGGCCTCCTTGAGGTGGTCCCTGCCTGTTCAAGGAAGGAGCCTGGCGATTCTCCTCTTCTTCCTGTGGGGGTGGTGGCTTCGGGCCGCCTTGGGGTGGTTTCTTCTTGTTCAAGGAACGAGCCTGGCGATTCTCCTCTTCTTCCTGTTGGGGTGGTTCAGCGGGAGGAGGGGGAGGAGGCTTCGGGCCCCCTTGGGGTGGTTTCTGCCCGATCAAGGAACGAGCCTGGCGATTCTCCTCTTCTTCCTCTTGGGGTGGTTCAGCGGGAGGAGGGGGAGGAGGCTTCGGGCCCCCTTGGGGTGGTTTCTGCCCGATCAAGGAACGAGCCTGGCGATTGTCCTCTTCTTCCTCTTGGGGTGGTTCAGCGGGAGGAGGGGGAGGAGGCTTCGGGCCGCCTTGGGGTGGTTTCTGCCCGATCAAGGAACGAGCCTGGCGATTCTCCTCTTCTTCCTGTTGGGGTGGTTCAGCGGGAGGAGGGGGAGGAGGCTTCGGGCCCCCTTGGGGTGGTTTCTGCCCGATCAAGGAACGAGCCTGGCGATTCTCCTCTTCTTCCTGCGGGGGTGGTGGCTTCGGGCCGCCTTGGGGTGGTTTCTTCTTGTTCAAGGAACGAGCCTGACGATTGTCCTCTTCTTCTTGTGGGGGTGGTGGCTTCGGGCCGCCTTGGGGTGGTTTCTTCTTGTTCAAGGAACGAGCCTGACGATTCTCCTCTTCTTCTTGCGGGGGTGGTGGCTTCGGGCCGCCTTGGGGTGGTTTCTTCTTGTTCAAGGAACGAGCCTGGCGATTCTCCTCTTCTTCCTCTTGGGGTGGTTCAGCGGGAGGAGGGGGAGGAGGCTTCGGGCCCCCTTGGGGTGGTTTCTGCCCGAGCCTGGCGATTCTCCTCTTCTTCCTGTTGGGGTGGTTCAGCGGGAGGAGGGGGAGGTGGCTTCGGGCCTCCTTGGGGTGGTTTCTGCCCAATCAAGGAACGAGCCTGGCGATTCTCCTCTTCTTCCTGTTGGGGTGGTTCAGCGGGAGGAGGGGGAGGAGGCTTCGGGCCCCCTTGGGGTGGTTTCTGCCCGATCAAGGAACGAGCCTGGCGATTCTCCTCTTCTTCCTGTGGGGGTGGTCCAGGGGGAGGAGGTGGTCCAGGAGGAGGAGGAGGGCCGGGAGGCGGCGGACCTCCTTCCCCCGCATCTATATGAGAAAGACATAAGAATAGATCAGCTTTCCTATGAGACTCTTCTTCCTGTATTCTCTGATCTTGTCACACAGTCTGTTTGTCCCAGAAATTATTCTTACTTGCCTCCTTCCCTCCTATCTCCTCCCCCCACCCCATTTTCTAGGTTTTGGTTCATGCATGTTCCTTATACCGGTTTATGGCTTTCATTTAAGCAGTTGTGCACCCGCGCATAGCATTCTTTGATCATTTGTAGCTTTCCATCCTCCTGTCTTCTGCCTCGTCATGAAGAGCTCCTATGAACCCATACACTTATTTTGTGGAGTGCCTCATTTCTAGGATCTGGGGCAAGTATCTGTCCTCAGATTTGCCAGAAAAGGAGGTCTGGAATGTAGTACCATTGCTCCAAATGTCTCCAAATATAGAACAGAAGCAACGCAAAAGGACTATGTCAGTTTGACTGGCAGTTCTACCTGAGGATCATAAAATCTTGCTACCTGTGCATCCAAGGCAGGATAACTGAGCCCTATATTGAAAACGGATCTAGCAGCTGAAGGCACTAGAGCCATGAGGAGAGATTTTAAGAGAGAGAGAGGGAGAGAGAGGGAGAGAGAGAGAGAGAGAGAGAGAGAGAAAGTGATGGCCACACAGGATCCACTGAATAGCATTGACAAATATTTCCCGGCTAGAGAGACAGAGCTGAGTGGGCAAAAATACAAAGAAATGCTCCACAGACAGACATTCCAGTGCATTCCACCCTGAAGCTTCATGATTCTGGAGAGGAATATCAGGCAGTAATGAAGCCATTGGCCAACGGTCAGTATCGTGGAGCGGATGGAATCAGGACACTTCCCGTTTGTGTGTCCCCCATGCGCAGTTACTTCCGCCAGGGGTAACAGAGGTGCTCCTCATTTTGTCACTGAAGTAAGCTTCCCTGTTTCTCAAGTAGGTGGCCCTGCTTAAAGCCCCTTGAATCCAGGCTGGTGAAGTTTTCCTATGACTTTTAGGAAACTAACATTCACTCCTTCCAAGTCAAAGTCAAAGATGATATGATGATGGAGAATGGAAAATTTCCTAAGGAAAAGTGAGAAGCAAACATTGAGGATGAATTTGGCATTACCTGCTATTTCGGTGGAAGAAGAGTCATAGATGACCTCTGGGAAATAAAGCAAAAGATAAAATGCAAAGTTAGTCACCAGCCTTTTGAGGTTGACAAGTGTCCTGTGGGATAGGAGACTTCCGACTCCAGCCTGCACATCCTCGAAGTGAATTCCCCAGCCTTTCCCTGTGATGCTGTGGCACATTTCCCTGGGAGCTGTGGGGGAGTTTCGAGGGCACCCCAGGGTTCTTGCTGTGCCGAGTGTCACCCTTAAATTCTCTTTCTCCTTCCTTGGATTTCTATTGATGTTTTGCTCTTTTGCGTTAAGTGTTCTGAGCATTTCAGTGTCCCATCTTAGTGTTCTTTTCCCTTTCTTTGCCTATTAAAATGTTTCACGTAACTGGCCTTCTCAGGGGGTCAAGCCCTGAGTAAATATTTAGATACAGTCATGTCCATTCTGCTCACACAGCACACTGAATTACTGAGAGTGCGTGGTGGAAAAGTGATAATCTTGGGCCCTGATGGTTCTGGATGTGTGTGCAAAGAGAACGAAATTTAGTATCTGAGTCTCCATCTCGTAATCAACCTCAATATGTGTTTGTCTCCTCCTGTCCTTCACCCACCACAGAACAAAGCTGTCAGCTCTCTAATTCTTTTTGAGAATGGGTCTCCCTATGTAGTCCAGGCTGCACTTGACTTCACTATGGAGCCCAGGGCGACCTCGAACTCACTGCAGTCCTCCTGCCTCAGACTCCAGAGTGCTAGGAGTACAGGTGTGGACTACCATGCCAACTTCCACTTTCGACTGTGATTACAACAATAATTTCACAACTGGGCTTCCCTTTTCGGTGTTGTCATCTATCATTCCTTCCTTGACCACTCGGAGACAACTTGCTATACATTAATAATCACCTTGTTATTCCTCTGTCCTGTTTATATGATACTCCAGTTATACTTTCCATAAAGTCTAAAGCATTGAATTGTGACGAGGACAGAACTTCCAATTGTCCTACGAACTCTACAGCCCAGTGTTGCTTCTCGTCTCCTGCCCTCCCTTTTCCCCTCCTGTTCTGCAATGTGGTCTCCAGAGCCCCAAGCAGAGTCACATCACAGCCTCAGCCCCGTTTCTTGTACCTTCACTTGAGCTGTGAGCCGAGCTCAAGGCCAGCAGGGCCGCTGTCAGCAGAACCACCAGCATCTTGCCAGTGGCTCTGGAGATGCTCCGGAGTCTGTGCTGGGGACAGGGGAAGTTGGCTTTATAAGGAGGAGCACAACAATGGCACCTTTAGCTGCAGTCTGGGCAGACTGCACACGTGACCCTCTAGGATGCTTTGCATCCCTGACTCTCCTTTGGGACTTTGGCCCAGCAGGATGGGGTTGGGGGAAAGGCTGTCAGTGTCTCAGATGTAAAAGATTCAACTTGTGCCTCACCCTAGAGCGCTGAAGGAACAGCGTGCAAGCACTAAGCAGAGATAGTATATTTAAACTTGGATCGATATTTGAATTTCCATCTGTTCAAAGAGACTGTGACTCCTTTTACTGTGGCGTGAGTGTGTGCGAGTGTCATGTGCGCGTGCAGGTGGGTCCATGTGCACACAATTTGTATATGTGTGGCGGCAGTCACCTTCCAGCCCAAACTGAAGGTGGTCGATATCCCTCATTGTTAGTACAGTCCGAACTCCGAGAATCATGATGTATGTGCCCCCACATGTAAGACGTTTCCAAAACGTTTGGTGACATACATGTCATTGTTGCTCAGCTCTGTAATGCGTTAAGGTATCACACTTTGACCCATGTAAGAGAAGTTTGATCCCCAACCTGTTCCTGCTAGTGAAGACTGGGCAGCGTTCTCCGGATCTCACTCTAACCATGGAAGCCTTGTTGAGGAAACAGACAGCCTGCATCATTTTGCACTTAGTAGCTTTGTGGGTTATTATGATGAAAGCGGTCATAGAAGTCCCACAGCATTTCCACAGCTCAGGAACGCAAACATAGATTTCTTCTGAGGAAGCGTGCTATTTTGTGTCTCTATGCATTTTTTTGCACTCCTTCCCTTACCCAGCATGTTCTGTAAGATTGAGTGTGGGCCTTGTTTTGTATAGGAAACATTGTGAATCACTGCCACTGAGAGTGGATGGACCACAAGTATCCACTTGCATCAGGTGGTCTACACCGCCTTTGAAGACCCCCTTGCGTTGTGCTCCTCTTGTGTTTTACTGTGAGATCCTGTGCAATTTCTCAGCTTCCTCTTCAGCACAGAAGATTTTGTCTGTAATATTGTAGAGTTGTTACTCTCTCGTTGTGGCTCAGATTTGTTGATATTTTATATTCTGAATTAATCCTTGTTCTGTTTTTTCTCCTCTTTTATCCATTTATTTGGGGAGAATCGCTTTGTTTATTTTCTCTAAATCAAGCTCTATAGTGTCTAGCGGTGCCTTTGTGTGTGGGGGGGTAGATGTGGTACTGAGGATTGAATCCAGAGGCCTTGCGGTGCATCCTGTGCCCTTTCTACTCTTGATTTTGAGTCAGAATCTCACTGAATTCCCCAGGCTGGCATGAAACTTACACTCAACCCTCCTGTCTCTGGCTTTAAAGTATTTACAAGTATTGGCAGATGCCACCATGCTAGGCTCATTCTTATTTTTAAAATTTAATGACATAGGTATTTTCAAAATCCACTTTTGATACCTGAATCAGTAGCTCTCTTTTCAAGTGCTGTCCATTCTCATACAGCCCGTGGTTACCTGTGCATGTTTTTCATGAAAATGTAAATAAGTCCGTATACTTAGCTGTCCGTTTTCACTTCCTATCATGTATTGGTCTTATGCAATGGTTCTGTTTAGCGCAGGCTGTAGATAACTCGAGGATATTTTGTTTGGAGGTATGGCAGGCAGGGCCCTGTGCTTGGAAATCCTAGAGACAGGTCCCCTTGTTCAGTGTGGACCCCTGGGTTCTGTGCTGTGTCTCTCCTGGGTCTTCCTGCAGGGCTGAAAACACTATTCCTGGAAGCCTCCTAAGCAGTGGGTTTGCTGCAGATAATGTGACTCTTGCAGGATAATCAACCCGATGTTTCTTTACCCAGGCACGAATAAGAATCTGTTCGTCTTTGTTTTAAGCAGTCTCTGACTCTCTAGCTGAACCTGGCCTCGTATTCATGAGCCGACTCCCTCAACGTCCCCAGTGATGGCGTTACGGGTGGGCGGCACCATGCCTTTGTGGCGAGTGTGTTGTGAAGGGAGAAAATATTAGCAATTGGCAATTCTTCTCTGGTGATTCGAACTGCAAAGATTCTGATTGTGCTGTGGGGCTTTATGAAAGACAGCAAGGAATGGGTTGTCACTGTATTTAGTTCCATACTTTTTCTCGTTTTTGTGGACGCCACATGAGAAGGGACCTGGAGATGAATGTCTTGACCAGGTAGCATATGGTTGACCTTCAGGTAGAAAGGGAAGGTCAGGGAAAAGCACAGAGGCTAGTGCCAGGCAGACTCGTTCTTGTTGTGTGGGCAGCTGCAAAAGCCACAGTGAGGGGAAGTCAGCCTTGTCCTTGGCTTAACGGTCCTTGAAGAGAACCGGTGATTCTGACCTTCTCTGACCTTCTATACAATGTCAGCAATGTGTGAAGAGATTAATGTATCAGGAAAGGAAAATATCACCTGTGAATTCACCAGACACAATCAAAACACAGGTTAGACAAGAGCTGAGAAGAAGACAATCAGTTACGGGAAAGGGTTGGAAGGAATGAGAAGCTTGTGGCAGGCAGCTGGAGCTGCTTGACGTGAGAGGAACACCTCCAGCCACACATTTGTCTTCTGGTACGTATTTCCTTTTTTTTTTTTTTTTTTTTCTGGGTACTGGGGGTCGACCTCAGGACCTCGCGCGCCAACAGGCACCCGTGCCGCTGAGCGATATCACCGGCCCTTTTTTTGTATGTGGGTTCCGGGAGTCAAACTCGGGCCCTCGCACTTGCCAGGCAGGCGCCTACGCCGCTGAGCCATCTCACCGGTCCCTCTGGTACCTACTTCAAAGTTAACATGCCTCAGTATGATCTCCTAATTTCCACATCGTCAACCCTACTACCCCCCATATTACTTTGCAGTGGCTACAAAGAAAGGAAGAAACAAGAAAGAAAAAGAAGAAATTCACAGACTCTGTGGCACAAAAACCAGAACTTTGTTATAACACGTGATCAGAAGCTAGAAGTGCAACGTTAAGGCGGCAGCAGGTTCATTGTCTTCAGAAGCTTCATGGCTTCCAGAAGGTCACCTCCTTGCTGTGTCCAGAATGGGGTGTCCTCTGTGCACATGAATCCCGCCTGTCTCTCCCTGTGTCCAAATGTCCTCTTCTTGTAAGAACGCCAGTCACACTAGATTCTGGCTGCCCTAACAGCCATGGTTGAACTAAGTCCCCTATTAGAGTTCCTGTCTCCATATACAGTCGAATTTTGGGCACACATTAACCCATAACACCTCCCAATCTTTTCTCACTTTGTGACAGTTGTTTCACCCAGTTCCTAAGCAAAAGTACCAGAGTCACTTTGGACTTCTCACTCACTCAGGCACCATCCACTAGCAAATCCAAGTTGCTCTACTTTCAGAATATGTCAAGAAGTGCCCACCTGCCTTGTGTCTACTCCAAGACTCTGGCTCAGCAAGGATTTTCTCTCTCTGAGGGCTTTAGTAGCCCCCAACAGTCCCTTGAGATTGTTTCACTCTACCAAGGGTCTTAGGACTTTCCTCGCAATACCCAGTAGTGCCCTTTCAAAATAAACATCACAGTACTTGTTTTTTTTTTTTTTTTTTGCTTAACATTCTCTACGATTCTCTCACTGCGCTTACAGTGAGGTGTAAGTTTCAAGCTCATATCGCCCACCAACCACCTTTCCCTCTCCCTCTTGAAGAGTGCTGAGCACTCTGAATGTGAGAAAATGCAGTATCCTCTCAACTTCTTTCTGTTCTGGTCTGTGTGGAATGCCACACACGGTTTTTCTAGGGAAGATGAATATTGATGGGGTGGCTAAACTTGTGCTGCCCGTGAGTGAATTGCATTGAGTCCTGCTCATCTAACGTGGAGATCTTGTAAGTCGGAAGAGTCATTGCATACACTGGACTGACTAAGCAATTTGATGATAGAATTAGCAAAGAAACGCATTTATCTCTAGTACATAATCTTCACCTAGATTTTCCTAAAACTTCTGGCTGTATGATTGTTGTGCTGCTCTGCATACTTATTCTGTCATTGAGTTCCCATGAAGGTAGATTCCTTTCACATCCTCTAACATCCTTTCATAGCCCAGAGTCATGAGTGTAGGAAACATTCCTAAGGCGTTTGTGACAGGGCATTTCACCATGTTCTCAGGTGTGTGTGTGAGAACGCTCTCACTACCATCCCACTATCACCCCACTGATGCACAGGAGATGAGTGAACATAGGCCACGGCTGTCTAAAGGTCATCGGTGTCTTGGAGGCCACCAGGCCCAGGGTCCGTGCTCCTGCTCCTCTGCTCCTCTGCTTTCCTCATGTTCATTTGGAAGGCTTGAGAGGTCCAGAGAAGAAACCCAAGTATTGTGTTTGGACATGGTTAAGGTTAACCTTTCTGCATTAAGTTCATAAGTGTGATGGAATGAAGTTCTGTTTGTGAGGCAAGAATATTGTTTTACAACCATAAATGCACTTTCCCATATTTCTATTATCCTATTTTCCACCTCTCCTACACACGAAGATATTCAAATGAATTAATTTTATTTTTGCAAACATAAAAATCTGGAAATGAAGTCATGTATGTGTTTCTTTACTCACATTCTGTGGAGATAGAACACCATTGGAGAAATTTGTCACTGATTCTTTAAAGTGGGTACACTTTGATTCTTTAGTCATTATAAATCTAAAATTTAGGACTGCCAAGACACAAACTGATCAAAGAGTTGCCTGTCAAAGCGTGTATTTCAATGTTTCTTTTGCTGCTTTCAGCCTCCTGTCAGGGACCATCTTCCATGTCCTGGCCTCAGCATCAGTGCCACTTCCCTAGGGTTGCAGGTTGGAGAATTCTTCACTGTCCTGAGGGACGTGTTTTTTTGCCCCATCTCACTAGTTTTCTTTTCTTTTCTTTTCTTTGCTTTTCTTTTCTTTTTCCCTTCTTAACAGGGCAAACGTAGAAGAATTAGATAAATTTCTGGATGCATACAACATAGCAAGTTTGCATCACAAAGAATTAGAAACCTGGGTGAGACCAATAACATTTAATGAGATTGAGTTAGTAATAAAAAGTCTTACATTAAAGAAAGCCCCTGGTCCAGATACTTTCACTGCTGAATTTTGCCAAACTTTTAACAAAAAACTCATATCTATTCTTCTGAAACTATTCCAAAATTGGAAGGGGAGGATTCTTCCACATTCATTGTAGATGGGCATCATTTTGCTAACGCAAATACAGAGAAGGACATTATAGAAAAAAGCAAACAAAAAAAAAAAAAAAGAAAGAAAGAAAGAAGAAAACTACAGATTAACATTCCCTATGCAGTTTGATGCAAATATTCTCACAAAGTAATAGCAACCTGAATAAAACAGAATACCAACAAAAAAATTACATACAATGATCAAGTAATAGTTTTCTTAAGGATGCAAGGATTGTTGAATATACACAAATCAGCAGACATAATATATCACATTAACACAATGAAGCAGAAAACATGATCACCTCATTAGATTTAGGAAAAGCATCTGGTGCTGGTTTTTTTTTGTTTTTCTTTTTGTTTTTGTTTCTTTTTCCAGTTCCTTGTGTTGGTTTTTGTATTTTGCAGTTTTGTGTCTGTAGAGAACCAGTGCTGAAATGCAAGGAGTTGAGGAGCACTGAGAGACATCAGGCAGGTCTGCTCTGAAGCTGTTCATTGAACAGGTTCCTCATGCAATAAGAATTTTTCTGGGTAGACTCACATTTCTCTATACACGCTAGATGTTTCTGGCTTGTTTACCCTTGCCCTTGGTAGCCTTTAAAATATCGAGAGGTTTACTTCTGGGAAGATGGCAGAGTGGTAAGCAGCAGCAAGTCAGCCTCTCCACAATTGGGAGTCCAGATGTGAAAGGATAGCATCTTGGGGTAGAGAAAAGGTGGGAGGTGAGTCCCTGAGACTCAAGAAAGTCCTGAAGAGTGAGTTGGATTCAGCAGGGAGAGTGAGGTGACAGACCTCAGGGCAGAGAGAGAGGTGGCAAACTGCAGGTTCTTCCTGACTCCCAGCTCTTGCCTCCCAGGAGCGGAGCCCTGGATTGGGTGGGCTGCAGCAGCTGGTGAATGACTCCATTCCAAATGTCCCAAGTGGAGTGTGACTGACTGGATTCCATTTTGACTTGGGGCCAGTTGAATGTGGGACCTGGAGCATCTGTGGGTTGGCCCCATCTCAGGGCTACCAGTGTCTGGATGAGGCACAACCTTGAGAGACCCCCAGGATCGGGGCACTGAGATGGAACCAGGAGAAAACCCCCATAATGTTGTGGGCTGAACAACTCTGGTCACAGGCCCAAAGCCACAGACCACGGTCAACCTGCAATTCTGCAGAGTTGAACTGGTATCCCACCTTTTTCCTACTGCAGGCTTGTTGGGATTATACAACAACCCACCCTACTCCTCCTGCAGTCTTGCTCGGATCATACGATATGGATCTGGGGTCTGTCTTCCTCCTTTGTCTACCACTGACAGCAGAGACACACTCTGAGGTGGACCCTCGCACAGAACCGTAGACCCCAAAAGATAACGAAAAACTTGAAATCACAGAGAAATGTCTTTTCCTCTCTCTCTCTCCCTCTCTCTCTCTGTCTCTTTTTTATTTTTTTTTTCTTGTATATTCTTGGGTTTTTTTTTCAGAAGTGTGAACAGTGTTTTAAGTTTTTGGTTTTGTTTAGTTCTTGTTTTTGCTTCTTCCTTCTTTGGTTCTCTCCTGTCTTCTTCACCAGTCTCCAAAAGCTTAGGTAATGTTTATCCTTAAACCTTGCTTGTAATCTCTTTCTATTCTTCTATTCCTCTATGCTTTTCCTCCTATACCTTTTAAATTTTCTCACCAGAGGGCCAAATCACTCAATCGAGGAGATATTTAATGTATACGAATTTCTGGACTGCTTTACATTTTATTATATAACTATATATCTCATTCATATTGTTAAAGGTGCAAGTTGACAGTTTCCACAGTTGGTCATTTTCTAGGCCATGCTAGATCCTATTGTTATTACTGTAGCCAAGGTGACATAGGTGTTCCAATCAGTTGTTCTTCCTCGTATGCCAAGACTGAGATTGTCTGAGGGTCATAAATAATACTGTACTCCAATAACAACAAACCAGGGGCCAAATAGGCAGCAACTTACCATCTCTAATAAATTGAAGAGGCAGAATATTGCAACAGACTCCAAAGCCAAAATCAAGCTACACCTAGAAGTCATCTCTGAAAAATAGGCAATCCCTAAGAAGTCCTCAATATTGATAATAAAGCTACCTACCATAAGCAATTTACAAGCATCAGTGCAAAAAATAAATTTAAAAAAACAGAAAGTGAGAGGACAGGTGCGCAAGATGTAAACACAGCCCTCCAGCTTGCCAAGGCAAACAATCGTAGGGGGCAGGGAGGTGGAAAAAATCAAAAGCCCCCGACCTGAACTCTCTGAAATGGTAACAGGGGAGGTAACAAAGCAGATGAATGAGGCTCTAGGAAGAAAAAATCAGAAATAATTTCACGGTAAATACAGAAATGATGACCATAGTGAAAGACAGGGTTAATGAATCAAGAGGAGATATAGATGAAAAAAAAAAAAAAGTAGAGGAGTTTAGGAAAATGATGGAAACCATGAATGCCCACACAGGAAAGAAATGCAATCCATGAAACAGATTCAAACAGATATCCAGGGAATTAAATTTCTATTGAAAGTATACGCAGCAGAGTGAACCAATGTGAGGGCAGAATATCCGATCTAGAAGCTAGGATTACTCTTAGTGATCATTAGAGGAAAGACTTCTTAAAAATAGCATGGACCATGAAAAATTAATCCAAAAGCTGAGGATGATGCAAAGAAGAACACCACAAGATTGATCACAATCAGTGAAAAATCAGGAGATAGTGCAAAGATGCAAAAAAAAAAAAACCTGTTTACAGAAGTAACGGCAGAAAACTTCCCAAGAATGGAGAAAGAATTTCACATGCAGATAAGTGAGGCATATGGAACTCCAATTAGCCATGATCAAAATAACATTGACTCCAAGGTGAGTAATAGTCAAGGATCTAGAAATTCAACACAAGAATGGAATATTAAAAGCTGTTAGACAAAAAAAAATCCCCTATAAAAGAAAGCCCATAAGAATCACAGCAGACCTCTCAACACAAACCTTTAAGTTAAGGAGAGATTGGAGTGAAGTATTTGAAGCCCTAAAAGAAAACTGCCAATGCAGATTGATGTACCCCACAAAAGTATCTTTCAAAGTTGATGGAGAAATAAGTTACTTCCATGAAAAGAAATCCTGCAGAATTTCACAACCATGAAATCAGTACTTCAAAGTGTTCTAAAGGACATTTTAAAAAGAGATAACAAAGCCTACAATTCCAGGAAACCAAATGCAATGAATCTATCAGGCAAGGCAAGCAATTGACCCGAGGGGAAAGAAAGGAAACCAACAACAGGAAAATAATATGAGGAGGATAAGTCAATGCCTATCAGTTATAACCATCAATGATGATGATCTCAATTCACCAATCAAAAACACAGATTGGCAGAATGGGTCAAGAAACAAGATCCAACAATATGCGGCATATAAGAAACACGTTTTACCCAAAAGCTTCATAGACTGAAATTCAAAGTGTTGAAAACAATGGCCCATGTGACAGGAGCCGAGAAAAAAGCAGAGGTAGCTATTACACTCGCAGACAAAGTAGATTTCCAGCCAAAACTGATCGAGAGAGACAAAGAAGGTCACTACATACTTGTTAAGGGAACAATCCAGGAAGGAGAGATAACAATCATAAAAATATATGCACCAAATACTAGTGTACCCAACTATAAAAACCAAATACTAAAGCACATGAAAAATCAGATAAGCATCAATACAATTGTAATGGGGAAACTCTATACCCCACTGTCACAAATATATCAACAACACAAAAAGTCAACAAAGAATTATCAGAATTGAACCAAACCTGTAAACAAATGGACTTGGTAGACAGCTAGAGTGTTCCACCACACAACACCAGAGTACAGATGCTTCTCAGCTGCACATGGTACTTCCTTTCTTCAATATATGTGCTAGCTCACAGAACATGCTTAAGTGAATGCAAAGGAATTGGAATTATCCGATGCATATTATCAGACCATAGTGCAATAAAACTGGAAATCAATGCCAAAAGAAACCACAAAAACTTCATAAACACATGGAAATTAAATGACACCTTCCTGAACAACCAATGGCTCACAGATAAAATGAAAGAAGAGATTCGACAGTTTGTGCAATCAAATGACAATGCCAATACAACATGCCGGAACTAATGGGATGCAATGAAAGCAGTCCTGTGAGGGAAATTTATAGTGGTGAATTCCCACATCAGAAAACCGTACGAGCTCAAATAAAGAACATAGTTTTGAACATCAATCTCCTAGAAAAGATAGAGCAAGTCAAGCACAAAGCTCTTATGAGGGGTAAAATTATGAAGATCAGAGAAGAAATTAATGCATTGGAGACTAAGGAATAATACAAAGAATCCATCAATTGAAGGGTTAGTTCCTTGAAAGATTAAATAAAGTTGACAAACCATTAGCCAACCTTTTGAACAGTGGGAAGACTCAAATTCATGCAATTAGGAATGCAAATGGTGAAATCACAGTAGATACTGTAGAAATCCAGAAGATTATCAATACCTACTTCATGAACCTGTATGCTAGTAAGATGGAAAACACAGAAGAAATGGACACATTCCACATACATATGAATTAAAAAAGCCAAAACAAGAAAATATAAAAATTCTGAATAACTCAGTAGAAGTCAGTAAAACGGAAGATGCAATTAAAACCTACCAATAAAGAAAAGCCTGGGTTCTGATGGATTCATTGCTGAATTCTACAAGAACTTGAGCGATTGCATGCCACTGCTCCTCAAACTCTTTAATGGAACTCAAAGGGAAGCAATACTCTGAAACTCATTCCTGGAAGGAAGCATGTCCAGATACCAAAACCAGAGAAGGACCTAACCAGAAAGGAGACCTATAGGCCAATCTCTTAATGAACATAGGTGGGAAATTTTTCAGGAAGATACTAGCACACAGAATGCAGAAAATCATCAAGAACATCATACACCATGACCAAGTGGGATTCATCCCAGGGATATCGGAATGGTTGAACATATGAAACTCAAAAAATATAATACATGCTGTTCACAAAACTAAGTACGAAAATTATATGATGTACTCAATAGACACAGGAAAAACACTTGACAAACTCCAACACCCATTCATAGTAGAAAGCTTACACAAAACTGTAATAGATGGTCTTTATCTCCATCTGATAAAAGCAATAGACGACAAAGCAACAGCCAACATTGTACTAAATGAAAGCTTTCACTCTAAAATCAGGAATAAGACAAGGATGCCCACTATCACCACTCCTCTTCAATGTACTTCTGTAAACATTAGCCTAGCAATTAGACAAGAGAAAGCAATAAATGGAATAAAGATAAGAAGGAAGAAGTTAAATTTTCATTATTTGCAGTTGATATACTCTTCATAAAAGACCTCCAAAACTCCATCAAAAGCTTCTAAATTTAATAAACATCTTCAGTAGCATAGCTGGATACAAAGTCAACACCCAACAATCAATAGCATTCTTGTATACAAATAACAAACTCACTCAGAGAGAAATAAGGGAAACCACACCTTTCACAAGAACATGAAAAAAAGAAATACTTAGGAATCAATCGAATGAAGGAAGCAAAAACCTTTACGAAGAAAACTACACTGCTCTGAAAAAGGAGAATATTGTGGCTTGTGTCTAGATGGTCTGCCAAAGCCTCATACAGTGATAGATGGCGCTTCTCATAGGTGGCTGGATCTAGAGCATGCGACACTGGGATTGATTCATGGTGATATGCTCGGATAAAAGGCCCTAGCGATAAGGGGATGAGTTCTACCCACCCTGGATTAGATACGAGGGAGAGAAAGCGGCTTGTCTTGTCCATTGCTTGCTGCTTTGGGTGTCTTGTGTCTGCCATGAACAGTTTCTCCTCTGTGACGCCCTGGTCCTCTGTGAAACCTTTCTGCCATGACACCTTGCCTTGAAGCCAGTGGATTATGAACAGAGACTTCTACAGACTGTGAGTGGAAATAAACCTTTCCACTCTATCTTTGGGTATCAGGTATTTTGTCTCAACCATGAAAATTGTAACTAAGACAGAGATCAAAAAGATATTAGAAAATGGAGAGCTATCCCTTGCCCTTGGGTAGGATTAACAAATATAGTCAAAATGGCCAGACTTCCAAAATCGTTATACAGTTTTAATGCAATCCCAATCAAAATACCAACAGCCTACCTCCCAAAATTAGAGAAAACAATCCTAAAATTCATTTCGAACCAGAGCAGACATAGAAGAGCAAAAGCAATTCTGGGCAACAAAGCAAGGCTGGGACATCACAAGCCCTGACTTGGAATTATACTACAAAGCTACCATGATAAAAAACAGTATGGTACTGTCAAAAGAAAAAAAAAAAAAAACAAGCAAAAACAAAAGAAAACAAATCCAGACTCATGGATGAATGGAGCAGATTAGAAGATGCAGAAACAACTGCAAACACACTCAGCCACCTTATCTTTGACAAAGGGGCCAAACATCTTCACTGAAGGAAAGATAGCTTCTTTAATAAATGGTGCTGGAAAAACTGGCTTTCCACACGCAGAGGATTAAACCTACACCCATATCTCTCACCATGCGCTTAGCTAAAATCAAAATGGATCAGAGATCTAAATATCACAACAGAAACATGAAATCTTCTGAAAGATGGGAGAGGTAGAAAGCTTAAAGGCATAGGTGTGGGCAAAGAGTTTATGAACAAAACCCAATTGCACATGAAATAGCCTCAACAATCAACCAGCAGGATCTCTTTTTATAAGAAAGCTTTTGCCCAGCAAAATAACCACCAGCGGAGTACGGAGACAGCCCACAGAGTGGGAAAAATGTTTTTGCCAGCTGATCCTCAGACAAAGGAATAATATCTACAATATACAAAGAACTCAAAACAAAATCAGACTCCCAAAATTTCAAGACCCAATCTAAAACTGGGTATCTGAAATGAATAGACACTTCCCTGATGAAGAAATACAAACATCAAATAAATACGTGAAAAAGTGTTCAACATCACTGGCCTTTTGAGAGCTGCAAATTAAAACAACTCTGAGATTCTATCTGACTCCAGAAAGAATGGCCGGTATCAAGAAATCAACCAGTAACAAATGCTGACAGGACTGTTGGGGAAAGGAACCCTTCTCCACTGTTGGTGGCAGTGTAGACTGATGCAATCACTGGGGAAATCGGTGTGGAGATTCTTCAAAAAGCTAAAGCTAGAGATTCCATTTCACCCAGCTATTCCCCATGGTACTCTCCCGAAATGGTTAAAAGCGTCATACCTGGGCCGGTGAGATGGCTCAGTGGCGTAAGCGCTTGCCTGGCAAGCACGAGGGCCTGAGTTCAACTCCCGGAACCCACATACGAAAAAAGGGCTGGTGATATCGCTCAGCGGCACGGGCGCCTGCTGGCGCACGAGGTCCTGAGGTCGACCCCCGGTACCCACAAAAAAAAAAAAAAAAAAAAAGAAAAAAGAAGCGTCTTACCTCAGCATTATATGTGCACCCATATTTATAGCAGCACAGTTTGTAATAGCTAAATCTTGGAAACAGGGCAAATGCCCATCAACTGATGAGTGGATAAAGAAATGTGGCATTTTTTTAAATACAGTGGAGGACTACTCCGCCATAAAGAAGGATATACTTGAGACATTTGTGCGTAAATGGATGCACCTTGAGAGTGTACTCTTAAGCGAAATAAATTAAACACACATGTTTAAATATTGCATTGTCTCTCTATTGTGAGAAGCCAAAAGGGTAAATAAGGACTGTAATATATAGTAGATACTGGAAAATAAGATGAAAATATTCGAAAGGGAAGGGGAACAAGGAAGGGTGAGGGAGCAAGAAGGAAATGAAGAAAAGAGTAGAAGAAAAAAATGGAAAAAAAGCCTTGGTAAGTAAGGAGGGGAAGAGAGATTGAAGGGGGGGGAAGGGATTGGGGAAAAATAAGAACAAATTCTGTACAAATACAAATTCCCTTTGTCGAATGTGATCGTTGTGTATATCTAAAATGTACCAATAAAATTAAATAAAAAATAAATTACATTTTGAGAGGTTTTCAAATTTAAGGGAATTAAAATGATGAATAGTTTTTTAATTTTTAAATTTCCTTATCTGTATTTATGAATGTCAGTGTTTTTCTTTGTATGTGAAATTGAGGATGATTCCAAAGTTAAGACATTTTATTCATAAATCTTTCCCTTAGTAGAGTTTATTCTGCTACAGTCCTCAGTCAGTGAGTTTCCATGTCAGACACTATAGTTTTTATTTAGGTTGGCTTTTGGTGTTTTGTATCTATCTTGTCTCTTGTCTCTCCTTAATGTCCATGGTCTTTGCTTTCCCATCTCCTATGCAGTATAGATACAGAAGAATGTGAAACATGTCAGAATTAAAGTGGTTATTGATATAAATAAATAAAGGAAATGCATTTGCTAAAGTTCCATATTCCTTCATGATAAATACAACCCTTATATGTAGATGGAACATACCTCAATATAATAAAAGATATTTATGCCAAATTCACAAGCAACAGCATACTGAATTTGGAAAAGATAAAATAATTTCTTCTAAGTTCAGTAGAAAGAGGAGAATGTTCATTTTCACCATGTTTATTCAACCTAGTATTGCAAGTCTTACAGCAATAAGGCAAGAGACATAAATAGAAGACATCTAAATAGGAAAAGAAGAAGTCAAATTTTCTTGGACTTAACTGTGTTTAGAAAAACCTAAAGACTCCAAAAACTGTTAGAACTAATAAACTAAGTAAATTTACAGGATGAAAATTAACATACACAAATCATTAGAATTTTAATGTATCAACAAGGCACTTGCTGAGAATGAAATAAAAAATTAATCCCCATCACAATAGCTACAACAGAAATATCTAGAAATAACCAAAGAAGGGGACAATTTGCAATGAAAATTAAAAAACACTGATGAAAGTCATTGAAAAGGGTGGACATACACTTATCACACAAAGTGGAAAGAAAGATATCCCATATTTCATGGATTCTAAGAATTGACATGGTTAAAATGTTGGTACTGCCCAAAGCAATCCACAGATTCAACGCAGGCTCTATCAAAATATCAATGACCTTGGGCAACGATGACAACAGCAAAAACAAAGCTAGAATCATCACAATATCTGATCTCACAGCATACTACAAAGATATCATAATAAAAATGATAGTTGCTGGAACAAAAATGGACAAAATAGAAGAGAAGAGAAATCTCTAGAAGTAAATCAGTGCTACTGGTCTTTGATATAATGACCAAAAAAAAAAAATCAAAGAAAAGAAAGTCTCTTCAATAAATGAGGCTGAGACAACTGCATATGCACATGCAGAAGAATGAAACTAGATCCCTGTCTATCATCATATATAAAAATCAATTCAAAATGGATCGCAGTTAACTGTAAGATCTGAAAGTGTGAATTCTTTCTGGA
The DNA here is from genome assembly GCA_028451465.1 of Erethizon dorsatum. NCBI lineage: Eukaryota > Metazoa > Chordata > Mammalia > Rodentia > Erethizontidae > Erethizon > Erethizon dorsatum. Next base: position 25,669,584 of record CM051831.1, read on the forward strand.
AAGCTTGCAAGAGACATTCAAAGACACTGGTTTAGGCAATGACTTTATTTTGATAAGACCCCAGAAACACAGGCAACAAATACAGACAAATGGGATTCCATCACACCGACGAGCTTCTTCACAGCTAAGGAAGCAACGGAGTGAAGAAACCACCTGCAGACTGAGAAAAAATATCTGCAACTATGCAATCCGCCCCTTGTTCTTCCCATTTCACTGATTCACTCACCTAAGTGTGCCATTATCATCAGGATAGTCCCGATTCTGGATTTGTTGGGCCTCTTTGTATGTCATTCATCGTTTCACGGCATCCCCGATATTTCCCGGAAACTAGAAGTGAGTTCTCAAGGATTTTAATTACGGAACTCCAGTTTAATGCTTCACTGTATCTCTCACCACTCCGCATCCCATTCCGCATTGCAGTCACATGAAAAATCTTTGTAAAGCATGGTATAAACCCATGCTTTATACCAACTTCAATCCTCTGTGGATTCTGTTCTTTCCATACGTAAATTCTTTCAGCTGGCTTTATTGCCTAAGTTCTATCCCCTCTTCCAGCTTTGGGTGAAGCATCCTCTGCCTTAGCTGTACTGCGTTACTTCTTAGCTCCCACAGGCTCCGAGGCCCCCTGGCTTCCTATCTGTATTTCACCTGATGCCACCAAGGTTTGATTATACAGTGCGTGTGAAATTCAGAGGCCAGGTGTGTGGAAGAATATCACTTCATTTTTCTCTGTATGAAGTGAATCTTCATCTATTTGTGTTTAGTTCTAGTCCATTCCATGCAAACGTGGTTATTTTCGTGTCATTGCATCCCATCCACATCCCACCTTCTTCCCGCAGTTGTGTGTAAATTCTATGAAGGCAATGTGGGTGTGCTGTGTTATTAGTCATCTATGCCTGTTATAAATCATCTATTCCTGGATTTTATCCCTACAGATCTCCGCTGTTGGTCCCACACTGGCACTGCTTGAACTTTTCAAGATTGGGCCTGTGCTTGATTGTTGGACTAAACTGGTACCCATTACTCTGTCCCTCTGTTGAGAAGACTACTTGTGTTTCTGGTTTGGCTATCTTCTAGGCCATGTCGGCATCTATTTTCAACACCAGGATAGGGCTCTTTTGTTTTTTCCCCCTCCCTCCTTCTCTCCCTCCTCCCCTCCCTTCTCGTCGTCCTCCACACACTTATTACTTTTCTCCTTCTATTCTTTCTTTCCCTGTCTTCCTTATTTCTTTCTTTTATCTCTCTTTCTTTCCTTTCATGAAGTATAATTGATATACAAATCTTGCACAACTATACAGTATACAGCTTGATGAATTTGGGCATAAACATACATCGGTGATGCCATCATTCTAACTAAGGTACTGAACATATCCTATCTTTAAAAATCTGTTGTGTGGCTTCCTGCTAGACAGAATATTTTCTCTGCTGTTCTTGCTGCCCCCTAAGGCTTCAGCAGAAAGCCAGAAACACATGTGGTTTTGCTTTTCTTTCTCCACTTTTACTTAAGGGTCTGTTATTATTCCTGGCTGCTGCAAATATGATGGGGCTAAGCTATAGGTGGCCCTTTTTCAGAGGGCAGAGTCATATCTACTTCCATTTCTGTCTTCTTAGGCATTCTTTCCTATCCGCAAGCCCAAGGAATTTTTACCTGTGGCAGGAAACTGTTGCTTTCAAGCATCCAACAAAATCTCATCATCTAGCTCTTGGCCAATAATAAAAATTTGATTCTCCTTGTAATTTTTGCATGGCAGAGTTTCTTAAACAGAAACCATTAGGATCATGATCCATGAGTCCAGCTAATGGCTGCATCTGAGATATAAAGTTAGATTCAAGGGGGAGTTTAGGCGATGAGCTCAAACAACAGAATTAGTGAGAATTGCAGATATCAGAACTGATGCGATGTAGAGTAAGGGGAAATTCAAGGGGACTAAAAGTTCAGGGGAGAGGGAATTTGAAGCTTGAAGCGCTTGGGATGCTTCATGAGGAGAGCTCTACTCTGAGGAAGATTCACATTTAGAGGGATGGTAGGAGGAAAGAGTGAGAAGCAAAGATATTATTGAAGTTCTTGAGAACAGCACAGCAAATGGAGGGTACCACAAAATATCTGAAGCAAATTTGAATACCTCTGGTTATCTTCTGCGTCTCCACTATATTAAAGGCAAGCTAAATGGAATATTAGGGTGGAATGTTTCCTTCAATCTGAAAGACCATCTGATGAACAGTTGTATAGATTTGAGGATCAGAGATAACTTTAACCTAACTGGAAATCTTAGTTCTTTGGAGAGAACGCTCCTCCAAGAACAGTTCCCATCTTTCTCCACAGTGCTCACAGTTGTCTTTACTACATAGTCTTCACTTGGTCCCCTGGAGGATCCCACGTCTCTTCAGAAAAGTTAGCCATCTGTCTGACTCTCCTTATGCCCTGTAGACTAGATCATCTCAAGCTTTAGCTGCCTGCTTAAAAGTGCCATCTTCTCAGTAGTAACTGCCAACCCAAAAGGAGTCAGGGGCAGGTCCAGTCCCAGCAGTGTGGGCATGTGAGGGATATTTACAATTCTCCCTCAAGGTCACTACGGTTCCATCTTTTTTCTAAAAGATATCTAGAAATGAGGTAATGCCATTAAGGCAAGCTTTTTGCAATGCTGTCAGAGAAACACAATGTACTTTCACATGAGGAAAGTCCATGCTCCTGTAGTGGTTGGAAAGCACATTATTTGCTCCTCCTCCTCTAAAGTTGTGGGCTGTGGGATGGACTCCCGTTCAAGTGAAAGGGATAGGATGCCATTTGTGATATTAGTTGCCAAAGGACCCTGACTTCTACTGTGCGTGTGCTTTCTTGCTCTCTCTCGAATTGCAACTTGATCTGTTGTAGGTCTCCTTGGGGAGAGTGACACTAGTGGCAATGATTTAAGGATGGTCAGCTTATGAATGTGTCTATGTGGTAAGGACCAGAGGTCACTTCCAACAAGCATGAGTGACATTGGATGTATATCTCTCTCCTTTGACTGCAGTCCTGGCTAGAAGCTTCAGTACAACCTCATTAGACACCTTGAGTAATAATCAGCCACTGAAGCACACTTGTATGCCTAACCCACAGAAATTGTAAAGAAACAGATGATGTTTGCAGATGGTATATTTTGATTAGCAATAAATAACCAAGCAACAATATACTACCTGTTATTATCTTGAGTCTTTCAAAGTAACAACCCTGCAAGAGATGCAAAGAAAAGCTTTTGTTGTGTCAGTGAAATAGCTCAGTGGCATAAGTGCCTGCCTGGCAAGCGCAAGGTCCTGAGTTCGACTCCCAGTATCCACATACAACAAAAAGGGTGATATTGTTCAGCAGCACAGGTGCCCGCTGGTGCATGAGGTCCTGAGTTCGACCCCTGGTACCCACAAAAAAAAAAAAAAAGAAAAGGAAAGAAAACAAAAGCTCTTGTGTTAATGCGAACATAACTATTTCTTCATCTGGTTGTATTATTAGTCACTGTAACGGAGGTAACTGGGTGGGGTTTGTTATGCATGGCAGATAGTGTCAACCCAGGCAGAGATTATTATTTATTTCACTAAATAAGTGGATATAGGATTAACCAGTTTATTCCAATGGGAGACTATTAGTGATGTGCAGAGATGCATATTAAAGAATTTTAAATCCAAAATATGTAACGCAGAAGTAACAGAAACCATATACCGTACTTCAAATACTTTATATTCGTGCTCCTGATATCAGACCCATTGCATATTTGGTGATAGAGAAGTTGGAGATATGATATTAAAGCCAGATATTTTTGAGACAAGGAAGTTACAGGAAAGATGAAAACATCAGCAAAAGCTTTCAGAACCTCTGACATCCAAAACTGAATAACACAACGTAAGAAAAAGGAAGAATATGGAAGATGATCAATGTTACAGGATGATCCCGGAAAATATACTATTGAGTGAAATAAACCAGACACGCATGTTTAAATACCACATGATATCTGTCATTTGAATATGAACATAGAGAATACTAACGGATGGAGATAAGGGGATGGGGGATGGATCTCTTGCAAAAGGGAAATGGCCCAAGGAAACAAGGATGAGTGTTAAGGAGGAGGGGAAAGGGACATAAGATAAAGACATGCCCTGTACAGGAACCTAAGCACCTCAGTTAATGTAAACATTATATGCCATAAGAGGAGCTATGAATAATAATATCAACAAGAGTGAAAAGCTGGATAGGGGAATGGCAGGAGGAGGGAGGGAGAGGCTGGCAGGGACAGGGAATTGGAATGAGATTTAAAAAAAAAAAGAATCAAGTTGTAGTATATGCATGTAACCACTCCCCAAGATGACTGTAAACTGTGTGAATTTCAATGATGTACTACTAAAAGAAATGAAAGAAAACATAGGAGAGGTGTATTTTCTGTTTTTCCATTAAGAAAGTATGCCTTTCTTAGGAAAAACTACTTCAGTCCCTGGAGTCCCACTAAAGCATCTAATCATAGCTGTCCAAACTGCCGGCCCTGGTGTTGGGATATGATCCTGGCTAGGCCCATTATTGTACCCACCTCTCCGATAGTGACAGGTTGAAGAATTGCCACGTGATTAAAGTCGATCCAGCCAGCGTTATCCAAGTTTTTGCCGAATGAATGAGTTAGTAAGAGGAGTGGATGGAAATACGGGGCTGCCGACAGTCATTCTGGCCTTCAGTTGGAGTAGAGAGAATAAAAAAGAGTTTGGTGACATCTTTGAGATGCTGGGTCCTCACAATAATAGCCAGTGGCTTGCATCGTCCATTTTCTGGTTTTGCTTAACCTAATTTTAGTGTTTTCTTCTTTTGCAACCAAAAATGGTCCTGGTGGGTAACTTGCTATTGCAGAATATAAACACTGAGATATTTCTGCCAGAAACAAATTTACTGGGCTTCATTCAGTGAGACAGAAGCACATACTTTGTGAAACAAGTAGGGCATTTCTATGAAATTCCATGCATTTGAGCCTCCTGTAAACTGAGGGACTGGATGCAACATTGAGAAGAGTCATTTTCTGTCTGTTTGGGAGCCTCTTTTTGTTTCACAAATGAATAGTGTTTGGTGGTACAACAGTAAAGCAGAGTGACGTATAATGAGAGTGAGTGAACTATTCTTTTTTATGCTTAAGGACATCTTTAGTACGCTTCTTGCAAACTAAGCTACTTATTGCAGTCACCGTTGATGTTAAAAATAAAACAACTTGTAAAGATCACAACTCAACATAGTCTCACTTATTTAAAATAAAATGTGCCTTGGGCCACAAGAATTTAAAACTAAAAATTTCACATTTTGAAATAAGTTCTCATTTAGAGAAATGTTACATGAATACAATTTTAAATAATTTACCACGTTCACTTTCCGATTTTTTCCTGTTATACATATTTTATATATATTATATGTATACTTATAAGTAATTTATCTAATCAATTTGAGTATAAGCCAAATGTATAATGACCTTTAACTTCTTAATACTTCTGGGGGTGTTTCCTAGGGCACTAAAGTTTTTAATTCAGGGGTTTAACAATGCTATTTTATTTTATTTGATATAAAATTTAAGAGAGAAAAACTCATACAGTTGGCACTTTAGATGTACAAAGAACATAAAATTAGTAATGATAAATTATTAATAACTGCTTAATAGCCCTGATATAAATATCTATTATTTAATACACCACAATGTGTGTGTTTTCATTTTTTTCTCTGTATCATTATCAATATGAACAATCTTTGAGATACACTAGGTGAGAAAGGGAAGCATAAAGCATATATGTTCAGATAAATGGCTTTGAGTCGGGTAATATGTTAGGAGTTTTTCTTATATAAATGATATGGTAGCTTAGTATAGAAGATTGTAATCAGTGGGATGTACAATAATATCATGAAGACTCAAACAAAGTAAGTTAAGTACATGTCTGTTTTGAGAATAGAGAATATATTTATCAACTTGAGGATTTGAACCTGAAAATTCTATTAAATTTGGTAAATACAAAAACCAGAATTTGAAATACCCTGTTTTTTCTGTTGTTCTAGTTCCATTTTGTTGAGATTAATATTTAATTCCACTAATTTTCTCCTATGTGGAATCTATTTTTAATGGCGTGAGGCAAGAATTTGTTATTCAACTATGTATGAAATTCTACGCTAGATTTAGATATTAATTACTAGTAGCAATCTAGACAATATGTATGTTTTAGTCAGTGCTAGTTCAATCCAAGGTGACACTGTGAGCCAATCTGTTCGAAAGCCTCCAGCTTAGCATTTGTGAACAGAGGGTGGAGTCTAGACTACTGGGACTGAGCACTGATCTCATTCCGAAGCAAGGTTCCCTAGATCCTCTCTTCCAGCTACGTGAGCTGCATTGTAAAGAACCATTTCGATAGAGTCTCATTTTCCATCATTTCAAACGAGACGAAGAGCTGCACATTCTCGTTCTCTATCTGAAGTCAGCAACTGCAATGTGCCTTAAAGAAAAGAACTATTTTCATTATGTCCGTTGTAAAAGTGTTAATTAACCCAGGAAATTTTCACAAGTTCCTTCAGTAATGGAAATGAATAGAGGTTGGCAATGTACCATAACAGAGTAAGTATCAGAAACAGTATTTCAGATAAAACAAAAAGAGCACCAGACAAGGGGGAGTCATGTGAGCTTCCAGCCAAGGACGAAGGTCAAGGTTAAGCTGTTGCAGAGGACAGTTTTGTAGCTTAGCACAACACAAGCTTATGACTCCTAGAAATCTGGAAATCGGCACTCTACTCCACTTTCTTTTTTGTCTTTATCTTTTCATTTGCAGTACAATTTGTTGACGAATGCATTTGATAATTTTTAAGACATTTTAATAATAATCAGGCATGAGTCCAGGGATTTAAGCAAAGTCTTTCCTGTAGCTACTGAGAGGTAGCGTACTAAGAATTAACAGGCTCAGTATGGAGTGCAGTCCTCTCTCAAAACCTTACTCGTGGATTAATTCAGAGTGCTGCGGCTTTACTAACACAGACCGTGTCTGAGCGTATCTCACCCTATGACTAGATCTTTAAACACAACGTAAGGAAATGCATTTTAAATACTTATTAGTTATGTACTTAAACTTTTGCTTCCTGAGTGATAGATTTGCTGTTTACTTTTCCTTAGTTTTTGTTGACATTAATATTGACTTCATTAATTTCTACTATCTAGAATTTATTTTCTTACTTTATGTGATAGAAATTTAAGTTTCGTTAACTTTTTAAAAACTCATAAACGACATGCCCGGTTAATATTGCTGTATTTTTTCTCTTAATGTTGATAATTAATAACTATCTATGAAGTTAATTTTAGACACTGATTTTTTCTCTCTTCCCCCTGCTATATACCACTTCAATTACATATTTGATTAACCCATAATTTTAACTCTAGGTTAAATTTCTCATATTTTCAGCCTTGGAAATAATTTCCACTTTCATTATGTATTATAAGTATTGTATAAAAGGAAAACCAGAGGATAGATATTAGGAATTAGAAAGAACGTTTTCGATAAAAAAAGGGAAATCAGAGATGGCAGAGTGGGAGGGAAGGAAGAGAAAAGTATTTGATGGAAAAAAATTGAAGGGATAAAATGGAAATAGAGCTTTTGCCACTAGGGAGACAAAGAATGCCAACAGAGAGGAGACGGGAAGGGGATCTGAAAAAAAAAAAAAAAAAGATGGAATTAAGATGTGTTACGTACATGCACAAATTCTCCATGATGAATGTGGTCATTATGTACTGCAGATATGTAGTAATAAAATGAACTGTAGTTGTTTTAATAGTAATTATTGACATTATTTTGACTTCTTGGTTTTCGTATTACTATTTTCTCGGTTCTTTTTATGTTTGTTCCAGCATACAATTTAAAAATATATTCCAATTCCACACTTTCTTTGTTTTCACAGTTCAATGTCAGAAATGTTTGTCCATTAATTTATCCCTCTGGACATTGATCAAAATCAATTTATTACTTTTTTAGCTTCCAACTTTTCAGGTGAGAAGTTAATTATCAATATGCTGCTCTTGCATTTGTTAGCGATTTTTAACTTTTGGTTTGTTGTTTTACATTTTTCAGGCGTTATTAATTTTCTCTTCATATTTTAACTCAGTAATCTCTCCATGATCTTTCTGGGAATCTTTCAAACATTATTTCCTTCAACATTTAGTTGATAATGAGTTTTCAGTCATTTTCGTGTTAGAAAAATTTTCTATTATGTTATTGATGATTTTTGGATATTTATTACTTGTTTGTTTATTTACTTAGGAAAATTTGTTAGATGGTTACTGGAAATTGAGAATCGCTATTCTCTCTCTAGAGTATTTTTCTTTGATTTCCTCAATGCTTTTTTGCAATTCATTCTGAGAAATACCGTAATACAGTCTCTAACTAATTCAAGTTTTGTCCATTCATCAAATTTATTAGCAATGATTTGATGGATTTTGGCAGACTGCTTTTCTAACGTTAGTTTTCAGTGGGTATGACTTTATTTAAAGGTTTTTTTCTTTGTCTCTTTTCATAACTGTTTTCTAGGGTTGGTGGTGGTGTGGAGGTGGTTTTATTTTTGAGCTTAGAAACTCATTGATCTGATTTCTCTAATGTTTGTTAAAACTCAGGGAATCTTCTGTGTTGATGGGGATGTCTAGCCTGAATTGTACTGATAGCTGCAGAGTGTGCTCTTAGTCAAGAATGGCAATCCCGGTAGCGGTTCTTTCTTAAATGTGCTTGTGATTCATGAAGTTTAAAAATTACATTAAACAAAAGCTGTTTTCAGTGTTTTAAACTGGTGCTACACTTGTATTGTTAGCCTTCCTTTGACCCCAATCTCAGGGATATGAACGAACATATTTGTTTCATTACACTTATAACTCTGTGCTTCCCAGGATCTAAAAAAGTGCTTTCCCATTGTTCTTGAGACTCTTTTTCCAAAGGCCATTGAGAATCACTCTATAGGTTTTAAAGCTAGCATTTCTAAGTTTGGTATATGCATAAGCAATGACCAATTTCGCCAAAAGAATTGAGAGATGATGATTTCAGAGGTGCAATAAAGAGTAAATACCTCAGAGTCAATAAAAATTATATTTAAATCATTTTGGAGAAATAGGCAGAAACACTACAATATACATGATATACATTATTGCATGATATACATTTCACAATTTTTGTTACAGTGCTGGAGATATAAAGTCTATTAGATGCTCTAGGTAACAAACACTACAACTTCTCTATATGTTCAGTTATCCGGTAAAATTTCCCAAAGAAGTTGAACCACTTTCTCCAACATGTATGGAAATGTCACTAACACTGACATGTATTACCATATTCTTTAACACTGTTTGTACATCGACTTCATCAGAATCACCAAGCTATTTATTAAAAATGAACTCTTCTGGGTTCTAGTGAAGACATACCAAATCCAAAACTATGGAGTTAGCTCTGGATGTTTTTAAAAAGCACTGAAGCAGGGTGTAGTGGCACACTCTTACAGTCACAGCACTAGAGAAGCTGAAGCAGAAGAATTGCCATGAATTTGAGGTCAGGTTGGGCTACAGAGTGAGTTCAAGCCCAGCCTGAACTATATTCGGAGAACCTGACGGAAAAAACACAAAACAAACAAAGAAAAAAAAAAAAAAACCCAGAAACAGAAACAAAAACACAGTGGGGGTATTTGAGTACACTTTAAACATAGAGAACCCCACAATATGATTATCAAGAAAACTATAAATTGTGAAAAACAAGTCTGTAAGCTGCTCTCCTACTCACCGTCACATACAATGTGGAATTTAGTAATTAATTATTGACAAAGACTTCTAACAACTTGTAAATAAAGGCAAAAGACTTCTTAGAAAATCCTGGGTTAAAATAATCAAATGTGGAATCACAGATTTTCAGAAATTTATCAAAATGCAAATTCTATATGTTAAAACCCATGGAGTCAGCCAATACTTCACCTATAAAAATTCATGGAGTAGAATTTATTATTCAATGAAAAATTAGGAATGCAAGTAAAATGAACATTAAGGTCAAATAGCAGAAAAGAAGAAAATAAACTTAAAACATAGGCAGAAATATGGATACAAATAAAAACAGAAGCTGGTTGTGGTAGCTCATGCCTGTAGTTTCAGCACTATGAGGAACAGAGGCAGAGGATCTCAAGGTTTTGTTTTGTTTTGTTTTGTTTTTGTTGGAGACCAGCTCGGGCAACTTAGTGACGTAAGAGACCCTGTGAAGGCCCTGGGTTCAATCCCTAATAGTGCATTAAACAAAACAAAGCAAAAAGATATTATTTTAAACAAAATCAAAACTGTTCTTTGCAACAAACACATGAATAACGCAATAAGCTAACCCCATCAGGGAAGAAACTGTGAGAAAGATGTTATAATCAAATAAAATTAATGCTATTAAGTCATGAGTCTATGAATGAATAGATCAACAAACATCCATAGATGTAACTGAGAAAGTTGCTAAAATATTACCTATGTTCAAAAGATAATTAAAACCAAGTGGTTTGTTTTCTTTTAATTTTAAACACTAGAAATTTATTATGGTATATAAACTGCTTATAGCACAGATAAAATGGAAAATTTCATATCTATATTCATAAAGCTATCATTATCCTGACAATAAAATATTTACGTAGGCAGACGCATTCATTATAGACATCATAACGTATAACCAAATGTAAATGCCAACATACTGATTGACATTGATTTTTTTAAATGGGAAATGGAAAATACCTTTGGTAATCTTCAATTCTTAAATATAGTTAAATTATCATACACTAGATCTGATCAAGAAAGTGAATTGAACCCATTCCTTTATATTACCTTTGATTCCAATTCTCTGAAGTGATAGAAAACACTTTGCAAAGAATAGAATCATATGTAAGAGAAATTACTGAATATTAACTGTGGATTAGACATTTATGAAGAATTCCTAAACCTAGAAAACATATAGATTAATAAAGAAACATGAGGAAAGGAAACACTTAGTCAAAGGTGTATATAGGAAAAGATGGTAGAGGAAGTAAGAGTGGTCCTAACATCCATGCGGGGAGCTCAGTTTGTGCCAGCAGTGGGATGTACTCCTCTAGAAAATGTGACGAAGATGGAGATAAATTGAATTTTGGAGATTCTGCACATCAATTTCAACACTTTGCCTCCCCTTCTCATGAATTGCCACCTGGTATAATTATTCCTATGCCTTTTCTGTCCTGACACCTTAGAGGGAGTACAGTTCCTAGATACCTAAAATTAACAGTCAGAAGATGAAGGCAATTGTTTTGCAGACAAAGATCATAAATATTTTGGAAAATTATTTGAAATGATATGTAACTGATGCACAGAACGGGGTGCTGACATTCTGAGATTATTGCTTCTTTCATGCCCATTGGTGGATGATGCAAGACAAACAGAAAGGATTGCTCACCAACATTTCTACTATTCCTAGTTTGATAGGGAATGATGTCAGATGATTTGGGAACGGAATTCAAATTGTGAGATGGCTCACTGAATAGATTCATCTTTATATGATTTCTAGGAAAGCACTAATAAGAAGAAGGGCACAGACAATAGTTTAAGTCTCCTTTCTGAGATTCTAAACTTATGAAAGTGAAACGTTTGCATAAAATGTTGCACACAGAAGCCCTTAGAGCTAAATAATGAAAACAGAAGTATCCTTTAATCTTCACGCTTGGACAAATCAGTTGAGATTAAGTTTCAATATTAAAGCAGGTGACAGGAAAGTCCTACTGCCAATATGGTTATGGTCAACCCTAAGAAACAAGGGAGTTTCCAAGGCATGACATTTACTTGTTGGGGAAAGATGACGTTAGAACTTCGGCTCAGACATATGTAGAGAGGCTGCAGAAGTGACAAGTATCTAAGGCCAAGAAAAGTAGACATCTGATTGCTTATCTTATGTATTTTGGACCTTGAAGCTGTCAATGTCCTCCATTAAACCATGTGATCACTGTGGTGTCCTTGATCCCACCAGAAATTTGAAAGTCAAAATGTTTCCTTAAAATAAGCAATGAGGTTCAAATTCTAGGACAGCAAAAGACATACACATTTTCAAGTGACCGATTCTCACTTACAACCTTGTATCAACTTTTTGTTATTTACTCAAAGAAATAGTGCATACCATTAGATATTATATGAGTTGTTTTTACTTTGCATGTAATATACTTTTTATGTCTGAGGAAATATAAACTCCTTGGAAAATTAAAAGACATACAAGATGATACAAGAGATGAATAATAATATCAACACCACCACCAATAATAAAATTTTTGAGATTAATTTTCATTTTTTTGCATATATTCTCATTATGTCATTCTATTTTCAATGGTTTTTCCATATCTATTGCTAGACCACACAATCATTGCATGCTATATTTTTCCTCTCTTAGCCTTTTCTCAGTCTTAGCAACAACAACCAACAATCAAATAAGATTAAATAGTAGAGGAGAAACTGGAGTAAATAACTTCAACATTTGAGAGAAAAACTTACTTTCTACACATTAGTTAATAAAAGGCTCATGATGGTCTTTTTGGTCAAAAGCCCAATATTTCTTGTGGAGATAGGGGATGTTCATTTTTGGAAACATTTTCGTGGGGGTATTTTCTTCTTTTCTTAACATAAGGTAGCGTCGTGAGATTGCTCTGAACTACCTTTTGACCCGTGAATACGTAGACCATATCCTACATTTCGCTAGGGATTTTTTTTTTTTTTTGTGGGTACCGGGGGGTCGACCTCAGGACCTCGCGTGCCAGCAGGCACCCGTGCCGCTGAGCGATATCACCGGCCCCTTTTTCGTATGTGGGATCCGGGAGTCGAACTCGGGCCCTCGCGCTTGCAAGGCAGGCGCTTATGCCTCTGAGCCATCTCACCGGCCCGGGATTTTCTTGTTGTCACTCTTCATCCCAATTTGTGTTGGATTACGTCAAAGAACTATGGAGCACTACAGCAAATGGTGTTTCAATACATGGGGAGGAAGGCATCCCTTTGACATACTATTTTCCTTGGATATCTACCCAGTAATGGCATTGGCGGATATTCTGAGGAAACTTCATATTGTTTTTCATAACGGCTATACTAATTTCCCTCCCCAACAACAGTATATGTTTAAGGGTTCATCTTCTTCCAAATTCTCACCAGCACTTCTTCTGATTCATCTTTTTGATAATAGCCAATCTAATTGATATGAGCTTACATCTCACTGTGCTTTAATATTTCTCTGACGATAACTAATGTTGAGCATTTTTTGCTAAACCTATTGGTCACTTCTATGTCTTTTTCTGAGAAATTAGTCTATTCAGAACCACTCCTCTTTCTTTTTACAGTAACAGGGATTGAACCTAGGGCCTTCACATTGAGATACATCCTCAACTTTTTAAATTAAATTAAATTAAATTAAATTTAATTTTTTTGAGACAAATTCTCCCTAAGTTTCCCAAGCTGGGCTTCGACTTGCAATCCTTTGACCTCAGCCTCCCAGGGTGGAGACTACAGACATCTACCACCATGTCCCTCAGCCCATTTGCAACCAAGATTATTGGTTTTCCTGCTACTGAGTTGTTTTGGGGAATTAACCTCTTATCACACATACAGTTTGGAAATATTTTCTTCCACCCTGAAAATTGCCTCTTCACTTGGTCGATTGCTCCTTTGCCGCACAGAAGTCTTAACTTGATGCAATTTTTATCTGTCCTTGGTTTCATAGCTTTTGCTTTTGACATGATAGCCAAAAAATCATTGCTTACACCAATGTCATGGAGCATTTCCTTTGTTTTATCTTCTAGTAGTTTCATGTCTTACCTTTAAGTCTTTAACCCATTTTGAGTAAATTTTTGCATGTGGTGAGAGATAAGGATTCCAGTGTCTTTCTTCTTCACATGGAGGACCAGTTTTCTCAGTATCATTTTTTGCAGAGAATTGTATTTCTCCAATGTGTATTCTTGGAACTTCTGTGAAAAATCATTTGCATGGATTTCATTCTGAGTTCCCGACTCTGTTCCATCGGTGGTCACACTTTAGGGATCACGCCTCTGAGACAGTGTTTGTCAGGTTTCTGCACTGTGAAGGTGCTCCATAGCCTCCTCAGCAGCATTTAGTGTTGTGAATCTTCTAGATTCTGTCCATTTCAATAGGTATGTGGTAGGTTCTTATTGATTTTGAAGTCTGCATTTCCCTACAGACACATGAAAGAAAGTATTGTTCATGTGCTAACGGCCATCTGTACATCTTCTTGGATAAGGTATCTGTTCAAGTCTTCTGCAGAGTTTTACACTGTACTATTCATTTTCTTTATGAGCTCAAAAATTCTGTTTATTTGAGATAGTAGTCCTTTGTCAGCTAAGTGTTTTGCAAACATTTTCCCTCAGTTGTGGCTTGTCTCTTGATTGTTTTTCACAGAAGAAATTTTAAATATTTTTATAGTGCTGGGGATGGAATGAAGAGCCTTCACACTGGGTACATCCCCAGATATATATATACACATATATATGTATGTATTTAATATACATATATGTATGTATTTAATTAGAGAAAGGTTCTTGCTAAGTTTTCCAGGTTGGGCTTAAATTTGCAATCTTTCTGCCATAGAATTCCAGAGTTTAGAGTCATGAGCCACCATGCCACACTGATTTGTAAATTTTAATAAGATCCAACTTATCTATTTTTCCTTTCAGGAAACATGCTTTTTAGTATTCTATGTTTCTTAGTAACTTTTCTCTCATTGCTGGGACAAAATACCAAACACCCTACATTAAGGCAGGAAAGGTTTATTTAGCTCACAGTTTGTAGAGATCAGTCCATAATCAGCTGAGACTAAGGCAGAGTGATATGGCAGAGTGACATCACAGAGGAGAAACAGTTCATGGTGGGCAGAAGGTAGCAAAGCAAGCAAGGGACCTTAGCAGCTTCTTTCTATCCCTTTTATACTCTATCTGGGCTACCAGGCTTAGGGCAGTGCCAAACCATTCAGTGCACTGATTTAGTAATCACACACCCTTAATCCCCGCATCACACTCTAGATTCAGCCACCTCTGAAAAGCCCACCCCTACGTGACTGCATGAGGCTTTGTGGGGGCATCTAGGCACAAACCATAACATTTTGCCCCCCAAATACACTCCTTTACCTGAAGGCATTTAGTCCAACTCTAGGAGTTCTTGAATTCCTAACATTGTCAGTACTGCTGAAAAGTCCAAGTCCCAATTCTCCTCTGAGATTTACAGCAAACTCTTACCTGTGAGCCCCTGTACCAATGAAAAGAAGACTAAACACTTCCAACATTCAATGGCACAAGATAGACATTTCCATTCCAAAAATTACAAACAGGGACATGCAGAGGAATGGGACCAAAGCAAGTCCAAAAGCTAGCAGGGCCAACATGAAGCCCTGTAGTTCCATGTGTAGCATCTGAGGCAATCTGTGCCAAAAAGCAAAGTCCAAATGGCTTGAGGGCTCTGCTCCTACAGAGAGAGTGGTAGCTCCCACAGCTTCTCTCCTGGGCGTGCTCTCTCCTTGTAGTTTTCCTCATGTGATCCACTTTCCTGGCTTCTCTAAACTTCTGGGATCTCCAGTGCATCTTTGGCTCCACACCACAGCTTCACACACCACCCACTCAGGGGCGCACTGCCTGGCCTCCAGGCCTTCTTCTGAAATCTGGGTAAGCCTTTCTGGCCCAACAAGTCTTGCATTCTGTATGCACCTAAAACCAGTGCCACATGGACGAGGCCAAGGTCTGCCACTAGCGAGAGCAGTAGGAAGACTCGCACCTCGCTCTTGGCTGTAGGTGTTGAGTGCTTGGATTGCTGAGCATGCTGAATCCAGTACTGAGGAACAAATTCCTCACACAGGAATAAGCCTAGTACATTGCCAGAAGATAATTAAGACCAGTGAAGGGACATAGGTATAGAGAAGTCTGTATATTCAGTGATGGGCAGGGGTCCAATCATGTAGGGCCTTTGTCACATCACATCTAAAATGTCATCCAAGGAATCATGAGCTTTGAATGTGGCCGGTGTGCTGCTAGGAAGTGCAGCCTGGTCAGAAGAGGCAGTGTCGCCACTCAGGGCATAACAGGAAGGGTATATCTCCCTCCTCAGCTTCTCCTTTCACTCTGCTTCTTGGTCACCATGACGAGAACAGCTCTGCCCTGTGGCAAGCACTTCCACCATGGCGTTTCTGCCTTGGAGCCAGCCGACCATGGACCGAAAGCGTGAGCCCAAATAAAACTCTTCTCCTTTCAATGGCGGGTGTTGGGTACTGTATCTCAGCAACGCGAAAGTGACTAAGATACCAACATATTTCGGTTTTTTATGGAATGAAACCTAGGGATGGGTGAGGACAAAAGCCTCGAGTCTATGTAGAGAAAATGGGAGCTGAGGAGTTGGAAAGTAACAACTACAGCTCTGCTTCCTATGGAATTTGCAGTAAAGGTGGCAGAAAAGTAGTGTGATAGAGCAGTATTAAAGGTTTAGGAAAAGATCTGTGAAAATGGGAGGTTCTCTGGGAGTTCTGTGCTGATTGGACAAGGAATGTAATTACAGAAGCAAAATCCTTGATTCAGCAATGCGGTGTGGGATCAAGTGTGAACGTAAATATAGAAAGAGGGAGCTCCACCTACCGCAAGAGGTAACGAGCTGTCCAGGACTAGTGTGTGTGAGTTTGGGACCTGGTGGTGATTATGCTGACTCTTTCGTCTCTGAGTTCTTTGAGCATCTCAGTGAAATGTTTGAGGTCAATGGTAGGGTGGGTCAATTTCTTCACCTAGAACCATCCATCCTGGCATCCCCTGTATTGTTCTCTCAGCACGGTGTTCACTTTTTCATGGAGAATTTAACTAACGGAATAGCTTTGAGTCCTACATATTTTGTTTTAGGAACTTCATAGAATGAATTCATGAACTTTGTAAGCTTGCCTGGATTTGGAAAAAATTAATATTATAATAAATTTGTGTTTATTAATGATATAAGAAATCAGCCAGTGTAGTGGCACAGGCCTGTAGTGCAAGCACTCAGGAAGCTGAGCAGGAGGATCGCTATGAGTTCAAGCCAGTCTGGGCTACACAGTGAGTTCAAGGCCAGCCTGAATGACATAGCAGGACCCTGCCTCAAAGAGAGAAACAAACAAATGAAATAATAGTAAAAAAGCATAATTAGACAGTAAAATATGCTATGTCCACTGATTTTCAGGTGATAATGAGAGGTGGCCAAAGGCTGTTTCTTATCAACTTCTTCCATTTCTTCCAAGGATAATGTTTTGTTCAACTTTTCCTAAGATTCTTGGGTGAAATTTATTACTTACATGATTTTACTGTTATGTTATAATCATTGAATTGTTACATCAGTGTAGAATAGTATATATTATCCTATTCTTTATGACATCCATGCATCTACAGTAAATTTCCCCTTCTCAATTCTGCAGTGGGAATTGTTGTTTTTTTAATTAGAATTATGAGAACTCTTATACTATTACATACACTCTTTTAACATACTCCAAGAACCAACAACGGAATGTTATATATTAGGTAGATTTTCTGTTTTATCATTCTAAGTAGGTTATTCTGAGGGACAAATGGACCAACTGTGAGGTATGTGCACAATACTTCATTCTAGTGACCAATTTCTGCTCTGGTCGAAGTAAAGGAAGACTTGTGTTGCAAATGCTATTTGTCATCGATGAAACTTCTGTATTAAATATCTACCAGTATTGACAACAGATTTGCAGATACTAACTTTCAAAAGACATTAATACATCTTCTTAAATAATAATACTGCTAAGACAGAAATGAAGAAACATATAAACTAAGTGATGCTTTTTCACATTGGAAGAAATACTATCAGAGATTATAATTCAATATAACAACTTGATACTTATGTAGTTTGGTGACAATAATTTGATATTAGAGAAAGCAATCTTAGAATTTTAAATTTGGAATAATTGAATTTTTTACAGTTTTTGTCTACTGTTCTTCCCTAAAATAATTAGAAGGAACTAGTGAAGGCAACTTCTGCTATGTCTTTTATGTTTATTATCTCTTTAACCTTCGTCTTTTAAGGGAGTCACTAGCGTTATCTTCATTTCATGGATCAGAAAACTGAAGCTCTGAGTGTACTAAGTCATTTGCTAAGAGTCCAGAGCTAGCATGAGAAACAGGAGGTGGGGCTTAAGTCCAAGCATGAAGGACCTACCTTGCCCCTTAAAGTCCACCAAGCTGCCTCTTCTGTGAAATCTATGGGAATTTAACAAACCATAGTAGAGGAAGTAGGGAGGGCCAGGACTGAGCAATGAGTGTACATTGTTCTAGGGAGAAGAGGCCTAGAGTGACCTGATTTTCCCTAGACACCAGGATCTATACTCTTTGGATATGGGAAGGATTCCTCAGTTTCAGAAACTTTCTCACATTTCTTATATTTTCTTTGTTTCCCGAAAATTACTAGAAATTTAGTAAAACATGTGATAGTAACTAAAACTTGCATGTGTCTCATAGAATCCTGGGAAATCTGGGAACAAGGGAAGCCTTTCATGTGGCAGCTGGCTTGCGGATCAAGCCAGCTGTGGTTCACTGGAAGAACCTGCAAGAAGGGGTCCTGAAGTTCCCATTTTGTATCCCTGGCCCTCAAAACCCACACCACCCATACACAGAGAGAAAGACAGAGAGAGAGAGTGAGAGAGAGAGAGAGAGAGAGAGAGAGAGAGACAGAGAGACAGAGAGACAGAGATGCCAGTCAGGAATTGCATGCTGATCATTTTATTGGGATATTAAAGATATGGTTCTCATGACATTGTTCTAAAGACATTGCTGGGCCGGTGAGATGGCTCAGTGGCATAAGCGCCTGCCTGGCAAGCGCGAGGGCCCAAGTTCAACTCCCGGAACCCACATACGAAAAAAGGGCCGTTGATATCGCTCAGAGCCACAGGCGCCTGCTGGCGCGTGAGGTCCTGAGGTGGACCCCCAGTACCCACACACAAAAAAATAATAATAATAAAAAAAAGACATTGCTATCTTGAAGACATCATCTTCTCATTCCTTATCTGAAAGAAAGAAAGAAACAAACAAACAAATGCACAAGAAAGGTTATAGTTAAGCCAGCCATGGCAGGAGGTTTCTCATCCCTTGCTGGGCTCACAGAAACCAGATGGGTGGAAGCACAGCCCCTCTCCCTCTCTCCTCCCCCTCCCTTCCTTCCTACCAAATTCCTTTTGTTCACCCTTCTTAGGCTCCTAGCAGATAATGGGCTCTAACATGTTGCTTGTAAGATGAAGGGAAGAAAACCTGCTCTTACTTTCTCTTTTCATTGCTCTTGCAAATGTTTGACTGATAAGCTTCTAAGGATGGGCAGTTCAACCTGTCTTATAAGAGTGAAAACTGAAACCAGCCTAAATGTCCTTTGAAAATGTACTGGTCAAAGAAATTATGGAGACCGCACAGCGGAGTAGTATGTCATTAAAAAAAAAAAAAAAGAAACCAAGAAAGAAGGAAAGAAACACAGATGGAAAAAAGTAAGAGAGACGGAAGGAAGGAAGGTAGAAAGGAAAGAAAAAAGAGAAAGAAAGAAGGGAAATAAAACGACAGATAATGAAGCAACAATAATAAAAACGAGAACATCTGAAGAGATCTATATATCTATGGGCCAATGGCAAAGTTTTCTAAGAAATTAGTTGCAAAGAGTAACATATGACTTGCATGTAAGTACGAAATGGTTCATCACAAAAGGATCATTTTTAGCGGGAGTACTGGATCTGAGAGGCCTGATGAATGGCAGGAATCAGCAAGGACTGGTTGAGGGAGATTGGAGAGGGAAGTCACTAATTTCTCAGCAAGGAGACAGAAGACCAAAGGGAAAATACTCATTTCCTGCCACAAAGGAACGAAACATTGGAAAGTGGAAATTGTGGAAAGTGATCCTCAAAGTAGAATTACCACAGAGAACTTCTAAAAGCTCAAAGATTTCCACCCTAGCCCAAAGAATCTAAAGAGGCGTTTATAAAAATGGGGTCTACGTAATTTATTAGTGACTATGTAATTTTCACAAGTTTCCAGTTCATTTGCTGTCACACTAAGTTCAGAGAAATGTAGGAACTGGGATATATACTGGAGGGCTCATTTGGAACGTACCTGCCATGGAATTGCAGATTACTGGGGTGGTCCACGGCGAGGAGGCTGCGGGCCTCCCTGTGGAGGTGGTCCCTGCCTGTTCAAGGAACGAGCCTGGCGATTCTCTTCTTCCTGTTGGGGTGGTTCAGCGGGAGGAGGGGGTGGTGGCTTGGGGCCTCCTTGGGGTGGTTTCTGCCCGATCAAGGAACGAGCCTGGCGATTCTCCTCTTCTTCCTGTTGGGGTGGTTCAGCGGGAGGAGGGGGAGGAGGCTTCGGGCCCCCTTGGGGTGGTTTCTGCCCGATCAAGGAACGAGCCTGGCGATTCTCCTCTTCTTCCTGTTGGGGTGGTTCAGCGGGAGGAGGGGGAGGAGGCTTCGGGCCCCCTTGGGGTGGTTTCTGCCCGATCAAGGAACGAGCCTGGCGATTCTCTTCTTCCTGTTGGGGTGGTTCAGCGGGAGGAGGGGGTGGTGGCTTGGGGCCTCCTTGGGGTGGTTTCTGCCCGAGCAAGGAACGAGCCTGGCGATTCTCCTCTTCTTCCTGTTGGGGTGGTTCAGCGGGAGGAGGGGGAGGAGGCTTCGGGCCTCCTTGGGGTGGTTTCTGCCCGATCAAGGAACGAGCCTGGCGATTCTCCTCTTCTTCCTGTTGGGGTGGTTCAGCGGGAGGAGGGGGTGGTGGCTTCGGGCCTCCTTGGGGTGGTTTCTGCCCGATCAAGGAACGAGCCTGGCGATTCTCCTCTTCTTCCTGTTGGGGTGGTTCAGCGGGAGGAGGGGGAGGAGGCTTCGGGCCTCCTTGGGGTGGTTTTTGCCCGATCAAGGAACGAGCCTGGCGATTCTCTTCTTCCTGTTGGGGTGGTTCAGCGGGAGGAGGGGGAGGAGGCTTCGGGCCCCCTTGGGGTGGTTTCTGCCCGATCAAGGAACGAGCCTGGCGATTCTCTTCTTCCTGTTGGGGTGGTTCAGCGGGAGGAGGGGGAGGAGGCTTCGGGCCTCCTTGGGGTGGTTTCTGCCTGATCAAGGAACGAGCCTGGCGATTCTCCTCTTCTTCCTGTTGGGGTGGTTCAGCGGGAGGAGGGGGAGGAGGCTTCGGGCCCCCTTGGGGTGGTTTCTGCCTGATCAAGGAACGAGCCTGGCGATTCTCCTCTTCTTCCTCTTGGGGTGGTCCAGCGGGAGGAGGTGGTCCAGGAGGAGGAGGAGGGCCGGGAGGCGGTGAACCTCCTTCCCCCACATCTATATGAGAAAGACATAAGAATAGATCAGCTTTCGTATGAGACTCTTCTTCCTGTATTCTTCTCTGATCTTGTCACACAGTCCGTTTGTCCCAGAAATTATTCTTACTTGCCTCCTTCCCTCCTATCTCCTCCCCCCACCCCATTTTCTAGGTTTTCATTCATGCATGTTCCTTATACCGGTTTATGGCTTTCACTTAAGCAGTTGTGCACCCGCGCATAGCATTCTTTGATCATTTGTAGCTTTCCATCCTCCTGTCTTCTGCCTCGTCATGAAGAGCTCCTATGAACCCATACACTTATTATGTGGAGTGCCTCATTTCCAGGATCTGGGGCAAGTATCTGTCCTTAGATTTGCCAGAAAAGGAGGTCTGGAATGTAGTACCATTGCCCCGGATGTCTCCAAATATAGAACAGAAGCAAGGCAAAAGGACTATGTCAGTTTGACTGGCAGTTCTACCTGAGGATCATAAAATCTTGCTACCTGTGCATCCAAGGCAGGATACCTGAGCCCTATGTTCAAAACGGATCTAGCAGCCGAAGGCACTAGAGCCATGAGGAGAGATTCTAAGAGAGAAAGAGGGAGAGAGAGAGGGAGAGGGAGAGGGAGAGGGAGAGAGAGAGAGAGAGAGAAAGTGATGGCCACACAGGATCCATTGAATAGCATTGACGAATATTTCCTGGCAAGAGAGACAGAGCTCAGTGGGCAAAAATACAAAGAAAAGCCCCACAGACAGACATTCCAGTGTATTATTCCACCCTGAAGCTTTATGATTCTGGAGACGAACATCAGGCAGGAATGAAGCCATTGGCCAACGGTCAGTATCGTGGAGTAGACGGAATCAGTACACTTCCCATTTGTGGGTCCCCCATGCGCAATTGCTTCCGCCAAGGGTAACAGAGGTGCTCCTCATTTTGTCAGTGAAGTAAGCTTCCCTGTTTCTCAAGTAGGTGGCCCTGCTTAAAGCCCCTTGAATCCAGGCTGGTGAAGTTTTCCTATGACTTTCAGGAAACTAACATTCACTCCTTCCAAGTCAAAGTCAAAGATGATATGATGATGGAGAATGGAAAATTTCCTAAGGAAAAGTGAGAAGCAAACATTGAGGATGAATTTGGCATTACCTGCTATTTCGGTGGAAGAAGAGTCATAGATGACCTCTGGGAAATAAAGCAAAAGATAAAATGCAAAGTTAGTCACCAGCCTTTTGAGGTTGACAAGTGTCCTGTGGGATAGGAGACTTCCAACTCCAGCCTGCACATCCTCGAAGTGAATTCCCCAGCCTTTCCCTGTGATGCTATGGCACATTTCCCTGGGAGCTGTGGGGGAGTTTCGAGGGCACCCCAGGGTTCTTGCTGTGCCGAGTGTCACCCTTAAATTCTCTTTCTCCTTCCTTGGATTTCTATTGATGTTTTGCTCTTTTGCGTTAAGTGTTCCGAGCATTTCAGTGTCCCATCTTAGTGTTCTTTCCCTTTCTTTGCCTATTAAAATTTTTCACTTAAGTGGCCTTCTCAAGGGGTCAAGCCCTGAGTAAATATTTAGATACAGTCATGTCCATTCTGCTCACACAGCACACTGAATTACTGAGAGTGGGTGGTGGAATAGTGTTAATCTTGGGCCCTGATGGTTCTGGATGTGTTTGCAGAGAGAACCAAATTTAGTATCTGAGTCTCCATCTCGTAAACAACCTCGATGTGTGTTTGTCTCCTCCTGTCCTTCACCCACCACAGAGCAAAGCTGCCAGCTCTCTAATTCTTTTTGAGAATGGGTCTCCCTATGTAGTCCAGGCTGCACTTGACCTCACTATGGAGCCCAGGGTGACCCTGAACTCACTGCGATCCTCCTGCTTCAAACTCCAGAGTGCTAGGAGTACAGGTGTGGACTACCATGCCAGCTTCCACTTTCGACTGTGATTACAACAATAACTTCACAACTGGGCTTCCCTTTTCAGTGTTGTCATCTATCATTCCTTCCTTGACCACACGGAGACAACTTGCTATACATTAATAATTACCTTGTTATTGCCCTGTCCCGTTTTTATGATATTCCAATTATACTTTCAATGAAGTCTAAAGCGTTGAATTGCAATGAGTACAAAACTTCCAATTGTCCTAAGAACTCTACAGCCCAATGTTGCTTCTCGCCTCCTGCCCTCCCTTTTCCCCTCCCGTTCTGCAATGTGGTCTCCAGAGCTCCAAGCAGAGTCACATCACAGCCTCAGCCCCGTTTCTCGTACCTTCACTTGAGCTGTGAGCCGAGCTCAAGGCCAGCAGGGCCGCTGTCAGCAGAACCACCAGCATCTTGCAGCAGGCTCTGGAGATGCTCCGGAGTCTGTGCTGGGGACAGGGGAAGCTGGCTTTATAAGGAGGAGCACAACAATGGCACCTTTAGCTGCAGTCTGGGCAGACTGCACACGTGGCCCTCTAGGATGCTTTGCATCCCTGACTCTCCTTTGGGACTTTGGCCCAGCAGGATGGGGTGGGGGGAAGGCTGTCAGTGTCTCAGATGTAAAAGATTCAACTTGTGCCTCGCCCTAGAGTGCTGAAGGAACAGTGTGCCAGCACTAAGCACAGATAGTATAAGTAAACTTGGATCGATATTTGAATTTCCATCTGTTCAAAGAGACTGTGACTCCTTTTACTGTGGTGTGAGTGTGTGTTTGTGTGTGTGTGTGCATTTGCAGGTGGGTCCATGTGCACACAATTTGTATATGTGTGGCGGCAGTCACCTTCCAGCCATACTGAAGGTGGTCGATATCCCTAATTATTAGCACAGTCCAAACTCCGTGAATCGTAATGTGTGTGCCCCCACATGTAGGACGTTTCCAAAATGTTTGGTGACATACATGTCATTGCTGCTCAACTCTGTAATGCATTACGGTACCACACTTTGACCCATGTAAGAGAAGTTTGATCCCCAACCTGTTCCTGCTAGTGAAGACTGGGCAGCGTTCTCTGGATCTCACTCTAACCGTGGAAGCCTTGTTGAGGAAACAGACAGCCTGCATCATTTTGCACTTAGTAGCTTTGTGGGTTGTTATGGTGAAAGCGGTCATAGAAGTCCCACAGCATTTCCACAGCTCAGGAACGTGAACATATATTTCTTCCCAGGAAGCATGCCATTTTGTGTCTCTATTAATTTTTTTGCACTCCCTCCCTTACCCAGCATGTTCTGTAAGATTGAGTGTAGGCCTTGTTTTGCGTAGGAAACATTGTGAATCACTGCCACTGAGAGTGGATTGACCACAAGTATCCACTTGCATCAGGTGGTCTACACCGCCGTTGAAGACCCCCTTGCATTGTGGTCCTCTTGTGTCTAACTGTCAGATCCTGTGCAATTTCTCAGCTTCCTCTTCAGCACAGAAGCTTTTGTCTGTAATATTGTAGAGTTGTTACTCTCTCGTGGCTCAGATCTGTTGATATTTTATATTCTGAATTAATCCTTGTTCTGTTTTTTCTCCTCTTTTATCCATTTATTTGGGGAGAATCACTTTATTTTCTCTAAATCAAGCTCCACAGTGTCTAGAGGTGCCTTTGTGTGTGGGGGGGTAGATGTGGTACTGAGGATTGAATCCAGAGGCCTTGCGGTGCATCCCGAGCCCTTTCTACTCTTGATTTTGAGTCAGAATCTCACTGAATTCCCCAGGCTGGCATGAAACTTACACTCAACCCTCCTGTCTCTGGCTTTAAAGTATTTACAAGTATTGACAGATCCACCATGCTAGACTCATTCTTATTTTTAAAATTTAATGACATATTATAGATATTTTCAAAATCCACTTTCGATACTTGAATCAATTGCTCTCTTTTCAAGTGCTCTTCATACTTGCAGAGCCTGACGTTACCTGTGCATCTTTTTCAGGAAAATGTAAATAATTTGGTGCACTTAGCTTTTTGTTTTCACTTCTTATCATATATTGGTCTTATGTAGTGGTTTGGATTCATGTAGGCTGTAAATAACTAGAGAATAGTCTGTTTGGAGGTATGGCAGGTAGGTCCGTGTGCTTGGAAATCCTAGAGATAGGTCCCTTGTCCAGTGTGGATCCCTGGGTTCTGTGCTGCGTCTTTCCTGGGCCTTCCTGCAGGGCCGAAAACACTATTCTGGAAGCCTCCTAGACAGGGGTTTGCTACAGATAATGTTACTCTTGAATGTTGCTGAACCTGATGTTTCTTTACCCAGGCACGAATAAGGATCTGTTCTTCTTTGTTTAAAGCAGTCTCTGAGTCTCTAGCTGAACCTGGCCTCGTATTCATGAGCCGACTCCCTCAACGTCCCCAGTGATGGCGTTATGGGTGGGCGGCACCATACCTTGCTGGTGAGTGTGTTGTGAAGGGAGAAAGCATTAGCAATTGGCAATTCTTCTCTGGTGATTCGAACTGCAAAGATTCTGATTGTGCTGTGGGGCTTTATGAAAGACAGCAAGGAATGGGTTTGTCACTGTATTTAGTTCCATAGTTTTTCTCGTTTTTGTGGACGCCACATGAGAAGGGACCTGGAGATGAATGTCTTGACCAGGTAGCATATGGTTGGCCTTCAGGTAGAAAGGGAAGGTCTGGGAAAAGCACAGAGGCTAGTGCCAGGCAGACTCGTTCTTGTTGTGTGGGCAGCTGCAAAAGCCACAGTGAGGGGAAGTCAGCCTTGTCCTTGGCTTAACGGTCCTTGAAGAGAACCGGTGATTCTGACAAATGTCACTCAGCTCAAGCCCTTTCTCTGACCTTCTATACAATGTCAGCAAGGTGTGAAGAGATTAATGTATCAGGAAAGGAAAATATCACTTGTGAATTCACCAGACACAATCAAAACACAGGTTAGACAAGAGCTGAGAAGAAGACAATCAGTTACGGGGAAAGGGTTGGAAGGAATGAGAAGCTTGTGGCAGGCAGCTGGAGCCGCTTGAGGTGAGAGGAACACCTCCAGCCACACATTTTTCTTCTGTTACCTATTTGTTTTTTTCTTTTTTTTTTTTTTTGTGGGTAATGGGGGTCGACCTCAGGACCTCGCGCGCCAGCAGGCACCCGTGCCGCTGAGCGATATCACCGGCCCTTTTTTTGTATGTGGGTTCCGGGAGTCAAACTCGGGCCCTCGCGCTTGCCAGGCAGGTGCCTACGCCGCTGAGCCATCTCACCAGCCCCTCTGGTACCTACTTCAAAGTTAACATGCCTCAGTATGATCTCCTAATTTCCACATCGTCAACCCTACTACCCCCCGTATTACTTTCCAGTGGCTACAAAGAAAGGAGGAAACAAGAAAGAAAAAGAAGAAATTCACAGACTCTGTGGCACAAAAACCAGAACTTTGTTATAACACGTGATCAGAAGCTAGAAGTCCAACGTTAAGGCGGCAGCAGGTTCATTGTCTTCAGAAGCTTCATGGCTTCCAGAAGGTCACCTCCTTGCTGTGTCCAGAATGGGGTCTCCTCTGTGCACATGAGTCCCGCCTGTCTCTCCCTGTGTCCAAATATCCTCTTCTTGTAAGAATGCCAGTCACACTAGATTCTGGCTGCCCTAACAGCCGTGGTTGAACTAAGTCCCCTATTAGAGTTCCCGTCTCCATATGCAGTCGAATTTTGGGCACACATTAACCCATAACACCTCCCAATCTTTTCTCACTTTGTGACAGTTGTTTCACCCAGTTCCTAAGCAAAAGTACCAGAGTCACTTTGGACTTCTCACTCACTCAGGCACCGTCCACTAGCAAATCCAAGTTGCTCTACTTTCAGAATATGTCAAGAAGTGCCCACCTGCCTCGTGTCCACTCCAAGACTCTGGCTCAGCAAGGATTTTCTCTCTCTGAGGGCTTCAGTAGCCCCCAACAGTCCCTTGAGATTGTCTCCCTCTACCAAGGGTCTTAGGACTTTCCTCACAATACCCAGTAGTGTCCTTTCAAAATAAACATCACAGTACTTTCTTTTTTTTTGCTTAACATACTCTAAGATTCTCTCACTGCACTTACAGTGAGGTGTAAATTTCAAGCTCATATCGCCCACCAACCACCTTTCCCTCTCCCTCTTGAAGAGTGCTGAGCACTCTGAATGTGAGAAAATGCAGTATCCTCTCAACTTCTTTCTGTTCTGATCTGTGTGGCATGCCACACATGGTTTTTCTAGGGAAGATGAATATTGATAGGGTGGCTAAACTTGTGCTGCCCGTGAGTGAATTGCATTGAGTCCTGCTCATCTAACGTGGAGATCTTGTAAGTCGGAAGAGTCATTGCATACACTGGACTGACTAAGCAATTTGATGATAGAATTAGCAAAGAAATGCATTTATCTCTAGTACAAAATCTTCACCTAGATTTTCCTAAAACTTCTGGCTGTATGATTGTTGTGCTGCTCTGCATACTTATTCTGTCACTGAGTCCCCATGAAGGTAGATTCCTTTCACATCCTCTAACATCCTTTCATAGCCCAGAGTCATGAGTGTAGGAAACATTCCTAAGGCGTTTGTGACAGGGCATTTCACCATGTTCTCAGGTGTGTGTGTGAGAACGCTCTCACTACCATCCCACTATCACCCCACTGATGCACAGGAGATGAGTGAACACAGGCCACGGCTGTCTAAAGGTCATCAGTGTCTTGGAGGCCACCAGGCCCATGGTCCCTGCTCCTGCTCCTCTGCGCCTCTGCTTTCCTCATGTTCATTTGGAAGGCTTGAGTGGTCCAGAGAAGAAACCCAAGTATTGTGTTTGGACATGGTTAAGGTTAACCTTTCTGCATTAAGTTCATAAGTGTGATGGAATGAAGTTCTGTTTGTGAGGCAAGAATATTGTTTTACAACCATAAATGCACTTTCCCATATTTCTATTATCCTATTTTCCACCTCTCCTACACACGAAGATATTCAAATGAATTAATTTTATTTTTGCAAACATAAAAATCTGGAAATGAAGTCACGTATGTGTTTCTTTACTCACATTCTGTGGAGATAGAACACCATTGGAGAAATTTGTCACTGATTCTTTAAAGTGGGTACACTTTGATTCTTTAGTCATTATAAATCTAAAATTTAGGACTGCCAAGACACAAACTGATCAAAGAGTTGCCTGTCAAAGCGTGTATTTCAATGTTTCTTTTGCTGCTTTCAGCCTCCTGTCAGGGACCATCTTCCATGTCCTGGCCTCAGCATCAGTGCCACTTCCCTAGGGTTGCAGGTTGGAGAATTCTTCACTGTCCTGAGGGACGTGTTTTTTGCCCCATCTCACTAGTTTTCTTTTCTTTTCTTTTCTTTGCTTCTCTTTTCTTTTCTTTTTCTCTTCTTAACAGGGCAAACGTAGAAGAATTAGATAAATTTCTGGATGCATACAACATAGCAAGTTTGCATCACAAAGAATTAGAAACCTGGGTGAGACTAATAACATTTAATGAGATTGAGTTAGTAATAGAAAGTCTTACATTAAAGAAAGCCCCTGGTCCAGATACTTTCACTGCTGAATTTTGCCAAACTTTTAACAAAAAACTCATATCTATTCTTCTGAAACTATTCCAAAATTGGAAGGGGAGGATTCTTCCACATTCATTGTAGATGGGCATCATTTTGCTAACGCAAATACAGAGAAGGACATTATAGAAAAAAGCAAACAAAAAAAAAAAAAAAGAAAGAAAGAAAGAAGAAAACTACAGATTAACATTCCCTATGCAGTTTGATGCAAATATTCTCACAAAGTAATAGCAACCTGAATAAAACAGAATACCAACAAAAAAAATTACATACAATGATCAAGTAATAGTTTTCTTAAGGATGCAAGGATTGTTGAATATACACAAATCAGCAGACATAATATATCACATTAACACAATGAAGCAGAAAACATGATCACCTCATTAGATTTAGGAAAAGCATCTGGTGCTGTTTTTTTTTGTTTTTGTTTTTGTTTTTGTTTCTTTTTCCAGTTCCTTGTGTTGGTTTTTGTATTTCGCAGTTTTGTGTCTGTAGAGAACCAGTGCTGAAATGCAAGGAGTTGAGGAGCACTGAGAGACATCAGGCAGGTCTGCTCTGAAGCTGTTCATTGAACAGGTTCCTCATGCAATAAGAATTTTTCTGGGTAGACTCACATTTCTCTATACACGCTAGATGTCTCTGGCTTGTTTACCCTTGCCCTTGGTAGCCTTTAAAATATCGAGAGGTTTACTTCTGGGAAGATGGCAGAATGGTAAGCAGCAGCAAGTCAGCCTCTCCACAATTGGGAGTCCAGATGTGAAAGGATAGCATCTTGGGGTAGAGAAAAGGTGGGAGGTGAGTCCCTGAGACTCAAGAAAGTCCTGAAGAGTGAGTTGGATTCAGCAGGGAGAGTGAGGTGACAGACCTCAGGGCAGAGAGAGAGGTGGCAAACTGCATGTTCTTCCTGACTCCCAGCTCTTGCCTCCCAGGAGTGGAGCCCTGGATTGGGTGGGCTGCAGCAGCTGGTGAATGACTCCATTCCAAATGTCCCAAGTGGAGTGTGACTGACTGGATTCCATTTTGACTTGGGGCCAGTTGAACGTGGGACCTGGAGCATCTGTGGGTTGGCCCCATCTCAGGGCTATCAGTGTCTGGATGAGGCACAACCTTGAGAGACCCCCAGGATCGGGGCACTGAGATGGAACCAGGAGGAAACCCCCATAATGTTGTGGGCTGAACAACTCTGGTCACAGGCCCAAAGCCACAGACCACGGTCAACCTGCACTTCTGCAGAGTTGAACTGGTATCCCACCCTTTTCCTACTGCAGGCTTGTTGGGATTATACAACAACCCACCCTAATCCTCCTGCAGTCTTGCTCGGATCATACGATATGGATCTGGGGTCTGTCTTCCTCCTTTGTCTACCACTGACAGCAGAGACACACTCTGAGGTGGACACTCACACAGAACTGTAGACCCCAAAAGATAACGAAAAACTTGAAATCACAGAGAAATGTCTTTTCCTCTCTCTCTCTCCCTCTCTCTCTCTCTCTCTGTTTTTATTTTTTTTTCTTGTATATTCTTGGGTTTTTTTTTCAGAAGTGTGAACAGTGTTTTAAGTTTTTGGTTTTGTTTAGTTCTTGTTTTTGCTTCTTCCTTCTTTGGTTCTCTCCTGTCTTCTTCACCAGTCTCCAAAAGCTTAGGTAATGTTTATCCTTAAACCTTGCTTGTAATCTCTTTCCATTCTTCTATTCCTCTATGCTTTTCCTCCTATACCTTTTAAATTTTCTCACCAGAGGGCCAAATCACTCAATCGAGGAGATATTTAATGTATATGAATTTCTGGACTGCTTTACATTTTATTATATAACTATATATCTCATTCATATTGTTAAAGGTGCAAGTTGACAGTTTCCACAGTTGGTCATTTTCTAGGCCATGCTAGATCCTATTGTTATTACTGTAGCCAAGGTGACATAGGTGTTCCAATCAGTTGTTCTTCCTCGTATGCCAAGACTGAGATTGTCTGAGGGTCATAAATAATACTGTACTCCAATAACAACAAACCAGGGGCCAAATAGGCAGCAATTTACCATCTCTAATAAATTGAAGAGGCAGAATATTGCAACAGACTCCAAAGCCAAAATCAAGCTACACCTAGAAGTCATCTCTGAAAAATAGGCAATCCCTAAGAAGTCCTCAATATTGATAATAAAGCTACCTACCATAAGCAATTTACAAGCATCAGTGCAAAAAATAAATTAAAAAAAACAGAAAGTGAGAGGACAGGTGCGCAAGATGTAAACACAGCCCTCCAGCTTGCCAAGGCAAACAATCGTAGGGGGCAGGGAGGTGGAAAAAATCAAAAGCCCCTGACCTGAACTCTCTGAAATGGTAACAGGGGAGGTAACAAAGCAGATGAATGAGGCACTAGGAAGAAAAAATCAGAAATAATTTCACGGTAAATACAGAAATGATGACCATAGTGAAAGACAGGGTTAATGAATCAAGAGGAGATATAGATGAAAAAAAAAAAAAAGTAGAGGAGTTTAGGAAAATGATGGAAACCATGAATGCCCACACAGGAAAGAAATGCAATCCATGAAACAGATTCAAACAGATATCCAGGGAATTAAATTTCTATTGAAAGTATATGGAGCAGAGTGAACCAATGTGAGGGCAGAATATCTAATCTAGAAGCTAGGATTACTCTTAGTGATCATTAGAGGAAAGACTTCTTAAAAATAGCATGGACCATGAAAAATTAATCCATAAGCTGAGGATGATGCAAAGAAGAACACCACAAGATTGATCACAATCAGTGAAAAATCAGGAGATAGTGCAAAGATGCAAAAAAAAAAAAACCTGTTTACAGAAGTAACGGCAGAAAACTTCCCAAGAATGGAGAAAGAATTTCACATGCAGATAAGTGAGGCATATGGAACTCCAATTAGCCATGATCAAAATAACATTGACTCCAAGGTGAGTAATAGTCAAGGATCTAGAAATTCAACACAAGAATGGAATATTAAAAGCTGTTAGACAAAAAAAAAAATCCCCTATAAAAGAAAGCCCATAAGAATCACAGCAGACTTCTCAACACAAACCTTTAAGTTAAGGAGAGATTGGAGTGAAGTATTTGAAGCCCTAAAAGAAAACTGCCAATGCAGATTGATGTACCCCACAAAAGTATCTTTCAAAGTTGATGGAGAAATAAGTTACTTTCACGAAAAGAAATCCTGCAGAATTTCACAACCATGAAATCAGTACTTCAAAGTGTTCTAAAGGACATTTTAAAATGAGATAACAAAGCCTACAATTCCAGAAAACCAAATGCAATGAATCTATCAGGCAAGGCAAGCAATTGACCCGAGGGGAAAGAAAGAAAACCAACAACAGGAAAATAATATGAGGAGGATAAGTCAATGCCTATCAGTTATAACCATCAATGATGATGGTCTCAAGTCACCAATCAAAAACACAGATTGGCAGAATGGGTCAAGAAACAAGATCCAACAATATGCGGCATAGAAGAAACACGTTTTACCCAAAAGCTTCATAGACTGAAATTCAAAGTGTTGAAAACAATGGCCCATGTGACAGGAACCGAGAAAAAAGCAGAGGTAGCTATTACACTCGCAGACAAAGTAGATTTCCAGCCAAAACTGATCGGGAGAGACAAAGAAGGTCACTACATACTTGTTAAGGGAACAATCCAGGAAGGATAGATAACAATCATAAAAATATATGCACCAAATACTAGTGTACCCAACTATAAAAACCAAATACTAAAGCACATGAAAAATCAGATAAGCATCAATACAATTGTAATGGGGAAACGCTATACCCCACTGTCACAAATATATCAACAACACAAAAAGTCAACAAAGAATTATCAGAATTGAACCAAACCTGTAAACAAATGGACTTGGTAGACAGCTAGAGTGTTCCACCACACAACACCAGGTACAGATGCTTCTCAGCTGCACATGGTACTTCCTTTCTTCAATATATGTGCTAGCTCACAGAACATGCTTAAGTGAATGCAAAGGAATTGGAATTATCCGATGCATATTATCAGACCATAGTGCAATAAAACTGGAAATCAATGCCAAAAGAAACCACAAAAACTTCATAAACACATGGAAATTAAATGACGCCTTCCTGAACAACCAATGGCTCACAGATAAAATGAAAGAAGAGATTCGACAGTTTGTGCAATCAAATGACAATGCCAATACAACATGCCGGAACTAATGGGGTGCAATGAAAGCAGTCCTGTGAGGGAAATTTATAGTGGTGAATTCCCACATCAGAAAACCGTACGAGCTCAAATAAAGAACATAGTTTTGAACATCAATCTCCTAGAAAAGATAGAGCAAGTCAAGCACAAAGCTCTTATGAGGGGTAAAATTATGAAGATCAGAGAAGAAATTAATGCATTGGAGACTAAGGAATAATACAAAGAATCCATCAATTGAAGGGTTAGTTCCTTGAAAGATTAAATAAAGTTGACAAACCATTAGCCAACCTTTTGAACAGTGGGAAGACTCAAATTCATGCAATTAGGAATGCAAATGGTGAAATCACAGTAGATACTGTAGATATCCAGAAGATTATCAATACCTACTTCATGAACCTGTATGCTAGTAAGATGGAAAACACAGAAGAAATGGACACATTCCACATACATATGAATTAACAAAGCCAAAACAAGAAAATATAAAAATTCTGAATAACTCAGTAGAAGTCAATAAAACGGAAGATGCAATTAAAACCTACCAATAAAGAAAAGCCTGGGTTCTGATGGATTCATTGCTGAATTCTACAAGAACTTGAGCGATTGCATGCCACTGCTCCTCAAACTCTTTAATGGAACTCAAAGGGAAGCAATACTCTGAAACTCATTCCTGGAAGGAAGCATGTCCAGATACCAAAACCAGAGAAGGACCTAACCAGAAAGGAGACCTATAGGCCAATCTCTTAATGAACATAGGTGGGAAATTTTTCAGTAAGATACTAGCGCACAGAATGCAGAAAATCATCAAGAACATCATACACCATGACCAAGTGGGATTCATCCCAGGGATATCAGAATGGTTGAACATATGAAACTCAATAAATATAATACATGATGTTCACAAAACTAAGTACGAAAATTATATGATGTACTCAATAGACACAGGAAAAACACTTGACAAACTCCAACACCCATTCATAGTAGAAAGCTTACACAAAACTGTAATAGATGGTCTTTATCTCCATCTGATAAAAGCAATAGACGACAAAGCAACAGCCAACATTGTACTAAATGAAAGCTTTCACTCTAAAATCAGGAATAAGACAAAGATGCCCACTATCACCACTCCTCTTCAATGTACTTCTGTAAACATTAGCCTAGCAATTAGACAAGAGAAAGAAATAAATGGAATAAGGATAAGAAGGAAGAAGTTAAATTTTCATTATTTGCAGTTGACATAGTCCTCATAAAAGACCTGCAAAACTCCATCAAAAGCTTCTAAATTTAATAAACATCTTCAGTAGCATAGCTGGATACAAAGTCAACACCCAACAATCAATAGCATTCTTGTATACAAATAACAAACTCACTCAGAGAGAAATAAGGGAAACCACACCTTTCACAAGAACATGAAAAAAAGAAATACTTAGGAATCAATCGAATGAAGGAAGTAAAAACCTTTACGAAGAAAACTACACTGCTCTGAAAAAGGAGAATATTGTGGCTTGTGTCTAGATGGTCTCCCAAAGCCTCATACAGTGATAGATGGTGCTTCTCATAGGTGGCTGGATCTAGAGCATGCGACACTGGGATTGATTCATGGTGATATGCTCGGATAAAGGCCCTAGCAATAAGGGGATGAGTTCTACCCACCCTGGATTAGATACGAGGGAGAGAAAGCGGCTTGTCTTGTCCATTGCTTGCTGCTTTGGGTGTCTTGTGTCTGCCATGAACAGTTTCTCCTCTGTGACGCCCTGGTCCTCTGTGAAACCTTTCTGCCATTCCACCTCGCCTGGAAGCCAGCGGATTATGAACAGAGACTTCTACAGACTGTGAGTGGAAATAAACCTTTCCACTCTATCTTTGGGTATCAGGTATTTTGTCTCAACCATGAAAATTGTAACTAAGACAGAGATCAAAAAGATATTAGAAAATGGAGAGCTATCCCTTGCCCTTGGGTAGGATTAACAAATATAGTCAAAATGTCCAGACTTCCAAAATCATTATACAGTTTTAATGCAATCCCGATCAAAATACCAACAGCCTACCTCCCAAAATTAGAGAAAACAATCCTAAAATTCATTTTGAACCAGAGCAGACATAGAAGAGCAAAAGCAATTCTGGGCAACAAAGCAAGGCTGGGACATCACAAGCCCTGACTTGGAATTATACTACAAAGCTACCATGATAAAAAACAGTATGGTAATGTCAAACGAAAAAAAAAAAAAACAAGCAAAAACAAAAGAAAACAAATCCAGACTCATGGATGAATGGAGCAGATTAGAAGATGCAGAAACAACTGCAAACACACTCAGCCACCTTATCTTTGACAAAGGGGCCAAACATCTTCCCTGAAGGAAAGATAGCTTCTTTAATAAATGGTGCTGGAAAAACTGGCTTTCCACACGCAGAGGATTAAACCTACACCCATATCTCTCACCATGCGCTTAGCTAAAATCAAAATGGATCAGAGATCTAAATATCACAACAGAAACATGAAATCTTCTGAAAGATGGGAGAGGTAGAAAGCTTAAAGGCATAGGTGTGGGCAAAGAGTTTATGAACAAAACCCAATTGCACATGAAATAGCCTCAACAATCAACCAGCAGGATCTCTTTTTATAAGAAAGCTTTTGCCCAGCAAAATAACCACCAGCGGAGTACGGAGACAGCCCACAGAGTGGGAAAAATGTTTTTGCCAGCTGATCCTTAGACAAAGGAATAATATCTACAATATATAAAAAACTCAAAACAAAATCAGACTCCCAAAATTTCAAGACCCAATCTAAAACTGGGTATCTGAAATGAACAGACACTTCCCTGATGAAGAAATACAAACATCAAATAAATACATGAAAAAGTGTTCAACATCACTGGCCTTTTGAGAGCTGCAAATTAAAACAACTCTGAGATTCTATCTGACTCCAGAAAGAATGGCCGGTATCAAGAAATCAACCAGTAACAAATGCTGACAGGACTGTTGGGGAAAGGAACCCTTCTCCACTGTTGGTGGCAGTGTAGACTGATGCA
Source organism: Erethizon dorsatum (assembly GCA_028451465.1). Lineage (NCBI taxonomy): Eukaryota > Metazoa > Chordata > Mammalia > Rodentia > Erethizontidae > Erethizon > Erethizon dorsatum. The sequence continues at coordinate 25,705,568 of CM051831.1, forward strand.
ATCACTGGGGAAATCGGTGTGGAGATTCTTCAAAAAGCTAAAGCTAGAGATTCCATTTCACCCAGCTATTCCCCATAGTATTCTCCCGAAATGGTTAAAAGCGTCATACCTGGGCCGGTGAGATGGCTCAGTGGCGTAAGCGCTTGCCTGGCAAGCGCGAGGGCCCGAGTTCAACTCCCGGAACCCACATACGAAAAAAGGGCCGGTGATATCGCTCAGCGGCACGGGTGCCTGCTGGCACGCGAGGTCCTGAGGTCGACCCCCGGTACACACACAAAAAAAAAAAAAAAAAAGAAAAATAAGCGTCTTACCTCAGCATTATATGTGCACCCATATTTATAGCAGCACAGTTTGTAATAGCTAAATCTTGGAAACAGGGCAAATGCCCATCGACTGATGAGTGGATAAAGAAATGTGGCGTTTTTTTAAATACATTGAAGGACTGACTACTCCGCCATAAAGAAGGATATACTTGAGACATTTGTACGTAAATGGATGCACCTTGAGAGTGTACTCTTAAGCGAAATAAATTAAACACACATGTTTAAATATTGCATTGTCTCTCTATTGTGAGAAGCCAAAAGGGTAAATAAGGACTGTAATATATAGTAGATACTGGAAAATAAGATGAAAATATTCGAAAGGGAAGGGGAACAAGGAAGGGAGCAAGAAGGAAGTGAAGAAAAGAGTAGAAGAAAAAAATGGAAAAAAAGCCTTGGTAAGTAAGGAGGGGAAGAGAGATTGAAGGGAGGGGAAGGGATTGGGGAAAAATAAGAACAAATTCTGTACAAATACAAATTCCCTTTGTCGAATGTGATCGCTGTGTATATCTAAAATGTACCAATAAAATTAAATAAAAAATAAATTACATTTTGAGAGGTTTTCAAATTTAAAGGAATTAAAATGATGAATAGTTTTTAATTTTTAAATTTCCTGATCTGTATTTATGAATGTCAGTGTTTTTCTTTGTATGTGAAATTGAGGATGATTCCAAAGTTAAGACATTTTATTCATAAATCTTTCCCTTAGTAGAGTTTATTCTGCTACAGTTCTCAGTCAGTGAGTTTCCATGTCAGACACTATAGTTTTTATTTAGGTTGGCTTTTGGTGTTTTGTATCTATCTTGTCTCTTGTCTCTCCTTAATGTCCATGCTCTTTGCTTTCCCATCTCCTATGCAGTATAGATACAGAAGAATGTGAAACATGTCAGAATTAAAGTGGTTATTGATATAAATAAATAAAGGAAATGCATTTGCTAAAGTTCCATATTCCTTCATGATAAATACAACCCTTATATGTAGATGGAACATACCTCAATATAATAAAAGATATTTATGCCAAATTCACAAGCAACAGCATACTGAATTTGGAAAAGATAAAATAATTTCTTCTAAGTTCAGTAGAAAGAGGAGAATGTTCATTTTCACCATGTTTATTCAACCTAGTATTGCAAGTCTTACAGCAATAAGACAAGAGACATAAATAGAAGACATCTAAATAGGAAAAGAAGAAGTCAAATTTTCTTGGACTTAACTGTGTTTAGAAAAACCTAAAGACTCCAAAAACTGTTAGAATTAATAAACTAAGTAAATTTACAGGATGAAAATTAACATACACAAATCATTAGAATTTTAATGTATCAACAAGGCACTTGCTGAGAATGAAATAAAAAATTAATCCCCATCACAATAGCTACAACAGAAATATCTAGAAATAACCAAAGAAGGGGACAATTTGCAATGAAAATTAAAAAACACTGATGAAAGTCATTGAAAAGGGTGGACATACACTTATCACACAAAGTGGAAAGAAAGATATCCCATATTTCATGGATTCTAAGAATTGACATGGTTAAAATGTTGGTACTGCCCAAAGCAATCCACAGATTCAACGCAGGCTCTATCAAAATATCAATGACCTTGGGCAACGATGACAACAACAAAAACAAAGCTAGAATCATCACAATATCTGATCTCACAGCATACTACAAAGATATCATAATAAAAATGATAGTTGCTGGAACAAAAATGGACAAAATAGAAGAGAAGAGAAATCTCTAGAAGTAAATCAGTGCTACTGGTCTTTGATATAACGACCAAAAAAAAAATCAAAGAAAAGAAAGTCTCTTCAATAAATGAGGCTGAGACAACTGCATATGCACATGCAGAAGAATGAAACTAGATCCCTGTCTATCATCATATATAAAAATCAATTCAAAATGGATCGCAGTTAACTGTAAGATCTGAAAGTGTGAATTCTTTCTGGAAAGCTTGCAAGAGACATTCAAAGACACTGGTTTAGGCAATGACTTTATTTTGATAAGACCCCAGAAACACAGGCAAGAAATACAGACAAATGGGATTCCATCACACCGACGAGCTTCTTCACAGCTAAGGAAGCAACAGAGTGAAGAAACCACCTGCAGACTGAGAAAAAATATCAGCAAACTATGCAATCCACCCCCTGTTCTTCCCATTTCACTGATTCACTCACCTAAGTGTGCCATTATCATCAGGATAGTCCCGATTCTGGATTTGTTGGGCCTCTTTGTATGTCATTCATCGTTTCACGGCATCCCCGATATTTCCTGGAAACTGGAAGTGAGTTCTCAAGGATTTTAATTACGGAACTCCAGTTTAATGCTTCACTGTATCTCTCACCACTCCGCATCCCATTCCACATTGCAGTCACATGAAAAATCTTTGTAAAGCATGGTATAAACCCATGCTTTATACCAACTTCAATCCTCTGTGGATTCTGTTCTTTCCATATGTAAATTCTTTCAGCTGGCTTTATTGCCTAAGTTCTATCCCCTCTTCCAGCTTTGGGTGAAGCATCCTCTGCCTTAGCTGTACTGCGTTATTTCTTAGCTCCCACCGGCTCCGAGGCCCCCTGGCTTCCTGTCTATCTGTATTTCACCTGATGCCACCAAGGTTTGATTATACAGTGCGTGTGAAATTCAGAGGCCAGGTGTGTGGAAGAATATCACTTCATTTTTCTCTGTATGAAGTGAATCTTCATCTATTTGTGTTTAGTTCTAGTCCATTCCATGCAAACGTGGTTATTTTCGTGTCATTGCATCCCATCCACATCCCACCTTCTTCCCGCAGTTGTGTGTAAATTCTATGAAGACAATGTGGGTATGCTGTGTTATTAGTCATCTATGCCTGTTATTAATCATCTATTCCTGGATTTTATCCCTACAGATCTCCGCTGTTGGTCCCACACTGGCACTGCTTGAACTTTTCAAGATTGGGCCTGTGCTTGATTGTTGGACTAAACTGGTACCCATTACTCTGTCCCTCTGTTGAGAAGACTACTTGTGTTTCTGGTTTGGCTATCTTCTAGGCCATGTCGGCATCTATTTTCAACACCAGGATAGGGCTCTTTTGTTTTTTCCCCCTCCTTCCTTCTCTCCCTCCTCCCCTCCCTTCTCGTCGTCCTCCACACACTTATTACTTTTCTCCTTCTATTCTTTCTTTCCCTGTCTTCCTTATTTCTTTCTTTTATCTCTCTTTCTTTCCTTTGATGAAGTATAATCGATATACAAATCTTGCACAACTATACAGTATACAGCTTGATGAATTTGGGCATAAACATACATTGGTGATGCCATCATTCTAACTAAGGTACTGAACATATCCTATCTTTAAAAATCTGTTGTGTGGCTTCCTGCTAGACAGAATATTTTCTCTGCTGTTCTTGCTGCCCCCTAAGGCTTCAGCAGAAAGCCAGAAACACATGTGGTTTTGCTTTTCTTTCTCCACTTTTACTTAAGGGTCTGTTATTATTCCTGGGTGCTGCAGATATGATGGGGCTAAGCTATAGGTGGCCCTTTTTCAGAGGGTAGAGTCATATCTACTTGCATTTCTGTCTTCTTAGGCATTCTTTCCTATCCGCAAGCCCAGGGAATTTTTACCTGTGGCAGGAAACTGTTGCTTTCAAGCATCCAACAAAATCTCATCATCTAGCTCTTGGCCAATAATAAAAATTTGATTCTTCTTGTAATTTTTGCATGGCAGAGTTTCTTAAACAGAAAGAATTAGGATCATGATCCATGAGTCCAGCTAATGGCTGCATCTGAGATATAAAGTTAGATGCAAGGGGGAGTTTAGGCGATGAGCTCAAACAACAGAATTAGTGAGAATTGCAGATATCAGAACTGATGCGATGTAGAGTAAGGGGAAATTCAAGGGGACTAAAAGTTCAGGGGAGAGGGAATTTGAAGCTTGAAGCGCTTGGGATGCTTCATGAGGAGAGCTCTACTCTGAGGAAGATTCACATTTAGAGGGATGGTAGGAGGAAAGAGTGAGAAGCAAAGATATTATTGAAGTTCTTGAGAACAGCACAACAAATGGAGGGTACCACAAAATATCTGAAGCAAATTTGAATACCTCTGGTTATCTTCTGCATCTCCACTATATTAAAGGCAAGCTAAATGGAATATTAGGGTGGAATGCTTTTTAAATCTGAAAGACCATCTGATGAACAGTTGTATAGATTTGAGGATCAGAGATAACTTTAACCTAACTGGAAATCTTAGTTCTTTGGAGAGAACGCTCCTCCAAGAACAGTTCCCATCTTTCTCCACAGTGCTCACGGTTGTCTTTACTACACAGTCTTCACTTGGTCCCCTGGAGGATCCCATGTCTCTTCAGAAAAGTTAGCCATCTGTCTGACTCTCCTTATGCCCTGTAGACTAGATCATCTCAAGCTTTAGCTGCCTGCTTAAAAGTGCCATCTTCTCAGTAGTAACTGCCAACCTAAAAGGAGTCAGGGGCAGGTCCAGTCCCATCAGTGTGGGCATGCGAGGGATATTTACAATTCTCCCTCAAGGTCACTATGGTTCCATCTTTTTTCTAAAAGATATCTAGAAATGAGGTAATGCCACTAAGGCAAGCTTTTTGCGATGCTGTCAGAGAAACACAATGTACTTTCACATGAGGAAAGTCCATGCTCCTGTAGTGGTTGGAAAGCACATTATTTGCTCCTCCTCCTCTAAAGTTGTGGGCTGTGGGATGGACTCCCGTTCAAGTGAAAGGGATAGGATGCCATTTGTGATATTAGTTGCCAAAAGACCCTGACTTCTACTGTGCATGTGCTTTCTTGCTCTCTCTTGAATTGCAACTTGATTTGTTGTAGGTCTCCTTGGGGAGAGTGACACTAGTGGCAATTATTTAAGTCTGTTCAGCTTATGAATGTGTCTATGTGGTAAGGACCAGAGGTCACTTCCAACAAGCATGAATGACATTGGATGTATATCTCTCTCCTTTGACTGCAGTCCTGGCTAGAAGCTTCAGTACAAACTCATTAGAAACTCTGAGTAATAATCAGCCACTGAAGCACACTTGTATGCCTAACCCACAGAAATTGTAAAGAAACAGATGATGTTTGCAGATGGTATATTTTGATTAGCAATAAATAACCAAGCAACAATATACTTCCTGTTATTATCTTGGGTCTTTCAAAGTAACAACCCTGCAAGAGATGCAAAGAAAAGCTTTTGTTGTGTCAGTGAAATAGCTCAGCGGCATAAGTGCCTGCCTGGCAAGCGCAAGGTCCTGAGTTCGACTCCCGGTATCCACATACAACAAAAAGTGTGATATTGTTCATCAGCACAGGTGCCCGCTGGTGCATGAGGTCCTGAGTTCGACCCCTGGTACCCACAAAAAAAAAAAAAAAAGAAAAGGAAAGAAAACAAAAGCTCTTGTGTTAATGTGAACATAACTATTTCTTCATCTGGTTGTATTATTAGTCACTGTAACGGAGGTAACTGGGTGGGGTTTTGTTATGCATGGCAGATAGTGTCAACCCAGGGAGAGATTATTATTTATTTCACTAAATGAGTGGATATAGGATTAACCAGTTTATTCCAATGGGAGACTGTTAGTGATGTGCAGAGATGCATATTAAAGAATTTTAAATCCAAAATATGTAACGCAGAAGTAACAGAAACCATATACCGTACTTCAAATACTTTATATTCGTGCTCCTGATATCAGACCCATTGCATATTTGGTGATAGAGAAGTTGGAGATATGATATTAAAGCCAGACATTTTTGAGACAAGGAAGTTACAGGAAAGATGAAAACATCAGCAAAAGCTTTCAGAACCTCTGACATCCAAAACTGAATAACACAACGTAAGAGAAAGGAAGAATATGGAAGATGATCAATGTTAAAGCCATAGGATGATCCTGGAAAATATACTATTGAGTGAAATAAACCAGACACGCATGTTTAAATACCACATGATATCTGTCATTTGAATATGAACATAGAGAATACTAACGGATGGAGATAAGGGGACGGGGGATGGATCTCTTGCAAAAGGGAAATGGCCCAAGGAAACAAGGATGAGTGTTAAGGAGGAGGGGAAAGGAACATAAGATAAAGACATGCCCTGTACAGGAACCTAATCACCTCAGTGATTATGGCATATAATGTTTATGCCATAAGAGGAGCTATGAATAATAATATCAACAAGAGTGAAAAGCTGGATAGGGGAATGGCAGGAGGAGGGAGGGAGAGGCTGGCAGGGAGAGGGAAGGGGAATGAGATTTAAAAAACAAATAATCAAGTTGCAGTATATGCATGTAACCACTCCCCAAGATGACTGTAAACTGTGTGAATTTCAATGATGTACTACTAAAAGAAATGAAAGAAAACATAGGAGAGGTGTATTTTCTGTTTTTCCATTAAGAAAGTATGCCTTTCTTAGGAAAAACTACTTCAGTCCCTGGAGTCCCACTAAAGCATCTAATCATAGCTGTCCAAACTGCAGGCCCTGGTGTTGGGATATGATCCTGGCTCGGCCCATTATTGTACCCACCTCTCCGATAGTGACAGGTGGAAGAATTGCCACGTGATTAAAGTCGATCCAGCCAGCGTTATCCAAGTTTTTGCCGAATGAATGAGTTAGTAAGAGGAGTGGATGGAAATACGGGGCTGCCGACAGTCATTCTGGCCTCCAGTTGGATTAGAGAGAATAAAAAAGAGTTTGGTGACATCTTTGAGATGCTGGGACCTCACAATAATAGCCAGTGACTTGCATCGTCCATTTTCTTGTTTCGCTTAAGCTAATTTTAGTGTTTTCTTCTTTTGCAACCAAAAATGGTCCTGGTGGGTAACTTGCTATTGCAGAATATAAACACTGAGATATTTCTGCCAGAAACAAAATTTACTGGGCTTCATTCAGTGAGACAGACGCACATACTTTGTGAAACAAGTAGGGCATTTCTGTGAAATTCCATGCATTTGAGCCTCCTGTAAACTGAGGGACTGGATGCAACATTAGAGAAGAGTCATTTTCTGCCTGTTTGGGAGCCTCTTTTTGTTTCACAAATGAATAGTGTTTGGTGGTACAACAGTAAAGCAGAGTGACATATAATGAGAGTGAGTGAACTATTCTTTTTTATGCTTAAGGACATTTTTAGTACGCTTCTTGTAAACTAAGCTACTTATTGCAGTCACCTTTGATGTTAAAAATAAAACAGCTTGTAAAATCACAACTCAACATAGTCTCACTTATTTAAAATAAAATGTGCCTTGGGCCACAAGAATTTAAAACTAAAAATTTCACATTTTGAAATAAGTTCTCATTTAGAGAAATGTTACACGAATACAATTTTAAATAATTTACCACATTCACTTTCCGATTTTTTCCTGTTATACATATTTTATATATATTATATGTATACTTATAAGTAATTTATCTAATCAATTTGAGTATAAGCCAAATGTATAATGACCTTTAACTTCTTAATACTTCCGGGGGTGTTTCCTAGGGCACTAAAGTTTTTAATTCAGGGGTTTAACAATGCTATTTTATTTTATTTGATATAAAATTTAAGAGAGAAAAACTCATACAGTTGGCACTTTAGATGTATAAAGAACATAAAATTAGTAATGATAAATTATTAATAACTGCTTAATAGCCCTGATATAAATATCTATTATTTAATACACCACAATGTGTGTGTTTTCATTTTTTTCTCTGTATCATTATCAATATGAACAATCTTTGAGATACACTAGGTGAGAAAGGGAAGCATAAAGCATATATGTTCAGATAAATGGCTTTGAGTCGGGTAATATGTTAGGAGTTTTTCTTATATAAATGATATGGTAGCTTAGTATAGAAGATTGTAATCAGTGGGATGTACAATAATTTCATGAAGACTCAAGCAAAGTAAGTTAAGTACATGTCTGTTTTGAGAATAGAGAATATATTTATCAACTTGAGGATTTCAACCTGAAAATTCTATTAAATTTGGTAAATACAAAAACCAGAATTTGAAATACCCTGTTTTTTCTGTTGTTCTCGTTCCATTTTGTTGAGATTAATATTTAATTCCACTGATTCTCTCCTATGTGGAATCTATTTTTAACGGCGTGAGGCAAGAATTTGTTATCCAACTATGTATGAAATTCTACGCTAGATTTAGATATTAATTACTAGTAGCAATTTAGACAATATGTATGTTTTAGTCAGTGCTAGTTCAATCCAAGGTGACACTGTGAGCCAGTCTGTTCCAAAGCCTCCAACTTAGCATTTGTGAACAGAGGGTGGAGTCTAGACTACTGGGACTGAGCACTGATCTCATTCCGAAGCAACGTTCCCTAGATCCTCTCTTCCAGCTACGTGAGCTGCATTGTAAAGAACCATTTTGATAGAGTCTCATTTTCCATCATTTCAAACCAGACGAAGAGCTGCACATTCTCGTTCTCTATCTGAAGTCAGCAACTGCAATGTGCCTTAAAGAAAAGAACTATTTTCATTATGTCCGTTGTAAAAGTGTTAATTAACCCAGGAAATTTTCACAAGTTCTTTCAGTAATGGAAATGAATAGAGGTTGGCAATGTACCATAACAGAGTAAGTATCAGAAACAGTATTTCAGATAAAACAAAAAGAGCACCAGACAAGGGGGAGTCACGTGAACTTCCAGCCAAGGACGAAGGTCAAGGTTAAGCTGTTGCAGAGGACAATTTTGTAGCTTAGCATAACACAAGCTTATGACTCCTAGAAATCTGGAAATCGGCACTCACTCTACTCCACTTTCTTTTTTGTTTTTATCTTTTCATTTGCAGTACAATTTGTTGACCGATGCATTTGATAATTTTTAAGACATTTTAATAATAATCAGGCATGAGTCCAGGGATTTAAGCAAAGTCTTTCCTGTAGCTACTGAGAGGTAGCGTACTAAGAATTAACAGGCTCAGTATGGAGTGCAGTCCTCTCTCAAAACCTTACTCGTGGATTAATTCAGAGTGCTGCGGCTTTACTAACACAGACCGTGTCTGAGCGTATCTCACCCTATGACTAGATCTTTAAACACAACGTAAGGAAATGCATTTTAAATACTTATTAGTTATGTACTTAAACTTTTGCTTCCTGAGTGATAGATTTGCTGTTTACTTTTCCTTAGTTTTTGTTGATATAAATATTGACTTCATTAATTTCTACTATCTAGAATTTATTTTCTTACTTTATGTGATAGAAATTTAAGTTTCGTTAACTTTTTAAAAACTCATAAACGACATGCCCGGTTAATACTGTTGTATTTTTTCTCTTAATGTTGATAATTAATGACTATCTATGAAGTTAATTTTAGACGCTGATTTTTTCTCTCTTCCCCTGCTATATACCACTTCAATTACATATTTGATTAACCCATAATTTTATCTCTAGGTTAAATTTCTCATATTTTCAGCCTTGGAAATAATTTCCACTTTCATTATGTATTATAAGTATTGTATAAAAGGAAAACCAGAGGATAGATATTAGGAATTAGAAAGAACGTTTTCGATAAAAAGAGGGAAATCAGAGATGGCGGAGTGGGAGGGAAGGAAGAGAAAAGTATTTGATGGAAAAAAATCGAAGGGATAAAATGGAAATAGAGCTTTTGCCACTAGGGAGACAAAGAATGCCAACAGAGAGGAGACGGGAAGGGGATCTGAAAAAAAAAAAAAAAGATGGAATTAAGATGTGTTACGTACATGCACAAATTCTCCATGATGAATGTGGTCATTATGTACTGCAGACATGTAGTAATAAAATGAACTGTAGTTGTTTTAATAGTAATTATTGACATTATTTTGACTTCTTGGTTTTCGTATATTTTCTTGGTTCTTTTTATGTTTGTTCCAGCATACAATTTAAAAATATATTCCACTTCCACACTTTCTTTGTTTTCACAGTTCAATGTCAGAAATGTTTGTCCATTAATTTATCCCTCCGGACATTGATCAAAATCAGTTTATTAATTTTTGGCTTCCAACTTTTCAGGTGACAAGTTAATTATCATTATGCTGCTCTTGCATTTGTTAGCGATTTTTAACTTTTAGTTTGTTGTTTTACATTTTTCATGCGTTCTTAATTTTCCCTTCATATTTTAACTCAGTAATCTCTCCATGATCTTTCTGGGAATCTTTCAAACATTATTTCCTTCAACATTTAGTTGATAATGAGTTTTCAGTCATTTTCGTGTTAGAAAAATTTTCTATTATGTTATTGATGATTTTTGGATATTTATTACTTGTTTGTTTATTTACTTAGGAAAATTTGTTAGATGGTTACTGGAAATTGAGAATCGCTATTCTCTCTCTAGAGTATTTTTCTTTGATTTCCTCAATGCTTTTTTGCAATTCATTCTGAGAAATACCGTAATACAGTCTCTAACTAATTCAAGTTTTGTCCATTCATCAAATTTATTAGCAATGATTTGATGGATTTTGGCAGACTGCTTTTTCTAACGTTAGTTTTCAGTGGGTATGACTTTATTTAAAGGTTTTTTTCTTTGTCTCTTTTCATAACTGTTTTCTAGGGTTGGTGGTGGTGTGGAGGTGGTTTTATTTTTGAGCTTAGAAACTCGTTGATCTGATTTCTCTAATGTTTGTTAAAACTCAGGGAATCTTCTGTGTTGATGGGGGTTGTCTAGCCTGAATTGTACTGATAGCTGGAGAGTGTGCTCTTAGTCAAGAATGGCAATCTTGGTAGCGGTTCTTTCTTTGTTTCTTTTTTTTTTTTTTTTTTTTTTTGTGGGTACCGGGGGGTCGACCTCAGAACCTTGCGCGCCAACAGGCACCCGTGCCGCTGAGCGATATCACCGGCCCCTTTTTCGTATGTGGGTTCCGGGAGTCAAACTCGGGCCCTTGCGCTTGCAAGGCAGGTGCTTACGCCGCTGAGCCATCTCACCGGCCCGGTAGCGGTTCTTTCTTAAGTGTGCTTGTGATTCATGAAGTTTAAAAATTACGTTAAACGAAAGCTGTTTTCAGTGTTTTAAACTGGTGCTACACTTGTATTGTTAGCCTTCCTTTGACCCCAATCTCAGGGATATGAACGAACATATTTGTTTCATTACACTTATAACTCTGTGCTTCCCAGGATCTAAAAAAGTGCTTTCCCATTGTTCTTGAGACTCTTTTTCCAAAGGCCATTGAGAATCACTCTATAAGTTTTAAAGCTAGCATTTCTAAGTTTGGTATATGCATAAGCAATGACCAATTTCGCCAAAAGAACTGTGAGATGATGATTTCAGAGGTGCAATAAAGAGTAAATACCTCAGAGTCAATAAAAATTATATTTAAATCATTTTGGAGAAATAGGCAGAAACACTACAATATACATGATATACATTATTGCATGATATACATTTCACAATTTTTGTTACAGTGCTGGAGATATAAAGTCTATTAGATGCTCTAGGTAACAAACACTACAACTTCTCTATATGTTCAGTTATCCGGTAAAATTTCCCAAAGAAGTTGAACCACTTTCTCCAACATGTATGGAAATGTCACTAACACTGACATGTATTACCATATTCTTTAACACTGTTTGTACATCGACTTCATCAGAATCACCAAGCTATTTATTAAAAATGAACTCTTCTGGGTTCTAGTGAAGACATACCAAATCCAAAACTATGGAGTTAGCTCTGGATGTTTTTAAAAAGCACTGAAGCAGGGTGTAGTGGCACACTCTTACAGTCACAGCACTAGAGAAGCTGAAGCAGAAGAATTGCCATGAATTTGAGGTCAGGTTGGGCTACAGAGTGAGTTCAAGCCCAGCCTGAACTATATTCGGAGAACCTGACGGAAAAAACACAAAACAAACAAAGAAAAAAAAAAAAAAAAAGAAAACCCAGAAACAGAAACAAAAACACAGTGGGGGTATTTGAGTACACTTTAAACATAGAGAACCCCACAATATGATTATCAAGAAAACTATAAATTCTGAAAAAAAAGTCTGTAAGCTGCTCTCCTACTCACCGTCACATACAATTTGGAATTTAGTAATTAATTATTGACAAAGACTTCTAACAACTTGTAAATAAAGGCAAAAGACTTCTTAGAAAATCCTGGGTTAAAATAATCAAATGTGGAATCACAGATTTTCAGAAATTTATCAAAATGCAAATTCTATGTTAAAACCCATGGAGTCAGCCAATACTTCACCTATAAAAATTCATGGAGTAGAATTTATTATTCAATGAAAAATTAGGAATGCAAGTAAAATGAACATTAAGGTCAAATAGCAGAAAAGAAGAAAATAAACTTAAAACATAGGCAGAAATATGGATACAAATAAAAACAGAAGCTGGTTGTGGTAGCTCATGCCTGTAGTTTCAGCACTATGAGGAACAGAGGCAGAGGATCTCAAGGTTTTGTTTTGTTTTGTTTTGTTTTTGTTGGAGACCAGCTCGGGCAACTTAGTGACGTAAGAGACCCTGTGAAGGCCCTGGGTTCAATCCCTAATAGTGCATTAAACAAAACAAAGCAAAAAGATATTATTTTAAACAAAATCAAAACTGTTCTTTGCAACAAACACATGAATAACGCAATAAGCTAACCCCATTAGGGAAGAAACTGTGAGAAAGATGTTATAATCAAATAAAATTAATGCTATTAAGTCATGAGTCTATGAATGAATAGATCAACAAACATCCATAGATGTAACTGAGAAAGTTGCTAAAATATTACCTATGTTCAAAAGATAATTAAAACCAAGTGGTTTGTTTTCTTTTAATTTTAAACACTAGAAATTTATTATGGTATATAAACTGCTTATAGCACAGATAAAATGGAAAATTTCATATCTATATTCATAAAGCTATCATTATCCTGACAATAAAATATTTACGTAGGCAGACGCATTCATTATAGACATCATAACGTATAACCAAATGTAAATGCCAACATACTGATTGACATTGATTTTTTTAAATGGGAAATGGAAAATACCTTTGGTAATCTTCAATTCTTAAATATAGTTAAATTATCATACACTAGATCTGATCAAGAAAGTGAATTGAACCCATTCCTTTATATTACCTTTGATTCCAATTCTCTGAAGTGATAGAAAACACTTTGCAAAGAATAGAATCATATGTAAGAGAAATTACTGAATATTAACTGTGGATTAGACATTTATGAAGAATTCCTAAACCTAGAAAACATATAGATTAATAAAGAAACATGAGGAAAGGAAACACTTAGTCAAAGGTGTATATAGGAAAAGATGGTAGAGGAAGTAAGAGTGGTCCTAACATCCATGCGGGGAGCTCAGTTTGTGCCAGCAGTGGGATGTACTCCTCTAGAAAATGTGACGAAGACGGAGATAAATTGAATTTTGGAGATTCTGCACATCAATTTCAACACTTTGCCTCCCCTTCTCATGAATTGCCACCTGGTATAATTATTCCTATGCCTTTTCTGTCCTGACACCTTAGAGGGAGTACAGTTCCTAGATACCTAAAATTAACAGTCAGAAGATGAAGGCAATTGTTTTGCAGACAAAGATCATAAATATTTTGGAAAATTATTTGAAATGATATGTAACTGATGCACAGAACGGGGTGCTGACATTCTGAGATTATTGCTTCTTTCATGCCCATTGGTGGATGATGCAAGACAAACAGAAAGGATTGCTCGCCAACATTTCTACTATTCCTAGTTTGATAGGGAATGATGTCAGATGATTTGGGAACGGAATTCAAATTGTGAGATGGCTCACTGAATAGATTCATCTTTATATGATTTCTAGGAAAGCACTAATAAGAAGAAGGGCACAGACAATAGTTTAAGTCTCCTTTCTGAGATTCTAAACTTATGAAAGTGAAACGTTTGCATAAAATGTTGCACACAGAAGCCCTTAGAGCTAAATAATGAAAACAGAAGTATCCTTTAATCTTCACGCTTGGACAAATCAGTTGAGATTAAGTTTCAATATTAAAGCAGGTGAGAGGAAAGTCCTACTGCCAATATGGTTATGGTCAACCCTAAGAAACAAGGGAGTTTCCAAGGCATGACATTTACTTGTTGGGGAAAGATGACGTTAGAACCTCGGCTCAGACATATGTAGAGAGGCTGCAGAAGTGACAAGTATCTAAGGCCAAGAAAAGTAGACATCTGATTGCATATCTTATGTATTTTGGACCTTGAAGCTGTCAATGTCCTCCATTAAACCATGTGATCACTGTGGTGTCCTTGATCCCACCAGAAATTTGAAAGTCAAAATGTTTCCTTAAAATAAGCAATGAGGTTCAAATTCTAGGACAGCAAAAGACATACACATTTTCAAGTGACCGATTCTCATTTACAACTTTGTATCAACTTTTTGTTATTTACTCAAAGAAATAGTGCATACCATTAGATATTATATGAGTTGTTTTTACTTTGCATGTAATATACTTTTTATGTCTGAGGAAATATAAACTCCTTGGAAAATTAAAAGACATACAAGATGATACAAGAGATGAATAATAATATCAACACCACCACCAATAATAAAATTTTTGAGATTAATTTTCATTTTTTTGCATATATTCTCATTATGTCATTCTATTTTCAATGGTTTTTCCATATCTATTGCTAGACCACACAATCATTGCATGCTATATTTTTCCTCTCTTAGCCTTTTCTCAGTCTTAGCAACAACAACCAACAATCAAATAAGATTAAATAGTAGAGGAGAAACTGGAGTAAATAACTTCAACATTTGAGAGAAAAACTTACTTTTTACACATTAGTTAATAAAAGGCTCATGATGGTCTTTTTGGTCAAAAGCCCAATATTTCTTGTGGAGATAGGGGATGTTCATTTTTGGAAACATTTTCGTGGGGGTATTTTCTTCTTTTCTTAACATAAGGTAGCGTCGTGAGATTGCTCTGAACTACCTTTTGACCCGTGAATACGTAGACCATATCCTACATTTCGCTAGGGATTTTTTTTTTTTTTTTGTGGGTACCGGGGGGTCGACCTCAGGACCTCGCGTGCCAGCAGGCACCCGTGCCGCTGAGCGATATCACCGGCCCCTTTTTCGTATGTGGGATCCGGGAGTCGAACTCGGGCCCTCGCGCTTGCAAGGCAGGCGCTTATGCCGCTGAGCCATCTCACCGGCCCGGGATTTTCTTGTTGTCACTCTTCATCCCAATTTGTGTTGGATTACGTCAAAGAACTATGGAGCACTACAGCAAATGGTGTTTCAATACATGGGGAGGAAGGCATCCCTTTGACATACTATTTATTATTTTCCTTGGATATCTACCCAGTAATGGCATTGGCGGATATTCTGAGGAAACTTCATATTGTTTTTCATAACGGCTATACTAATTTCCCTCCCCAACAACAGTATATGTTTAAGGGTTCATCTTCTTCCAAATTCTCACCAGCACTTCTTCTGATTCATCTTTTTGATAATAGCCAATCTAATTGATATGAGCTTACATCTCACTGTGCTTTAATATTTCTCTGACAATAACTAATGTTGAGCATTTTTTGCTAAACCTATTGGTCACTTCTATGTCTTTTTCTGAGAAATTAGTCTATTCAGAACCACTCCTCTTTCTTTTTACAGTAACGGGGATTGAACCTAGGGCCTTCACATTGAGATACATCCTCAACTTTTTAAATTAAATTAAATTAAATTAAATTTAATTTTTTTGAGACAAATTCTCCCTAAGTTTCCCAAGCTGGGCTTCGACTTGCAATCCTTCGACCTCAGCCTCCCAGGGTGGAGACTACAGACATCTACCACCATGTCCCTCAGCCCATTTGCAACCAAGATTATTGGTTTTCCTGCTACTGAGTTGTTTTGGGGAATTAACCTCTTATCACACATACAGTTTGGAAATATTTTCTTCCACCCTGAAAATTGCCTCTTCACTTGGTCGATTGCTCCTTTGCCGCACAGAAGTCTTAACTTGATGCAATTTTTATCTGTCCTTGGTTTCATAGCTTTTGCTTTTGACATGATAGCCAAAAAATCATTGCTTACACCAATGTCATGGAGCATTTCCTTTGTTTTATCTTCTAGTAGTTTCATGTCTTACCTTTAAGTCTTTAACCCATTTTGAGTTAATTTTTGCATGTGGTGAGAGATAAGGATTCCAGTGTCTTTCTTCTTCACATGGAGGACCAGTTTTCTCAGTATCATTTTTTGCAGAGAATTGTATTTCTCCAATGTGTATTCTTGGAACTTCTGTGAAAAATCATTTGCATGGATTTCATTCTGAGTTCCCGACTCTGTTCCATCGGTGGTCACACTTTAGGGATCACGCCTCTGAGACAGTGTTTGTCAGGTTTCTGCACTGTGAAGGTGCTCCATAGCCTCCTCAGCAGCATTTAGTGTTGTGAATCTTCTAGATTCTGTCCATTTCAATAGGTATGTGGTAGGTTCTTATTGATTTTGAAGTCTGCATTTCCCTACAGACACATGAAAGAAAGTATTGTTCATGTGCTAACGGCCATCTGTACATCTTCTTGGATAAGGTATCTGTTCAAGTCTTCTGCAGAGTTTTACACTGTACTATTCATTTTCTTTATGAGCTCAAAAATTCTTTGTTTATTTGAGATAGTAGTCCTTTGTCAGCTAAGTGTTTTGCAAACATTTTCCCTCAGTTGTGGCTTGTCTCTTGATTGTTTTTCACAGAAGAAATTTTAAATATTTTTATAGTGCTGGGGATGGAATGAAGAGCCTTCACACTGGGTACATCCCCAGATATATATATACACATATATATGTATGTATTTAATATACATATATGTATGTATTTAATTAGAGAAAGGTTCTTGCTAAGTTTTCCAGGCTGGGCTTAAATTTGCAATCTTTCTGCCATAGAATTCCAGAGTTTAGAGTCATGAGCCACCATGCCACACTGATTTGTAAATTTTAATAAGATCCAACTTATCTATTTTTCCTTTCAGGAAACATGCTTTTTAGTATTCTATGTTTCTTAGTAACTTTTCTCTCATTGCTGGGACAAAATACCAAACACCCTACATTAAGGCAGGAAAGGTTTATTTAGCTCACAGTTTGTAGAGATCAGTCCATAATCAGCTGAGACTAAGGCAGAGTGATATGGCAGAGTGACATCACAGAGGAGAAACAGTTCATGGTGGGCAGAAGGTAGCAAAGCAAGCAAGGGACCTTAGCAGCTTCTTTCTATCCCTTTTATACTCTATCTGGGCTACCAGGCTTAGGGCAGTGCCAAACCATTCAGTGCACTGATTTAGTAATCACACACCCTTAATCCCCGCATCACACTCTAGATTCAGCCACCTCTGAAAAGCCCACCCCTACGTGACTGCATGAGGCTTTGTGGGGGCATCTAGGCACAAACCATAACATTTTGCCCCCCAAATACACTCCTTTACCTGAAGGCATTTAGTCCAACTCTAGGAGTTCTTGAATTCCTAACATTGTCAGTACTGCTGAAAAGTCCAAGTCCCAATTCTCCTCTGAGATTTACAGCAAACTCTTACCTGTGAGCCCCTGTACCAATGAAAAGAAGACTAAACACTTCCAACATTCAATGGCACAAGATAGACATTTCCATTCCAAAAATTACAAACAGGGACATGCAGAGGAATGGGACCAAAGCAAGTCCAAAAGCTAGCAGGGCCAACATGAAGCCCTGTAGTTCCATGTGTAGCATCTGAGGCAATCTGTGCCAAAAAGCAAAGTCCAAATGGCTTGAGGTCTCTGCTCCTACAGAGAGAGTGGTAGCTCCCACAGCTTCTCTCCTGGGCGTGCTCTCTCCTTGTAGTTTTCCTCATGTGATCCACTTTCCTGGCTTCTCTAAACTTCTGGGATCTCCAGTGCATCTTTGGCTCCACACCACAGCTTCACACACCACCCACTCAGGGGCGCACTGCCTGGCCTCCAGGCCTTCTTCTGAAATCTGGGTAAGCCTTTCTGGCCCAACAAGTCTTGCATTCTGTATGCACCTAAAACCAGTGCCACATGGACGAGGCCAAGGTCTGCCACTAGCGAGAGCAGTAGGAAGACTCGCACCTCGCTCTTGGCTGTAGGTGTTGAGTGCTTGGATTGCTGAGCATGCTGAATCCAGTACTGAGGAACAAATTCCTCACACAGGAATAAGCCTAGTACATTGCCAGAAGATAATTAAGACCAGTGAAGGGACATAGGTATAGAGAAGTCTGTATATTCAGTGTTGGGCAGGGGTCCAATCATGTAGGGCCTTTGTCACATGACATCTAAAATGGCATCCAAAGACTCACGAGCTTGGAAGGTGGCCAGTATGCTTCTAGGAAGTGGGGCCTGGTCAGAAGAGGCAGTGTCGCCACTCAGGGCATAACAGGAAGGGTATATCTCCCTCCTCAGCTTCTCCTTTCACTCTGCTTCTCGGTCACCATGACGAGAACAGCTCTGCCCTGTGGCAAGCACTTCCACCATGGCGTTTCTGCCTTGGAGCCAGCCGACCATGGACCGAAAGCGTGAGCCCAAATAAAACTCTTCTCCTTTCAATGGCGGGTGTTGGGTACTGTATCTCAGCAACGCGAAAGTGACTAAGATACCAACATATTTCGGTTTTTTATGGAGTGAAACCTAGGGATGGGTGAGGACAAAAGCCTCGAGTCTATGAAGAGAAAATGGGAGCTGAGGAGTTGGAAAGTAACAACTACAGCTCTGCTTCCTATGGAATTTGCAGTAAAGGTGGCAGAAAAGTAGTGTGATAGAGCAGTATTAAAGGTTTAGGAAAAGATCTGTGAAAATGGGAGGCAGTCCGGGAGTTCTGTGCTGATTGGACAAGGAATGTAATTACAGAAGCAAAATCCTTGATTCAGCAATGCGGTGTGGGATCAAGTGTGAACGTAAATATAGAAAGAGGGAGCTCCACCTACCGCAAGAGGTAACGAGCTGTCCAGGACTAGTGTGTGTGAGTTTGGGACCTGGTGGTGATTATGCTGACTCTTTCGTCTCTGAGTTCTTTGAGCATCTCAGTGAAATGTTTGAGGTCAGTGGTAGGGTGGGTCAATTTCTTCACCTAGAACCATCCATCCTGGCATCCCCTGTATTGTTCTCTCAGCACGGTGTTCACTTTTTCATGGAGAATTTAACTAACGGAATAGCTTTGAGTCCTACATATTTTGTTTTAGGAACTTCATAGAATGAATTCATGAACTTTGTAAGCTTGCCTGGATTTGGAAAAAATTAATATTATAATAAATTTGTGTTTATTAATGATATAAGAAATCAGCCAGTGTAGTGGCACAGGCCTGTAGTGCAAGCACTCAGGAAGCTGAGCAGGAGGATCGCTATGAGTTCAAGCCAGTCTGGGCTACACAGTGAGTTCAAGGCCAGCCTGAATGACATAGCAGGACCCTGCCTCAAAGAGAGAAACAAACAAATGAAATAATAGTAAAAAAGCATAATTAGACAGTAAAATATGCTATGTCCACTGATTTTCAGGTGATAATGAGAGGTGGCCAAAGGCTGTTTCTTATCAACTTCTTCCATTTCTTCCAAGGATAATGTTTTGTTCAACTTTTCCTAAGATTCTTGGGTGAAATTTATTACTTACATGATTTTACTGTTATGTTATAATCATTGAATTGTTACATCAGTGTAGAATAGTATATATTATCCTATTCTTTATGACATCCATGCATCTACAGTAAATTTCCCCTTCTCAATTCTGCAGTGGGAATTGTTGTTTTTTTAATTAGAATTATGAGAACTCTTATACTATTACATACACTCTTTTAACATACTCCAAGAACCAACAACGGAATGTTATATATTAGGTAGATTTTCTGTTTTATCATTCTAAGTAGGTTATTCTGAGGGACAAATGGACCAACTGTGAGGTATGTGCACAATACTTCATTCTAGTGACCAATTTCTGCTCTGGTCGAAGTAAAGGAAGACTTGTGTTGCAAATGCTATTTGTCATCGATGAAACTTCTGTATTAAATATCTACCAGTATTGACAACAGATTTGCAGATACTAACTTTCAAAAGACATTAATACATCTTCTTAAATAATACTGCTGCTAAGACAGAAATGAAGAAACATATAAACTAAGTGATGCTTTTTCACATTGGAAGAAATACTATCAGAGATTATAATTCAATATAATAACTTGATACTTATGTAGTTTGGTGACAATAATTTGATATTAGAGAAAGCAATCTTAGAATTTTAAATTTGGAATAATTGAATTTTTTACAGTTTTTGTCTACTGTTCTTCCCTAAAATAATTAGAAGGAACTAGTGAAGGCAACTTCTGCTATGTCTTTTATGTTTGTTATCTCTTTAACCTTCATCTTGTAAGGGAGTCACTAGCGTTATCTTCATTTCATGGATCAGAAAACTGAAGCTCTGAGTGTACTAAGTCATTTGCTAAGAGTCCAGAGCTAGCATGAGAAACAGGAGGTGGGGCTTAAGTCCAAGCATGAAGGACCTACCTTGCCCCTTAAAGTCCACCAAGCTGCCTCTTCTGTGAAATCTATGGGAATTTAACAAACCATAGTAGAGGAAGTAGGGAGGGCCAGGACTGAGCAATGAGTGTACATTGTTCTAGGGAGAAGAGGCCTAGAGTGACCTGATTTTCCCTAGACACCAGGATCTATACTCTTTGGATATGGGAAGGATTCCTCAGTTTCAGAAACTTTCTCACATTTCTTATATTTTCTTTGTTTCCCGAAAATTACTAGAAATTTAGTAAAACATGTGATAGTAACTAAAACTTGCATGTGTCTCATAGAATCCTGGGAAATCTGGGAACAAGGGAAGCCTTTCATGTGGCAGCTGGCTTGCGGATCAAGCCAGCTGTGGTTCACTGGAAGAACCTGCAAGAAGGGGTCCTGAAGTTCCCATTTTGTATCCCTGGCCCTCAAAACCCACACCACCCATACACAGAGAGAAAGACAGAGAGAGAGAGTGAGAGAGAGAGAGAGAGAGAGAGAGACAGAGAGACAGAGAGACAGAGAGATGCCAGTCAGGAATTGCATGCTGATCATTTTATTGGGATATTAAAGATATGGTTCTGATGACATTGTTCTAAAGACATTGCTGGGCCGGTGAGATGGCTCAGTGGCATAAGCGCCTGCCTGGCAAGCGCGAGGGCCCAAGTTCAACTCCCGGAACCCACATATGAAAAAAGGGCCGTTGATATCGCTCAGAGCCACAGGCACCTGCTGGCGCGTGAGGTCCTGAGGTGGACCCCCAGTACCCACACACAAAAAAATAATAATAATAAAAAAAAGACATTGCTATCTTGAAGACATCATCTTCTCATTCCTTATCTGAAAGAAAGAAACAAACAAATGCACAAGAAAGGTTATAGTTAAGCCAGCCATGGCAGGAGGTTTCTCATCCCTTGCTGGGCTCACTGAAACCAGATGGGTGGAAGCACAGCCCCTCTCCCTCTCTCCTCCCCCTCCCTTCCTTCCTACCAAATTCCTTTTGTTCACCCTTCTTAGGCTCCTAGCAGATAATGGGCTCTAACATGTTGCTTGTAAGATGAAGGGAAGAAAATCTGCTCTTACTTTCTCTTTTCATTGCTCTTGCAAATGTTTGAGTGATAAACTTCTAAGGATGGGCAGTTCAACCTGTCTTATAAGAGTGAAAACTGAAACCAGCCTAAATGTCCTTTGAAAATGTACTGGTCAAAGAAATTATGGAGACCGCACAGCGGAGTAGTATGTCATTAAAAAAAAAAAAAAAGAAACCAAGAAAGAAGGAAAGAAACAAAGATGGAAAGAAGTAAGAGAGACGGAAGGAAGGAAGGTAGAAAGGAAAGAAAAAAGAGAAAGAAAGAAGGGAAATAAAAGGACAGATAATGAAGCAACAATAATAAAAACGAGAACATCTGAAGAGATCTATATATCTATGGGCCAATGGCAAAGTTTTCTAAGAAATTAGTTGCAAAGAGTAACATATGACTTGCATGTAAGTACGAAATGGTTCATCACAAAAGGATCATTTTTAGCGGGAGTACTGGATCTGAGAGTCCTGATGATTGGCAGGAATCAGCAAGGACTGGTTGAGGGAGACTGGAGAGGGAAGTCACTAATTTCTCAGCAAGGAGACAGAAGACCAAAGGGAAAATACTCATTTCCTGCCACAAACGAACGAAACATTGGAAAGTGGAAATTGTGGAAAGTGATCCTCAAAGTAGAATTACCACAGAGAACTTCTAAAAGCTCAAAGATTTCCACCCTAGCCCAAAGAATCTAAAGAGGCGCTTATAAAAATGGGGTCTATGTAATTTATTAGTGACTATGTAATTTTCACAAGTTTCCAGTTCATTTGCTGTCACACTAAGTTCAGAGAAATGTAGGAACTGGGATATATACTGGAGGGCTCATTTGGAACGTACCTGCCATGGAATTCCAGATTACTGGGGTGGTCCACGGCGAGGAGGCTGCGGGCCTCCTTGAGGTGGTCCCTGCCTGTTCAAGGAACGAGCCTGGCGATTCTCCTCTTCTTCCTGCGGGGGTGGTGGCTTCGGGCCCCCTTGGGGTGGTTTCTTCTTGTTCAAGGAACGAGCCTGGCGATTCTCCTCTTCTTCCTGTTGGGGTGGTTCAGCGGGAGGAGGGGGAGGAGGCTTTGGGCCCCCTTGGGGTGGTTTCTGCCCGATCAAGGAACGAGCCTGGCGATTCTCCTCTTCTTCCTGTTGGGGTGGTTCAGCGGGAGGAGGGGGAGGAGGCTTCGGGCCCCCTTGGGGTGGTTTCTGCCCGATCAAGGAACGAGCCTGGCGATTCTCCTCTTCTTCCTGTTGGGGTGGTTCAGCGGGAGGAGGGGGAGGAGGCTTTGGGCCCCCTTGGGGTGGTTTCTGCCCGATCAAGGAACGAGCCTGGCGATTCTCCTCTTCTTCCTGTTGGGGTGGTTCAGCGGGAGGAGGGGGAGGAGGCTTCGGGCCCCCTTGGGGTGGTTTCTGCCCGATCAAGGAACGAGCCTGG
Source organism: Erethizon dorsatum (assembly GCA_028451465.1). Taxonomy (NCBI): domain Eukaryota; kingdom Metazoa; phylum Chordata; class Mammalia; order Rodentia; family Erethizontidae; genus Erethizon; species Erethizon dorsatum. The sequence goes on from CM051831.1 coordinate 25,728,784, forward strand.
CGATTCTCTTCTTCCTGTTGGGGTGGTTCAGCGGGAGGAGGGGGTGGTGGCTTCGGGCCTCCTTGGGGTGGTTTCTGCCCGATCAAGGAACGAGCCTGGCGATTCTCCTCTTCTTCCTGCGGGGGTGGTGGCTTCGGGCCCCCTTGGGGTGGTTTCTTCTTTTTCAAGGAACGAGCCTGGCGATTCTCCTCTTCTTCCTGTTGGGGTGGTTCAGCGGGAGGAGGGGGCGGAGGCTTTGGGCCCCCTTGGGGTGGTTTCTGCCCGATCAAGGAACGAGCCTGGCGATTCTCCTCTTCTTCCTGTTGGGGTGGTTCAGCGGGAGGAGGGGGAGGAGGCTTCGGGCCCCCTTGGGGTGGTTTCTGCCCGATCAAGGAACGAGCCTGGCGATTCTCCTCTTCTTCCTGTTGGGGTGGTTCAGCGGGAGGAGGGGGAGGAGGCTTTGGGCCCCCTTGGGGTGGTTTCTGCCCGATCAAGGAACGAGCCTGGCGATTCTCCTCTTCTTCCTGTTGGGGTGGTTCAGCGGGAGGAGGGGGAGGAGGCTTCGGGCCCCCTTGGGGTGGTTTCTGCCCGATCAAGGAACGAGCCTGGCGATTCTCTTCTTCCTGTTGGGGTGGTTCAGCGGGAGGAGGGGGTGGTGGCTTCGGGCCTCCTTGGGGTGGTTTCTGCCCGATCAAGGAACGAGCCTGGCGATTCTCCTCTTCTTCCTGTTGGGGTGGTTCAGCGGGAGGAGGGGGTGGTGGCTTCGGGCCCCCTTGGGGTGGTTTCTGCCCGATCAAGGAACGAGCCTGGCGATTCTCCTCTTCTTCCTGTTGGGGTGGTTCAGCGGGAGGAGGGGGAGGAGGCTTCGGGCCCCCTTGGGGTGGTTTCTGCCCGATCAAGGAACGAGCCTGGCGATTCTCCTCTTCTTCCTGTTGGGGTGGTTCAGCGGGAGGAGGGGGAGGAGGCTTCGGGCCGCCTTGGGGTGGTTTCTGCCCGATCAAGGAACGAGCCTGGCGATTCTCTTCTTCCTGTTGGGGTGGTTCAGCGGGAGGAGGGGGAGGAGGCTTCGGGCCTCCTTGGGGTGGTTTCTGCCCGATCAAGGAACGAGCCTGTCGATTCTCCTCTTCTTCCTCTTGGGGTGGTCCAGTGGGAGGAGGTGGTCCAGTGGGAGGAGGTGGTCCAGGAGGAGGAGGAGGAGGGCCGGGAGGCGGCGGACCTCCTTCCCCCGCATCTATATGAGAAAGACATAAGAATACATCAGCTTTCCTATGAGACTCTTCTTCCTGTATTCTTCTCTGATCTTGTCACACAGTCTGTTTGTCCCAGAAATTATTCTTACTTGACTCCTTCCCTCCTATCTCCTCCCCCCACCCCATTTTCTAGGTTTTGGTTCATGCATTTTCCTTATACCGGTTTATGGCTTTCACTTAAGCAGTTGTGCACCCGCATATAGCATTCTTTGATCATTTGTAGCTTTCCATCCTCCTGTCTTCTGCCTCGTCATGAAGAGCTCCTATGAACCCATACACTTATTATGTGGAGTGCCTCATTTCCAGGATCTGGGGCAAGTATCTGTCCTTAGATTTGCCAGAAAAGGAGGTCTGGAATGTAGTACCATTGCCCCGGATGTCTCCAAATATAGAACAGAAGCAAGGCAAAAGGACTATGTCAGTTTGACTGGCAGTTCTACCTGAGGATCATAAAATCTTGCTACCTGTGCATCCAAGGCAGGATACCTGAGCCCTATGTTCAAAACGGATCTAGCAGCCGAAGGCACTAGAGCCATGAGGAGAGATTCTAAGAGAGAGAGAGGGAGAGGGAGAGGGAGAGGGAGAGGGAGAGAGAGAGAGAGAGAGAGAGAGAGAGAGAGAGAGAGAGAGAGAAAGTGATGGCCACACAGGATCCATTGAATAGCATTGACGAATATTTCCCGGCAAGAGAGACAGAGCTCAGTGGGCAAAAATACAAAGAAAAGCCCCACAGACAGACATTCCAGTGTATTATTCCACCCTGAAGCTTTATGATTCTGGAGACGAACATCAGGCAGGAATGAAGCCATTGGCCAACGGTCAGTATCGTGGAGTAGACGGAATCAGTACACTTCCCATTTGTGGGTCCCCCATGCGCAATTGCTTCCGCCAAGGGTAACAGAGGTGCTCCTCATTTTGTCAGTGAAGTAAGCTTCCCTGTTTCTCAAGTAGGTGGCCCTGCTTAAAGTCCCTTGAATCCAGGCTGGTGAAGTTTTCCTATGACTTTCAGGAAACTAACATTTCACTCCTTCCAAGTCAAAGTCAAAGATGATATGATGATGGAGAATGGAAAATTTCCTAAGGAAAAGTGAGAATCAAACATTGAGGATGAATTTGGCATTACCTGCTATTTCGGTGGAAGAAGAGTCATAGATGACCTCTGGGAAATAAAGCAAAAGATAAAATGCAAAGTTAGTCACCAGCCTTTCGAGGTTGACAAGTGTCCTGTGGGATAGGAGACTTCCGACTCCAGCCTGCACATCCTCGAAGTGAATTCCCCAGCCTTTCCCTGTGATGCTATGGCACATTTCCCTGGGAGCTGTGGGGGAGTTTCGAGGGCACCCCAGGGTTCTTGCTGTGCCGAGTGTCACCCTTAAATTCTCTTTCTCCTTCCTTGGATTTCTATTGATGTTTTGCTCTTTTGCGTTAAGTGTTCTGAGCATTTCAGTGTCCCATCTTAGTGTTCTTTTCCCTTTCTTTGCCTATTAAAATTTTTCACTTAAGTGGCCTTCTCAAGGGGTCAAGCCCTGAGTAAATATTTAGATACAGTCATGTCCATTCTGCTCACACAGCACACTGAATTGCTGAGAGTGGGTGGTGGAATAGTGTTAATCTTGGGCCCTGATGGTTCTGGATGTGTGTGCAGAGAGAACCAAATTTAGTATCTGAGTCTCCATCTCGTAAACAACCTCGATGTGTGTTTGTCTCCTCCTGTCCTTCACCCACCACAGAGCAAAGCTGCCAGCTCTCTAATTCTTTTTGAGAATGGGTCTCCCTATGTAGTCCAGGCTGCACTTGACCTCACTATGGAGCCCAGGGTGACCCTGAACTCACTGCGATCCTCCTGCTTCAAACTCCAGAGTGCTAGGAGTACAGGTGTGGACTACCATGCCAGCTTCCACTTTCGACTGTGATTACAACAATAACTTCACAACTGGGCTTCCCTTTTCAGTGTTGTCATCTATCATTCCTTCCTTGACCACACGGAGACAACTTGCTATACATTAATAATTACCTTGTTATTGCCCTGTCCCGTTTTTATGATATTCCAATTATACTTTCAATGAAGTCTAAAGCGTTGAATTGCAATGAGTACAAAACTTCCAATTGTCCTAAGAACTCTACAGCCCAATGTTGCTTCTCGCCTCCTGCCCTCCCTTTTCCCCTCCCGTTCTGCAATGTGGTCTCCAGAGCTCCAAGCAGAGTCACATCACAGCCTCAGCCCCGTTTCTCGTACCTTCACTTGAGCTGTGAGCCGAGCTCAAGGCCAGCAGGGCCGCTGTCAGCAGAACCACCAGCATCTTGCAGCAGGCTCTGGAGATGCTCCGGAGTCTGTGCTGGGGACAGGGGAAGCTGGCTTTATAAGGAGGAGCACAACAATGGCACCTTTAGCTGCAGTCTGGGCAGACTGCACACGTGGCCCTCTAGGATGCTTTGCATCCCTGACTCTCCTTTGGGACTTTGGCCCAGCAGGATGGGGTGGGGGGAAGGCTGTCAGTGTCTCAGATGTAAAAGATTCAACTTGTGCCTCGCCCTAGAGTGCTGAAGGAACAGTGTGCCAGCACTAAGCACAGATAGTATAAGTAAACTTGGATCGATATTTGAATTTCCATCTGTTCAAAGAGACTGTGACTCCTTTTACTGTGGTGTGAGTGTGTGTTTGTGTGTGTGTGTGCATTTGCAGGTGGGTCCATGTGCACACAATTTGTATATGTGTGGCAGCAGTCACCTTCCAGCCATACTGAAGGTGGTCGATATCCCTAATTGTTAGCACAGTCCAAACTCCGTGAATCGTGATGTGTGTGCCCCCACATGTAGGACGTTTCCAAAATGTTTGGTGACATACATGTCATTGCTGCTCAACTCTGTAATGCATTACGGTACCACACTTTGACCCATGTAAGAGAAGTTTGATCCCCAACCTGTTCCTGCTAGTGAAGACTGGGCAGCGTTCTCTGGATCTCACTCTAACCGTGGAAGCCTTGTTGAGGAAACAGACAGCCTGCATCATTTTGCACTTAGTAGCTTTGTGGGTTGTTATGGTGAAAGCGGTCATAGAAGTCCCACAGCATTTCCACAGCTCAGGAACATGAACATATATTTCTTCCCAGGAAGCATGCCATTTTGTGTCTATTAATTTTTTTGCACTCCCTCCCTTACCCAGCATGTTCTGTAAGATTGAGTGTAGGCCTTGTTTTGCGTAGGAAACATTGTGAATCACTGCCACTGAGAGTGGATTGACCACAAGTATCCACTTGCATCAGGTGGTCTACACCACCTTTGAAGACCCCCTTGCATTGTGGTCCTCTTGTGTCTAACTGTCAGATCCTGTGCAATTTCTCAGCTTCCTCTTCAGCACAGAAGCTTTTGTCTGTAATATTGTAGAGTTGTTACTCTCTCGTTGTGGCTCAGATCTGTTGATATTTTATATTCTGAATTAATCCTTGTTCTGTTTTTTCTCCTCTTTTATCCATTTATTTGGGGAGAATCACTTTATTTTCTCTAAATCAAGCTCCACAGTGTCTAGAGGTGCCTTTGTGTGTGGGGGGGTAGATGTGGTACTGAGGATTGAATCCAGAGGCCTTGCGGTGCATCCCGAGCCCTTTCTACTCTTGATTTTGAGTCAGAATCTCACTGAATTCCCCAGGCTGGCATGAAACTTACACTCAACCCTCCTGTCTCTGGCTTTAAAGTATTGACAGATCCACCATGCTAGACTCATTCTTATTTTTAAAATTTAATGACATATTATAGATATTATAGATATTTTCAAAATCCACTTTTGATACTTGAATCAATTGCTCTCTTTTCAAGTGCTCTTCATACTTGCAGAGCCTGACGTTACCTGTGCATCTTTTTCAGGAAAATGTAAATAATTTGGTGCACTTAGCTTTCTGTTTTCACTTCTTATCATATATTGGTCTTATGTAGTTGTTTGGATTCATGCAGGCTGTAAATAACTAGAGAATAGTCTGTTTGGAGGTATGGCAGGTAGGTCCGTGTGCTTGGAAATCCTAGAGATAGGTCCCTTGTCCAGTGTGGATCCCTGGGTTCTGTGCTGCGTCTTTCCTGGGCCTTCCTGCAGGGCTGAAAACACTATTCTGGAAGCCTCCTAGACAGGGGTTTGCTATAGATAATGTTACTCTTGAATGTTGCTGAACCTGATGTTTCTTTACCCAGGCACGAATAAGGATCTGTTCTTCTTTGTTTAAAGCAGTCTCTGAGTCTCTAGCTGAACCTGGCCTCGTATTTATGAGCCGACTCCCTCAACGTCCCCAGTGATGGCGTTATGGGTGGGCGGCACCATACCTTGCTGGCGAGTGTGTTGTGAAGGGAGAAAGCATTAGCAATTGGCAATTCTTCTCTGGTGATTCGAACTGCAAAGATTCTGATTGTGCTGTGGGGCTTTATGAAAGACAGCAAGGAATGGGTTTGTCACTGTATTTAGTTCCATAGTTTTTCTCGTTTTTGTGGACGCCACATGAGAAGGGACCTGGAGATGAATGTCTTGACCAGGTAGCATATGGTTGGCCTTCAGGTAGAAAGGGAAGGTCTGGGAAAAGCACAGAGGCTAGTGCCAGGCAGACTCGTTCTTGTTGTGTGGACAGCTGCAAAAGCAGCAGTGAGGGGAAGTCAGCCTTGTCTTTGGCTTAACGGTCCTTGAAGAGAACCGGTGATTCTGACAAATGTCACTCAGCTCAAGCCCTTTTCTGACCTTCTGTATAATGTCAGCAAGGAGTGAAGAGATTAATGTATCAGGAAAGGAAAATATCACCTGTGCATTCACCAGACACAATCAAAACACAAGTTAGACCAGAGCCGAGAGGAAGAGAGTCAGTTACAGGGAATGGTTTGGAAGGAAGGAAAAGCCTGTGGCAGGCAGCTGGAGCCGCTTGAGGTGAGAGGAACACCTGCAGCCATGCGTTTGTCTTCTGGTATCTATTTGATAGTTAACATGCCTCCGTATGATCTCTTAATTTCCACATCATCAACCCTGCTATACCCTGTGTTACTTTGCAGCGGCTACAAAAAAGAAAAAAAAAAAAAAAAAAAAAAAAAAAGAAAGAAAGAAAGAAAGAAAGAAAAAGAACAAATTCACAGACTTTGTGGCATAAAAACCAGAAATTTATTGTACCACGTGGTCAGAACTTAGAAGTCCAGTGTTAAGGCGGCAGCAGGTTCATTGTCTTCAGAAGCTTCATGGCTTCCAGAAGGTGACCTCCTTGCTGTGTGCAGAATGGGGTCTACTCTGTGCACAGGAATCCCGCCTGTCTCTCTGTAGAGCAAATCCAATTGGCTCTTCTTTCAGAATATACCAAAATGTGTCCAATTGCCTGTGTGTATTCCAAGATGCTGGTTCCGCAAGGATTTTCTCTCTCTGAGGGCTTAAATAGCCCCCAACAGTCCTGACGGGATTGTCTCCTCTACCAAGGCTCTTGTGACTTCCCTCACAATACCCAGCAGGGCCATTTCGAAATAAAGGTTACCCTATATTTTTTTTTGCTTAAAATTCTCTAAGATTTTCTTATTGCACTTATAGTAAGATGTAAATGTCTACCTCATGTCTCCCACCAACCACCTGTCCCTCTCCCTCTTGAAGAGTGCTGAGCACTCTGAATGTGAGAAAATGCAGTATCTTCTCAACTTCTTTCTGTTCTGGTCTGTGTGGAACGCTACAGCACGGCTTTTCTAGGGAAGATGCATATTGATGGGGTGGCTAAACTTGTGCTGCCAGTGAGTGAATTGCATTGAGTCCTGCTCGTCTAAGGTGGAGATCTTGTAAATTGGAAGAGTCATGGCATACACTGGACTGACTAAGCAATTTGATGATAGAATTAGCAAATAAATGCACTTAGCTCTGATACCTAATCTTGGCCTAGATTTTCCTAAATATTCTGGCTATATTATTGTTGTCCCGCTCTGCATACTTATTTTGTCATTGAGTCTCCATGAAGGTAGATTTCTCTCATATCCTCTAACATCCTTTCATAGCCCAGAACCATGAGTGTAGGAAACATTCATAAGGCATTTGCTGCACGGCATTTCATCTTCAGAATCTTGTTCTCAGGTGTGTGTGTGTGTGTGTGTGATTGTCACTATTGTCCTACTTATGCATAGGAGATAAGTGGACACTGGCCAAGGGTGCTCTAAAGATCAGCAGTATTTTGGAGGCCATCAGGCCCAGGTTCCGTGTTCCTACTTCTCTGCTTCTCTGCCCTCCTAATGTTCATTTGGAAGGTCAGAGAGGTCTAGAGAAGAAACCCAAGTACTTGTGTTTGGTTATGGTTAAGGTTAATCTTTCCCCCTTAGGTTCATAAGTGGGATGAAATGAAATTTTCTTTTTGAGGCAATGATTTTATTTTAAAATCAAATACAGTTTTGCATGTTTCTAGTACCTTGTTTTCAACCTCTCCTTCACACAAAGATATTAAGATGAATTAATTTCATTTATGCAACCATAAAAATTCTGGAAATTGAGGTCACATATGTTTTTTTATCCACGTTCTGTGGAGATAGAACACCATTGGAGAAATTTGTTACTGCTTCATTTAGCTGAGCTACACTTTGATTCTTTAATCATTATAAATCTAAAATTTGAGAATGCAAAGACACATACTGATCGAAGAGTTGTCTGTCAAAGCTTGTATTTGAATACTACTTTTGCTGCTTTCAGTCTCCTGTCTGGGACCATCCCCCATGTCATGGACTCTGCATTGGTGCTACTTCCCTAGGGTTGCAGGTTGGAAAATTGTTCACTGTCCCCTAGGAAGTGGTTTCAGCCCCATTTCATTACTTCTTTTTTTTTTCTTCTTCTTAAAAGAGCAAATGTAGAAGAATTACATAAACTTCTGGATGCGTACTACCTACCAAGATTGCATCACAAAGAATTAGAAACCTGGATGAGACCAATAACTATTAATGAGATTAAGTTAATAATAAAAAGTCTTACATTAAAGAAATCTTCAGGTCCAGATAGTTTCACTGCTGAATTTTGCCAAATTTTAACAAAGAGCTCATATCTATTCTTCTGAAATGATTCCAAAATTGGAAGGGGAAGATTCTTCCACATTCATTGTACATGGTCACCATTATCCTAATGCAAATATAGAGAAGGACATTAAAAAACAAAACAAATAAAAAAAAAGGAAAGAAGAAAACTGTAGATCAACATTCCCTATGCAATTTCATGCAAATATTCTCATGAAACAATAGCAACCTGAATAAAACAGAACACCAACAAAAAGAATTATATACAATGATCAAATAATAGTTTTCATAAGGATGTAAGGATTATTTAATGTACACAAAACAGCAGACATAATATATCACATTAACACAATGAAACAGAAAACATAACCTCATTAGATTTAGGAAAAGCATCTGGTGCTTTTTTTTTTTTTTTTTTTTTTTTCCAGTTCCTTGTGTTGGGTTTTGTATTTTGCTGTTTTGCATCTGTGGAGAACCAGTGCTGAAATGCAAGGAGTTGAGGAGTGCTGAGAGACATTAGGCAGGCATGCTCTGAAGCTGTTCACTGAACCAGTTCCTCATGCAATAAGAATTTTCCTGGGTACTCAACTTTCTCTATACACACTTGACGTCTCTGGCTTGCTTACCCTTACCCTTGGTAGTCCTTAATATATTGAGAGGTGTACTTCCAGGAAAATGGCAGAGTGGTAAGCAGCAGCAAGTCAGCTCTCCACAATTGGGAGTCCAGATGTGAAAGGATAGCATCTTGGGGCAGAGCAGAAAGTGGGAGGTGAGTCCCTGAGACTCAAGAAAGTTCTGAAGAGTGATTTGGATTCAGCAGGGAGAGTGAGGTGACAGACCTCAAGGTAGAAGAGGTATGTGGCAAACTGTGCTTTGTCCCTGACTCCCAGCTCTCAGGCAAACTGTACATTCTCCCTCACTCCTGGCTCTTGGCATGAGAGAGAAGGCTGGAGTCTACAGAGGTGAAGTGATGGTGAGGGACCCTGGAGACCACCAGGGAGAAAAGTGGAGTGGAGCCCTGGATTGGGTGGGGTGCAGCAGCTGGTGAATGACTCCATTCCAAGTGTCCCAAATGGAGTGTGACTGACTGGATGCCATTTTGATTTGGGGCCAGCTGAACCTGGGACCTGGAGCATCTGTGGGTTGGCCCCATCTCAGGGCTACCGGTGTCTGGGTGAGGCACAACCCTGAGAGACCCCCAGGATCGGGGTGCTGAGATTGAACCAGGAGGAAACCCCCATAATGTTGTGGGCCGAACAACTCTGGTCACAGGTCCAAAGCCACAGACCATGGTCAGCCTGCACTTCTGCAGAGTTGAACTGGTATCCCACCCTTTTCCTACTGCAGGCTTGTTGGGATTATACAGCACCCCACTCTAATCCTCCTGCAGTCTTGCTCGGATCATACAGTAAGGATCTGGGGTCTGTCTGCCTCCAATGTCTCCCACTGACAGCAGAGACACACTCTGAGGTGGACACTCGCACAAAACTGTAGACCCCAGAAGATAACCAAAGACTTGAGATCACAGAGGAATGTCTATTTCTCTCTCTCACTCTCTTCCTCTCTGTTGTTATTTTTTTATTGTATATTTTTTTATTAGCGTGAACATTTTAAAAAATTTTTGCTTCTGTTTAGTTCTTGTTTTTGATTCTTCCTTCTTTGTTTCTCTCCTGTCCTCTTCACTAGTCTCCAAAAGCTTAGTTGATCTTCATCTGTCTTAAACTTTGCTTCTAATCTCTTTCTCTTCTTCTATTTCTCTATTCTTTTCATCCTATCATTTTAAATTTTCTCACCATAGGGCAAAGTCACTCAGTCAAGGGGATGTTTAATGTATATGAATTTCTGTGTTGTTTTACATTTTGTTATATAACAATAAACCTTGTTCATATGGTTAAAGGTGGCAAGTTAGCACAGTTTGTCATTTTCTAGGCCATTCTAGATCCTATTGTTATTACCGATTTTATTACTGTAGTCAAGTTGATATAGGTGTTCCAAACAGCTGTTCTTTCTTGTATGCCAAGATTGAGATCTTGTCTGAGGGTCATAAATAATACTATGCTCCAATACCAATGAACCAGGGGCCAAATAGGAGCAACTTATCATCTCTAATAAATTGAAGAGAAAGAATATTGTAACAAACTCAAAAACCAAAATCAAGCTACACCTAGAAGACATCTGTGAAAAATAGGCATTTCCTAAGAAGTCCTAAATATTGGTAATAAAGCTACATAGCATAAGCAATTTACAAGTATCAATACAGAAAATAAATTAAAAAAAATAGAAAATGAGAAGACAGGCAAGCAAGATGCAAACACAGCCCTCCAGGTTTTCCAAGGCAAATGTAGGTGGCAGTGAGGTGGAACAGATCAAAAGCCCCTGACCTGAACTCCCTGAAATGGTAAAAGGGAAGTAACAAAGCAGATGAAGGAGGCTTTAGAAAGAAAAAGTCAGAAATAATTTCACAAAATATACAGAAATTATGACCATAATGAAAGGCAAGGTTCATGAATCTAGAGTAGACATAGATAAAAAAAAAAAAGTAGAGATGTTGAGGGAAATGATGGAAACCATGAATGCCCCACACAGGAAAGAAATGGATTCCATGAAACAGATTCAAACAGATATCCAGGAAATTAAATTTCTATTGAAAGTATATGGAACAGAATGGACCAATGTGAAGACAAAATATCAGATCTATAATCCAGGATTGCTGTTAGTGATCATCAAAGGAAAGACTTAAAAATAGCATGGACTGTGGAAAATCAACCCAAAAGCTGCTAGATGATGCAAAGAAGAATACCATAAGATTGATTGGAATAAATGAAAGGTCAAGAGATAGTGCAAAGACATAAAAATCCTGTTCACAGAAGTAGTGGCAGAAAGCTTCCCCGGCATGGAAAAAGAATTTCACATACAGATAAATGAGCATATAGAACTCCCATTAGCCACGATCAAAATAATATCAGCACCAAGGTTTATAATAGTCAAGGTTCCAGAAATTCAACACAAGAATGGAATATTAACAGCTGTTAGACAAAAAGTCCACTATAAAAGGAAGCCCATCAGAATCACAGCAGACTTCTTAATACAAATGTTTAAGTCAAGGAGAGATTGAAGTGTCTGATGCCCTAAAAGAAAACATCTGCCAACCCATATTGATGTACCCCACAAAACTATTTTTCAAAATAGATGGAGAAATAAGCTACTCCCATGATAAAGAACTCCTGAAGAATTTCATGACCACCAAATCAGTACTCCAAAATGTTCTAAAGCATATATTTTTTTTTTTTGTGGGTACCGGGGGGTCGACCTCAGGACCTCGCGCGCCAACAGGCACGTGCCGCTGAGCGATATCACCGGCCCCTTTTTCGTATGTGGGATCCGGGAGTTGAACTCGGGCCCTCGCGCTTGCAAGGCAGGCGCTTATGCCACTGAGCCATCTCACCGGCCCTAAAGCATATTTTAGAAAGAGATTACAAAGACTACTATTCCATGAACCCAAATAGAATGAATCCACCAGGCAAGGCACATAATTTAACAGAGGGGAAAGAAAGGTAACCAAAAACAGGAAAATAATATGTCAAGGATAAGTCAATGCCTATCAGTCACTACCATCAATGTTAATGGTCTCAATTCACCAATCAAATGAAACAGATTGGCAGAATCAGTCAAGAAACAAGATCCAACAACATGCGGCATACAAAAATTACATTTAACTCAAAAAGCTTCATAGACCAAAAGTCAAAGTGTTGAAAACAATGGTCCATATGATAGGAACCCAGAAAAAAGCAGAGGTAGCTATTACAATTGCAGACAAAACAGATTTTAAGCCAACACTGATTGAGAGAGACAAAGAAGGTCATTACATACTTGTTAAGAGAACAGTCCAAGAAGGAGAGATAACAATCATAAAAATATATGCACCAAATACTAGTGTACTCAGCTATATAGAAAAAGCATTAAAGCACATGAAAAATCAGATAGACATCAGTACAATTGTAATGGGGAAAGTTTATGCCCCACTGTCACAAATAGATATATCAACTACAGAAAAAATCAATGAAGAGTTATCAGAATTGAACCAAATTTGTAAACTGATGGACTTGGTAGACATCTAGAGTGTTTCACCACACAACACCAGAATACAGATGCTTCTTAGCTGCACATGGTACTTTCTTCAATATAGACTGTGTGCTAGCTCACAGAACATGCTTAAGTAAATGCAAAGGAATTGAAATTATCTGATGCATATTATCAGACCATAGTGCAATAAAATTGGAAATCAATGCTAAAAGAAACCATAAAAACTTCATAAACACATGGAAATTAAATGATGCCTTCCTGAACAACCAATGCATCACAGAAAAAATGAAAGAAGAGGGCCGGTGAGATGGCTCAGCGGCTTAAGCACCTGCCCGGCAAGCACGAGGGCCCGAGTTCGACTCCTGGAACCCACATACGAAAAAGGGGCCAGTGATATCGCTCAGCGGCACGGGTGCCTGCTGGCGTGCGAGGTCCTGAGGTCGACCCCCCAGTACCCACAAAAAAAAATGAAAGAAGAAATTAGAAAGTTTCTACAATTAAATGACGATACCAATACAAAATACCAGAACTTATGCGATGCAACAAAAGCAGTCCTATGAGGGAAACTTATACTCGTGAATACCCACATCACAGAAATAGAATGAACTCAAATAAACAACCTAGTTTTGAACATCGAGCTTCTAGAAAAAGTAGAATTAATCAATCCAAAATCTCATATGTGGGAGGAAACTATAATTATTGGAGAAGAAATTAATGCATTGTAGACTAAGGAATAATACAAAAATTCAATTAATTGAAGGGTTAGCTCTTTGAAAGATTAAATAAAGTTGACAAACCATTAGCCAACCTTATGAACAAAGGAAAGAAAGGACTCAAATTCATGCAATTAAGAATCCAAATGTTGAAATCGCACTAGATACTGTAAAAATCTAAAAGATCTTCAATACCTACTTTGTGAACCTGTGTGTTAGTAAGATGGAAAAAACAGAAGAAATGGACAGATTCCACATACATGTGAATTACCAAAGCTGAAACAAGAACATATAAATATTGTAAATAACCCAGTATCAGTGAATGAAATGGAAGATGCAATTAAAACCTACCAATGAAGGAAGGCCTGGGTTCTGATGGATTCACTGCTGAATTCTACAAGAACTTGAGAGAAGATCTCATGCCATTACTCCTCAAACTCTTTAATGGAATTGAAAGTGAAGCAGTATTCCCAAACTCATTCCTGGAAGAAATCGGCACCCTGATACCAAAACCAGAGAAGGGCCTAACCCAAAAAGAGAGCTATAGGCCAATATCCTTAATGAAAATAGTTGCTAAATTTCTCAATAAGATTCTAGCAAACAGAATGCAGCCAATCTTCAAGAAGATTATACACCATGACCAAGTGGGATTCATCCCAGGGATATAGGGATGGTTCAAAATAAGAAATCAATAAATATAATACATCATGTTAACAAAACTAAGTAAAAAAAAATCACATGATCTACTCAATAGATGCAGAAAAAGCATTTGACAAACTTCAACACACATTCATAATAGAAAGTTTACAGAAAACTGGAATCAATGATCTTTATCTCAAACTGATAAAAGCCATCAATGACAAACCAACAGCAAACATCCTACTAAATGGTCAAATACTGAAAGCTTTCACTCTAAAATCAGGAATAAGACAAGGATGCCCACTGTCACCACTCCTCTTCAGTATACTTCTGTAAACATTAGCCAGAGCTATTAGTCAAGAGAAAGAAATAAAAGGAATAAGGATAGGAAAGGAAGACATTAAATTATTATTATTTGCAGTTGACATGATACTATTCATAGAAGACCTCCAAAATTCCATCAGTCTTCTAAATTTAATAAAAAACTTCACTGGCATAGCTGGATACGAAGTCAACACCCCAAAATCAATAGCATTATTGTACACAAATAACAAACTCACTCAGAAATAAGGGAAGCCACACCTTTCACAATAACATGAAAAAAAGAAATACTTAGGAATCAATCTAATGAAGGAAATAAAATCCTTTACAAAAAACACTACACTACTCTGAAAAAAGAGATTGTTGTGGCTTGTGTCTAGATGTTCTCCCAAAGCCGCATATAGTGATAGATGGGGCTTCTCATAAGTGGCTGGATCTAGAGCACGTGACACTGGGATTGATTCATGGTGATATGCTTAGATTAAAGGCACCAGCATTAAGGGTATGAGTGCTACCCACCCTGGATTAGATACGAGGGAGAGAAAGAGGCTTGTCTTGTCTGTTGATTGCTGCTTTGGGTGTCTTGTGTCTGCCATGAACAGTTTCTCCTCTGTGATGCTCTTCTCCTCTGTGATGCCCTTCTGTCATGCAACCTTGCCTTGAAGCCAGCTGATTATGGACCAAAACATATATAAGTGTGAGTGGAAATAAACCTTTCCTCCCTAACTTTTGGTGTCATGTATTTTGTCTCAGCAATGAAAAATGTAATTAAGACAGATATAAAAGAGATTTCTGAAAGTAGAGAGATATCCCTTGCTCTTGGGTGGGATTAGCCAACATAGTCAAAATGGCCAGACTTCCAAAATTGTCTTACAGATTTAATGCAATCTCAATCAAAATACCAATAGCATACCTCACAAAATTAAAGAAAACAATCCTAAAATTTATTTAGAACCACGGGACACATAGAATAGCAAAAGCAATTCTGGGCAACAAAGGCAAGTCTGGGGAATCACAATTCCTGACTTGAAATTATACTAGAAACCTACCATGATAAAAACAGCACGGTATTGCAAACAAAACAAAACAAAACAAAAAACACCAAACAAAAAGAAAAGAAAAGAAAACTGTACCCAAGGATCGATGGAACAGATTAGAAGATGCAGAAACAACTCCAAACACACTCAGTCACCTTATGTTTGACAAAGGGGCCAAACATCTTCACTTGGAGAAAGATAGCCTCTTTAATTAATGGTGCTGGAAAAACTGGCTTTCCACATGCAGAAGGTTAAAACTAGACCCATATCTCTCACCATGCACTTAACTAAAATCAAAATGGATTGAAGATCTAAATATTAGAACACAAACACTATGTCTTCTGGAGGATGAAATAGGTAGATCTCTTGAAGACATAGGTGTGGGCAAAGACTTTATGAACAAAATCCAGTTGCACAGGAAATATCACAAAGAATCAACCACCAGAATCTCATTTTATTAAAAAGCTTCTTCCCAGCAGAAATAACCTCCAACAGAGTGCAGAGATATCCCGAGAGTGGGAAAAAATTTTTTGTCAGCTGTTCCTCAGACAAAGGACTAATATCTAGAATATATAAAGAACTCAAAAAAATCAGACTCCCAAAATTTCAACACCCAACCTAGAAATGTGTATCTGAAATGAATAGACACTTCTCTAATGAAGAAATACAAACATCAAATAAATACATGAAGAAGTGTTCAACATCACTGGTCACTTGAGAGGTGCAAATTAAAACAACTCAGACTCTATCCCACTCCAGAAAGAATGGCTAGTATCAAGAAATCAACCAGTAACAAATGGTGGTAGGACTGTGGGGAAAAAGGAAACCTTCTCTACTGTTGGTGGCAGTGTAGACTGATGTAGTCACTGTGGAAATCAGTGTGGAGATTCTTTAAAAAATTATAGTAGAGGTTCCATTTGACCCAGCTATTCTCCTTGGCATCCTGTCAAAAAAGTTAAAAGCATCATACCTCAGCATTATATGCATACCCGTGTTTATAGCGGCACAGTTTGTAATAGGTAAATCTTGGAAACATCCCAAATGCCCCTCAGCTGATGAATGGATAAAGAAATTGGTATTTTTTTTAATACAACAGAGGACTTGTCTACAATAAAACGATATACTTGAGACATTTCTAAGTAAATGGATGCACAATGAGATCATACTCTTAAGGGAAATTAATTAAACACATTTTTAAACTTCACATTGTCTCTTTGGTGTGAGAAACCAAAGGGTAAATAAGTACTAAAATAGGGCTGGTGAGATAGCTCAGCGGCATAAGCACCTGCCTGGCAAGTGCAAGGTCCTGAGTTCGACTCCAGGTACCCACAAAAAAAGTACTAAAGTATATGATAGATACTGGAATATAGGAAGAAATATTCAAACAGGAAGGGGAACAAGGAAGGGGAAAGGGGGCAAGAAGGAAGGGAAAAAAAATGGAAACAAAGTTTTATAAATAAGGAAGAGAAGAGAGATTGAAGGGAGTGGGAAGGGATTGGAGAAACAATGATAATCAAGATATATTCTGTTTAAATACAAATTCCTTTTGATGAATGTGATCATTATGTATATCTAAAATGTACAAATAAAATTGAATAAAAAGTAAATAAAGTTTTGAGATGTTTTCAAATTTAAGGTACTTAATTTGAGAATAGTTTTAAATTTTTAAATTTCCTGATCTCTATTTATGAATTTCAGTGTTTTTCTTTGTATGTAAAATTTAGGATGATTTCAAATGTTAAAACAGTTTATTCCTAAATCCTTCCCTTAATAGAGCTTAATCTGCTGCAGTTCTCAGTCAGTGAGTTTCCATATCAAACACAATTTTTTAAAATTTAAGTTTGCTTTTGGTGTTTTGTATCTATCCTGTCTCTCCTTAATGCACTCTTTTCCACTTTCTATGAAGTATAAGTACAGAAGTATGTGAAACACCTCAGAATTAACATGCTCATTGATATCAATAAAATGGAAAAAGCATTTGCTAAAATTCCATATTCCTTCATGATAAATACAACCCTTAGGTATTGATGGGTAATACATCTATATAATAAAAGATATTTATACCAAATTTACAGGCAACAGCATACTGAATTTTGAAAAGATAAAATAATTTCTTCTAAGTTCAGTAGAAAGACAAGAATGTCCACTTTCATCATGTTTATTCAATGTAGTATTGAAAATCTTAGCTACAGCAATAAGGCAAGAGACATAAATAGAAGACGTCCAAATAGGAAAACAGAAGTCAATTTATCTTTGACATAACTGTATTTAGAAAAATCTAAAGACTCCACCAAAAACTGTTATAATTAATAAATTAATTCAGTGAATTTGCAGGATGAAATTTATCATAGACATCAATAGCATTTTAATGCATCAATAATGCACTTGCTGAGAATGAAATAAAAAATTAATCCCTATCACAACTACAAAGGAAATATCTAGAAATAACCAAAGAAGTGGACAATCTGCAATGAAAATTATAAAAACTGATGAAAGTAATTGAAGAGGGTGGACATGCACTCATACACACAAAACGGAAAGAAAGTTATCCCATGTTCATGGATTCTAAGAATTGACACGATTAAAATATCGATACTAACCAAAGCAATCTACAGATTCAATGAAATCTCTATGAATATGTCAGTGACATTCTTCACAAAAATAGAGAAAGCACCCCCAATTTTCACATGGAACCATAGAAACTCACGACCAATAACAAAAGTGACCTGAACAACAACAACAACAACAACAAAAACAAAAACAAAGCTAGAATCATCATAATATCTGATCTCACAGCATACTTCAAAGATATCATAAGGAAAACAACATGGTGCTGGTATAAAAATAGACAAAATGGGAGAGAATAGGAAAATCCAGAAGTAAATCCACGCAACTGATTTTTGACATAAGTACAAAAAAAATCAGATAAATGAAAGTCTCTTCAATAAATGATGCAGAGACAACTGGTTAGCCACATGCAGAAGAATGAAACTAGATCCAAGCCCAAAACTCCTCTTAAATTTAAGGTGAACTCTTAGCTGTGAGCCCCTATACAAATGATATGAAGGTTAAACACTTTTAACATTGAATGGTACAAGATAGACATTTCTATTTCAAAAGTTACAAATAGGGGGATACAAGAGAATGTGACTGTTGTGGTCAGGTTTTACAAGGGAAACAATTTTATAGAGGAGACATATTTTATAAGATTATTTTATAATATTCAGCAAAGCGTCAAATGAAAAGAGTGTGGGAGATCTGTGCACACACTAGAGACCCAAAGAATCCAGCTGAGGGCCTGAATCCCACGGAAATGTCCTGCATGAATCCAGCTGGAGACCTAGAGCCCATGGCAATGCCCCCTATAAGTCCAACTGGAGGCCTAGAGTCCAGGACAATGTCTCATGTAAGTCTGTTTCAAGGATGAGCACTGGGAAAGCACAAAGGTCAGCGGTGGAAGCTAGAAAGTCTGCACCAGTGGAATGAAGGATCTGTGCCAGCAGACTGAGGGATCTGCACTGGAGCCAGGAAGCAATGCTCAAAGTAAGGACCAGACCTTCCCCAAAAAGAAATGGAGCCATCCCCAGCAACAGCCAGGTTCCAAGATGGCAAGAACAGGCAAATTAGTATCAGGAAAGCCAGTGTGACAAGCTTCTCCAGGAGAATCAACAGCACATCATCTTCTTCTCTAGTTTTCCTTTTATACTATTGGCAACAATCCTCGGGTTGGCCTTCCATACCCAGAACCACACTGATTCAGTTCAGCCAGGTGTCAAAAGTTGCCCATTAGTTAATCCACCACAAGGACTAAAGCAAGTCCAAAATCCAGCAGGGCAAACATTAAGTCCTGTAGTTCCATGTGCAGCATCCGAGGCAATCTGTGCCAAGATCCACGCTCCAAAGGGCTTGAGTGGCTCTGCTACTATAGCACTGCTGGTGGTGGTAGCTCCCATGGCTTCTCTCTGAGGCATGCTCCCACTTTGTAGTTTTCCTCCAAACTTCTGGGGTCTCCAAAGCACCCTTGACTTCACACCCACAGCTTCACACACCACCCTCTCAGGAACACCCTGCCTGGTTTCCCAGACCTTCTTCTGAAATCTGGTTGTAACCTTCCTAACTCCACAATTCTTGCATTCTGTATGCACCTAAAACCAGTGGCACATGGATGATACTAAGGTCTGCAGCTAGCTGAAGCTGTAGCCAGGCTTCCCTCTCTCCTGGCTGTAGGGTTTAAGTGCCTGGATTGCTGACACTCTGAATCCAATTCAGGAAAAATTTGCTTAGGCTGCCGCCATTCTAAAACATGTTGCAGCTGCTACCACTGTGGAATAGTGTGCTCTGGGACTTTCTTCTCAAAGCAAAGTCTTCCACTTTTGCAAATTTGAGGCTGCAAAGTGTGGAGCCCTGCTGCTTCTTGTGAGGTCCTCAGGCCATATTTTCTATTCTATTCCTTCTCAGAAATCAAGTTCTCTGCTCTATCTTTGTAGTTCACAGCTTTACTAGGCCTTTCTTTCTTGCCTAACTCAGAATGTTTTAAATTATTCTGCTGGTCTCTTTGATCTTGATTCTCAAACTACATCTGGCTAAAAGCCCCCAACAGTAGCTGTGCCACTGCCTCAACATTAGACTGCCTTGAAATTTCTTCTACCAGATTAATTAATCCACCACCTTTAATATCAGTCTCAGGCAAAATCTCTGGACTCAAGAAAAATGCAGACAAACTTTCTGCCAAGGCATAATTCACATCATCTGGAGTCCAGCAGTCAGTGCAGTCCTTTTTCCCAGCAGAAAACTCCTGAGTCTGGTCTTTATCAGCTTTCTGATCTTCTGAGCTCTGACCAGAATCTCCCATACATTACAGCCTAAGGCATTCCAGCTGTACTTTTTCAGCCAGCATCCCTGAATCTTTCCAAACTCTTCTCACAAGCCATTCCCCAAACCTCCTGAACCACATGGTCAGGTATAGTCACAGCAATGATCCCACTTCTCTTGTACCAAATTCTGTCTTAGTTACTTTTCTAGTTCTTGAGACAAAATACCCAATGCCCAAAGTTAGGGAAGGAGAGAATATTTAGCTCACAATCTGTAGAGGTTTCAGTCCATAATTGGCTGGCTCCAGGGAGGGTGGCTTTGCAGAGGAGAACAGTTCATAGTGGGCAGAAGGCAGCAAAATTAGCAACTGACCTTAACAGCATCTTTCGGCTTCTTTTATGCTCTATCTAGGCTGCTGGCATTAGGATGATGTCAAACCAATCAGTGAGTTGATCACACACTCTTAATCCCAGCTCATGTAGTCTAGATTCAGCCACCTCTGACTGTATGAACCTTTTGGGGGACATCTAGACACAAACTATAAAACCTGGAATCTCCAATTTCCTAGTGTCTATGCTGCACTCTTGGCTTCACTCTTACAGCTTCAATGATAGCCCTTTCATGGGCTCCTACAGGGTCCGTAACCCTGTCACACATTTTTGCCTGATGTCTTACTCCTCCTTCTGAATTCTAGGTAGAAGCCTTCATGACACCATAACTCTCATATTATGCATACACACAAAAAAACAGCACCACAGGCCGGTGAGATGGCTCAGCGGCTTAAGCGCCTGCCCAGCAAGCACGAGGGCCCAAGTTCGACTCCTGGAACCCACCTACGAAAAAAGGGGCTGGTGATATCGCTCAGCGGCATGGGCGCCTGCTGGCATGCGAGGTCCTGAGGTCGACCCCCCGGTACCCACAAAAAAAAAAAAAAAAAAACAGCACCACATAAATGACATCAAGGTCTGTTGGCAGCTCAAACAATAGTCAGGTCTCTTTTGACTACTGCTGGTGTGGCCTCTGAGTGCCTGGCTGGCTGAACTTGGGGATTTACTTCCCTAGGTGACTCTGAGTAAGACTCTCTTGGGATCTCTTCCAAAGCAATGGCTTTCAAAAAGAGTTTACCCTTTCATACCCTTGAGACTTTGATGGATGGGGTCTATCCAGTTCCTGACATGGCCTCAAGACACATTTCCTATATCCCCATGCAAAGTACTTACCTTTTTTTTTTTTTTTAAATGTGCGGGTAAAGGGAGTTGAACTCAGGACCTCATGCTTGCCAGGCAGGTACTTATGCTGCTGAACTATATCACCGGCCCTTACCTTCTTTTTAATGTTAAACTTTCAGCAACCATACTCTCCTTCACCCCATTTTACATGTCCTTCTTTTCTAGTCAAGCTGCAATGTTTTTATATCTTTTGGCTCTCCTTTTTGTTCCTGATTTTTACTGTAGATCTGGCTAAAAGCAGCCAGCAGTACCCATGCCACAGCCAGAACATGGAACTGCCTTGAAATCTTCTCCATCAGATCAATTGTCTGTCACCTTTAAATGTACCCTCACACAAAGTCTTAGTACATGAATAAAACATAGAGAAATCCTTTGCCAAAATGAAACAAGATGGACTCTAGTCCAGTTTCCAATACAGTTCTCATTCTCATCTGAAGTCTCAGGAGCGTGGCCTTTACTGTCTTTATTCCATTCAGTTCCCACCAGAATTTTGAGAATTACCATCAAGCTCTGCTCACAGTATCCTAAAGCTTTTTGAACTAGCATTTCTAACCTTTCCAAATCCCTCCCATAAAGCAGTTCTGTTGCAATTGAATGGGACAACAGCAGTCCAGGTTCTTGTGTATGATGAGAAAAGAATTGCCAAGTGTACATCCAGCAGTAAGTAGTAAATAGCTACATTTATCAAAGGTCACAGTAAAGGTAGCAGCAGCAGGCAAGGGGGAAAAGGGACGAAGAGGGCAGATAACTCAGGCTTTCAGAACTTAAAGACTAGACACCTCTGGTTTTAGGTGCCTCCCAGTGAGTCTCCCTTGGTGCTAGTGCTCTGCCACCTAGGGCATGGCAATCTCTTAGGCATTCATTGTTTCATTTTGTACCTCTCTTAGGATAATGGAAGCATGAATAAGCATAAGGTACTGTTAATAGTTAAACGGAAAAAAGGGAGTTACTCTCTTAGCTCCTTTGTTTCTAACTGTACTTTTCTCTCCTGAGAACTTTGGTCCCCAAAAATCTTTGAAGGGAGTTGAAGGAGGAAGTTCTGTCTTCTATAGCTACTTCCAGCTGAATAAGGCCATTGGCCCTACCTACTGGGAGACCAAGGAACTCTCACCCTGACTGATCTATGGGTTCAAGGGAGCTGCGTCCTTCCTCCAAATATTTCTTGATGAACTGTGGAAGTGGAAGCAGATCTGATCTTGAGTTACGGTCATTACCAATAGTTTGACAACTGTCAAACAAGAAGAAACAAATTTATCTAAGAGATGAAACATGTAAGATCTAAATAGTAAGGATATAAGAAACATTAATAAAGGCCATGTCCAGGGCAGTAACCAATACACCAAATTCCAGATGTTTGACCAGGATATCAATGACCAAAAGAGTTTTTCATGGACCTTGGAAGCACAGTCAGCCAGTTTTGTGCTGTGTCTCATTCTTTTAGAACTATTGACAAAGGAAGTACTTTTTTTAGGGACACATATATCTTCTTTGTTTCAGCTCTTAGGAGATCTAGTCCCCTCCAGTGTTGTACAGCCATTGCTTCTAGTTAGTCTATCTGGTCTTGCAGGAAGGCAACACTCTGGATAAGTTCACCTAGGGTGTCTGTCAAGTTCTTAGGTGACTGCTGATGATAGGAGAAAGATGTGATTAGCTTTAAGTTCTCATGTAGGTGGTCACTGTTTATTAGAGGCACTTTTTGAATAATCTAGGATGACCTCAACAGAAACAGAAAAGACACAAAGATCTTATGTTATGACTTGGAACAGGTACCTTAAGTGTAGTAAACAAGACTGTAGTGAGACTAATAACACAATTTACTTAGAGGGAACAAACTGTTTTACTTATCTGGTTCATCAGAATGGTTGGTGTCTTTTTCTGAAAAGAAACTTGAGGTCTTCTTTTGGATTACAGGTGTACAAAGTTCATAATCCCTCTTTTTTGTCTTCTGGTGTCTCAGTTGGCTTGGGCTTTGCCCTGGAGAGGTGGATTGAACTATTTCCTGAATTTAAAGGCAAAAGAAGTGGTTAATTGAGTTGTGAGATCTTGTATTAGGCAATATTTTCCTGATGGCTTGACTATTGCGCAGTGGCTGGTATGGCACCAGTAATCCTGTAGCCGAAACCTTATCAGTAATAGGCTTTAGAGCCGGTGAGATGGCTCAGCGGTGTAAGCGCCTGCCTGGCAAGCGCGAGGGCCCAAGTTTGACTCCCGGAACCCACATACGAAAAAAGGGCCGGTGATATTGCTCAGTGGCACGGGAGCCTGCTGGCGCACGAGATCCTGAGGTTGACCCCCGGTACCCACAAAAACAAACAAACAAAAAAATAGGCTTTAACCCCAGTCTAGCTTCTTTCTTAAGGAAGTACTATCTTCTGTGAGAATATAGATTAGGGTCCTTTAGCTGAATGACTACTGGAGGCATTGAGCTCTGTGGGGTCAGGCTGGCTGGGTCTCTAAAAAGTAGGACATGGGTTGCCAGAGGTTTGAGCATCAATGTGGTCCCAAGCAGGAAGAGTATATCTCTTCCAATTATTGGTATGGAGCACTCCAGCATCACCATAAAGGTAGCTTGGAAAAGGAAATCTTCCAAATAGCAATTTAGAGTAGGGGTAAAGGAAGCTGTCCAGTTAACTCCCTCAAGGCCCACAACATCTTTAGAATGGGATGAAAGCCCATCCTAATAAGAAACTAGAACTGAATAAGTCACAGCAGTAACACAGAGGAATATACTTTGCCTGCTATATCTAAAGTTACCCAAGGATCCTGTGAAGTAATTATGATACTCTTGTGAGGGAGCCTTGCAGGCTGCTTCACTCACCATCACTACTCACAGTCCAGGCCTTCTTTCCTGGCCACCATGGTAAGGGATTACCTCATCCCTCTCTTTTCCAATGCCAAGGGTCTTCTATGTTCTGACCAGCCCAACAAGGGCTAGGTGGTTTCTGTGGACATTTCTTTGCCCAGTGCCCTGTTCACTTCCACTTGAAGCATTCTGACTTGATTCCATCACTCTTTGGATTACCTCAGATTCCCTTAGTGTTCCGGGCTTTGTCATGAGCCTTATCAAATGGGGCTAGCATGGCTTTACCCTGCCTCCTTTCCTTATCCCATTCTTGCTTGTCCTCTGCTTCACCATGTTTATTGAACACCAGATAAGCTTCATTGACCAATTGGCTTATTTCAGTTTGTGGACCCAGCTGGAGTTTTTGGAGCTTTTTCCTAATATCTGGAGCTGACTGGCTGATAAAGTACTGACTTAGGATAATCTGACCTTCCCTAGATCAGTGTCTAGATTAGTGTTTCCATAGAGCACCTCTTCAAGCTGAAGCTGCAAAGCAGCTGGGTTCTCACTGAGGCCCTGACTAATAGACTTGTCAGAGTTCAGAGGTTTGGGAATCTCTTGTCACATACCAGCTAAAATTGCTTTGACAAATAACTTTTGTTTGGCTTCTCTGCCCTCTGTGTTATAATCCAACTCAGGCTCCTTTTGGGACCCAACTAATGCAGCAGTTGCCTGGTTATCAGAGGGTGAAGCTGCAAAGGTTTAATCATTGGCCTGCTTTGCAGCCTTTATAATCATTTTTCTTTCTACTGCTGTGCAACAAGAGATGAGGTTGAATTGTACATCAGTGAAGTAAGAGTAGTGGTGGGCTTAGATGTTGAGTTCCCTAAATCTGGGCCCTTATGGTAAATAGACTCAGACCTACTATGGGATGGACTCAGGAGATGGCCTTATCTCCTGAGGATGCTGACTGAGCAGGTTGCTAAGGAGGCAGCCTGCAAAGAGGAGAAGGTGACAGGAGAGAATCCTCTGCAGCATCATATCCTGAAGGATGATGGGTTCTTGGGTACAGATTAGGCCTCTGGCAGATGGCCCTGAAGGCCTGAATGCAAGGCTCCTCTGACCATTTTTCTTGTTCTTTACAGTAAAGATATAATTGAAAAATGGCATTATATGTCAGGCTGCCAAGGGGTGACTATGTCTCATTTTCCCCAAGTGGATACATAAGCCATTTTTTATTACATGGGAATATAAGATGTTTTCTTTGGAGGGTCTTAGTGTGGAATTCATTCCAATGGTTACAAAGACATCAGAGTGGGGAATCAGTAGGAATAGATGAGGTTGTTTTCATCTGCAGATACGAGGAGTAAAAATTAGGTTCTAGGATTTTAGCTGGCCTGTCCCTGGATCAATCTCCAATCACAGGGACCTGACAGGGCATTGCCTGCTAGCAGGCCTGTCCCTGGGTCAGTCCCCATTAGTGGGGACCTGACAGGATATCTTCTGGTAGTCTGTCCTGCTCTCATAATGGGAGTCCCCTAGCAGGTGTGAACCCTTCAAGGCTGGATGTCTCCAGCCTAAAGTGAGCACCAGTTTTACTTCCTTTGGACCCATTGGGTTTCCCCATATAAACATGACTCATCTTCCAGTTGAAGAGCTAAGAACTGGGATGCCTTACTGCCTGGATACCCCTTAGCCAGTTAATAAGACCCATCCCTAAAGAGAACTCGACTCACTACATCAAGCCACAAAGCATACACATCTGGTGACAAAAATCTCAAAAGTCAGGCACTATGTAAATTCAATCAGCAAATATAGGTTACACATCCTTTCAGACTGCAGCATCAAATTTAAGTCATAGTTATTGCAATGAAAGCAACACTGAGTAAAAAGGAGAGCAAACCAATATCAGAAAACTACTCCAGCACCCAGAGGAGATGAGTCAGCTAGTTTGCTCAGCTGCTGGCTGCCAGCATGCAGAAACAGTGGCAGGAGGAGGGAAGATACTGTACCTCTTATTCCTGTTTTTTTTGAGTTATCCTGAAAAAGAACTAAACAATTGGAACACTCTGATAGCTGAAAGCCTAAGGTAGGGAGAGGGGATCAGCAAAAGAGGAGCAAAATTACTAAAACCTATGGAAAGGAAGCACTCATGAGCCGATGACCCATAGGAAGGCATAAACATCCTTGGTGGTAAACAAAGAGATGCCCAAGTCCAGGGCAAGTTACCAAACACTCCATGGAGAAAAGCAACAGTTGAGGTAGGCCAGGCTCTTGTCTCCTGGTCAACTGTTGTGGGTGACTACAAAGCACTCACCTAGCCTACTGGTGGTGGCCTTCTCCCCCGCTGCACTTGGCTTACACCCATCCCTGCTGAGACCTGCATCACAGCTTCCAAGATAGACTTTCCACATTGTTTGGATCAACAGCAAAATATAAACCCAACTGATCAGCAGGAGTCCTCCTGCCTCCCATAGGGACAGAACACTTTTAACTCACAGTCTAGTCATTTCCACATGGTTAGTTTGCTGCTTATCTGGGAGACAAAACTTTTCATTTTTTCATTAATTTTTATAAGATAATATAACAGGAAGTTAGAAAATGACAATTTTATCTTAAGACCTTCAATACACAACACAATACAGATTACAGGTTACATATCACACATTACAGGAGTAGCTAGTCTCTTTCCAAATTCTTTTTTGCATTATTGTCTTTCTCTGAGTAACACACTCTACACTGTCATTTTGGCCTTTCCTTTTTTTCTCTGTGGGTGGCATAATTTCAATAAAATATCTATCCACTAAACATAATGGTGAAGATGTCAGTAACAGATATCTTGCTTGGCAATTCACTATCCTGTATGTTTCAATTATTTGGTTTATTAGACTTAAGCTAAATTTTAAATGACTTTTGTATCCCCTTGTTTTGAATAAATAACAAATAAGTTCCATATTGTTTGGTCCAGAAGGTGCATAAGCATTTTATAACAATATTTTCCCTCACTTTTTGATTACAGGATAACTTGTTAGATGTTGGCCACCTCTGTAATAATTCATAGAATTATTATAATCATTTGTCACCATTGGAATTTATTTAGTTTTGTTTCTTCTTTCAAGTTCTATCATTTCTGTATTTTGAACAGTTGACAATAAGGAGTCATCTTTCTTATCTTTCCATTTCATAACACACATTTTCTGATATGCTAACATTTCTCCCTTTTTCAGTTATTTCCTTTGCAGATATTTTGGTACTTCCTTCTTATTCATTCTCAGTGTCCCAAACATGTCTGTTTTGTATTATAAAAGAATATCACTGAGTTCTAGAGAAGTATAACAATTATATCTAATGTACTTATCATAAGTTTTTATACCTCATAGAACAAAATTATAAGTTGTATTTCACAAATAAACACAAATTAGTGAAAGATAATAACCAGAACTTATCCTTAGATTTCACTAGAAACAAACATCAAAGGTGAATATGAGTTTCTAAATAAAAAAGTATGCAAAAATAGTTGATATAAAACAAATAAGCATACACACAAGTGCATCTCCTGTAAACAAGAATCAACTGGATGAAATGACACCTACCCAAGTGTTGTGCAGGATAATCAGTACATTAACAAATGCACAGCCTGAGTGATGCTTGGGGTAAGCTGCTTTATTTTGGCTTATGATGCTAGTGGGCTCGGTCCATTATTGGCTGGCTGCAAGGCAGAAACAACATGGTAGAAGAATATGGTGAAGGAAAGCTGCTCAGCCTGTAGGAGTCAGAAATGAGAGAGAAGGGAGGAGCCAGGGACAGGAATACATCCTTCCAAGTCCCTGGTTGTCTCCCTCTTCTGACAAGATCCACTTCCTAATAGTACATTCAGCTATGAACTCATTGGTGGATTAATCTATGGATGGGTATAGCATCCCATAATCCAATCACATCACAAAAGCTTCACCTCTGAACACATGAGACTTTTGGGGGACATTTTAGATCTAAACCATGATATCCCTCAACCATATCTCCTGCTTAGCTTAGCCTCATGCCACTATTTTCTCTCACACTGTATCACAATCATGTTCTTTTTTTATTAAGATTTTTTCATTTTTAACTTTAATTTCTGATACCCAAATCCTCTCTCCATTCATGTGGCATCTCTAGTTAGGATTAAGGAAAGAGCCAGAAACCTGACTCACTTCACAAAAGTTTTTAAAAAGCTATCTTTTATTAAATACTTATTTCAACATTTGTAAAATAAAGTATTTTCTACCTCAAAGGGCTATACTAAGCATAAAGTAACCACAAGTTATGTTAGTTGTATACAAAGTAAAATAAAACATAAATGTAGATTATAACTGTCATGAAACAAATTCATTGTACTTTGAATGGATGTTTTTCATATTCCGCATTCATTGTACCAGGCAAATTATTTCTTCTTTCTTCAAAATATATCCAAACTTGCTACTTTTCACCCCCTCACCATTAGCAGGTAGATTGTGGCTGGTCCAATCCACAGTCATTTCTGGAGCATAGTAGTGGCCACCTTACTGGTCTCTCTGACCCTAAAAACTGATTCCATTAATATGCAAGTCAGATCATTTCAGTGTCCTGCTCAAAACATTCCAATGTATCCTCACATAATTCATAGTAAAATCCAAAGTCTTCATTGCTTACAAGTTCTGATATGATCTGTCTGCCACCCTCAACCCACTGTATGATTTCAGCATGGGCCACTGTCACACTCAGCCATGCCTCTAGTGCTCTATTACTGGTACAGCTCTTCCTCTAACGCTCCAGACTCCTCTCGCCTCAAGAACAAAAACGGATATTCCCTCTGACACAAATTAACATAGTTTACTCCTAAATGCAACATGTATTTATGTAAAAGTCATCCCTTCAGTGAGGCCCCCATCCCTGATACTTTTTCCCTTAGTACTTAACTATCAAACATGATTCACTATTTTTGTTTGTTTGTTGCTCTTCTCAGCTCTAAAGTACAAACTCTGTGGGAGTGAGTGTTTATCTACTTTGATCACTGCTGTATTCCTAGCAATTGGAAAAGAGGTCTTTTCCCCTCAGTCCAAATGTGGGTGACTCTCTCAGAGTCTAGAGAGCTGGAATCAGGAGCAAGACTACAAAATCCAAAACTAGGATGGCTGTCCCAGCTAACCGCTTTGGGTTTGCAGAAGTGCTATTATGTCAAACTGTGAGAACTGTGGGGAACATAATACGCAATAAAGATGTTTCACTCAATCTAACAGGCTGTGGGCCAGGAGTGCCACCTACTGGCAAGATTTTTTGAAGTGCATGAATAGATTTTAGGGAAATAAACTCTGAGTCTACAAAATGAAATAAATCATGAGATAATCTATAAGGAGTCATATTTAGATTTCCAGTTTAAAATTGTGACTTGGAGACAATCATGATACAGTTTTCCTAATCTTCATAAAATGGATTTATTAAGTCATAATAAAAGCACAAATTACAAGCTATTGAACATCAACCAGGAAACAAAAAAAATTAGAAATTCTATGGATTATGAGAACAATTTATTGATTTAAACATATAATTTATTGTACACTCGGATTTCAGCTCATTGAATAGAAACTATTGGAAAAGTGGTAGAGCAAGTAAACAATGATTTACTGTGCACATGTAGGGCTGGGAAGTGTGCTAGTTGCTAAAGGTTTCATGATGCACAGGTCAAATCAAGCCCTGATCTTATGGCGTTTCTCTTCTACTTGATGAGTACAAAAAGTAAACAACTAAAGAAACAAAAGTAAACTTTTAGATAATGATAATGTTCTTTAAGGTAAACAAAGCAGAATAACAGGATAGACTAACCCTGAGGGCCAGAGGACATTTTATTTAGGATGATCAGAAAAAGCCTCTTGAGATAATAGTAGTTACTGCCTGACAAATCATGTAACCAAATGACAAATAGGCACTACCTCTTGTAGTCAAATGGTTTAGCTGCGTGACTGTCTTCTAGGTCATATTTGCTGGGGTGAATGATCTTGGAGAGCCCAGTGATAGCTTTGAGGCCTGAGCCAGGGTTCCTGGGGTCTCTGGGCTTCCTTCCACATGTGATGGCTGATGAAGATGAGCTTATGTCAAAGGGAGATGAGTGGGAAGTCACAGGCAGTAACAATACATTGTACTCTCCATTTTAAGTGATTTAATAAAAGAATTAAGTAAATCACTGGTTATATCAAACACGAATTTACTTATTTGGTAGGTGTGTTAGTTTTCTGCTGTTAATGAAATAAATTACTACAAATTTATGTGTTCAATGTAACTAATTATTAATGTAATGCAGACTGGACTGGAACTTGGACCAGATTCTAAAAAAGTTATGGATAAAGGACAATTAATTAAATTTAATATAGATTAGATAACTAGGTGTTTTTCTATGTGTGTGTTACCATAACAGAATGTCTTCGTTCCCTTGTTCACGTGCATGTGTGTGTGAAATTGATGCACACAAATATAGTCAATGACCTTTGATAAAAGAGAAAAGTATAGCCCAATAGAAAAAAAAGTCTTCAAAAAACATGGTACAGGAAAAACTAGACATTTATTCACAAAAGAAGAAAAAAAGAAGGACTTAAACATACCCACAAAAATTAACTCAACATGAATCACAAAATGAATGTAAAATGAAAATCTATAAAACATGTAGAAGAAAGCATAAAAGAAAAACTACATGAGCTAGATTACTTTTATGTATTGTTATGGCTTGTGTCCAGATGTCCCCACAAAGCCACGTGTTGTCATAGGTGGGGCTTTTTAAGTGGCTGAATCTAGAGTGTGTGATGCTGAGATTAATGGGTGTGATTACAAATCAGCTCGCCGATTGGTTTGCCACCTCCCTAAACCTGGTACCCTAGATAGAGTATAAAAGGGACAGAAAGAAGCTGCTAAGGTCCCATGCTTGCTTTGCTACCTTCTACCTGCCTTGAACTGTTCCTACTCTGTGATGCTTGTCATGCCACCCTGCCTTGGAGCAAACTGGTTATGGACTGAAACCTGTATAAATTGTGAGCTAAATAAACCTTTCCTCCTTTAACTTTGGATGTCAAGTATTTTGTCCCAGCAATGAGATGAAAGTAACTAAGACAGAATTTGGTAGTGAGAGTGGGGTCATTGCTGTGACTATACCTGACCATGTGGTTCAAGAGCCTTTGGCAGTGGCTTGTGGGAAGAGATTGGAAAGGTTTGGAGATGTCACCTGAATGAGTAGAACTGGAACACCTTAGGCTGTTCTGTATGGGTGATTCTGGCCAGAGCTCAGAAGACCAGAAGGCTGACAGAAATACTGCTGGTAAAGACCAGGCTTGGGAGGTTTCTGCTGGGAAGAAGGACTGCACTGGTTGTTGGACTCCAGATGATGTGTGCTATGGCTTGGCAAAATCTTGTCGGCATTTCGCTCATGTCCAGAGACTTTGTCTGAGACTGAGATTAAGGGTGGTAAACTAATTTATCTGGCAGAAGAAATTTCAAGGCAGTCAAATGTTGAGGCTGTGGCATGGCTACTGTTGGGGGCTTTTAGCCAGATCTATGTTGAGAATTGAGAGCAAAGAGCCCAGCAGAATGATTTAAAATGTCACGAGTTTGGCCGGAAGGGAAGCTCCAGTAAAGCTGTGGACTGCAAACATAGAGCAGAGGAGATCTTGATTGCTGAGAAGGGATAGGAGAATAAAAAGATGGCCAGAGGGCATCACAAGAAGCAGCAAAACTGCAAAAGTGAAAGGTTTTGCTTTGATGAGAAAGCTGAAGAGCACTATGTTTCAGAATGGTGGCAGCTTAGAAAATTTGTTCCTCAGAATTGGAGTCAGAGTGCCCAGCAATCCAGGCACTTGACCACTACAGCCAAGAGAGATGAAATCCTGGCTACTGCACCATCTGGCGGCAGACCTTGGCATCATCCATGTGGCGCTGGTTTTAGGCACATGCAGAATGCAAGAGCTGTGGGGTTAAGATGGCTTCCACTGCAATTTCAGAAGGCTTCAGAAGCCAGGCAGTGTGCCCCTGAGAAGCAGTATGTGATGCTGTGAGGGTGAAGCCAAAGGTGCAGTGAAGACCCCAGAAGTTTGGAAAAGCCAGGAACATGGATCATCTAAGGAAAGATGCAAGGAGGGAGCAAAGCAGGCCCAGGAAAGAAGCCACGGGAGCTACAACCACTAGAAGTGCCATGGAGGGGGAGCCATCCAAGCCCTTTGGAGCTTACAACTTGCCACAGATTGCCTTGGATTCTACACATGGAACTATAGGACTTAATGTTTGTCCTGCTGGATTTTGGACTTGCTTTGGTCCAATTCCTTTGTATCCCCCATTTGTAACTTTTGAAATGAAAATGTTTATCTTGTGCCATTGAATGTTGGAAGTGTTTATCCTTCTTTTCACTTGTACAGTGGGTCACAGCTAAGAGTTTGTCTTAAATCTCAGAGGAAGCTTGGGACTTGGACTTTTCAGCAATGCTGAAACTCTTATGACTTTGGCAACCTTTAGAGATGGACTAAATGCCTTTTGCATAAGGGGATGTGCATGAGTCTTTGGGGGGCTAGGGGTAGAATGTTATGGTTTGTGTCTAGATGTCCTCCCCAAAGCCTCATGCAGTCTTGGGTAGGGTGGGATTTTCAGAGATGGCTGAATCTAGAATTTGTGATCCTGGGATTAAGAACATGTGATCAGTTCACTGATTGGTTTGGCATCACTCTAATCCCAGCAGCCTAGATAAAGGATAAAAGTACCAGAAAGACACTGTTATGGTCAATTGTTGATTTTACTGTCTTCTACCTGCCATGAACTGTTCTCCTCTGCAAAGCCACCCTGCCCTGGAGCCAGCCAATTATGGACTGAAACCTCTACAAACTGTGAGCTAAATATTCTTTTCTTCCTTACCTTTGGGCATTGGGTATTTTGTCTCAGCAATAAGAAAAGTAACTAAGTCACCAGGAATGCTGAATGTCTGCTGAGGAATGCTACAGACCCTAAGGGGCACCAGCCCAAGAGAGAGGTTTGGTGGGCTGCAACCAACAATGCTGTAGGGTTGAAGCTGCCCAAATCCTTTGGAGTTCACATGTTACCATAACCCGCCCTAGGTGCTGAACAAGTAGCAACAGGATTTAATGTTTATCCTGCTGGTTTTACTGTGGACTGATACCTTTTTAATTTACCTATTCTTCCTTTTTGGAATGGGAGTGTTTACTTTGTGCTTTTGTGTGCTGAAAGTATTTAACTTTCTTTTTGATTTTTACAAGGGCTCACAATTAAGATTTTGCCTTGAGTTTAAGATGACACTCTGGATTTGGACTTTCAGCAGTGCTGGAACTGTTAGGATTTTGGCAACTCATAGATAAGGACTAAATGCATTTTAAGTAATGAGATGGACATGTCTTTTGGGGTCCAGGAATGGAATACTATAGTTTAGCTCTAAAATGTCCCCCAAAGTCTCATGAGTTCAGAGGTGGGGCTTTTGTTATGTGATTGGATCATGGGGTGCTGTACTCAACAGTGGATGAATTCATAGCTGACGTGTTATTAGGTAATGGAACCTGGTCACAAAAGGTATGTCATTGGGGGTGTGACTTGGAAGGGTGTATTCTTGTCCCAAGTTCCTCCCTTCTCTCTGTCTCTCTGCATCCTTGCTTCCATAGGTTGAACTGATTTCTTCCACCATGCCTTTCCACCATGCTCTTTCTGCCTTGGAGCCAACCAACTGTAGACTGAATTGACTAAAACAATGAACCAAAAACAAACCTTTCCTCCTTTAAGTTGCATGTGTCAGGTATTTTGTCCCAGAGACAGGAAATTGACAAATCAGGGAGGTATTTTGATTTAGCTCTCTTCTGTGTACCAGATGGCAAGACTAATTTCTGTCTTGTGTACTATAAGGCAGGCAAGTCACCATGCCAGCACAGAGCTGCAGCATGTCTATGGTGGGACATCTGGGCCATATTAGTATGGGGCATGTGGGCCATAGTCCGTACTAAGAAGGAAGGTGTCAACCACCGATGATTGGCAGGCCTTGAGCTGTTCTACTTTCCTCTTCAAACCTCAGTATCTGGGGAGTTACAAGTGAGTAGAAAGATCCTTGGTGTATGACCATTCTCAATACTTGATCAAGTTCTTTATCTTTCACCATCCCTCAGGTGATGTCTGATCACTCTGGCCTGTCTTTAGCAAGAATCCTGTTTAGCTAGCATCCCCATTATTATGTTTCCTCTGTATTATTTTCTGTCCACTGATGTCCACGCTGTTCCTTGGCTATACATTCCCACTAGTCGTGCTGTATTTGGAGTTGAGCCAATCTTTCTCACTCACTGCAAGACCCTGTTGTAGTGATCACTGAACATCATAGTGGTTCTAAATGGAGTCATCCTTACCATGCTTTAACAATGATCATTGAATTTTTCTTTAAAAACGTATATGCAAGACTTGGTTTGGAAAATATGCTGAGCTCTCTGTAAGGACAGCATTATTTACTGATCAAATGTTCAATGATTAGAGTGATAGAGGATAAAATTATGAATACCAAATAACAGGCACATGTATTAACTATAATAAATTATTGGCAAATAATTAGATTCAAACTCAAGAGGGTCCTCTCTGGAGGAAGGCCAGAGGCAATGGAGAGTACTGTATCTTCATGATTGTGACATGGTGGAATTCACAGAAAGATTTTTCAGGGAATGGCTTGATTGAACTGGTAAACATAACTAAGCCAAGATCTAGATTTGTTTGATTGATTTTGTCTTCATCAGCTTGGCCATATCAGAACACTTTGGTTGCTATTAGATGTGCTTACAATGATTATCCACCCACATATAGTTGCTAGTAGTATTCTAATTAAAGTTCTTGAGATCTCCAAATTACTTTCAAAGATTCAAGTACTGTATCTAGTTTGCCTCATGTCTCAATATTTCTTATTTGATCACAGTATCACTTTTCTGCCATGCCATTTTCCTCTTGTTGGAGTGGGGGATTAATAGAGCTGTATTCATCTTCTTATTGGCCACTTGTTTCTCTATATATCCATCATTTCAATCAGATCAAATTATTTCTAGATCAACATTGATAGAAAACATAAAAGGTACTTTAATTGGAAGGCCAGTGTGAATGAAACTCAAATTTTTGTTGACAAGATTCTCATTAACCTGAATGTTTTTTCACTTTCTGTTTCTTGAATCTCATATTCCTTGTGAATTACATGGATGGCTGTAGCTCCAATCATCTGGCTCCATAGACCCTAAACAGAGGGCTATGTGAAAGCCATGAACACCATGATTGCTTTCTTTTTCTTCTAACTTAATTATTGGCAACTTCCCTATTGTCTTTATGCTATATTACATCAAGAAGAGAATAACAGTGTAAGGAGGCCACCTATCTCTCAGGCCACTCATTTGTACCTACTGTAAGGATGAGGTTAGGAAAGCCTTTTTTATGCTACTTTGAGAATTAAAAATGTTTGAAAATAGTAAAAAGAGGAAAACCATAAAGCCACAGACAGATGTAAAAATTTCCACATTATTTATTTGTTTTTACACTTTGAGCATCAATGGAGTTTCAAAAATTGTCACAACTGCATTTAAGATAGTCATAGGCATATTTTAATCTATGATCAACAAATAGAATTTGTTACTGTTGTTTTAAGATAACTTGCAACTGGATCATATTGGGTGCATTCTTGGGGCCATCTGGAAGTCTCGTACTGACCAACATAAGCATAAGGGATGGTAACTGGTGATTTATAATATTCCCTTTAAGTTTGAAGCTTACTTTCTGGCATTCTTTACGAAATCATATACACTGTCTAGGTAGGAGTGTAAAAGTTGATGGTTTCACCTAGGTTAATTTGTTAAACAGCTTGGCTTTAGCTATGTGATTGTGAAGTATAAAAGATCCTTCAATA
The DNA here is from genome assembly GCA_028451465.1 of Erethizon dorsatum. Classification (NCBI taxonomy): domain Eukaryota; kingdom Metazoa; phylum Chordata; class Mammalia; order Rodentia; family Erethizontidae; genus Erethizon; species Erethizon dorsatum. Next base: position 25,764,524 of record CM051831.1, read on the forward strand.
AACTTGCTCCTGGGTTTCCTGATACTAAACTACCTTGAAAATATTTCAGTGCTTCATGATTTGAAGATGAAGTGTGTTCTAGGGCCTGAGGATCCTGGTGGGCTGACTTGCAAATTTTTAGGTTCATCTATCATTGCTTATACTTTTTTTTTCCTATACTCTAATAACCTTTGCCTTTGTTAAAGCTTTTGGTGCATATAGTCTGTGGAGTGCTGTGAGTCTTTTTTTATTATATGACCCTGTTTCATCAGTTCATAATTGAGAAAAAAATGAATAAAAGATAAAAGATAACAAAAATGAGAAAAATAATCAACCATTTTGGTTGCTTTATTTTGAAAATTATATTGTTATATTCCCACCATAGTCATTGGAGAAGACTCTAAGAAGGATTTTAAAAGTCTACATCAAAACTGAATTGCAAGTCCTCTAGTTTTGAAACAGCAGATGATTGTGTCTGTTGTTCCCCACTTTCACATATACTACTGAAATGACCCAAGAAGTAATTGAGAAAAACTGATTATGCAAAAGAGTAGCCCAACAAACAGCCCCTGATAAAATACAGTGAGGGAAGGAAATAGGAAAGAGGAAACTCAGAATACTTGGTACCTTCAGGGGAATGTGTATGTTGCATTGAAAAGACAAGAAGAATTGTCAACTAAAATATACAACTTATAAAAATTTAAAAATATAACAATGGTTCAAAGGAATTTAGAGATTTAGATAATTCAAAGAAGATTCTCATAATGCAGTGAAAAATATACACAAATAAGTGAAAATCGTTATCAAAGAGAAATAAAGTGGAGAGAAAAGAGCTAGGTTATCTTATAATTGCAAGAAAGAAATTATAAATTAATCTTATGTAAATAGAGGACAGATAATCAAAGAAGTAGAAAAAATGTTCCTGAGTGGAAGAAAAAGGAAATTTCTACTCAAAATGACCATTGAGCGCTGGACAGGAATAGTGAAAACAGACATACGCCTCTATGTGCCTTAATAAATTTAGCATGTTGCAAAGAAAAAGAGAAAATCATAAACACTCCCAGAAAAAAAACATATGTTTCATGTATCCAGCTAGAAGACAATGAGGTACAATTTACAGATGTCTAAAGAGAAATGGATGTGGATCTTATATGGTCAGCCATTTTATCATCCAAGTGTGAGGTAAAGCTAAGTTCTATAGAAACATTCTAGGAATAAGAAACACCACTATATATGCATCTTTCTTGAAAATAAATAGTGCCAAGTCAAAAAAGAGAGACAGAGAAAGAACAAGAAAAGAGGCAACTTATTTAATAAACAGTAGTAGTGAACACTCAAGCCAGTGCAAATATTTGTTTAAATAATTATTTTTTACACTTTTTGAACTTTATTTAAACACACAAGCAAATAAATTAAATGATGAATAATATAAAGAACAATGAGCACTGGTCTAAAACTAAATTCCAGGTGTTTTCTCCAAAATCTGAGAGCTGGAAAGAGCTTTGAGAAAAAAAAATGTTAATGAAAGAGCTTATCTTGGGGCAGGAGCAAAATTTGTTTTAAATTTGAGCTAAATTTGTTATGCGCATAGAGAATTAAGAATTTAAGTATATTTACAAATATTTCATAGTAACTAGCAAATTTGAGATATAGATGTGAACTTTTTTGGGAGTAAAATGAAAAGACAGTATAAAGTACTGGTCAAACCAACAAAACTCAAGCAAGAAAATTAACAGTCAAATAAAAAAGAAGAGACACAAATAAGATCAGTCATAAGATCAAACATAGTAGTAACTGCTAGAAATTGTTTTAATGGCCTTAGATATTTGTTATAAATGGCTTATAGTTAGATTTGTATGACAAAGTCAAATTTGACTGTAACATTGATAAAAAGGTGATGTGAAAATATTAAAATATATGTAGAAATTCATATCAGATACATTGTGCACAAAACAACACAAGATTGGCATATTAATATAAAATCAACTGAAAAGCAGAGGGCTTTAATCATACAATTGACGATTATATAATTGTTTGTAAAATATGTCTACATATTGCCAGATCATAACAAATTTGCTCTCTCCATCTGATAAAAATCCATCTAGACTATTAATGTGGTAATAGAATCAGAAATGTGTACATGGTGTTTGCATCCATATGTGTAGTTCCTTTGGTTTATGTCATTGTTAGCTTCTGAAAATAAATGTATTAATTTAAATAGAAATGTATTTTCTAAGAAGATATAAAGAAAATAATAGAATATATAATTTAGTAGATGAAAAAGGAATATAGATCTTTTAGGCGATTTTACAGTAATGTACACAGCATATTAAATTATAGGAGGGTAGATATATAAGAATATAAAGATAAATCACCGACAGAGTCTAACTTCATTTCCAATGACAAAAATATACACTGGCTTCATTCTACATAATTAACTATTAAATTCTTGTCATGTTCAATCTCAGGTTTCTATGACTGAAAACATAGGAAGTTTCTCCATCTTTACCTGTCATTTTGATTAAAGTTACAATCAGCTTTTACCTGAATGCTCAGGTACTTGTACACAGTGAGTTTCCTCTTGGTAGAGTGATTTTATCCTGTGGGGAAGGGAATTTAAGAGGGTTAGGGGACAAAACAGAGCAATAACTGAAGAGAAATAGAGTGGAAGCAAGGCTGAGGGACAAAGGATGATGACCTAAACTTTGGGAAGCTGGAGAAGAGGACAGAAGAGAAAGAATAAAGGAGAAAACAAGAGAATATCAAGGTGAACCAGAAAGACTAGAGACAATTTTCATTCACATGTAAATATCAGAAAATCAAGAAAGATTGTTGAGGAATGAGATAGACAGGAAAGAGAAAACAAACCAAAGAATAAAAGTCAAAACCTAAACAACCACCCCTCCAAAACCAAAAATTCCTCTGGTACCCCCAGTTCTGTGTTAGTTTCCTAGTCAGAGCCAGAATCTGTACCGAGTAACCCTGCCAAGTCTGCAGTAGGATTACTGCTGGGTGCCGGGCTGATCTTGGCCGCATCACTGACTCCTCTCACTCATTGGTCATAGGGTGGGGGTAGTGCCACCAGCCACGGCCCCATGCCTTCTTGTGCCACTGGTCACAGGGCAGGTGGGGGTGCCCTTGTCCCACTGCCAGCCAAGTCCACTTTCCTGCTTGTGCCACTTGCAGAGTGGGGGGCTGCTTCCAGCCTGTTGTAGCTAGGGCTAAGACTGGCTTTTGGCCTTTGGTGGAATGGAGTCTGGGTGGTCCCAGCTCCTACTTCTTGACAGATCTTCCCCCAGTTTGCTGTCAACTGCCGGCTGTCTACTGTCACTGGACAACCCTCTCTCTTTCCACGCAGAGACACTGGCAGTGGAGCAACCCTGGAGCTGGTCTGCTGCTAGAGTTTAAGCCCCGAGCCCTTTAAAATAGAATGGAATGGCGGCCCCACTTGACCACTGCTGTTCCTCCAAGGGACTGTGTGCTGAGCACCTTTTTAGTTCACTCACCAACAGCTGATTCTGGTGAGGGGTGGTGCTCAGGAAACAGTGTCTTTGTTCTCACTGCTACCTCCAAGTGTACAAGACTCTTCCAGTCCAGGTCAGATCTCAGTATCCCAGTGAAGAGCAAAGTTGCTTTTGCCACCCACCAGGGCATCTACACAGCTGCTCTAGTTCCACCGTGTGGTCTCAGATCTGTAGTGGTGAGCTCTTTCTTCTGTAGCAATGAATCCTATTTTCTTCTTCTCCACTGTCAGTTTCCTCATGGTTCCTGTGTGCTGTGGACTCCCTTTGGATTCTCTGTGGGCCATCGTTTTCCAGAGTCTCGGGACTTTGTTCTGGAGAAGCTGAGTAGCTGATACTCAGCACTCTGCTATTTTGATGTCGCTCAAATTTTCAAATTTATTGTCTGTATATTTTTGCCTTAGGTCATCCACAGCTAGAGACAGAGATGCAAATTTGTTCAGCAAAAAAATGCAAAAAGGATAATGGAATAAAAGTCTGCATTTGTATATTAGAGATACCTTGTCACTTATCTTGTCACACTGAAAACTGTAGCTTTTAGTTATGGTAGAAAGCAAAAATATAAAGTGACTGGACTAGGTTTATTTGTACCAGAAGCTTTGCCAACTGATTATATTATAATAATATATTGATGAATACTTCTGAGTTTTCTAAGTAATCTCAGCCATAATCCGTGAATAATACTTTGTATTTTATTACTTTTTGTCTTTCTGTGATTGATGAAAGCCTGTAATAAAATAGACATGGAAAAATGATTATTACTGACTTGCACCCAAACTCAAGGGGAATGATTTCAGAGTACCATGGGTAGGTATAATATTAGCTCTAGGGTTTTGTAGACAACTTTTTTAAACAGGAAAAGAATATTTCATTCTATTCCTTTATTTCATTCTATTTTTATATGCTAAAAATGTTCATTATGAATAGATGTAGACTTTTTTATTTTATGGAAAAAGGGAAAACAAAATTTCATGACAAAATAATAGGGGAATAACAATAGTTAATACATTGCATATTGTTATCTTTAAAGTAGTTATTCAGAGTACAAGATATGGGCATAAAAATTTCTCCAATTGACATTAGCACAAACCTGCCTTTTCAATGAACTAAGAAACAGTAATAGTAAAACTGACTCACATTTTTTCCCTTTTCCCTTCCATCCTTTCCCCCTTCCCCCATCCTAGTTCTTTTTTCCTTTTGAACAATTTCTTCCCATTTCACAATATCTATTGTACAGTTTAGATCTTCTTTATTCATTCGGTTTCTCACACCAGGGAGGCCATATGATGTTTACACATGTGAGTCTGATTTATTTCACTTATGAATATGGTCTCAAACTGCATCCATTTACCTATAAAAGTTTCAAGTTTATATCTCTTTATGGCTGAGTAGTACTCCATTGTATAAAAATACCCCATCTTTTATATCCATTTCTCAGTTTTAGGTTGTTTCCAAGATTTAGCCATTAGAAGTTGTGCTGCTATGAACATAGCTGCACATATATCGCTGTGGTATGATGTTTTTAATCCTTCTGGGAAGATACCCAGAAGGGGAATAGCTGGGTCAAATGGGACCCCTAATTCTAGTTTTTTGAGGACACTCCACACTGATTTCCACAGTGGTTGTACCAGTCTACACTCTCACAAATAGTGGAGAAGAGTTCCTTTTCTCCCACAGCCCCGCCAGCATTTGTTATTGGTTGATTTCTTGATGATAGCCATTCTTTCTGGGGTGAGATTGAATGTCAGTGTTGTTTTAATTTGCATCGCTCGAATGACCAGTGATGCTGAACCTTTTTTCATGAATTTATTTGCCATTCGTGTTTCTTCATCTGAGAAGTGTGCATTCATCTCAGATGCCCATTTTTCAATTTGTTCTTTGAATTTGGGGGTGGTCTGATATTTTTCAATTCTTTATATGTTCTAGGTAGAAGTCTTTTTTTTTTTATGCGGGTACCAGGAGTTGAACTCAGGACCTTGCGCTTGCCAGGCAAGCACTTACGCCGCTGAGCTATATCACCAGCCCTAGATAGAAGTCTTTTGCCTGACGGAATATTGGCTAAAATTTTTCCTACTCTGTGGGTTGTCTCTTCACTTTGTTGGTGATTGCTTTTGATGTGCAAAAGTTTTTAATAAGATGAGATCCCAGTTATTGATTCTTTGAAGTATTTCCCATACTGTCTGGGTTTTGTTTATGGACTCTCTGCCTACACCTATGTCTTCAAGATTTCTACCTACTTTCTCTTCCAGTAGATTTAGTGCTTCTTTTTTAATATTTAGATCTTTGATACATTTTGATTTTAGTTTAGTTTACGGTGATAGACATGGGTCTAGTTTTAGTCTTACATGCAGAGAGCCAGTTTTTCTAGTACCATTTATTAAAGATGCTATCTTTCTTCCAGTGAACATGTTGGCCACTTTGTCAAAGATATAGGGCTGAGTGTGTTTGTAGTTGTTTGTCTGCATCTTGTGATCTGTTCTCAGATCTATTTTTTTTGCCAGTACCATGCTGATTTTATCACAGTGGCTTTGTAGTATAATTTCAAGTCAAGGATTGTGATGATCCCTGCCTTGCCTTTGTTGCCCAAGATTGCCTTTGCTATTCTAGGTCTCTTCTGGTTCCAAATGAATTTTAGGAATGTGTTCTCTAGTTCTGTGAGGTACTGCATTAAATCTGTACAACAGTTTTGGGGTATGGCCATTTTCACTATGGTGGTTTTTTGTATCCATGAGCAAGGGATATCTTTCCATTTTCTGATATCCTCTTCTATCTCCATTTTCAGAATGCTATAATTTTCAATATATAGATTTTTTTTCCTTTGTTAGGTTGATTCCTAAGTATTTCATTTTTTGGATGCTATTGTGAAGGGTGTTGTTTCCCTAATTTCTTTCTCAGTGAGTTTGTTGTTTGTGTACAACACAATTGATTTCTGAGTGTTGACTTCTGAGTGTTGACTTTGTATCCAGCTGCACAATGAAATTTTGTTATTAAATCTAGAAGTCTTTTGATGGAGTTTTTAGGGTCTTCTATGTAGAGTATCATGTCATCTGTGCATAATGATAATTTAACTTCTTCATTTCCTGTCCTTATTCCTTTTCTCTCGTGTCTAATTGCCTGTCTAATGTTTCCAGAATTATATCAAATAGCAGTGGTGATAGTGGATATCTTTCTCTTGTTCCTGATTTTAGAGTGAAAGCTTTCAGTTTTTGTCCACTTAGTATGATGTTGGTTGTTGGTTTGTCATCAATGGCTTTTATCAGATTGAGATAAAGACCATCAAATAGATGTAGACTTGACCAAACTTTTTTCTTGCTTCACCTTTGATCTGTTAATATATGAATTAATTTAACTTGTTTTCTAACACTTTATTGTGAGGATATCATTGATTCTGTAATCAGTTGTAGTTAGTCTTCTATTCAGTTAAACTGCTATTCCTAAAATAATTAAAGAGTTCTTGCTACCCAATCTGATTGGTAAGTAACCTTTCCTTGATATCACAAAGTATTGTTTACTTTCCTGGTATTATTCCTTGCTCTTGGCTGCTTTGAAACCCTGGTGTTTTGGTTGCTGTCTTTCATCCACTTCACTCTCTTCATCCTCTGGCATATCTCAGGGTTCTTGGAGATTATCATCTCTAATGGAATCAAATCTATGCTAATGATTCCCACATTCTGCTTGTTGTTCCAGTTCCTTTTCTGAGGGGCAGTCACAAACATCCAAGTGCCTACTTTAACTTTCCCTTTGCAAACAAGAACTCATCATCTTCTAAATGTTTTTCCCCTTCCTTCCTCTTCCCAAACACATTATAAAACCTTAATGATCATTCCACTCAAATGCTTTTCATAGCTATGGACTTCTTTCCATCTAACATGAATCTGGCCAAAACTATTATCTCCTTTCCAAAGAACTACCGAATTGCTTTATTTTCATTTAGCCTTGCTTCAGTAAATTCATTTTCTGTTTCTTGCTCTCTGTCTGTCTTTCTTTTTAAAACTATTTTATTTTACCTGAAACAATTTTATGCCCATCTATTAAGGCTAAATTAATAGCATCATGTCTCTGGTCAAAACAAATTCAACCTGGAGCAAAACTGGGGAATATGTTTAATTGTGTACATGTTATTCTGAGATACCTGAGGAAGACTTGGAATGAGATTATGGTAAATTATTAGTTACAAGGCTTTAATTTCAGAAATGTACTTTGAGTTTTGGTTTCTTTTGTATTCTATTTGTTCAGTCTAAATTATGACTTGTCAGTTTCTTCATAAATTCTAAGTATGTCCAAGATCCTAGGGAAATGTCATTTCCCCAATTCTCCCCAAGAATAATGTTTGTGGATAATTTTTCTGTCCTTACATTTCACTTTATTTCTAGTTCTGTCTTATTTTTCTTTCTGTTTTCACTCTTTGTAGATTTCTTAATGCTGTCTTCTTTTTGGGGTAACATATATTACATTTGCAAAAGGTCAAACACATAGTAGACACAAAATATGTTCACTGTACCTTAACTGAATTATTGGATTGTTTCTAGAGCTTTCTATGAAGAACAATGAAGATATCTGGATACAAATAATTTAGGATTTGAGGGGAGGAGGAAGGTAAAAATCAGTGAAAAAGCATCTGACCTGAATTTACATGCAACATTTTAAAACATTACTATGAAGGAAAACTTTAGCCAGTGTCACAGAGAATAATTGGTTTGAAATTTAATAGTTCTTTCAATGAAATAGAAATGTTTGCATGAAGGTACGTGAGTCTATATTCTTTGGGAGATCTTTCTGGATTAAGATAAGTATTATAATAAAAGCACAGAAAAAGATTTCCTTAAGCATATGTGAGATTGTATCCAACAGTAGGAGGTTGTAATCGAGACTGAAATTGCAATAAAAGCAATGAAGATAATAATCAAGAACAAACCAGGCATGGTGGCACATGGATGTAATCCCAACACTTGGGATGCTGAGGCAGGAGGATCATTGTGACTTCAAGGCCAGCCTGGGCTACATAAGCATGTTGAAGGCCAGACTGAACTGCATAGGGAGACCCTGTCTCGAAAAAACAAACAAACAAACATAAACAAAACAAAACAAAAAAACGAACCCACAGATGCTGTTCTTCAAAAGTTTGATGGCAAATTCATAAATGAGACAAAGTATTAAAAGTTTGGATTTTTTTGTCGGTGAATATTCACTGTATTGGATAAAATATATCTGAAACTGACAGTAGCAGAATTCATCTTCAGAATGCTTGGGAATGTGTTCATTGCACTGCTAAACTGCTCTGAGTGGATAAAGATCCAAAAGTTCCCCTTAGCTGACTTCATCCTCACCTGCTTGGCTGTGTCCAGAATTATTTACCTGTTGGTGGAATTGTTTGATGCATGTATGATAGAAGTATCTCCTTATGCATATAGGTTTTGTAAACTAACAAAATCCATTATTGCTCTTTGTGGAGTGTCTGATCACTTCACCTACTGGCTTTGGACCTGCCTAAGTATTTTCTCCTTTTCCAAATAGCCCACTTCTCCCACCCTCTTTTCCTCTGGCTAAAGTTGAGGATGAACAGAGCGATTCTTGTGCTTCTTATATTTTCTTTGTTCTTACTGATTTTTGATTTTCTATCGCTAGCATCATTTACTGCTATCACATATAATATCTTTTGATAGATAAAAGTAATTTTATTTTATATTCAAGTGATGTTAAAAACCTGTCTCTTATTAACTTGACCCAGGTGATCCCTTCTGTTCTGTCCCTGTTCTCATTGCTCCTTTTATATCTTTCTTGATGAGACACACCAGAAACCTGGAACTCAGCTCCACGGACTCTGGAGATTTCAGCACTGCAGCCATGAAAAGGGCCATGAAAAGTTTTGTCTTTCCTCTTCCTCTCCATAATTCAATTTTTTTTTCTGTACAGGTAACATATTGGATATTTCTTATGTTTCAGAAGAAGGAGTTAATCTAAGTTTGCTATGTTAGCGTTAAATATCATTCCTTTAGGCCACTCATTTTTTCTGTCTATGGGAAATAGCAGGCTGCAATAGACAGCCTTACGGGTGCTGTGGCATCTTAAAAACCACCTGAAAAGATCAATTCCTTTTGCTTTACAGATAGACTTTCCAGTCTTTTGTAAGAGAGAATCTTAATGAGGAGCCTGTGAGGACAATTTCTTTCTTTCTTTTTTATTTTTTTGGTTCTACTGAATTTGTTTAAGTATTGTGGAACATACCTGAAATTTTCCCTGGCCAGGTTACTTGTGATGATAATTAACATATTGTCAGGCAATATAATTGTAAAAGTATCATTTTTGTTTAGAGAATTGGAAATTAATATCTTAAAGCCTCAAATATTATTTCAATGATGTCTAAGTTATTTAATTTTATAAGCAAAATTACATAATTATATAAATATTCATGGGGAAAGGGACATAATTTTCTAGGTATCGAGATAAATTATAAACTTCAGTAAGTAAAATATGAATAAAATGCTGATAGAAAAATTAATTAGAAACTAAAGCCATAATGGGAAAAACAACCTCAAAACTTAAATTGTAATTTTTTTTATGTGGGTAGTGGGAGTCGAACTCAGGACTTTGCGCTTGCCGAGCAGGTGCTTGTGCCACTAAGCTATCTCACCGGCCCTAAATTCTAATTTTTTAAAATGAAAAAGCCGTATACCTTTGTTGTTAGAGGTCTTGTTGGTAGTAAAGGAATAAGATGTTTATGTGAGAATAGGAACAATATCTGTAGCACAAAATAAAATAATCCTTGTGAAACTGGAAACATGCATATAAGGCTAGTCTTAGTTTGAGTCCTCAAATCATAAATATTTTTATGTTTCTAGGTACATACTGATTTTACTAAATTCTCCAACATGTACTATGCCTTTTCACAGGAATAGAAATTAATGCTTGTACTAATAGAGCTAAAAATAAAACTTTTAATTCAGAATCATATTGCTACTACAAAAAGATTGTACTTACATTTTTGAGAATGACTATGCTTACATTTGTGCATGCATTTTGCTGTGATCTGATCCCTAGGATTCTTAGAGAAACACACAGTTAAGAAGGGTGTCACAAACCAGGCATGGTGGTGCACACCTGTAATCTCAGCACTCAGGAGGTTGATGCAGGGGGATTGCTATGAGTTCAAGGCCAGCCTGAGCTACATAGAAAGACCCTGTCTCAAAACAAAACAAAACAAAACAAAACAAAACAAAACAAAACAAAACAAAAACAAGAAGGATGTCACAGGAGGCAAAGTTGGTAAAAGAATATCAAGTTTATTATAAAGTTTGGATTTCCATATATAGTCCTGGCTATATTAATCTAAGTTTAGATACAGTAACTATACATTGTAAATAAGATTTGATGGGGAAATTTACTATAAAAATTTCAATATAATATAGGGATTATAACATTATACAGACACTATAATTTATTAAATAAATAGCTATTATTAAATATTAAACAAATTGATATTTATTAAATGAAATTCTTTAACCATAGGGTTTACCTTTGATATAATCTTTATGTTATGTTAGAATAAAGAAACAAAAATGTACAATTAAATGATAATATGTGCTCATAGGTTAAATTTGATAGAGTGACAGGTAAAAGCAGCACTGTATAGCTATGTCCTGGAGGTGGGAATGATATTAGGTATTCAACTTTCCTATATAATTAACTAACCAACCGTGTATATATACATATGTCTGTGTGTGTGCATGCGTGTTTAACCTTTCCCATATATATATAACTGAAAGTGTACCTGAACTATGTTGTTGTTTTATGTATTAATAATAAGAATGGTATTGATGGTTTTAGTGATAATGCCACTTCTATTTTTACTAATTTGTGTTTTACAAAATAAAATGTATATATTAAGTATTTTATCAAATATTACAATTATAATTTTCTTTCTTTTTTTCTTTGTGGGTACTGGGGGTCGACCTCAGGACCTCACGCGCCAGCAGGCGCCTGTGCCGCTGAGCGACATCATTGGCCCTTTTTTCGTATGTGGGTTCCGGGAGTCGAACTCGGGCCCTCGCGCTTGCCAGGCAGGTGCTTACGCTGCTGAGCCGTCTCACCAGCCCAGTTATAATTTTCTTGCCTTGTAAATCTAGCTGAATATATTTTGGTTTACATATTTATTTTGTTTTCAGAATACTTTTCTTTTTTTTTTTTTTTTGTAGGTACTGGGAGTCGACCTCAGGACCTCATGCTTGCCAGCAAGCGCTTGTGCCGCTGAGCGATATCACCAGCCCCATTTTTCCTTTATGTGGGTTCTGGGAGTCAAACTCAGGACCTCGCACTTGCCAGGCAGGTGCTTATGCCACTGAGCTATGTCACTGGCCTGAGAATATTTTTCATATAAATGATTTAAATATATCCTTGTACTCCTTACAAGATGATGACTAAAAACATTACTTGGTTTTAGTGTTACTGAACTTGTGGTAGGCAAGATAAACTAATTGAGACAATTTGTGAACAATCTTTGATTCTAAAAGTGAGCCTTAGGAGTAAATGAGTAACTATCTAATTATAATAAGCCCACCCTTACGCACTAAACTTATGGAGATGGAACTATAAGGAACAGGGCCCTATTCTTTTTTTTTTTTTTTTTTGTGGGTACCGGGGGGTCGACCTCAGGACCTCGCGCGCCAGCAGGCACCCGTGCCGCTGAGCGATATCACCGGCCCCTTTTTCGTATGTGGGATCCGGGAGTCAAACTCGGGCCCTTGTGCTTGCCGGGCAGGCGCTTAAGCCGCTGAGCCATCTCACCGGCCCAGGGCCCTATTCTTGACATGAGGTATTCAGCAAAGGAACATGAAACTCTAATGCCTGACAATGTGAGGATTGGTGTTAATAAATCAGAGTAGTCCTGTTTTAGGTTTATCATGAGGATGATAAACTTAATGTGGGGATGTTTCCCTCTAAGGATTTTAAGGATAAACTACAGCCCTCATATTGAAAATGGAAAGGGCGTTCTAAGTGAAACAAAAATTTATAATGAGACATGAAAAGAATATTCATGGATGGCACAGTGCTTATGCTGAGCAAATGTCCTCCATTTGTGAAAGATGACATCTCTGTATCTTCATGCTGTGGCTCTGGCCCCAGCTGATTGCTTCTTGGGTTGAGGCTCAACCAGAGAATCACTGAAGGAGTCTTTCCACTAAAAAATTAAAAAATACCATGATTTCAAGTTAGTGACTATTAAAGATTTTGCAACATGCAATGTATGAAAGTTATGGATTCAATAAGACCCACAAGCTTTTTTTGTTTTACAAGTAAATGACAAATCTTGCTACTGATTGGACATAGAGCAGCATAGGTGTGGAAACAATTGCTGTTGGCTACTCTGTGATTATTGGGAGTCCTAAAAAATGTGGGATGGGAGAGTTGGAGAGACAGCAGAAACAGGCAAAAATAAAGTTCAGGTGAGCTATTTTACTGGGAATGTCACAGACACAGGGAGAAAGTAGGAGAAACTTAAGGAGATTGTATAATTCAACTCAAAAAAGAGGTGATATTAATGCCAAAACCATGTAAAATCTTTGCGAGTCACTTTTATTTACCTTCACAGCCAGCGAGCTGAAAGTAGTTACATGGATTTAAAAATGTGATTATTAACTTGGACTTTGAGTTCCACTCAGAGTATTTGGCAGATGTGGTCTTTATACTTGTTATTTCAGCCTCCACTATTCAGTGTCTTCCTCATGACCTCAAAAATTTCTTTGATGACTAAGTACCTCCTGACTGACTCGTTTTCTATTTTCTTCTTTCTTTTTTGTTTACTGCTAAACTGTATCTACTAAAGGAGTCCTTCTCAAGCCTTTATACTACTTTGAGTACATTCTGAAACATGAATGATTTCTAGGGTGTCTTCTTTCCTATGCCATGAAATGTAGAGCTTTCTAGCCCTCTACGAATTTCTCCACTAGAAGTAGTTCCTTTTCCTGTAAAAAAGTTCAAGGGTTCCCACATTTTGGGCGCTAGACATGCATTTAAAAAAAAAAAAATTCCGTCTGGCTTTTGAGTTGAACCAGAAAGATCCTAGAACAGTGTAGATTTTTTTCACCATCGCTACAGAAATCTTTTATGATTTTATACATAGTTTTAAGGAATTACTTTTTTTTTCTTTAATAATTGTTTCATAGTCAAGTCTTATTCATTTTGTTTCTTTGCCTCAGTGGTATAACCAACAAAGTTAGCACCAATTTCACCTCACAAACAGTCATTAATAATCTACTATTTGCCAGGCTCCTCTTATTTAATGAATTTGAAATAGATCAATGAACAACAAAGTCCCTTCACTCATGGAAGTGGCTGCCAAGATTACTGGCGACTATAGTTATTTGTCAGTCAGAGTTAAAATTGGCTGAAAGGAGAATACATTGTCTAAGAACAAATGGGAAAAATCTTACGATGTTTCTGGAATTTTGCTGCTGGTTTTGATTAAATCATGTTTTTTGAGCCAGGGATTCCCTTAAAGTAGGGAACCAAGATGCCATCTGCAGAACCTACATTTCCACAGTTTACTTATCCATTACATTGGTCAGTGCTTTTTTTTTTCTTTCAATGTCTTTATTCATACATGTTTGCAGTACATGCATTTTACGATCATCTTGGATAGCGGGAATATGTACATAACACCACCACTTGTTTCTTTTTTAATCCTCATGCCCTTCTCCTCCTCCTCCTCTAATTGCCCCTTTCCCTGTTTATTTTTGTTGATATTGTTAAATTTTGCTCATGCTTATGACATATAATGTTTACATTCATTGAGGTTATTAAGATCCAGTACATGGCTTATCTTTATTCTACTGATTTCCCCTTTCTATAATGAGCTACATCCTGAGAATAACTACCAAGAATAAATCTCAACTGAAAAATTTAGCCAAGTCACTCATTTGATCAACTCAGAAAAAAGTTAAATGGTTTTTTGGGGGAGGTGAGATGACTTGTAAAGGATATCGTAGGAGTCAACTATGTTTAATTTTAGCCATTTTGGGAGACATTTATGTAGAAGCAGCTTCAGAAGACAAAGGCTCTATCTGAACTTGCCTATTAGTACCTCTATTCCTTATGTATAAATGAATTGGCTTTGGAAATAATTTATTTCCATATTGTATAATATAACTTGGCCTCTGAGTTTTAAAATTTCTGTTATTTTTCATTTTGACAACATCGAAGATAATTTTAACATCTTTATCAGTTTAAAAAGCTAGCATGGTCTTTTGAAAAAATTCTTATGTTTTTCACTAATATATATATATATATATATATTTGCTTCTTTAGCTGCTGGACACAATTTCTATTGTCATGCCAATGATTTCAGAGTTAAGATAGTTTACAGTAGTTCATTATTGGTGATGGGATTATTTATTTTTTAAATTTTGGTTCATGAAAAGCCATAGTCAACTTCCCTCAGTACTATAGGAAAGACCTCCATTCCTCTTTATTATTCAGTGATACACTCTATTACTTTCTTGTTGACTAAATCCACATATTTAGGGTCGAAAGCCACAAAGATGGTCAAAATTTTCTAATGTTCACTGCAGCTACCTAGTCTTGATAGAAACTGGCAGAGGTGATTTTAGATAGATTGCAATTAAACTATTAACAATTCTATTGTTTCTTTTCATTTATAGCAGGCAATTGGAGATGTCCTTTGCTTATCCTGTCCCCAAAAGCATTACTGAGATTTGTATTTGTGGATAATAGAGATGGGGAAGTTTACTTCAGCTTTGAAAAGATCCATGTTCTGGCTTGGCGACAACCCTATTGAGCAATAATCTATCAATTTTCTTAGTCCATTCAGGCTGCTATAACAAAATATCATAAACTGGGCAGCTTATAAACAACAGAAATTTATTTCTCATAGATCTGGTAGCTAGGAAGTCTCCAATCCAGACTTGAAAGTTAATTTTAATGGAGGGCTTTTAAAGGTGCCAGAAAATTTAGTGACTATTGAGGATCCATTTTCTTGTTCACAGATGGCTGTCTTTTCATTACATTGTCACATGACAAAAGGTGCAAGGGAATATTCTCTGGGTCTTCTATATAAGAGCACTAATCCCATTCATGATATTACATCCTCATGATGTTATTACCTCTCAAAGACTGTGTCTCTTAACACTATCATCTTGAGGGTTAAGATTTCAGTGTATCAATTTTGGGGGTAGGGAGACATAAATATTTAGATCATAGCACAAGTGTTGTTAAAATTGCAAAAAAATTCTCCACACTCAAGGTAATCCAAATAATTGAGAGGTTTGATTTAATCCAACCCTACTGCTGGGACTTCTAATAGTTTTTGCAGAAGAACTTTTCTGGGTCAATTTGCTTGGAACTTCCCAAATCTAGTCTTTTGACTATTTTCCATGGTTTCCATGCCTCCATGTGTTCACCTTATTTTCTTCTTGATTCTGACAAATACTATTGATGCTCCACCTGAAAAGTCCTCCATTAAAATTAACTTGTAAGATTTTGTAACAGCAAGTTTAGTTAAGAGTTCTTTGGGGGCCGGTGATATAGCTCAGCGGCATAAGCGACTGCCTGGCAAGCGCAATGTCCTGAGTTCGACTCCCAGTACCCAAATAAAGTTAAAAAAGGGCCGCTGATATCACTCCGCAGCACAAGCGCCTGCTGGCAAGCACGAGGTCCTGAGTTTGACTCCCAGTACCCACCTATAAAAAAAAAAAAAAAAAAGAGTTCCATGGGGCAGCAATAGACATGGATTAAAACTCAGGATGCCTCATTTCTCCTCCATGGAAGGAAAATGATTTCCTTTCTTCCATTCTAGGGAAAATGTACTTTTCTCTCTCTCCTTTTGCTACCTGTCCCCCAACCTCTACTAGCATATATTCATGTTGCCACCAAAACGAAGTAACCCACTTTGTGTCACCATTTCAGTGCTAATGCCAGACACATTTTTTTTGATGTAACAAATTGTGACATTAGTGTCTCCAGGAAATAATAATGCCCACCATTCTAAGTTCCTTGAGATTTCCATTTTATTGAGTGAACTATATTTTTGATATTTTAGAGTAAAATGTGTTGGTTTCTGCTCTGTAACTGTCCAGAAAACCTGTCTCCTTGGATATATAAAACGAAAGTAGAAAATTAGTGCACAATTTGGGAAAAATAAGGCAGCCTATGAAAATGGCACTGGTTGTTATTAACAGAGCTTTTATCTGGTCAGGGGAATTTGGGAAAAATTAATGTAAAAACATGCCATCTAAGCTTAGCCTTAAAACACAGGAAGAATATAGGCAGAAAAATGGTAGAGAAAGCAGAAGGAAGAGAAAGGTGATCTAGATAAAGTTTGGCTAGAGACAAGGAATAAACAGTGGGAAGAACAATTACCCAAAGCCAAACATAATGCTGAACAGGTGAGGACTTTTCTTATTTTAAAACCATAATGTATTGTTTGTTAGACACAATGAGTAAAATGAACACCACAACCAGTTTAAACCTCTATGTCAGGAAATAATGGTTCCTTTCTGCTCAGACGTCTCACCTAGAATCATGCTACAGGCTCATTCCTACCCTTTAGGGTCAGTATCCTGTCACCTTTAGGACTGAAAACCACCTCTGGAAAAGCAGGGTTTCTGTATTTCACTTTATACTTTGTTCACATTTTAATGTGACATTCTGTCATAGCATTAAAAAAATATTTATATATATCAAGAGCTCAAGCAGGCTTATTTCTAGTTCTTAGACTGACCATTAAAAGTGGATATTCTTATCTTCATTTAATGGTTGAAGAAACAGGTTTAGAAAGAGTAGTGGACTTACCTAAGGCCACAAAACTAGAGTTATATTCCAACCAGGTCTGTGTGATTTAAAAACTCAGTTTCATTCTAGTCTAGTGGCTTTTAAACAGTGGCATATACGTCAATTACCTGAAGAACTTTTAAAAATGAAATTTATTTAAATTGGTTTTTAATCAAATAAAAGCACATAGTTAAAAATAAATAATACTGTTAGGCTGGCAGCAAAAAAACAGCAAATCTTTGCCTTTTCTTTTCTATTCAATTCTCTTTCTCCAGAGACAACCACATCTAACTCCTAGCTATTATTATTGTAGTGTTTTTCTTTTTTTTAAAGCATGCTTACACTGGGCAGAGGTGCGCATCTGTAGTTGGAGTACCCTGGGAGGCTGAGACAGGAGGATATGAAGTTCCAGCCCAGCAGCCATGGCAATTTAGTGAGATACTGTCTTAAAGAAAAATGTGTGTGTGTAGGCGTGGGGTGAGGGGTGGAGATATAGTTCAAAGTAAGGGCCTTGAGTTTAATCCTAATACTGCAAAACAAAAAAAGCCCAACTCTGTCACCAAAAACAAATAGTTTATACTGCTTTTTCTGAACTTTCTTATATTAGATTATTATTTTCAGGGCTGAAGACTAAAGCCAGGGCCTCCTGTATTGCTGGGCAAGTGTGCCCAGCCCTCTGTTAGATTTTGATCAACATTGCAGCATTATACATACATCTCTTTCGTCTCTCGTCTCAAAGTTACATAATCATTTGTTTTGTTAAATCAGTGGCCAATATTTAAATAATTGACTAGTATCAATTATACGACTAGTATCACAGTTGAGACACACAATATAGGTTTTGAACTTTTTATTTTTCCTGGTGTTTATTACCACAATTTGGCTTCCTTAAATTTGAAAAATCTGCAGATTACTAATTCATTCATTGACTATGAAAAACAAAAAATCTCCAATATATTAAAATACAACAGGTACTTTTAACAGTTCTTTTTGAGGAATCCCACCTGAACTCTCCATCTTCCAGCATTTTCTGTTGATTCATACTCTTCTCCCCTACCGAGATTCCCCTTTAATAGTTATATTACTGTTTTAGAAACTTTAAGGCTAATATTTTCTTTCTCCACCACAACAGATTGCTCTCTCTCAACCTCACAATTTTCAAGGACACTAGAACCACTTTATTTACTTTCCTCTCCCTTTCCCAACATTGCCACTTGTCCATGTATTTGTACATCAAGGCTAATAACATTTACATTGTACTTTGTAGTCATAATTATTCCTTTAAAGATGAAAACCATACACAACATTTACATTAAAATTATTTAAATGTTATTCACAGAGTATCAAAGTTTTATGCTATGACTAGATTTCCTTTTCTTTGGCCCCAAGGTCCTAATCCAAGAGCTGTACATAGGGACAATTAGACTCCATTTTCTCACGCTTCCACCATTTGTTCAAAATCCTACAGGGTTTCAGGTCCAGTATTTGGAAGATGTTCTTCTCTATTTTTTTTTTTTTTACTGAGAATTTCAATATTTTTTTCTTGCGGGGTGAAGAAATATACGCCTTCCTCCTCATACACTTAATACCATGGGTTTCTTAGTGTCTGGCTTACAGTCCAGTCCAGTATTTCCGAAGTTCACTGACTAATTTTAATTTACACTGAAGTTTGTCGTTCATTTAACTTTTCCCTGAAAAATTTGGCCTTCCTTTTTTATAATGCATTCTGCGGCCTTTCTCATGTCCCGAAATCTGTCTGGAGTTCATTTTAAAGACACGTAGCTTCTTAACTATTTTCGTAGGTCTTAACTGAAGTTCTTCCTTTCCCGGAACCGCATCTCTCCCCCACCTGGTGCCAACAGGACTTCCGCCACTGTCCAGGGACAGCTCGGAGCGAACAGCGCACGCGCGGATGGCCCCGAGAAATCTCGCGACATTGAAGTGCCTCATGGGAGTCCGCCATTCTGGTGGGCTCCGGCGGCCCGCGGCTTGCTCACGGCTTTATATGTGTACCTGTAAGCGGATGTTTAGGATCACAGAGCCCGCGACGTAGAAATAGGGGAAGTTGATGCGCAGCTGCCAGGCCAGCTCGAAGAAGGCGAGCAGGGTGCGGGAGAGCCCTTTGCAGAAGACCCCGTATGAAGAGGGGGCCACGGCTGGGCTTGAGGCCCTGCTGGCCAAGGAGGACGGAGGCGTCGCAGGGGCCATGGAGCAGCTGTCACCGCCCGCCCAGAGCCTGAAGCCGAAGGCCACCGCAGCCTCTGCAGACCTCTGTGCCACAGCCAGGCCCGGAGGGTAAAGCGGCCGCCGAGCTCACACCTGCGCGTCCAGTAGTCGCCGCCTGCTGCAGTGCGGCGCTTGCTGCTACGGGCGCTCCGCCCCTTCCTGTCAGCTTCTCTTGGTGGTATTCAGAGTTCAACCAGTGGTTGAGCTGCAACAGGCAATGTTACATAACACGTACGGACAGCCGCACCGATATTTTCACTTTAAAATGAAAAAGCTAAGTGAAATTATGTAATTTTCTCAAGGGCACACAGTTTGTAAGGCCTAGATCGGGTTAAAACTCCTGTTTGTCTGCTATGTGATTGCTACCTTTTCGATGTATTTAATTGACTGTTAGGGCAAGATGTCCTTTTTACATAAGCTAGTACAGACACAGTTTATTTGTTACACACCATAAACCTAATGAAAGGTCACAATCACAGGCTATGGGTTTTTCTATGTACGTATTAGGACTGTTTAGCTTGCAAGCGTCAAATCACT
Organism: Erethizon dorsatum; assembly: GCA_028451465.1. Lineage (NCBI taxonomy): Eukaryota > Metazoa > Chordata > Mammalia > Rodentia > Erethizontidae > Erethizon > Erethizon dorsatum. The sequence goes on from CM051831.1 coordinate 25,784,569, forward strand.
AAAGCAAAACAAATAACAACACCCCCCCTCCACACCTTTTGTTTTTTGCAGTGCATATATACAAAATTATATGCCCACCCATAAGGAGATCAGATTAAGTATGGAATTTCCAGTTATTTCAACATGCAGGTGCACATGAGAAACCTGGGCTAGGCTGCAAGGCTTGAAATTCTGCTAACATTTAAAGTACTTAGGTACCCTTAAAACCCTTACATTAACATAATGGGTAACCCATAGCCACATTGCTTTTCTGACGTTTAAATGATGCACATTTCATTACCTTCAGTAAGCTTCCATTTTAACTAGAAAGCACTGTAGTTGTTGTCGACATAAGCTACATTCATGGATTATTGCAAATGCATGGTTTGTGATCATAACCTTCGATTTCAGTCTAGTTCTGAAAATCTTTGTTCAAACATCCCATATCTCATCCCATACTGATTATCTGTAGTAGCTATTCAAGTTATAATTACTGTAGCCTAGTGTATTTCTGTTTCTGTATATTCTGATGGCACAGCTCACAGAAATAACAGGCCATTTTGAAGTTTGTAAAGCTTAATTGTGTGTCCCCAGCTACAATTTCTTCTTTTGATATTTTATGGTACCAGTAGTATCCCAGCAGCTGGAGGAATTGATTACTTATGACAGCCTCTAAAATACTGGTATAGAGACTGAAGAGCAGTGCAAAATGAATGACCAGAAGAATATGTATAGTTTCAGTACACACTTAAAATTTATTCTATCTTAAAACTGAAACAATTCATAGAGCTATTAAGCATTCACAGAGAAGTTGTTAAGTCCCTGCATCTTTCACTTCCAGCTATATAAGACTATGTGTTCTTATTCTGTCTTCCATTTCTCCCTTGTGCCAACCCCCTCTCAGGCCTGGCCCTGATTAGCACAGAAAAAAAACCTTGCCTTTAGGTATTGGTTGGTTACTTAAAACCCTCTGTTTTGCTCTCTATCTAATACTTTTTTTTTAAGTCAAGATAGCTAATTTTTCTCAACCATTTATCTCAGGATGAAGTACAGAATTAATCATATAATTCTGATGGAGTCTTCGGTCTATCAACATTTTGTTTGGAAACAAATTCAGTGTTTTGTGAAGACCTGCCACTATAAAATGTGTAAAAACACTGAGACCTTGAAAGCTATAATCTCTCATTTTTCTCACGATCAAATAGTATTGAAAAAAAATTTTTACACCAAATCTGATTCATTTATATAGAATATTCTCATAGCTAAATGTATACTCTTATTTCTAGAAAGACTTTTTTCTCTGTTCTTCCCCTCCTCTACCTATTTTGGGTAATGGAACATGCATAGTAATTGTCAAATTATTAAAATCTATTATATTCTTGGTTACAAAGGCCAGATGATAGACATCAATCTATTGGACCTTTCATTAAAAATTAAAAAAAAAATTGACAAGCTTGTAAACCATGCATATGGAAGAGTATGATATATATGTATATATTCATACATGTATTATGGGAAATAATTTGAGAATTATTCTAGAGGACAGGAAACAATGAAAAATTGCTTCTACTCTTTAACAAGGACAATAAACTACTGGGCCACAAAGCCATAGTTTATTTTGAACTCATTAGAGCTGAGATTGCAAGGTAAGTAGGTAAACTGAATTACAAAAGATGATGAGCCCTTCCAGGTAAAATACACAAATTGTTTCATTTTTGGTAGAACTGAGACAGAAGTATCTACCATAAATGTATGTCAGAAAAAAATGGCTGCAGTTTTAACCAATTATAATATTGGTTAATAGTAGGTTCTGGATTCAGTTTAGGATTCCTGGAAACCCCAGACACAGTGATATGTAATTGCTGCTGCTTTTCTCTGGGCCTCTAGTAAGGGTTTGCAAGAAGGACTGGAGACAGGTCAGATCTAAAACAGGTTCTTGGGCCGGTGAGACGGCTCAGCGGCTTAAGCGCCTGCCTTGCAAGCGCGAAGGCCCGAGTTCGACTCCCGGATCCCACATACGAAAAAGGGGCCGGTGATATCGCTCAGCGGCACGGGTGCCTGTTGGCGCGTGAGGTCCTGAGGTCGTCCCCCCGGTACCCACAAAAAAAAAAAAAAAAAAAAAAAAAAAAAAAAAAAAAAAAAACAGGTTCTTTTTCATACATGGCGTGGTAGGCAGAATAGTGACCCTCCAAAGATGTTTATATTCTAATCCTGGGGCCTTACATGGTGTGAGAACTTTGCAGATGTGATCAAGGGTATACACCTGGATTATTTAGGCAGCTCTAATTAATAAGCCCTTAAATGTAGAGCCTTTGTCTTAGTTAGAGAGAGGAAAGAAGGCAGAGGAGAGGAGAAAAACCAAAAGCAATAGATTATAAATGGTTTCTAGTAGCTGCAAATAGCAAGGAGATTAATTTTCCCTTTATGGCCTCCAGAAAGCAGTGCAGCCCTGCTGACAACTTGAATTTTGCTGAGTGAGTCCTGTGTCAGAATTCCGATGTATAAAACTGTAAAATTGTGTTTAAGTTACTGAATTTGTGATGATTTGTTATAGTAGCAGTAGAAATCTAAGGTACATGTGAACATGGCCTGCTTAAGTTTGAAGGTGGAACTAAACACTAGAGAAGGCCACCTGCATTTTAGACCCCATAAAAGTGAAAGGTGGTCATTGGCTACTGCTGGGGGATGAGCAAGAGAACTGCTCATGTTCTGAGTCCTTCAATAAGCATAATCTGCCACTGCCAACTGAGGAGCACTTTCCACTGTAATTTGGACCCTGCTCTGATACCAAGCAAAAAGCTCTGGAACCAGAAGGAATAAGAAACTGTGTACCCCTGCACTTGCAGTGACACATGTTGGAGGTCTGCTGCTGCAGAAGGGCAGAAAATTCTCTCTGGGTCCCACACTGACACTGGGCAGAAGTCATTTGCTGCTGAGAAAATGTACAAAACTATCCATAGTGGACTGTTCATGGATACCAGGCAAAAGCCGTTTGCTGCTAGAAGGGGGCCAGTTAACCTCATGATAGACCTTCCACTGATAAGACACATTGATTGACTGGTACTCAGGGAGGCCAGGAAGGGTGCCTGCCTTGGATTCCCTTACTGACACTGGTAAAAGCCATGTGTTGCCACTGGGATGGGAGGAGGAACGCCACCTTCAACTAGGATGCTACACAGATTAGCAGTGTTTTGCTATTGTGGGAGTGATGGGCACACTAAGAAAGCCCGCATTTGAGGGAAAAGTACAAAGCTGGTGATAAAGGCAATTTCTGGGGGAGAAGAGAAACCCTATTGCTCCACCATGAAACTGTACTGAGGCATAGCAATGTGGAAAGAGGTCCTTTTCTGTGGTGCGTGGGTGGACTCCTAAAGCTGAGCATGAATACCAAAATCTTCTTTGTACTTCAGCCCTCACAGTAAATACAAGGCCATGACATTCTATCTTTGGAGTACTTTGAATCCAGATGCAGATAACATGGAATTGCTTAAGTTTCACATATGAATGGCCTGACAGAATAGAAAACATGTCCATTGCTGCATGATATTTACTTCAAAATTTATTGTACATATGTAAACAAACATGCAAACCCGCAGCCATTGTTAAGAGAAAACAATAGCTAAGAGCTTGGAATTATCAGTCTTTACTCATGACTAAGCAGGGCATGGCAGTGAATGCCTGTAATTCTAGCATTTGGGGAGGCTGAGGCAGGAGGATCTCAATTTAGAGTCCAGCCTGGGCAATTTAGGGAGTCCCTATTTCAAAATAAAAACTAAAAAGAGCTGGGGTTGTCAGATAGTGTGAAGGCTCTGGGTTAAATCCTTGGTGTGTGTATGCACGCACACACACGTGCACACACAGTCATGATTATTGCTAAAAATATGGTGGAAATAATTTTGGAGAGATGGGAATTATATAAAGAATTCAGATGAAAATACTGGACAAGAAAAACAATGTTGGAGATGAGTGATACATTTGCTAGCTTATTAATAGCTTAATAGATTGGGCACAGTAGAGATGGAGAATTAGTGGTCAGTGAAGGTAAGTTAATAGAAAATACCTGAGCTGAAAACAAGAAAAATGAAAGAAAGGGGAGATATGGTGAAGGCAAATTGGGAACACTGACAGTACTAATTATTTTCATGCCTTATTGGTGGTGATAAAAATGGCATAGACTCTTTGGATAACAGTTTTATTGTTTTAAAAATAAAGTTAAATATACTGCTAGGCCTAGCACTAAAGTTTTGAAACTTGGGGATGGTAGAGAGCATCTAAAAAGTATTTAATATATACATTATATCTAGATGCTTGCTTTTGAATTTGCATCCTTACACCTCGTGATGACTTTTTGGTACCTTTTAATAATTGCCTTTTTTGCTTAAGCCACCAGAATAGCTTCCTTTAAAAATTTCTAATGAATTTATATTGGTACTTCCAATTCAATTTTAGTGTCTATTTCTTTTTTCTCGTGCTGAAAACTTTGATCTCTAACAGTACATTTACATATTTTTGTGTGTATCTGTATGTAACTGTTTCAAGTTAAAAATACTTGGGTTACATTCTAGCAATATAATTTTCAATGGTTTTAAGATTTATATTAGGATATGTCCTAATGGAGATAAAAGTAAAATTATGTCTTAAGATCATTTGAAACAATTTCACTTTTTAGTTAAACCATCCATCAAATAGGTTCCTTTTTTTGTTTTTGATTTTTGCAGATTAATATTTTCTAATTTTGTTTAAGCTTGTTAATAAATTTTCATGATACTAAAATAAGAACTTCAAGACAGTGTATTCAGAGAAACCTAGTTTCTTCCCCTTTCATTGATTTCCTCTCCTATGGATTAGAACTTTTACCTTTTCTTAGATAATATATAGCATTCTATATGTACTATTCTGTATTTTGCTTTTAAAAAGTATAGCCGGGAATGACTCCATCACAATACATAGCAATCTTTGTCATTCCTTTTTATAGCTGAATAGTACTCCACTCATCCTGTCTTTGCAGTTATTCATTGATTCAGGCTGTAGATGGCTTAGCAAACTTAAACACATCTCATAGCTGCCCAGGGGTTATTTGCCATTGTGTGTGTGTGTGTGTGTGTGTGTGTGTGTGTGTGTGGTGGTGGTGGTGGTGGTAGGGGAGCTGAGAAGTACTTAAGGGGGACATAAAGTATTTTTTTGAAGAACAGTAAATTATTTTTCACTTTGGCAGGGTAAGGGATAATCTATAATTTTTTAATAGCACAATGTCCAGTAATTTTTTTCTCTGAAATTCATTAGAATTTTATCTTTTGGAGGGACACAGTTTTAACACATCAGTCCTCATATTCTGTTGGCTAGAATCCAGTCACTTGATCACACCTAACTGCACAAGAGAATGGGAGATGCAGTGTCATGTGTGCTCAGGAAGAAGAGGAGAGTAAGAATTTTGGTGAACTGCATACTATCTGCCACATTTTTATGTCTATCCTTTTTTTTTTTAATTTTTATTTTTTTATGTGGGTACCGGGAGTCGACCTCAGGACCTCACGCTTGCCAGCAAGCACTTGTGCCACTGAGTGATATCACCGGCCCTTTTTTTCCTTTATTTTATGTGGGTACCAGGAGTCGAACTCAGGACCTCACGCTTGCCAGGCAGGCACTTATGCTTCTGAGCTATCTCACTGGCCCTTTATGTCTGTTCTTAAATCACCACATGTACCCTTCACCCCACACATAGAACACACCTATACTTCCCTGTGAATACCCCACAGTCCTATTAGGGAGTCCCTATTTCAAAATAAAACCTTCAGCTTCTAGTGCAGAGTTTCTGGGTAGGCAGTTCTTACCACTTTTGGGTGTGGTTCCTCATGATCTGGAGATAAATAAACTCAAAATGAATACCCTCCTTCATTCCCCATCTCCAAGTATAAAATGGATAATTAGGGTCAGAGTAATTGGAAAGGATACCCCAGTCTCTTTTAGAAGAGAATGGGAGGAACACAACGGTCTGTGGTCCATAGCAATGGTAAAACTGAAGTAGGCTCCGTGGAACCACTTTCACAGACTTAACATAGAAATTCATGTTTAGTCCCTGTGTCTGACCTCAGGGAGGAGCTCTCTTATCCAACATTCTCTGTGGCTTCGTTCTCTACCCTTTTCATGTTCTTCATTATTATCTTCCTTGAGTATTGCTGAATTGGATTATGGGTAAGATGTACTCCTGGAGAAGTTACATATTTCAAGACATTCCAAGTAATACAAATTTGGGAGCCAGAAAGCCATTTTAATATTACAGATTTTATGAAGTCACATGCAGCACTTATTAGCAAATACAATATCCTTAAATTTTTGGTAGCTTTTAAAAAAATCTATTTGCTTCCAATTCATTCTATGTTTTTCACATAAACATTTCCACAAAGATTTTTCTCACGCAAAAGTTTCATGTCCTAATATACAAGCAAATATTTTTCCTTACATATTCCATGTGTCTTTCTTCCACTTGAGTGGCAGCTATCTTGAAAGCATGTGATAGGAAACAGTCTGTTTAACTGAAAAATCTTAATGAGCCTTTGTCACTATTGGATTTTTTATAATCTCTATTATTTGTGAGAACCCAAAGTCATGAGATTTTTACAACCCCATGAAAGCCCAAATTTCTAAACTCTCTTCCATTTACTTTTATTTTCAAGAGAGTCAATTATCTATCATCTATCTGTATATTTTTATAATCTAAATACCTCTAAACAAATCTGCCCACCTTCAGTTCCAAGTTTGGATTTATTTGGATAAACTGCTGTCACAAATAGGCTCCAAAAAGTAAAATGGCTCAAACAAAATGTAATGTAGTTCTGTTTTTTAATAGTACTGATGTGTCTGGGTAACCTTTATACAGTTATTCACTGAATCGAACTTATGAAAAGCTGCCCATCTTTAACATGTGGTTTCTAAGATTACTTTGGAGTCATCTCCATTTTTGACAACCCAGAACAGAAAGGCATATGAGTAAGTCTTAATGATAGAAACTAACAAAGAAATTGAACAAATTTGAACTTTGTATATAATGATGAACATAAAAAATTAAAAGAAATGATCTTGATACTATAAAAAATTCTCCAGTCTCGGTGATCCAAAGTTCAAAAATTGGTAAAATTTAGTTTTAAAATTTATTACATTAGTTTTCAATTTTATTGCAGAAATTTAAATATTGCGTGGTTTCATTAATAGGAGAAACCCAAACTATAAATAAAGAGAGCAGAAACAGAGAGACTCTGTGGAGACAGAAAGGGAATGAAAAGAAGAAAGGAGAGGGAGAGTATGGCGGGGAGAATGGGATGAGGTGAAGGAGTAAAAATGATAAAGATTCAATATTTATATGACCATTTCCCCAAGATGAATGTAATTATTATGTATTGCAAACATATGCTTATAAAAATTTTAAAGAATTCATTATGTTGATGACACAACTAAAGGGAAACAAATTAGTGTTTATTGTAGCAATTGGGATAGTAAGGAGGGAGGAGAGGGAAGAGAATTAATACCAGGAGGAAGGAATGTACGGCAGAATGTCTGGTTAGCTGGCAAATTCCATTTTTTGACAAGATGTGATAACATGGTATAATTTTTTCTTTTTAAGATGGATTTAGGTTCTACATCTGTGTCATTTAAACAAAATAGTTTTAAAAGCAGAAAAAGTAATTTAGTGGAATATAAAATTAAACTGTAATCACATTCTCATAGATACCATTGTATTTTGATTCTTGCTGAATAAAGAGGAAAAGGGAATTATGTTAGTAGGAAATCCAAGTTTAAAAAAGTCCTTTTTAAAAAACTATTTGAAAAAGGAAGATATAAACAGGAACTGTAAATCCACAGTTTTAGTGCTAATCTTGGTGCAAACCCCCAAATATTAAATATTTAGATTTTCCTAGACACTTAAAAAACTTTCCAATTCAATTATTTATAATATACCTTTCAAAAAGGCAGAAATTAGTGAATTTCCAATGAATTTTAGTATAGATATACTTTGGACAGTAATTATATTCATATTGTTACCTCTGAAGATCATAATCACAAGCATGTACTAAAAACGTGTGTATGTGTGTGTGGCTATGCATATGTACATTGTGGCTTGGGCAAATATTTTGTTACCATAATTTTTTTTGTTTCTTGTTGGAGAACAAAAGACAGAGAGCAAAGTAATTTTGTTGAAGTATAATACATATTTAGTGTAATGTTTGTATATTTGTATATATGCAGTGCTAATTTTATTACTGTAAAAAAGAAAAAACAACCCAGAATTCAATAGTTGGGCATGTAAGTAAGCAGTTGAGGGAATTTTACTTGCCAATGATGGTATTAAAATATGAAATAGAGATTTTTCCCTTTTTAAGTTTTTAAAAAAGTTAAAATTCATTTTAACTATTCATAAAAATATAAAAAACTGTACATTAATGGGATGCCACCATGTGACATTTGAATATATGTACGTTGTATAATGCTTAAATCAGCTTATATATATTTATCTCCTAAGGTATTTTGGTGTTGTTTTGTTTTGTTTTGTTTTGAGACAGGGTCTCGCTATGTAGTTCAGGCTGGCCTTGAACTCTCTGTGTAGCCCAGGCTGACCTCGAACTCATGGCAGTCCTCCTGCCCAGCCTCCTGAATGCTGAGATTACAGGCATGTGCCACCACGCCTAGCTCTCCTAAAGTATTTTTCATTTCTTTATGATGAAAATGTTCAAACTCCTAGGTTTTTGAATGAAATAAAGATAATGTACTGTAGTATTGTATAGATAATATGCAAATATCCATATAAAAAAATTCCCACAAGCAAACCAAAATTCTAGAGCTTTGTTTTTGGGGTTATTTTTGCCATAATTCTTAGAATGTAGCAAAGGAAAAAATAGCAGGTAAATTCATCAGAAGTATGTTGGTTTTAGGTTAGTGTTGAAGCAGGAGGCAAAGGTATTCTTAGAAGCCATGGAGAAGGATATTAGTGTTCTGCCACAGTGGACTCTGCCACTCAGAAAGCTGGACTCTGATCACATCTAGCGTTTAAGTTTATCTCATTTAGCTGCCATCATTGTCATCATCATGTATCTCACTTAATGCTTTATTTTGGAATGTTTACATACCTAATTTGGACAATGTCTAAGTAATTTTCTAAAGACTGTTATTGTGGGTAATAAGGTACATTAGCCAACAACAAAGGTCAAGTGAACCTTAATACCTTCAGACTTAGAAATTGAGCATATTTTTAATTTAAGGTGCATTGCTTGAACAAATGATTCATAAATGATCTTAAACTCATCAGAGGATCACTACATGAAGATTTAGTTTTTTGTGTACGTAAAATTCTTCTCATAAGAAAGATAAAATAAATGAAGTATTTTATAAACAAGCTCTTATTTCATTTTTTTTTTTTTTGTGGGTACCGGGGGGTCGACCTCAGGACCTCGCGCACCAGCAGGCGCCCGTGCCTCTGAGCGATATCACCGGCCCCTTTTTCGTATGTGGGATCCGGGAGTCGAACTCGGGCCCTTGCGCTTGCCGGGCAGGCGCTTAAGCCGCTGAGCCATCTCACCGGCCCACAAGCTCTTATTTCTAAAGAGAGGATTTTAGGAATCAATGGAGAAATGGAAGTAAGCTGCACATCTTCTGTATCACAATTTGGGTAATGACAGGGTTCTTAGGTAAAAAGTCTCATTTATAAAAATATATGTAGAATACAAGGATTTTCTTACAAATTAAGCTATCTTAATAGCTTAATAAATAAACCACAGTGACACTGTGGTTTACATTTTATTTATTGGAATGCTATTTTGAGATCAAATTCTTTGTGTTAAATTTTCCCCTAGTAAGAGCCTGTGGTGAGGATTCAGCAACAGGTAAGTTGTTGTCCAAGAATAGCCCCTCACATCAAATCCTTTTTCAATTTTTTTCAGCTTGATGTATAGTTGGTCTACTTGTGGTAGTGGGTTATTAAGGTCCCCCATTATAACTGTATTGCTGTTTATCTTATCTTTTTGTCTATTAGTATTTGTTTTATAAAGTTGGGTGCACTGTGGTTTTGTGTGTATATGCTTATAACTGTTATCTCTTTAAGTTGAATAGTTAGGTTAGCCACTATGTAATGTCCTTCTTTGCCTCATTTGATAAGCTTTGGCTTGAAGTACACTGTCTGAATATAAGATAGCTATTCTTGCTTGTTTTCAGGTTCCTATTGTATGGGATATTGTTTTCCATCCTTTGATTTTTAGTCTATGAATTTCTTTTTGATTTTAAATGTGATTCTTGTATACAACATACTGTTGGATTCTGTTTCTTGATGCATTCTGCTGATCTGTGTATTTTGTTTATTTAAAAACAACTTTTCTCCTATAGTTTCTTCTAAATGTTTTATTGTGTTAGCTTTTACATTTAGGTTGAAGAACAATTTTGAGTTGATTTTTGTGTATGGTTTGAAGTAATAGCCTAAATTCATCATTACTCAGGTTTGTTAGTGTCTTTTGTTTACAAAAGTAATAATTTCTCACTGAATTTATGTGGTATCTTTTAAAAATCATTTTACCATGAACATAATTATTAATTTCTGGCCTCTCAGTTGTGTTTCTTTGTTTCCTTTTTCAATCTAAATGTGATGATCAAACTATCTTAAATATTATAGCATTGTAAAAGGCTTTGAAATCAGAAACTATAATCATCCAATTTTGTTATTATTTAAAAATTTGGCACTTGAAAGGTTTGCATTTACATGTATACTCTTAGGAATAATTTTTAACTTTCTGCAAAAAAAGAAATCTTGTTTGGATTTGGTAATGATTTCATGAATATATAAATTGGCTCTTCGTATAGAAAGACTCCCTTCAACTAGATTTCAGTGCAGCTGGTCTTCCTTGCTTGCACAGGTCTCTGGTGAATTTAAAATATAATTTCAGCCACTTATTCTCCCTAGTCGTTGCAGGAAGATATCTTTCTTTTACTTCATATGTTACGTATAAGTGGAAGTCCTCACACGATATTTTATTTCTTCCCAGTTCTAGAGATTGAACTCAGGGCCTTGCACATGGTAAGTGAGTGCTGTACCACTGAATTACATTTCCACACCCTCACAGTTAAGTTTTAAGTTAAGTTTCTAGATTACACAAGATCAAGTGAATACTTAATCTCTGGCTTCTACCCTAAACCAGATGGAACAAACTGGAAGCACTTCATACAATTAGTATACGAACTCCTCCTGAATTGAAGCCAAAGAGGATGTTATTTCTCTCTGTCTTTTACAGGTAATTGTCCTGAAGCCGAGAGAAGTTTTAAAGTAGAGTCTAAGATCAGCATTGTATAAGCAGAGAATCTGATTTTCTGTGGCAATGTGACTCCAATATCCTCTCACAAAAACATTTAACTGTAAACACTGGGAAGGAATAAAATCTTTAACTTGGGGCTAATTTAACATCTACAAATCTTAAAAATTTAAGTCATCAAAATGAATTAACTAGAGAAAGATAAAACTGAACACTTATGTATGGAGAAGTCTTGATTGTGCAATAAAGAACATATGTTAAATAAGAACTAAGAAAATTCCTGATTATTTCTAATAAATAATCAATATTTAAATATTAACAACACAAGAGAATAACTTTACTGAAGGCCTAGGCATGAGAGATATATTTGCAAAATATTAATGTGCTAAAATGTCTGAAGGGGAAAGAGAATTATTTAAACTTATACAACCCCCTGAAACACATTTTTCACTTTGAAGATTACAGGACAATAATTCCTTCCATCCATAAGAGATATGTCCATGCATGTTTGTGTGTGTACTTGTGTGCATACACAGATATGCTTTTCAGATTCTAAAGAATAAAGTAATACATAGGCATTAGTTATCAGTTACCAGATTTTAAATAGAGTTGGTGTAATGGTTGATACATTGTGTCAACTTGAGAAGTATAGAAGCTTAACTAAGTAACTCAGCAGTTCTACATCCTGGGGTGTGGAGAACATGCCCTTACCTCTAGGATGTTGTTCATTGTGTCAACTTGAGAAGTTTTGAAGCTTAACTAAGTGACTCAGCAGGGGGCAGGGTCCTCACTTTGTAAACATCCTGAGCCTGTGCAAGAGGAGGACATGGAGATGGTGTGAGTGCTGCACCCACCCAGGAGTGAGTAGCCTGCATACAATATAAAGGAGGAAAAGAGGCTTGTTCCCTCCCTTTTTTGCTCTTGCTGCTTTTGCTCTCTCCTGCCTCCTTGAACTGTTGCCCCTCAGCCATGCCACCCTGCCTTGGAGCCAGCTGATTACAGACTGAAACCTCCACAAAATGTGAGCTAAATAAACCTTTCCTTCCTTAATTTTGGGTGTTGTGTATTTTGTCTCAGCAACAAGAGAAAAGTAAGTAAGACAATCGGTTTTCTTGGTTTCACAAGAAAGACTGCTGCTTTTGATTGCAAAATTTGGGTATTTTTTCTACATAAATCTGACTTTAAAAAATGAATCAGTACTGTTGATAATTCTAAATCAAACCAAGCTTCATCAAATGATTTAGATATTCACTGTATGGTTCCTATTTTGAGATCTGAAATTTTACTTTTAAGAAACTAAAGAAGACTTACACAAGTCATAATGAGGTAAAACAAGGAAAGACTATTTAATACTGAAATAGAATATCTCTTTATTTGCATTCTAGCAAATTAGAATGCAATTTTCACTCTAACATTAGTCATGATATATGCTGATCTGTGGCAGGGAGTATGAATAAGATCTAATTTTGGCTCTTTGGGAAAAAAAAAAAACCTGTTTTCTATAAAGGCCAGATTGAATTAATCCAGGAGCATACTCCGCTGCTTTCCTACTTGACAGTGGGCACAGGATTTAAAAGAAACAACAGAACTGCCCATCCAGAAGTCAACAGCACATAGAATTCAATGTCAATGTATTAGAGGAATCAAGACCAGTGATAGCCTTGTATTTTCTGATTTTTTGGATATGATAAGTTTACTACGGAGCGTTTTGATCTTAATCATGGCAGAATTTGCTGTTGGAAATTTTGCCAATGTTTTCATAGTACTGGTGAACTACATTGACTGGGTCAGAAAAGAGAAGATCTCCTTAGCTGATCAAATTCTCACTGCTCTGGCTGTATCCAGGATTGGCTTGCTTTGGGTAACAGTAATAAATTTGTTTGTAATTGTGCTTAATCCAGTTTTACGAATTAGTCAAAAATTTTTTTTTGTAACTGCCTGGTCAATAACCAACCATTTTAGTACCTGGCTTGCTGCTGGCCTAAGCATATTTTATTTGCTCAAAATAGCCAATTTCTCCAACCTTGTTTTTCTTTGCTTGAAGAGAAGAGTTAAGAGTGTCGTTTTAGGAGTACTGTTGGGGACTTTGGTGTTATTGCTTCTTCAGATTGCAGTGGTAACCATACATGAGACAACGAGGGTGAGAGAATGTGAAGAAAACATAACTTGGAAGACTGAACTGAGGGACACTCTATATAACATTTCAAATGTAGCTGTATTTCATCTAGTGATACTCATACCATTTTTTACATCCCTGATCTGTTTTCTGCTGTTAATCTACTCCCTTTGCAAACATCTCAGGAAGATGCAGGTTTATGGCAAAGGATCCCACGACCCCAGCACCAAGGCGCATGTGAAGGCTTTGCAAACTGTGATCTCCTTTCTCTTGTTATTTGCCATATACTCTTTGTTTGTAATCATATCTGTTTGGTTTTCTACTAGGTTGAAGAGTGAAGTCTTCTTTTTTTCCCAGGTTATTGGGACCTTATATCCTTCATGCCATTCGTATGTCCTGATTTGGGGAAACAAGAAGCTGAAACAGGCATTTCTGTCAGTTCTTTGGCAGGCAAAGCACTGGCTGAAAGAATGGAAATATTCAAATCCACAGCAATAAGAGGGACATGACGTGATTTCTGGCAGGAGCTAAAGTGATGGAGTCTGTGACATTTTGTACTTCATACTGATTACTTTTTCCATAGTATATTTGAGTGCTTTCTAAAGACATTCTTAGAAAGTCTTTTAGCTAAACTTATTAAAGAAAAGTATATACATGTTTGTGTGTTAGTGTGCACATATAGAAAACATAAGAAAAATTGTCAAAATATACTATAATCATTTTTTGTGCAAACTACCTAATTATACAAAAAGATATATGCTTGAGGTATAATTTATTTCTTCAGAAATTCTTACTTCTTGTTTAATTAAAAATAAAGGGAAGTTTTATTATAAAATATGTACATTCAATAATAAGCATATTTAGAGTAAATGTAGTACTAAGATAAGTAGTACAGAATAATATTAGACTTAATACTTAAGTATATGAAAAGCTTAGATGATGATTATATCTATAACAGGATGAAGAAGAGAGATCCATGTTCACAACTTGATTTTAATGCTGTTTCTATACGCAGTTACAAAACTCATCTTGCAGTCATCTTGCAGCCTTTTTTCTCTTTCCTTTTCTTTTTTTTTTAAACAGAGCCATGGTCCACAGTTTAGGCTGGCCTTGAACTCATGATCCTCTTGCCTCTTCCTCACATTGGAGGGATCACAGGCATGCACCATCATCTCTGGCTCATCTCCTATTTCTTGAAATAAGGACACTATTTTTTGAAATAGAGATCTGAACTTAAGTATTTCATTTTTTACCCCTAAGCCACATTTGGGGCTCTGAATCAACAATCATTTTCTTTATTTCCCACTCTTAAAATTTCTTTTAAATTTAATGCCTGAAGTCTCTAACCTTTCCAATACTATAAAATTGCTCACTGTAAAAATAGTATAGAAATGGTTATGCATAATTTCATGAAATTTCTTCAACCATTAAAGTGGTGAACCTGAAATGTGCTTTATAATTACAGGGAACTGTTAAAGATCTAGTTTAGTATAATTTGGTGTAAAATGTGGAAATGACACAATCATTAATGGCAGGAGGAAGGAAATGTATAACTTTGTATAATAAATGAATTCTACATGAATAAACTAGCACTTAGAATTATGAAATATTAGTGTTATTATCTAAGACATGTATCATCTTGATAACTATTTATTTATTTGTATGTTTATCATATATCTTCCCCAGTGCACCACTGAAGCTGAGATAACAAGCATCTTGTTTACTCTTTATTCCTAGTACCTAAATACTGGCAATAGACTAGTTGCTAAAAATGGTATTTTATTGAATAAATTATTAGGCAAATGAATGAACTATATGGGGACTGGTAAAGCAACAAAAATAAACCCCTTCTCAAAATCTTCAGATGTTATGAATTTCTTGGGTCTGGTTTCACGTTGAGTTACGGGCTTATCCACATAGGATCATTTCTCAGAGCGAATGACTGGCTATTCCATAATTCTGGTGAGAATATCACTAGAATTCCACAATTCTAGGTAAAATATCATTAAAATATAGCCTTGATGCAGCTGTATCATAAAGTGAGGTGAAAACACCAAAATTAAATGGCACTTGTAACAATGGAGTAGTTTTAAAAATATATAAAAATTTTCATAAATTTGTATACAGTTTTTGTATTGTGACTGATGTTATTATATTTTCTAGTTGCCTCTTTAATACAAAAATGGTATTTAAAAATGTAATTAGTACCCAGTGTTCTTCTTTCTTTCTTTTATTTTTTTGTTTCAGTGCAGAGAAATAAACTTAGGGCTTTATGTATGTGAATTGCACACCCTACTACTGAACTGACACCCACCTAATAATTCCTTTCTAAAATGTTATTTTGGTAATTTTTAGTGAACTAAGTACACTTTTAAACAGTATACTGTAAACTAAAAAAAAAGAAGAAGAAAAAAATTGTAAAATCTGATGAATATCTTAGCTGGGGGCTTTTGAAACCAGATACAGTGTTAGGGATTAAAGTGATAATATTTGGTTAGGAAATGAGGTCCAGGGCAGAAATCAGGTAAAGATATGGAAATTGAGCCAAGAGACGGTGTGAAACAATGTGATGTGATGTGTGATTTTACTGGTGAATGCTTCATGGTGGGCTGAGAGACAGCAAGATGATCAGCATATGTGTGCACTTGTCCCTTAGTAATTTTCCAGGAGGGCCCAGGGGGGAACTAGATCTAGTATCAGTCCATGGAAGATACAGAGGAGTGGCAACTGATCTTCTCAACTCCTTGTCTTTTATTTTCTGTTGGTCTGGGTTTAAACAAACCACAGCCTATATCTAAAGATGCACACATATTTGTATCCAGTACATCCACCCAGTATGCCACTCGGATGTATTCATAGGTTTATAAATGTATGAGTTGTGTAGTTGTCAGGGACCTTGTACTTGGAAGGACCTTATACTTGTTTTAATGCTTTGCTGTTGATGTTTCTCAGAGACAGGGTACTCCACTGTTGAAGAGGGGAAATTCTTGCATTAATTCATTTGGGTTTTGGTCACTCCTTTTTATAAGAATCAAATCTGAGAAATGTACAATGTCCCTGAAGACTAAAACGACCTATACCAGTTCTGAATCTGTTGAGTCATCTCAGCGTGGTCAGAGCCGTTTGGAGAACAGCGTGTACCAGCTATAGAGCCCCCTCTCACTGTGGGTCCACTTGAAACCAGTAGCCTTTAAGGAAATTTCAGAAATGGGTCAGTGCAATATCTAAGATATAGGTGAAGATCATTTACCAAATCAAAAGCCAAATTCAAATTATATTGGGTAAAAATACCCCTCTTGGAGAGCAGCTTCTGGGACAATGGAAATTTATGGTAATCTACATTCATTCTGTATTCCCTCTGGCCATGATATCATCCAGACACATTAACTTGATACTGATATGAGAAGGAAGACTACTCCTTATTATTTGTGTGGTTGTACAATTAATTTCATTCCTTGGAGAATGGAGTTGTTACATGTTATTCATTGTCTGACGGGCAGGCATAATTTTGGAGGCTTCCCCTTGGTCCTACTTGCAATAATGTCCTACATGTCAGGCAGCAATAAGAATTTTGCTGGTTGCCTATCTGTGCATTTCACTTATACATTCAGGAATAGTTAAGTAATAATAAACTCATTAGCTCTACCTAGGGAGCATCTGAGGTTCAGAAACTCCTAATCCATGCAGTGGATCATCAGATCTCTTTGGGTCACTTCAAGGCCGGTTCTTTTTTTTTTTTTTTTTGGTGGGTACCGGGGGGTCGACCTCAGGACCTCGCGCGCCAGCAGGCGCCCGTGCCGCTGAGCGATATCACCGGCCCCTTTTCCGTATGTGGGTTCCGGGAGTCGAACTCGGGCCCTCGCGCTTGCCGGGCAGGCGCTTAAGCCGCTGAGCCATCTCACCGGCCCTCAAGGCCGGTTCTTAATGTCTTAGGGAATGTGAATATGTGTCTTCCTGTTTGGGCACTCTCATCTGAAAAACAAGCCTTTGGTAGATACCACATGAACACATCCTGAAAGTCCTTTTGGGTCCTTTATTAGGAGGCATAGATTTTTCTCAATCACTGGATTGTCATTCCTTTTTTTTTTTTATTCTCATTCTTTGTATTAACTAATTTTGATAACTGGCATTTGGTATAGTCAGTTTGTGAAACTTGTCATGAAGGAAAAAATTGATGTGAAATAAACTAATGTCTTCTAAATACAACTAAGTATAAACTTGATACGGAAATATATAATGATGTTCCACTCTCAGATTTGACTTATTCAAGCACAGAATTAAAGAGTTTTCAATCACAGTAAAAGGTATAGTCGGGGACTCAGGGATTGCTCCTCATGGGTTAGCATAGCGCTTGCTGATAATTCCAGATCTGTCTCTCCTGTGAAAGCCATGAACTTCCAGTACCAGCTCCTACTCCACACAACCCCATGTTTGCATCTCTCTTTGTCTTTCCAGAATGTATCTTTGTTAGTTGAGACAAGCCCAACCTCTACATTGCTGATATGCTTTTCTTTAATTCTTAGTATTCTTGCCTTATAATTTACCCATTCTGGTTTATTTTGCCTCACTGATGTTTCTTTTGTAAATGCTTGGTATTTGTGAGAATTTTCAAGATATATTAGATTATCTTATTGCTCAGAACTGCTTCAGGGGTGTGTGTGTAGGGTCGATCCTTTAGAATGAATACTCCGTGTCCTTCTCTACCATCTCTGCATTAATCTGATGTTGCTGAATTTGTTCACTTGGTTGGCTGATTACTCTTTAGTTATTAATGAATGATTGTGTATCGGGGTCTGGCCTAGGACCACCCATCTCCGGCTCAGGGGTACGATGACAGAATAAAACACAGACAAGAGATATATTTTAGTTACAGGGGCACCAGGATGTCAAAGCCCAATGACAGGCTAAGACCACGAGGCACAGTGTCCTTAGCCTTTATTAGGTGCACAGCTTCATGGGGGGTGTGCTGGTGGCTGCAGGAAGCGGTGGGGGTGAACTGCTGACATGGTCAAAGTTCAAGAATTGAGGAATAATGCATTTTTGGAAAAGCACACTTGAACAGATCATGGTTAACTAGTGACCTGATTGTCTGCTAACTACGACTACTGAACTAGATGGAGTTTGCATGGGTCAAGTCCTCAGTGCCACACTGTCTTGCTCTGAGATGCCAGAACTTCACAGAGTGTCTGCCAGTCTCAGCTCTGGCTGTTGGCTTAAAGATTAATCTGCCCTTAAGCCAGCCGCGGGTGTCGCCACAAGTCATGCAGACCTAGGACACACTCTCAGCTTATTTTTTGTGCCAATTTATTAACTATTGCCTGCTCTGTACCACATCAAGCTTGTTATCAGCAATTGTGTCATGCTATTTACTATTAGCCATTTTGCCCAGGTAGTGTATCATCCTTTATCTATTCTGAAGCCCCTTGTGAGTCTCATGGAACAGATGTTGGTGGGAGATGGTAGAAGGAAGATGAAATCTTCAGATGAACACATTAACAAACCTTTAGCAGTGACACTAGAAATTGGGACACACTCTTACCAACAATGGGTGGCATCACGAAGAGCACATCTGCAATTGTTTTAAGTGTGGAATTTATAATGGCAGATTTAGGGAATTGATTCATAGCCTCGGTGAATTTCATGGACTGTGCCAAGAGAAGAAAGGTTTTTTCAGTTGATGGAATCCTCACTCTTTTGGTGGTCTCCAGAATTGATCTGCTCTGATCAGTGCAACAGGTATATTGACATTTGGGCTTTACCCAAGTTTATTGATGACTGGAAAAAATGATAAGAAATGAGAATGCTAAATATTTCCCTGACAGTGACCACTCATTTTAGCATCTGGCTTTCCATAGCCTTGCATCCTTTTTCTTTTTCCTCAAGATAACCAACATTTTAAATGTTATTTTTCTTTGCCTAATGTGAAGAGCTTAAAAGATGCTTCAGTGACACTGCTAGCATTTTCTGTACCTCTTGTTTTTTAATATTTTACTTATAAAAACACAAATTGATGTCTTTACTGATAATTATAAAAAGCATGTGTTCCAGTTCCAGTTCAAAGATGGCTGCACATTTTGGCTTCTTCTAATTATTAATACCATTTTCCTTTTCATGCTCTTTACTGTGTCCCTGACAACTTTTCTTCTGTTCACCTCATCCCTGAGAAAACATCGGAAGAAGGTGCTGCTCTTTGCCAGAGGATCCAGGGATGCCAGCATCATAGGCCACATAAAAACCTTGCAAACTGGGATCAGCTTCTTCCTACTAAATGGCTTCTTTTTTTTTTTTTTTTTTTCCTGACTCTCATGTAAGTTGGGAGCTCTGAGTTTCTTGGGAACAGTCTTTTCACTTTGTTTACCAGACTGCTGGAATTGCTTCAGGCCACTCATATATTCTGATTCTGGGATCGTAAGCTGAGACAGGCCTCTCATTTGGTGCTGTGACACGAGGTGCAAATTCACAGATGTGGAACCCTTGGGTCCTTAAAACATTTAAGGGTCATGTTTCATATTCTAGAGAAAGGTTAGTTAATTAGAAATTGTATATTATCAACATACACTTTAACAATATTTTTTCTTCTCAATTACTTTTTGAATTTTTCAAGTTGCATTTAAGTACTGTGAAACATTACTTTAGCAGAATAACTACAAGACGTATATTTGTGTACTTTTTCAGAGATAGCTATGTATATGTAACACTTAAATATGAGAAGCTCCTTATAGTGACATAATATAATTTTCATGTCAATCATTAATTATTTTTGAAATTTTAAAATGATTAATGTGTATGTGTGGATGTGGGATATAGTAAAAATAAAAATATGTAATTGTATACACAAAAAATTTCCTAATTTATAGTAAGTGCCTAAAATTTCAGATAATGAATGAAGAATTTCATATAGACTTGGTAATCAATCAGTAGTCAATGGCAATAAGACCGCTGTGTCAAATATAACACCTAACCTAAAATAGCTGGGTGGAATGGGACCTTTTTTTGTTGTGCAAAAGCTCTGTCATGAGGCTAATTTCTTCCAATTACCCTATTTAAATTACTAGTTTCTAAATCAAGAATTCTTAGACTATCTTTATTAGAGATGTGTAGTTTACATTTGGAATTACATTTTTAAATGTAGTTTTTAGGCATTTACCACAATCCATTATAATTTTTAAGAATATCAGATCCATGATTATACTATTCTTTTAATCAAATATCATGTAGGGAAATTGGTGCTTTTGTTGTGTTTTTTGTTATCATAAACTCATATTTTACTAGGATGGATAACATCTAGGTTGTCATAGGAACAGAAATTTATACTAATGTATGAGTCTCCAACACATAATTAAGATGACCTCTTAAGTGTACATGTCATTATATTGATTGTATGGCAAAGTGATACATAAATAAAATTACAAAAATTTAATGAAATACTTAAAAAATTTAAAATAGAGTTCAACAGATGAGATAAAAGGAAAGATCATGTGGTCTGTGTTCAGTGTTATTAAATGTTCAGAAATAGAGACTCTTGTAAATTATACAAAATAAAATTAACAAAAATATTAACGTAATACCCATTGGAAAATGTGAGTAGTGCAAAGGGATGTCAAAGCCTTTGTGGGAACTGAAAGGAGACTGATTTAATTCAGAAACAATTAGAAAGAGAAGTGTTATATATTAAGGGTGTTTTAGTTAATAAATAAAAATAAGTGTACTTCTTAATTGATACGATAAAAAATAATAGCAATTCCATTAATTCAAGGTAAAGGAGACAAAGAAAGTGAAAGTGCAGGAAGGATCACTGACTACCATGAATGGAACATGGAAATGAGTCTAAATTTATCATTTGATCCCATATAAATAAAGTTTTTAACTGTGTGATATGCAAATTTTAGTTCAATAAAGCTGTTATTTTAAAAAAGCATAAAAAAATCCAATTTTACATTAAATTATATTTATTAAACATGTATATGTAATATTAGGTAAGACTTTATATACTCTAGTTACATATTGTACAATTTGAAATTTTCTATTTTACAGTAAAAAGGTAAAACAAAATTTCATAACAAAATAATATGAGAATTATAATAGTTAATACATTACATGTTATCTTTAAAGTAGTTTCTCAGGGAACAAGCTATGGACATAAAAATTTCTCCAATCCAAGGAAGGCAAAAACCTTCCTTTTTAATGAACTAAGAGACACTAATAGTATAAATGACTCACATTTTTTTCCCTTTTCCCTTCTGTCCTTTCCCCCTCCCCCCATCCTAGTTCCTTTTTCCTTTTGAACAATTTCTTCCCATTTCACAATATCTGTTGTACATTTTAGACCTTATTTACTCTTTCAGTTTCTCACACCAGGGAGACAATATGATGTTTATACATGTAAGTCTGATGTATTTCACTTATGAGTATGGTCTTAAGTTGCATCCATTTACCTATAAAAGTCTCAAGTTTATCTTTCTTTATGCCTGAGTAGTACTCCATTGTATAAAAATACCACATCTTTTTTATCCATTCCTCAGTTGATGGGGATTTGGGTTGTTTCCAACATTTAACCATTAGAAATTGTGCTGTTATAAACATGGGTGCACATATATCACTGTGGTATGATGTTTTTAATTCTTCTGGGAAGATAAGGGAAATAGCTGGGTGGAATGGAACCTCTAATCCTAGTTTTTTTGAGGAATCTCCACACTGATTTCCAGAGTGATTGTACCAGTCTACACTCCCGCCAACATTGGAGAAGAGTTCCTTTTTCCCTGTAGCTCCCCCAGCATTGGTTATTGGTTGATTTCTTGAGGATGGCCATACTTTCTGGGGTGAGATGGAATCTCAGTGTTGTTTTTATTTGCATCTCTTGAATGACCAGTGATGTTGAATCTTTTTTCATGTATTTATTTGCCATTTGTATTTCTTCATCTGAGAAGTGCGTATTCATCACAGATGGCAATTTTTGGATTGGGTCTTTGAATTTGGAGGGTCTGATACTTTTCAATTCTTTATATGTTCTAGATAGAAGTCCTTTGTCTGAGGGAATATTGGCTAAATTTTTTCCCACTCTGTGGGTTGTATTTTCACTTCGTTGGTGATTTCTTTTGTTGTGCAAAAGCTTTTTAATAATATGAAATCCCAGTTGTTGATTCTTTTGACGTATTCCCCGTGTAGTCTGTGTTTTGTTCCTGAACTCTCTACCTACACCTATTTCTTCAAGATTTCTACCTACTTTCTCTTCCAGTAGATTTAGTGTTTCTGTTTTAATATTTAGATCTTTGATCCATTTTGACTTTAGTTTAGTGCATAGTGATAGACATGTGTCTAGTTTTAGTCTTTGGCATGTACAGAGCCAGTTTTTCCAGTACCATTTATTAAAGAGGTTATCTTTCTTCCAGTGAACATGTTTGGCCCTTTTGTCAAAGATAAGGTGATTGAGTGTATTTGTAGTTGTGTCTGCATCTTCTAATATGTTCCACGGGTCCTCAGGTCTGTTTTTTTGTCAGTACCATGCTGATTTTTATCACAGTAGCTTTGTAGTATAATTTCAAGTCAGGGATTGTGATGCCTCTTGCCTTGCCTTTGTTGTCCAAGACTGCCTTTGCCATCATAGGTCTCTTCTGGTTCCAAGTGAATTTTAGGAATGTTTTCTCTAGTTCTGTGAGGTATGCTAATGGTATTTTGATTGGGATAGCACTAAATCTGTATAACAATTTTGGGACTATGGCCATTTTCACTATGTTTGTTCTTCATATCCATGAGCAAGGGGTATCTTTCCATTTTCTGATATCCTCTTCTATCTCCCTTTTCAGAGTACTGTAATTTTCAATACGTAGATCTTTTAGTTCCTTTGTTAGATTGATTCCTAAGTATTTCATTTTTTGGATGCTATTGTGAAGGGTGTTGTTTCCCTACTTTCTATCAGTGAGTTTGTTTTTTGTGGACAGAAATGCTATTGATTTTTGAGTGTTGTCTTTTTATCCAGTTACGCTATTCAATTTGGTTATTAAATCTAGAAATTTGGTGGAGTTTTTGGGGTCTTCTATGTAGAGTATCATGTCATCAGCAAATAGTGATAATTTAACTTCTTCATTTCCTATTCTTATTCCTTTTATTTCTCTCTTGTCTAATTGCTCTGGCTAGTTTTTCCAGAACTATATTGAATAGGAGTGGTGATAATGAACATCCTCATCTTGATCCTAATTTTAGAGTGAAAGCTTTCAGTTCTTGACCATTTAGTATGATGTTGGTTGTTGGTTTATCATACATTGTTTTTATCAGATTGAGGTAAAGACCATCTACTCCAATTTTCTGTATGGTTTTTATCATCAATGAGTATTGGACTTTGTCAAAAGCTTTTTCTGCATTTATTGAGTGATTTTCATCTTTGGCTCTGTTGATATGGTGCTTTGTATTTATTGATTTGTGTATGTTGAACCAGCCCTGCATTCCTAAGATTAATCCCACTTGGTCATGGTGTATAATCTTCTTGATGATTTGCTGCATTTTGTTTGCCAGTATCTTATTGAGGAATTTTGCATCTACATTCACTAGGGAGATTAGCCTGTGGTTCTCTTTTTTGGTTGAGTCTTACTCTGGTTTTATTATCAGCGTAATACTTGTCTCCAAGAATGAGTTAGGGAATATCACTTCTCTTTCAATATCATTAAAGAGTTTGAGAAGTATTGGCATTAAATCATCTCTAAATTTCTTATAGAATTCAGCAGTGAATCCATCAGGACCTGGGCTTTTCTTTGTCAGTAACTTTTAATTACATTTTCAATTTCATTGACTGATATTGGGTTATTGAGAATTTTTATATCTTCTTGATTCAGCTTTGGTAATTCATATGTTTCTAGGAATCTGTCCATTTCTTCTGTGTTTTCCAACCTATGAGCATAAAGGTTTTCAAAGTAGGTATTGATCTTCTGAATTTCCACAGATCTGTAGTGATTTCACCCTTTTCATTCCTCTTTGCATGAATTTGAGTCTTTTCTTTCCTTCTTTTGATAAGGTTGGCTAAGGGTTTATCAATTTTATTTATTCTTTCAAAGAACAAACTCTTTGATTCATTAAGTCTTTGTATTGTTTTCTTAGTCTCCATTGCATTAATTTCTGCTCTGATCCTTATAATTTCCTCCTTCATATGGGCTTTGGACTTGACTTGCTCTTCTTTTTCTGGGAGCCAGAGGTGCAACCATAGTTTGTTTATTTGTTCTCATTCTGTTTTCTTGATTTGAGAACTCACCACTATAGATACCCCTCTAAGGACTGCTTTCTTTGTGTCCCACCCATTCCGGTATGGTATATCTGCATTTTCATTTAATTGTAGATACTGTTCATTTTTTTCTTTAACTTCATCTGTGACCCATTGGTTGTTCAGGAGGGTATTAATTAATTTCCACAGGTTTACGGAGTTTTTATGGTTTGTTTTGCCATTAATTTCCAATTTCATTGCACTATGGTCAAATAATATGCATGGGATAATTTCAATTCCTTTTCATTTACTTAACCATGTTCTATGGCCTAGTATATGGTCTATTTTAGAGAATGTCCTGTGTGCATCTGAGAAGAATGTGTATTCTGATGTTGTTGGGTGGAACACTCTAAGCATCTACTAAGTCCATTTGTTCACAGGTTTGGTTCAGTTCTGATACTTCTTTGCTGATTTTTTGGTCTGGTTTGATCTATTTGTGACAGTGTGGTATTAAGTTCCCCCATTACAATTGTGTTATTGCTCACTTGATTTTTCATGTCTATTAGTATTTTTCTTATATAGTAGGGTGCTCCCATATTTGGTGCAGACATATTTATGATTATCTCCTCCTCTCAAAGTTTTCCCCTAATAAGTATGTAGTGACCTTCTTTATTTCTTTTGGTCATTTTTTTTTTTTTTGGTTTGAAGTTCACATTGTCTACAAACGGAATAGCTACTCCTGCTCTTTTCTGGGTTCCTGTTGCATGGAGTATTGTTTTCCACCCTTTGACTTTTAGTCTTTGAATTTCTTTTAGAGTTAAATGTGTTTCTTGTATACAACATATTGTTGGATCTTGTTTCTTGATCCAATTTGCCTGTGTGTTTTTTTCATTGGTGAAATGAGGTCATTTACACTGATGGTTATAACTGATATGTATTGGCTTATCTTCATCATGATATTTTCCTGCTGTTGATTCCCTGCTTTTCCCCTCTGTTTAATTACTTTCCCTGCTTGGTGGTTTCTTTCTGTTGTTCTTGAAATTGTGGTCATTTTTATCTCTGTCTAGAATACCTTTCAGTACCCTTTGTAGTGTTGGTTTGGTGGCAATGCATTTCTTCAGTCATTCTGCGTCACGGATGTATCTTATTTCTGTATTAATTTTGAAAGATAGTTTTGCAGGGTATATCAATCTGGGTTGGAAGTTGTTTTCTTTCAGGACTTGAAATATTTCACTCCAAGCTCTTCTTGACTTGAGGTTTTGTGTTGAGAAATCTGCCGTGATTCTGATGGGCTTTCCTTCATAGGTGATCAATTTCTTTTCTCTAACAGCTTTTGGTATTTGTTCTTGTGATGAATTTCTGGGATCCTGATTATTATATGGCTGGGTGTAGATTTATTTTGGTTATCAGTAACTGGAATTCTATATGCCTCACTTATCTGTATGTCAGGTTCTTTTCCCATGCTTGGGAAATTTTCTGCTATTCTGCAAATAGTTTTTTTAATGTCATTTCTTTTCACTCCTGCTTTTTCATTGACACCAATCAGTCTTATATTATTTTTCTTTGCATCATCTTGCAGCTGTTGAATTGTTGTTTCCTGATCTTTTGTGATATGTTGATATCTTTCCTTTCATGATCACTAGCCACAATCCTGTCTTCAAAGTCTGAAAGTCTAGTTTTGTTCCAGCAGTTTTGCCAGATTACAATGCAAGTTTTAATTTCCTGGATATCTGTTTGTATCCATTTCCTGCATTCCATTTCTTTTCTGTATTGATCTTGCACAGTTTGCATCCTTTTATCATCATTTATTTTTTTATTTATCTCTACTCTAGATTTGCTGAGCAATTCCCTCATTATGGTTGTCATTTCTTCTTTTACCTGAGAGATTATTTCTGATCTGATTTCCTCTATATCCTCATGGATTTGTTTCTTTACTTTGGTTGCAATTATTTCAGAAATTTCAGGTGTATGTCTTCCATTTTCCTCTATCTAGTTGTCTTCTGGACTTGTTCTATGTGGGCTGGAGGTCTGAGGTTGCATTTTGCTTCTGTGTCTTGTCATTTTCTATTTAAAATTTTTTATTTTGTTTTCTGTGCTGATCCCTGTAAGTTTTTGTAGTAGGTAGCTTTATCACTAGTATCAGGACCTCCCTAGGAAGTGACTGCTCTACAGGGATGTCTTCTGTGTGTAGGAGGTTCTTGGTTTTTGTCTGTCCTAAGATCCTACCTTCCCAATTTATTAAGAGTGAGATGTTGGTATCTGTTTGGCTCAATCTGCAGTCCTTTGGTGCTGGGCTGTGGTGAGGTTATTACCCCAGAGCTTCCCAGTATTGTTACAGAAGGTAGAACCACTGATTACAACAGATAAGACATCCTTGCTGAAGTAGTATAATTATCAATAACAATAGCATCAAGCACAGCTTAGAAAGTGACAAACTGTGGTAATTATTAATTTTGTACCTTAATCCATAGGAGCAATATCCACAGTTACATAACAGAACCCATCATAAATTGGGAGCTTGAATGTAAAGTGTTTCCTCTTGGTAGAGTGGTTTTACCCTGTGTTGGGGAAATTTAAAATGGCAGTGGATAAAACAGAGATAACTGAAGAGACACAAAGTAGAAGCAAGGCTGGAGGACACAGGATGATCACACTGGGAAACTAGAGAAGAGGGCAGAAGAGAAAGAATGAAGGAGTAAGGAAGGGATTATCAAAGTGAACCAGAAAACTTAGAGAGTATTCACTCCTATGAAAACATGATTAAATCTAGAGAGATAAATTGAGGAAAAGGGGAAATAAGGTGAATAGATTAGGACAAAAATATAGATAAAAGACAAAAAAAAAAAAAAAAAGGAAAAGGAATCAAACCATCAAAGAAAGAAGACAAATAAAATAAAATATCATAAAAAATATTCTTCTGGTGTCCACTGAGAGCCCAAAACTACTGGATAACACTGCCAAGCCTGTAGTAGAGTTTGTGCTTGGTGTGAGGCTGATGTTGGGCTCCAGATGTGGGGGTCTGGGGCCACAGCCTTCAGGCAGGACTTTTTGTATGACCTTTAGTGGCCTGCCCACTCCACACCCTGTTTCTCTCTTGGCATCTCTCTCCCAGTTGCTACACTGCTTCCAGAGACAGGGAGCTCCTCCCAGTCCCATGTGCAGTTGGACCCTTCTGGTCCTTGCTCAGCTTTCTGTGTTCCTCTTCCACTGGCTAATCTCTGTCTTCTCACGTTGTTTATTGCAGGGTGGGGTGGGAGGCTGTGATATGATCTGGTCCTCAGCTCCTGCTGTGGCAGTGCAAAGCTGCTCAGTCCCTATTATTCCTCTCCCAATGTGGGGTGCTAACTTACCATTCATTGCTTTACAAGTTCCCCTGCCACCATCACTGGCCTCTGCTGTAGTCTGTAACTTCTTTGGGCAAGATGGGGGTTGCTGTGGGGTGCCTTTCTGCTCCCGCTCCCAGTGGCATGGGAACAGCCCATGGCTGCACAGTCCAGAGGTGCAAGGCTGTTTAATGCCCTGAGCCTCTCTAACCACAGGTCACGGGGATGGGTTATCTGTTCCATTTACTATGCACGCACCCCTGTAGTCTGTAATCATGTTCCTGGAGGTTCCAGTTAGTGCTCTGGTACACAAAAAGAAAAGGAAGAAAAGAAAAGAGAGAAGGAAAAGAAAAAAGGAAGGAAAAAAGGGAAAAAAGGGAAAACTGGCCAACTGTCAGGGAGGGAGCAGTCCATGGTGGCAGACTTCACAGCTGGGCTGTGGCGTCTTCTCTTTGGAGGAAGGCAGAAGTGGCAGGGGACCTCGTATCCCGGGTCTATCCTGTATGGCTTGATCTAGCCACACTATTTTAGTATATCATTATTTTTTCTTCTTTTAAGATTCCAAGTATGGCAGGCAGTCATCCTGATCTGGCGACCCACCGGCAGCCAGGTGGGCTGGCTGGCCATTTTATTAAGTCCTTTATCTATGTTTTGCTTGATCTATTACTCCCTTATGTTAGGCCGATTTTAACTTCAGGGTGTGTGTCCCTCCCCTTTCTTCCAGTTACCTGTGTTTTAGTTGAATTTCTCTGAGTAGCTCTGAATGAGGCTCCTCCTCTATTCAGCCATGTTGTCTCTCCCCAATTTGAAATTTTCTATACTTTCATTTTATACAGTGTTTCTTGAATAACCAGCCAGCACCTTGCCTGCCATAGAAAGAAATGCTACTTTCCATTTCCTATTTTCCCAAATAAGGAACCAGGATTGGGTTGAAAGATATAAAATTCTAGTAGCCTGGGAAATCAAGTAGATTGGTTCATTCCACAACCTATTAAAATTCCCACTTGATATAATTATAGACAGACAGTACATGGCAAATAACAGGAGGTAGGAGACACAGTTTGCAAAGCCCTCACATGAACCTTGGTGCTGGGATTTTGGTATCCTTTGCCATTAAGCTGCTTATTCCTAAGATGTTTACACAAAGAATAGATTGACAACTGAAAACAGATGACACGTGTAATAAAAGGTATCAGGTTTTTTAGAGTGAATGTTGGAAGGGCTTACAATGCTCCTCAGTTTGGTATTCCAAGTAAGATTTCTTTCATGTTCTTTCATGTTCTTTCACCCCTATAGCCTAGTGTACATAGAATATCTAATGACTAGAAAGAAAGAACACCAAAGACCCCAACAGCATGGCTATGGTGGCCCTGTTAACTTTCTTCTTTAAGTGAAGAAAAACAAGGTTGGAGAAAAATGCCATTTTGAGCAAATAAAATATGCTGAGGCTAGTATCAAACCAGGTGCTAAAATGGTTGGTTATTGTCCAGGCAATATGAAAAATAATTTTTACTGGACTACTATTTACAGCTGGATTAAACAAAGTTGAAATCCAGTTTATGAACATTACTCGAAGTAAACCAATCCTGGAGACAGCCAGAGCAGCAGAATTTGATCAGCTGAGGAGATTCTTTGTCTCCTGGTCCAGTCAGTGAAGTTCACCAGGGCTATGAAGACTTTGGCAAAATTTCCAACAACAAATCCTGCCATCTCTATAATGATTGAAATGCCCCATAGTAAACTTATCATGTCTGAACAAACAAAAAAGAGTGGCCTAATATCATTGTTCCTGATCCCTTTAATAATCTGCCTTTAAATTCTATGTGCTCTTGAAGTTAGCATGGGGATTAGGTTTTTCTCTTTTGCATTGTGTGACCAATGTCAAGAAGGAAATCATCAGGGTATGCTAATACATGAATTTCAATAGTGCCTTTATGAAAAACAGTATTTGCCCAAATGGCTCAAGTTAACTTTTATTCATACATTCTGCCATAGAGTGGTATATTTTATAACTGATGTTAGCAAGACAGCTGCATTCTCATTTGGTAGCATATAAATAGAGACATATTCTCCTTCACTGTTATGGAAATTTTCCCTAGTTTCACCTCTCTGTAATTTGTGTTCTTCTACTTTAGTTGCCTGTTAGTAAAATTTTAGAAATCAAAACATGAGTGTCTAAGTGTTTTGATGGAGCTTGGTTATATATAGAATCATCAACACTATGGATTTGCCTTGTTAATGCCATATTTTTGTAGAAAGAATCCAACATTTTCCTGTCAAAAGAAGCCATGTTCTTTTGGGAACTTCGAGAAGGAATGGAGTCCAATAGGCGAGATATGCTGCAGTCACCTTGGACAAAGTTATTTTGGCTGAAGCTGTCCTGAAGGTCTGGCCTGCTGCACTCAAGACAATCCAGTCCAGAGTCCTAAGCCCCTCTGGGATTCTGATCAACTGAAACATCACCTTTTAAAGATATACAAATAGACTTCACTAAAGTAGAGCCTTGTAAGGGTTAACAGATAACCGTTGGTGCTTACATGCACCTACTCAGGCTGGCCTGAGGCATTCCCTACCTGAGCTGAGAAGACAACAGAAGTTTGTATGGTCCTGCTGCCAAAAATCATCCCTAGATATGGCCTACACTTGACCACTGGCAGTGACAACAGGCCTCCTTTTGTAGCAGAGATAACTAAATGGAAACTACATACAGCATACAGGTCACAAAGCTATGAAAGGGTTAAAGAAATAAAACATAATCCTACAGGAATAGCTTGTAACCAGCTCCATAAAATTTAGCTAAAAGACCAGCTACACCTGTAGACTTTGCTGCACACACATATCACACAGGTGCATATTAACTGCCTCTCAAGCTCTTAAAGTTTCAGAAATCCAGCCTTAGATCTACCATTCCAGAGTTAAAGGAGCACATCCAGATGATTGCTGGATAATTTATCTGGACTAGACAGCTCCTCTGAAGCTCACTCTGAAGAGATGATGTACACAAAGCCCTGCTCTGGTCATTCTGGACACTGACCAATCCATGCAAGGTTGAAGCTTGAGGCCACCTTTCACAGGATTGCTGCATACATCAATGCATTATTCTCCTTGATTTTTGTGCCTTTTCAGGCTGCTTACCCCAGTCCTTGCTTCAGCTTACATATGTATTTGATATTATATTGTCTTTTTGCCTTAGCTCTATGGATGATTGCCCCGAGAAAATAAAAAAATAACCAGTAAGGCCCTTACAAATGACAAAGATTTGACAAGCATCCAAGGTACATTGGACACTCTCCTAGATCAGATTAACTCCTTTATTCCCTCATCAGAGTCAACTTATGGAGAAACCCTATAATAAGGGAAAGAAACCACAAACCCCTGGTGGGAAAACTTTCAGTCTTGGAGACCTTGGCTAGGGCCAATCCTAGGACCACTGACAGCCCTAGTGTTACTGCTTCTAGTTGGGCCTTGTCTCAAAAGAGTACATGGAATGTACCCAACAAAGATTTGCTGGGAAACTAAAAGAGGGGAGAAATAAAACAAAAAATGCCCCTCCAGTCTGTGTGTTGCCCAGGTAACAGTTCCTGTTACAAGTTCCTATTCCTGTTACTCCTGTTACTACATTTCTCCTGTTTGTTAGAAATGGCTTGTCATTGTGATGCATAGCTGGTCACTATGATGCATATTGTAAGAACAAATCAAAGACAGCATGCACTCTACCTCTATACCTCCCCTTTGTAACCCCATAAAACCTCCCTCTCTGAGCCTTTGGGGCCTGACATTTTTATAAGGATTGATTCCTTGTCAGTGCCCATCTGATGTTAAATAAATCTGCCTCCAAATCCTGGGTGTCATTTTGGTGTTTCTGTTTGCTGTTGCAGAATCACAGCAGACTTCTTAGCTCAACCCCTGATGGCCAGAAGAGCTTGGAGTGAAGTATTTCAAGCACCAAGAGCAAATAACTTCCAACGCATATTAACTTACCCAGCAAAGCTATCCTTCAAAATATATGGAAGAAAGAAGTTATTTCTATGAAAAAGGCCAGCTCAGGAAATATATGAGTGCTAAACTAGCTCTAGAGAAAATACTTAAAAATATTCTTGAAGAAACAATGAATCGAACACAGTTAAAAACACAGAGGAAACTAGTATATTCAATGGGTAAACAGCAACACTTAACACCAGAAAAAGAAAAACAAAAGATACACCAACAGATAAAAGAGGCATTGATATAAACAACACATCTCAGTAATATCTCTCAATGTTATCAACCCCAATTCTCCAATTAAAAGACACAGAGTAGTAGACTGGATCAAAAAACAGAATTCAACAATTTGTTGTATTCAAGAAACTCATTTAATCCTAATAGATTGTCATAGAGTACAAATTAAAGGATCAAAAACAAGATTTCATGCACCACGACCCCCAAAAGCAATCAAGGGTACCAATTCCAATCTCACATGGTAAACTTCAAGTTAAAAATGATTAGAAGAGACCAAGAATGCCAGATTATACTAGTTAAAGAACAATCTACCAAGAGATAACATTGATAAGTATATATGCACTGAATATTAGATCACCTATTTTCATAAAACAAAAAGTACTGAAATTAAAAGACCAAAGAAACACTCACACATTCATAGTAAAAGGCTTTTACACCTCACTTTCACAAAGAGATATATCAAGTAAACACAAAGCAATAAAGAAATTTCAGAGCTCAACCACACCATTGAATATGTGGAATTAAAGGATATATACAGAGTATTCCATCCTTCTATAACAGAGTACACATGATTTTTAGCATCACATAGTACTTTTTCCAAAATAGATCACATACTAGTCCACAAAGAATAGAAATTACTCCATGCTTACTCTGACTACTGTGTAAAAAAAATAGAAATCAACAACAGAAGAAGTTTTAGAAAAGTCAAAGTTCTTGGGAAATTAACAATATATTTCCAAACAAATCATGGGTCACAGAAGAAATCAAAGTGGAAATTAAAAAAATTCCTGGAAGTTAATCACAATGATAGCACAACTTATCAAAATATCTGGCATAAGATGAAAACAGTTCTAAAAGGAAAACTCATTGCAACCAATTCTCACATTAGGAAAACAGAAAAAGCTCAAATAGACAAGCACATGAGAAATATTAAGATACTTGAGAAACAACAACAAAGCAGCCCCAAACGGGAATTAAGGAGGCAAATTATAAAGATGAGAATGGAAATAAGTGAAATTGAGACAAAACAGTTAAAAAAAAAAACAGTGAAGCAATGAGCTGGTTCTGTGAAAGAATAAATAAAATATATAAGCCCCTAACAAGACTTACCAATAGAAAGCAAGAAAGTACTCACATTAATGCAATTAAGAATGAAAAAGGTGAAGTTACAACAGACTTTGTGGAAATCCACAGGGTAGTATCTACTTCAAAAAATTATATTCCAACAAATTATCAAATTTTGCAGAAATGGACAGATTCCTAGACACATAATGAACTATGAAAACTAACTCATCAAGACATAAGTATGCTTAACAATTCAATAATAAGCAACAAAATTGACACAGTAATAAAAAATTTACCAAGTAAAAAATTCCCAGGATCTGGTGGATTCACCAATACATTCCATAAACTCTTTAAGGGTGTTATCTCACCAATAATCTTCAAGCTCTTTAAAGAGATGAAAAGGGATGGAATGTTGTCAAACTCTTTTATGGAAGACAATATCACCCTGATCCCAAATCCAGATGAAGATCCAGCTAAAAAAGAAATCTCTAGGCCAATCTCCTTAATGAACATAGATGCAAAAATCCTCAAGCAAATATAAGTATATAGAATTCAGTTCATTATAAAAAAAGATCATACATCATGAACAAGTAGTGTTCATCCCAGATATTCAAGATGGTTCCTCATGCATAAGTCAATAAATGTAATGCATCACATAAATAAAATCAAGATCAAAAAGTTTGTGCATCCACAAATAGATGCAGAAAAGTCTTTCAACAAAATCCAACACCCCTTCATGATAAAAACCCTAGGAAAAACCAGGGGTACAATCCATACCTGAATATCATAAAAGCTATCTATCTATCTATCTATCTATCTATCTATCTCTCATAAACTATTAAGCAACATCATACTAAGTGAGAAAAAAAAAGCATTTTCCCTAAAATCAGGAACAAGACAAGGATGTCCACTGTCACCTTTTCTACTCAACTTATTACTTCAAAAATTAGCCCTGAATAATTAGGCAAGAGAAAGAAATAAAAGGGATACATATAGGTAAAGAAGAACTCAAATTATCAAATTATTACTTGCAGATGACATGATATTCTACCTAAAAGATCTAAAGAACTACAGAAAATCTCTTAGCGTTAATAACCAACTTCATCAATGTAGCAGGATACGAGTTCAACACACGAAAATCATTAGCATCTGTGTACTCCAACAGTAAATGTAATGAGAAAGAAATTATGAATAAAATACCATTCACAGTAGCTTCAAGGAAAATGAAATATCTAGGAATTAACTAAACCAAGGAAGTGAAAGACCTCTACAAAGAAAACTATGGTACTCTGATAAAGGAGACTGAAGAGGACATCAGAAAATGGAATGATGCCTCCTGCTTCTGGATTGGCAGAACCAATGTTATCAAAATGGCCATACCCACAAAACTGTTATACAAATTCAACGCAGTTCCAATAAAAAATCAGCAGCATACTTCACAGATCTAGAGAAAACAATCCTAAAATTTATATGAAGTGAGAAGTGACTGAGAATAGCAAAAGCAATTTTGGACAAAAAGAGCAGAGCAGGAGGCATAGCAATAACAGATTTCAGTTTATACTGCAAGGCAATAGTGCTAACAACTGCATGGTACTGGAACAAAAACAGATACTCGGATCAATGGAACAGAACTGAGGGTACAGAAACTTACCCTGACATTCAGCTATTTGATCTTCAACAAAGGGCCCAAAAGCATATGTTGGAGGAAGCCTATTCTACAATTGGTGCAGAAGATTGAAGATAGACCCTTATATCTCACCATACACTAAATTAAAATCAAAATGGATCAAAGATCCAAATATTAAAATAGAAATATTAAACCTACTGGAAGATAAGATAGGTAAAACACTCAAAAACAAAGGTGTAAGAAAAGATATTGTAAAACATAACCTCAACTGTACAAGAAATAGAAAAGAATCATCAAATCGGATTATATCAGACTAAAAAGCTTCTCTACAGCAAAAGAATCAAATAGTAGAGTGAAGAGACAATCTACAGAATGGGAAAAATTTTTCCCAGTTATTCCTCAGTCAGAGGACAAATATTTAGAATATATAGAAAGTCAAAAAAATTAAGCCACCGAAAATTAAAATCCAGTCAAGAAATGGGCAAGAGAAATGAACAGACAACTCAGAGGAAAAAAATACAAGTGGTCAACAAATATTGAAAAATGTCAAAAAATCTTGTGCCATTAGACTAATGCAAATTAAAACAATGATATGATTCTGTCTTCATCCAAAAAGAATGCCAATCATTATGACATCAAACAACAATAAATGCTGGTGAGTCTGTGGTGAGAAAGGAACCGTTCTTTATTGTTGGTGGGAATGTAAATTAGTATAACCATTATGGAAATAAGTATGGAGATTTCTCAAAGAACTGAAATTAGAAATTCCATATGACCCAGTGACCTCCTCTGAGGTGACCCCCTCTTCCCCAAAAGAGCTTAAGACATCATACTACAGCAATTCATGCATACTAATGTTTATAGCAGCACAATTTATAGTAGCTAAACCCTGGAACCAGCCTGTACACCCATCAACAAATGATTGGATAAAGAAAATGTGGTATCAATATATAATGGACTACTACTCTGCTATAAAGAATGACAGATTTGACACATTTGCAGGAAAATGGATACATGTGAAAAAAATAATATTGAGTGAAATAAACCAGACATGCATGCTTAAATATTGTATAATATCTCTCATTCAATTGAGGCAAAATGCAAAGAAAATAATGAATGATAGACAGAGCCTAGGGGATGGATCTTTTGCAATAGGGAATTGGTCCAAGGGAAAAAGCATGGGGGATGATGAGGAGGGGTAGAAGAAATAAGTAGAATAAAGATATGCCATGTTCAGGAACATAATAACAAAAATTAATGTAGACATTATATGCTATAACATGAGCAAAGATCAATAATATCAACAAGAATGCTAAATGGGATAGGGGAATTGAAGGAGGAGGGGGAGAGGGAGGAAAGGGGGAGGTGATTAAAAAAAAAAGAAGCCATGGTATATACATGTAATCACCCCCCAAGAAAATTGTCCATGGTATGAATTGCAAACATGTACTAATAAAATTAAAAAGTGAAAAATAATAAAAGTGAACAAATGAGGGCAAATTAGATATTTTCAGACAAGTAAATTCCCAGAAAGACCTCAACAATGGACATTCCATAGGAAGCTCTTCAAACAAAGGACTCTTATCCCATATAGAAAGCCACAGATATATGTAAAGCTACTATCCTTTGATTTCTCCATTAGTGAGTTAAATATACCATTGGTACATGGTGATTTTTTGTTTTTAGGAGACACAAGCTTTCAGCTTAAAAAAAATTAATGTGAGAGCTACTATGGTATCAGAGGAGTCTATGTGGACCAGATTTTGATTTGCCAGTCATTTTGCTTACCTATTTGTACCAGAATATGGCTTACATTTTCTGGAAAAGATGATGGTGCTTTTATATCTGTGCTAAGAACTTTTTATTTACATATTTATTCTTTTCTGCATTTTGGCAGTACAACTGAAGCAGCAAGCTCTCTTTGTCTTTGTTTACAACTTTCAAGCATTTTTAAATTATTCTGTGAGTAGAAAATCTTTTCCCTCCTCTGGGAAATGTTAATAAAATAAGTTATATTTCTTACTAAGAAGGGGCTCTACTTTGCGTGCTAGAAAGAGATTAAGAAATATAAAATCTCACACCTTGTAAATTACCAAAAAGAAAGAAACTAAACTTCTATCTTATTTTATTTTTTGTGGGTACCGGGGCTCAAACTCAGGACCTCACATGCCAGCAGGCACCTGTGCCGCTGAGTGATATCACTGGCCCTTTTTTAGTATGTGGGTACCGGGAGTCAAACTCAGGACCTCACGCTTGCCGGGCAGGCGCTTATGCCGCTGAGCTATCTCACCGGCCCTAAGCTTCTATTTTAAAATAGGGTTGTACTTTCAAAACTTATCTTGAAACTTTCCAACTAAATCTGCCAGTTCAGGAGCATTTTTTTTCCTGTAACAAGGCGAGTTAATACAATCAAGACTATTCACTCAATACTTTAGACAGACATGACAAATTGGAGTTGAAGAAAATTTGGTTTTTTTTTGATGTGGCACAGGTTTGTTTTTGTAGATGTGGAGTGGTTAATGTAAAGTTTCTAAGCTCATTGTATTTATTTACTAATAAAACCATATTATGTTCACATAATTTTCTGATATAAGAAAATGTAAACATCTGTTCAATTTAAACAAAATAAGAATTATGAAAAATTGTGCATATTAACAGCATTTTTATATTTATTAACTTAAATTGGTTTCTAATACTTTCTTTAAATTTTAGATTTTTAGCTAATTTTAAATTAAATAGCAGTGGAAAATCTTAGGATAAATTTTTAGGTAAGAAAGAATATTGAAAAACAGTCACCAAGTGTGTGGAGATAGATAGATACAGAAATAGATACTCAATTTTTATTTTTATGTACTATGGAGTAGTTATTCCTTTAAATACATTAGGAAACATGATATTGTGCTTTGCTAATTTAAGCATATGTGTAAGGGATGAGTATTACTGCAGACAGCTCTAATATATGTGCTTAAGAATTTTGCAGGTCTTAACCTCTTCAACAAATGCTCCTGCAACAACTGGTTATCCACATAAAAAGAGAATAAATACAGATCCACATCTTTTATCATATACTAAAATAAAGTCAAAATAGAACAAAGACTTCAATTTAAACAGAAACACTGAATCAACTGGAAGATAAAATGGTAAAACTCTTGAAGACATAGGAATTGGCAAGAACTTTACCACAGAACCACAGTGGCACAAGAAATAACACCAAGAATCAACAAATGGGATCAAATAAAATTAAAAAGCTTCTGCAC
The DNA here is from genome assembly GCA_028451465.1 of Erethizon dorsatum. NCBI lineage: Eukaryota > Metazoa > Chordata > Mammalia > Rodentia > Erethizontidae > Erethizon > Erethizon dorsatum. The sequence continues at coordinate 25,822,627 of CM051831.1, forward strand.
AGTACAGGAAACAACCAACAGAGTAAAGAAACAACCAATGGAATGGGAAAATTATTTTGTCACTTACTCCTCAGCTAGTGGACTAGGTCTTAGAATGTATTTTTTTTTTTGTAGGTACTGGGGGTCGAACTCAGGACCTCATGCACTAGCAGGTGCCCGTGCCCCTGCATGATATCACCGGCCCTTTTTTCATATGTGGGTTCTGGGAGTTGAACTCAGGACCTTGAACTTGCCAGGCAGGTGCTAATGCTGCTAAGCTGTCTCACTGGCCCCTTAGAACGTATTAAGCACTCAAAAAACTACACATCCAAAAATAAAAGACCCAACCAAATATGGGCAATTGGAATGAATACGCGCTTCTCAAAAGAACTACAAATAACCACTAAGCCCATGAAAAACTGTTCAGCATCTTTGGCTTTTAGAATATTCAAGTCAAAATAGCACTGAGATTCCATCTTACTCCATAGAGTAAGAATGGCTATAATCAAGAGTGCAAAAAACAACAAATGCTAGTGAGGTCATGGGGAAAAAGGAGCCCTGCTATTTGGTCGAAATGTAAAGGAGTACATCCTTTAAGGAAATCAGTATGGAAATTCATCAAAATCTAAAAATAGAAATTCCATTTGACCCAGCTACACTACTTCTGAATATCTTCCCCAAAAAGTTAAAAGCTAAAAGTTAACTTTTTAAAAGTTAAAAGTTAAAATGATACATGCATAACCATGTTTATAGCAGCACATCTCATAAGAGCTAAATCTTGAGAGCAGCCTATATGCCCATAAACAGATGAATGGATAAAGAAAATGTGGTATTATGCACAATGGAGTACTCCTCAGCCAATAAAAATGATAGATTTGAGTTATTCATAAGAAAATGGATACATTTTGAGACCATAATGCTAAGTGAAATAAATCAGACACAGGAAGCTAAATATTGCATTCCTTTTTTATATATGAGAAATCCAAAATACAAATAATCCAGAAAGCAAAGTAAAAGAGAGATGAGAGAGAAGTAGGCTTTCTAGAGATAAAGGGGAACGAAATCTGGACAAAAGAGGAGTAAAAATTATTAAGATTACATATATATATATCTACAAAAACAAGCCTGTGTCACATCAAAAAAACCCCATCATTTTCCCTGGCAAAGCCTATTATTTCCTGTGACAATCTGCACCAGTTTCCATCAATTCGTGAAAATATTTTCCCTTAATTTCAACAATACAGACACACTTTCCATTAATTGACCCATTAATCCACTAAAAACATGTTCTCTTAATCTTCTTGTTACTTTTGAGGCAACCTGACTTTATTTATCTGAACTATCAATTGATGAATTTTGTCACATTACTCTGGCTGCAGATGCACTCACTTTCATTTTAACTCTGAACTTTGCCTCATCAGTCTGGCTGAGAGGGGTTTCCGTGCACACCCATGTTCCTTTCCTGCAAATATTTTCCCTTACTTGTTACAGTAATCCCTGAAAAATATTTAAAAGCCTTAATTTCAACAATGCTGACACACCCAGTTTCCTTTATTGACACAGTAATCCCCTAAAAATATTTCCCTTAATCTCAACAATATTGACATGCTCATTTTCCCCTTAATTGACACACTAATCCCCTAAAAATATTTAAAATACTGAAACAGGTTGGGACTGTCCCTTCTTCCCTGTGGCAAAACAGTTCACTTCCATCAGCACATAGACTCAGCAAAGTTAGCTGCAGAATCCAAAGCCTAACCACCAAAACACTGCACTTTTGAAGCAGCCTTACTTCATTTACCTAATCTATCAATGAATTTTGCCCCATTACTGTGGCTGCTGATGCACACACTTTCATTTTAATACTGAATTTGGACTTTCATTTTTAATTCTGAAATTTGTCCCTTTACTCCAGCTGAGTTGTCCATGTGCACATTTCTTTTGCCTTTCTGTTTGCCCTTTTCCTTGGCTGAGAAAGTTTTTCTATGCACACTCTGTTCTTTTGCCTTTTTACCCTGGCTACTTGTTTCCTTTCTTTTGTTTATTTCTCACTTTTTTCTTTTCTGAAAATTCTCCATGCACTTTTATGCTTCTTTTCTTTCTTTTGCACTATTACCCTGGGACCTTGTCCTCATGTTTCTTTTTCTTTGCTTTTGCTGCAGAGATCCCCATAGCTTACACTTTCTGCTCAGGGCAGATCTTCCCTGGTCAGGGCTTTTCAGGTCTCTGCTCAAACTTTCCTGTTCCCAGGCCCCTTACCTGGTTTGGACTTTCTCCAGCCCTGCAGTCTCTGTTTGGGCACCACTTGTAGCAAACAAGTCTTACACCATTCCCAGGTCCCTACCCATGTTCCAGACACCACTCATGGGGAACCAGTCCACTTCAATCCTTCCCCACCCAGGTAGCTCTAGTAAGGATCTAGTCCTACTAGTTTGTCCCCCTGACCCGGGGGTGAATGAGGATGAAAGACAAAGAGACACAGAGTTAATTTAACATGTCGGCAGCCAGGGGACTCTTGCCTCTAGTAGGCAGAGAAGCCCTGAACATCTGGCTCATCCTGCTTTTAATCACTTAAACATGGGTACAAGCAATTAAAATAATACAAGATTCATCTGCCTTCCATTATCCATTAGTACATGCCCAGCTGTATTAACTTTTCCTTTCTGTTCAAAGAAGAGGCCAATTAGGCCTCAATTCTCCTTAGCTCATCTCCCATATGTGTGTATATATTGAATAAGGGAGTTCCCCAAAGTAAGTCAGCAGTCAATGTCCCTACATTGCTTTCCCTGCATTCTGTGGGAAGTGGTGTAGGGAACCACTCAGACTGCTTCAAAACTCAGGGGCATCTAAGGACATCTGAGAACGTGGCCTCATTTGTTCAGTGCAGGTGCACAGTGGGATACAGTTATGTAACCATGATTTAGCACAGGTAAACATGAATGTGCTTGTGATGACACTATGCAAGAGATAACAACCTATATAAGAATTATACACCAAAGACACAGGTGGCTCTTTCTCATGCTCCTGTGCTTTTGTGCTCTTGTGCTCTGCTCTGCTAAACGCTGCTTGCTGTTGTTGCTGATGTCTTGCACATGTTTGTTCTTTAACTTTGGGACCTCACCTACAAAAATCTCCTTTACCCCCCCCCCCCGAAGGCCAACAACTGGCATAATCAGCAGGACATTGAGGTGAGTGGCAACTGTGCCCAAAGGCAATGAAGAGCACAGGGAATGGCTGACAAGCGACCGTGGCCTTGCCATGGCTACCTGTAGACACCTTCTTGGTAGCTTGGAAGGCCTTAGTGAACTGGGAATCAGTCCACTTGGAGCCTGGGGATGTCTTTCAAGCTTCAGAAGTGACAGACAGATGAATTCCTCCCCCTCACTGTGATAAAGCGGTTTGTATGACTTGGCTGTTCTTCACTCTCTTCTGCTGCATAAATCAAGAGGTGAATGGCCTTGTCTGGCAAGTAGACCAGCTGCAGCACATAGAGAAGGGCCTTGAGCAACAGCTGGCTGCTGCAGAGCTCAGGTTGCAAGGGTGGGAGGCACTGCCTCCTCCAGAAATGTCACCAGAAGCATAAGTCCTCATGTCCAAAGAAAACCAGGAAAATCCCCTGGTTTTGCATGCTAGGCTGGCTGTTCTTCAAAAAGTGGAGGTGGAGGAACCCCTAGCCCAGGGAGGAGGACGGTGAGAGCCGCCTACCTTTAACTGGCCCACAATGTGCATGACCTATACAGCAACAGAGCTGCAGGAGCTGGCAAAACAATTAAAGTAGAAGATTGGCAAAATAGTGCCTGCATAGATGCTATGGCTGTGGGATTTGGGGGCTGATAACATGCAGTTAAACCCACAGAAGTTGTCCCAAATAGCCAGCATAGCCAGCACCCCTTCTAAGAGATGGGTTCTGCAGAACATTCAGAGGATGGCCCCAGAAGCAGGTGACCAGACTGTGATAAATTGGTTGATGGTAGCAGCTTGCCTAATTTGGGAGAATGTGGGTGACCTGCCAGAGCAAGTCACTATCTAGACTTGATAACTGTGCCACGTGAAATGGGCATGCAGCAAACGGTGTTTGCACTGCAGTACCATAGCCTAGAGGAAGAACTGCTGATGGCATGCATGAAGGACGTGATCCTGGTGAGTGGGCTGGTTGGTGCATTTGGGCCAGTGGCAGCCCTTCTAGCACCTTTTATAGATATCCCAATCCCTGATGCTGTGGATGCCTTGGTCAGGCTGGGAGACGAGGAAGTAAATGCCAAGGTAAGGTGAGATCTTTAAAAACTGTACCAACAAAGGAGAAAAAGAAGGGGGGCTTCAGGCAAGTGGGGCCATCCCACCAAGGGCAGGCTGTGAGGCCACTGAAGGTCAGTTGGTGCCAGATCTGGATGGATCTTCTGGCTGTTGGCCTAGCCACAGATAAGTTACACGATCAGCCTTTGGACGTGCTGCTGACTCTGTGGAGGCAGTTATGCCCTGAGCAGCAATAGTGGCTGATGAGCTAGGACCAGAAGGCCAAAGCAGCCCTAGTGAAGAAGGAAGAAGTGACATTGGCCTCCTTTTACCCTAATTAGGAGACAGGCTGAGGTACCTGGGTCTTGGGGGTCCTGGGAGACCAGAGGCCACATGTGGAATTGACTATTTACTGGTCTGCAAAGAATGTGCAGCATGTACTAGCACTGGTGGGTACTGGAGCTGAGTCAATGCTAATATATGGCAACCTAGACCATTTTACAGAACCTACTGCACATGTAGAAGAGTATGGAAGTCACTACATCACAGTCCGGAAGGCCCAGGTGACTTTGGGTATTGGATGCTTGCCCCACACTCATATCATGTATATGTTTCCCCAGTTGCTGAATACATACTGGGGGTGGACATACTGACTGGCGCTTGGGTCGACACCACTCAGGGAGAATTCTGGTTGTGAATTCATGTGGTAAAAACCATAGTGTGAGACCATCCACACCACACACTGATGACTGTCCCACAAGCCATGCAGGTCATGTGTATGAAGCAGTACTGGCTGCTTGGAGGTCATGAAGCAATGAGACAGACTGTCTTGAAATTGGAAAAAGCAGGGGTGATAATCCCTGAAGAGCCCTTCAGTATGGCCTGTGCAGAGGCCAGATGGGTCATGATTAATGACTGTAAAGTCTCACTCTGATGCTAGCAGTCAAGACCAATTTGCCTTCACCCAGGAGGGCAGGCAATGGACATTCCAGATGTTGCCACAAGGCTATTTGCATAGCCCAACTTTGTGTCATGGCCTGGTGGCCCAAGTGTCCAAGTCACACTCTGTCACTGTTTCATTGTGTTGATATGTTAACCTCTGATTGCCTTGCGGATTTGAAAGCTGCTGTGCACAGTCTGAAGAAAGCTTTGGTGGCATGGGGGTGGGCCATGGACAAAGACAAGTTCTAAGGAACTGGATTGTCTGTCAAATTCTTGGGTGTTACATGGTTGGGTAAGACCAGACCCATGACAGTACACCAGTTACAGGCATATGTGGGCTTGCTAGGTTTTTGGCAGGTGTACCACACCTAGCTACCCTGCTATGATCAAAAGGGGCACGACATGGTGCTGGAAGACACAGTGGAAGCTGCTTGCTGGAAGACACAGTGGAAGCTGCTCTTCAGGACCTAAAGAGGGCTGTTGCACAGGTGCATTGACACTAACTTGCCATTTATCCTAAATATCAGTGTGAATGGTGATAGATTTAGCTGGGGTGAAGTAGAAGCACCCTGTTGGGTTTTGGTCACAGTTGTGGAAGGGAGCTGAGAGCTGGTATTTCCTGATTGAGAAACAGCAGTGCTGTATGCTGCTCTGCATGCCTGTGAGGAAGCATGGGACAGATAAAGGGCCAGGTACAGATGTGGACAGCCTGTCCCAAGAGTAGAGTGGCACAGGTCCTCACTTTCATGCATTGGGAGATGTACCTACAACAGCAGGCCTTCTTTTTGGCTAGTCTGTTGGCAGCTGAACTGGCAGAAGTTTTGGGACCTTTGATGTACATGGCCCAGGAACCCATCTGGGAGATAGTCTACAGGACATGACCCCTAGTCCCTATGCAGAAGGGAAAGAGGACCTACAGCTCATGCTGGTTATACTGATGGGTCTAGCTGTGACCCAGTCTCACAATGAACAGCAGTCACTGTCCAGCCCTGTAAGGAAGTACTCTGGTTTGAAACCAGAACAGGCAGAGTGACAGGGCACCATCCCTTGTGGGGTGCCAAAATATGGCAAGATGTATGGGAGCATGGCCAAAAAGCTGCCTATGTAGGGTATCATGGATCAGGACATAAGCCCCACCTCTTGCCAGGAAATGACTTAACAGATGTCTTGACTAGTCATTGCAATGGTTGACTGCTAGGAATAGCGTCTGACCAAAAATATTGACTGCTACGTATGAGATGTTGCTAGGAATAGCATCTGACCAGGGGCAAGGACCATAAACTTAGCTCTCCAGGTTGAAGCCTTTGCTCAACATATGGACCAGGCCTTGAAGGTTAAGTGCCAGGCTTTGATGTTGCTTATGGATGTAACTGTTCAAATGAAAAAAGTGGTTTTGCAAAACCCCATGGTTATTGATTTATTAACTACAACACAAGGAAGTACTTGTGCCCTGTTATATACAGAATGTTACATTTATATACCCACGACCTTTGAGGGGGTGGGATGTGGGGAAACATTCAGACTGCTTCAAAGCTCAGGGATGTCTAAGGACACCTGAGGATGTGACCTCGCTTGTCTAGCACAGGCGCACAGTAGGATACAGTTATGTAACTATGACTTAGCACAGGTAAACGTGCATGTGCTGGTTATGGCACTATATAAGAATATAAATATGAGATAACAACTTGTATAAGAATTACAAAGATGAGGTGGCTCTTGCTCTTGCTCCCATGCTCTTATGCTCTTGTGCTCTGCTCTGCTCCATGCTGCTTGCTGTTGCTGCTGTCTTGCACATGTGCATTCTTTTTTTTTATTTTAAAGAGAAGAAAAAACAAAACAAATCAAAAAAGAACAAATTTTTAAAACAACATAATAGGAGGGTAACAATAGTTAATGCATTACGTATTATTATCTTTAAGCTAGTTATTCAGGATACCAGATATTAGCATTCAATTGTCCAAACATTATTGGCACAAACCTTACTCTTCAATGAACTAAGGAAAATTGGTAGTGTATCTATCTTAACCATCTTATATATATATACAATTTTTTTCCCTTTCCCTTCTTTCTTTTCCCTATTCCCCTATTCAAGTCTCTCTTTCTTTTTGACCAGTTTCTTTTTGATTCACTGTGTCTATTGTACATTTTGGATCTTATTTACTCTTTCAGTTTCTCATACTAGAAAGACAATATGATGCTTACACATGTGCTTCCGGTTTATTTCACTTATGAGTATTTTCTCGAGTTGCATCCATTTACCTATAAAAGTCTCCAGTTTATCCTTCTTTATGGCTGAATAGTACTCCATTGTATAAAAATACCACATCTTTCTTATCCATTCCTCAGTTGATGGGCATTTGGGTTGTTTCCAAGATCTGGCTATTACAAATTGTGCTGCTATAAACATGGGTGCACATATATCGCTGTGGTATGATGTTTTTAATTCTTCTGGGAAGATGCCCAGAAGGGGAATAGCTGGGTCAAATGGAACCTCCAACCCTAGTTTTTTGAGGAATCTCCACACTGATTTCCACAGTGGCTGTACCAGTCGACACTCCCACCAACAGTGAAGAAGGGTTCCTTTTTCCCCACAGCCCTTCCAGCACTTGTTATTAGTTGATTTCTTTATAATAGCCATTCTTTCTGGGGTGAAATGGTATCTCAGTGTTGTTTTAATTTGCATCTCTCAAGTGACTAGTGATGTTGCACATTTTTTTGTATATTTATTTGCCATTAGTATTTCTTCATCTGAGAAATGTGTATTCATCTCAGATGTCCATTTTTGGAGTGGGTCTTTAAATTTGGGAGGTCTGATTTTTTTGAGTTCTTTATATGTTCTCATAGTAATCCTTTGTCTAGGGAACAGCTGGCAAACAGTTTTTCCCATGTTGTGGGTTGTCTCTTCACTCTGTTGGTGGTTTCTCTTTATAGGCAAAAGCTTTTTAATAAGATGAGATCCCAGTTGTTGATTTTTTGTGATAGTTCCTGTGCGGTTGAGGTTTTATTCATAAAGTCTTTGCCTACACCAATGTCTTCAAGGGTTTTACCTATCCTACCTTCCAGCAGATTTAATGTTTCTGTTTTAATATTTAGATCTCTGATCCATTTTGAATTTAGTTTAGTGCATGGTGAAAGATATGGGTCTAGTTTTAATCTTCGGGATGTGTAGAGCTAGTTTTTCCAGCATCATTTATTAAAGAGGCTATCTTTCTTCCAGTGAATGTGTTTGGCACCTTTGTCAAAGATAAGGTGGCTTAGTATGTCTGGGGTTGTTTCAGCATCTTCTAATCTGTTCCATTGATCTTCAGGTCTGTTTTTTTGCCAGTACCACACTGTTTTTATCACAGTAGCTTTATAATATAATTTCAGGTCAGGGATTGTGATGCCCCCTGCCTTGCCTTTGTTGCCCAGAATTGCCTTTGCTATTCTAGGTCTCTTCTGATTCCAAATGAATTTTAGGATTGTTTTCTCTAATTCTGTGAGATATGCTGTTGGAATTTTGATTGGAATTGCATTAAATCTGTATAACAATTTTGGAAGTATGGCCTTTTTCACTATATTGGTTCTTCCTATCCAGGAACAAGGGATATCTTTCCATTTTCTGATATCCTCTTCAATCTCCTTTTTCAGAGTACTGTAGTTTTCAGTGTATAGGTCTTTTACATCCTTTGTGAGGTTGGTTCCTAGGTATTTCATTTTTTTGGATGTTATTGTGAAAGGTATTGTTTCCCTAATTTCTCTTTCAGTAAGTTTGTTATTTGTGTACAGAAAGGCTATTGATTTTTGAGTATTGACTTTGTATCCAGCTACACTACTGAATTTGCTTATTAAATCTAGCAGTTTTTTAGTGGAGTTTTTGGGGTCTTCTGTGTAGAGCATCATGTCATCTGCAAATAATGATAATTTAACTTCTTCCTTTCCAATCATTATTCCTTTTATTTCTTTCTCTTGTCTAATTGCTCTGGCTAAAGTTTCCAGAACTATGTTGAATAAGAGTGGGGACAGTGGACATCCTTGTCTTGTTCCTGATTTTAGAGGGAAGGCTTTCAGTTTTTGGCCATTTAGTATAATATTGGCTGTTGGTTTGTCATAGATAGCTTTTACCAGATTGAGATAAAGACTATCTATTCCAATTTTTTGTAAGGTTTTTATCATGAAAAGGTGCTGGACTTTGTCAAAAGCTTTTTCTGCATCTATTGAGATGATCATGTGATTTTTATCTTTGGTTCTGTTAATATGGTGTATTACATCTATTGATTTACGTATGTTGACCCATCCCTGCATCCCTGGGATGAATCCAACTTGGTCATGATGTATAATCTTCTTGATGATTTGTTGGATTCTGTTTGCCAGTATCTTATTAAGGAATTCGCATCTATGTTCATTAGGGAGATTGGCCTGTAGTTTTCTTTCTTATTTTATTTTATTTTTTGTGGGTACCAGGGGTTCGACCTCAGGACCTCGCGCGCCAACAGGCACTGAGCGATATTACCAGCCCCTTTTTCGTATGTGGGTTCCGGGAGTCAAACTCGGGCCCTCGTGCTTGCAAGGCAGGCGCTTACACCGCTGAGCCATCTCACCGGCCCAGTTCTCTTTCTTATTTGGGTCCTTCTCTGGTTTTGGTATCCAGGCAATGCTTGCTTTCAGGAATGAATTTGTAAGTATTGCTTCCCTTTCAATTTTATTAAAAAGTTTGAGAAGTAGTGGTGTTAGGTCTTCTCTAAATTTCTTGTAGAATTCAGCAGTGAATCCATCAGGGCCTGGGCTTTTCTTTGTTGCGAGGTTTTTAATTACATCTTTGATTTCATTGGTTGATATTGGTTTATTTAGGATTTTTAAATCTTCTTGATTCAGCTTTGGTAATTCATACGAATCTAGGAATCTGTCCATTTCTTCTGCATTTTCCATCTTAGTAGAATATAAGTTTTCAAAATAGGTATAGATGATCTTCTGGATTTCTGCAGGGTCCGTCATGATATTACCCTTTTCATTTTCTTTTTTTTTTTTTTTTTTGTGGGTACCGGGGGGTCGACCTCAGGACCTCGCGCGCCAGCAGGCGCCCGTGCCGCTGAGCGATATCACCGGCCCCTTTTTCGTATGTGGGATCCGAGAGTCGAACTCGGGCCCTCGCGCTTGCAAGGCAGGCGCTTAAGCCACTGAGCCATCTCACCGGCCCACCCTTTTCATTTTCAATTGCATGGATTTGAGTCTTTTCTTTTCTTTTTTTAATAAGGTTGGATAAGGGTTTGTCAATCTTATTTATTCTTTCAAAGAACCAACTCTTTGCTTCATTGATTCTTTGTATTGTTTTTTTAGTCTCCAATATGTTAATTTCTGCTCTGATCTTTATATTTTCCTCCCTTGTATGAGCTTTTGGCTTAGCCTGCTCTTCTTTTTCTAGAAGTTCGAGGTTTGCCATTACATTGTTTATTTGCACTTGCTCTATTTTTCTGATATAGGTATTTAATGCTATAAATTTCCTTCTTAGGACTGCTTTCATTTTATCCCATAAGCTCCAGTATGTTGTACTTTCATTATCATTCAGTTGTAGAAAGTGTCTAATTTCTTCTTTAATTTCATCTGTGACACATTGGTTGTTCAGGAGGGTGCTGTTTAATATCCACGTATTTAGGGAGTTTTTGTGATTTCTTTTGCCATTGATTTCCAATTTCATTGCACTATGGTCTGATAATATGCATGGGATAATTTCAATTCCTTTGCAGTTACTTAAGCAGGTTTTATGAGCCAGTATGTGGTCTATTTTGGAGAATGTCCCATGTGCAGCTGAGAAGAATGTGTATTCTGATGTGGGGTGGAACACTGTGTAGACATCTACTAAGTCCATTTGTTCAAAAGTTTGTTTCAGTTCTACTATTTCATTATTGATTTTTTGTCTAGTTGATCTGTCTTTTTTTTGACAGTGGAGTATTGAGATTCCCCAATATAACTATATTAGTGCTTATTTGATTTTTCATGTCCTTTAGTACTTGTTTTATATAGCTGGGTGCACTGGTATTTGACGCATATATATTTATGATCGTTATCTCTTCCTCTTGGATTGTTCCCTTTACAAGGATGTAATGACCGTCTTTATCTCTCTGAATCATTCTTGGCTTGAAATTCACTTTGTCTGCAAAAAGAATAGCTACCCCTGCTTTTTTCTGGGTTCCTGTTGCATGGAGTATTGTTTTCCATCCTTTGACTTTCAGTCTATGAATTTCTTTCTGAATTAAATGTGTTTCTTGTATACACATGTGCATTCTTTAACCTTGGGATCTCACTTCTGAAAATCTCCCTTGGGCCCCCCCAAGCAGGCCAACAGGTGGGGTGGTTTATTATTGGTGCACTTGTCTGTTTCTGTGCTTAGCCTGTGTTCTCTCTCTCTTTCAGAAGTCCCTAATTCCATCTGTATTATCTTATTTCTCTCTCTCTCTCTTTTATTTTTCCTGTTTTAAAACTTGTCCTTGAGATTTTTCCCAGGGGAAATTGTCTAATAAGTTTTAACTCCTTCTAGTCAGGATTAGCCAGAATATTTAATGAGGCCCATATTTTATTCTTTCTGTCTACAGACACTGAAATTTGACCAGAAAATATTTAACATAATAAATTGTTAGCCATAATGGGGCTGAGGAGAACAATGAGGGATTGTGACAGTTTACATCTAAAATACCCCCCAGAAGTCTCATGTTTTTGGAGGGTGATTGGATCATGGGGCACTGTACTCATAAGTGACTTCATCCTTGATGACTTCAGTAGCTGAATGTGCTGTTAGGAGTTGGGACCTGGAGTTGGATTTGGGTCACCAGTGGCATCACATGAAAAAGTGTATTCTTATCCTTGGCTCCTCTCTTCTCTCTCTGTTTTGTGGACATATGACATTGGCAGCTTTCTTCTGCAATGACACTTCACAATTCTGTTCTACCTTGGGGCCAACTGATGATGGACCAATCCCACTGAAATGTGAGGCAAAATAAACTTCTCCTTTAAGTTGAAAGTACCAAGTATTTTATCCTAGCAGTGGGAAACTGGCTAAAACTTACCAGAAAAGTGGGATTTTTGCTGTGACTATGCCTCGACGTGTGGTTTGGAAGCTTTGTAGAACTAGTTCGTTGGAGGAGTTTGGAAAGGTTTAGACATGCCAGCTAGAAAAGGCTTAAAATACTGCAAACAGAGTAAGCAGAGATTGATAGGAAATTCTGGTCACAGCTCAGAAGACCAGAATATTGATAGAAATGCAGAAAGTAAAGGTCATGCATAAAAGGTTTCAACTGGGAGCAAAGAGTCCATTAGCAGAGAGACTAGAGACCATGGATGTTACATTCTGGAAGAAAATTTGCCTTCATTTTGTCTATGTCCTGAGACTTTGTGGGAGACTGAGGTTAAAGCCAGTGAACAAATTAAAGTGGTGGAGGAAATTTAAATGCACCCCAACATTCAGGCTGTGTCATGAGTAATGCTGGCTGCTCTTAGCAAGACCTACTGTGAAAATCAGGAAGAAAAAGAGGATGTGAAAAGTTTGTAGTTTCATCAAAAAGGAAGCACCTGTAAAGTTTCAGCCATTGATAACTTAGCGACTGAAAAAAATTAGCATTAAAAAGAAGCCAAGTACTTTGCATCAGGACAATAGAAAAGATGGTTTGAACATATCTCAGGAATCAGCAAGACCCACACTTTGCAGTCTCAAAGGTCTAAAACTAAAGCTTGCATTTCATAACAATGTACCAGGACCACCTGCTTAAGAAGGCCAGCTATGGAATTGGTTCCCCAGGGTTCACTTCACCATGCTCAGCCATCTAGACACTCAGAGGACTCTTTGATGATGATCAAAGGGGCCCAGCTATTGCTCCCTCTGCCAGTAGACCTTGGTATCATCCACATGATGCTGGTTTTTCAGGCATATGGAATACAATAGTTGTGGGGTCAGGGAGGCTTCCACCCAGATTTCAGAAGAAGGCTCAGAGGTCAAACAGTACGGCCCTGAAAGAGCAGGGTGTAAAGCAGTTCAAGTAAAGCCAACGTTGCAGTGGAGAGCCTGAAAGTTGAAGATGTCAGAAATGTAGACCATCTGTTGAGGAAAACCATAGGCAGTGAGCAGAGACTGCCCAAGAGAAGCCATGGGGTCTACAACTGGCAATTCAATAAGGCAAGGCTGCGCAGCAAAATGAGCTCACATCTCTTCACAAGCTGCACTCAGTGCTGGATAAGGAGATTCCAGGTTTATTGTTTGCCTTGCTAGGTTTTTGTTTTGCTTTTGTATGATTTCTTTCTATTCCCTTCTTCCTTACTTTTGGAATAGGATTTTTTACCAAATTGTTGTTAGAAGTATTTAACTTTCTTTTTCATTTTTATAGGAGCACACAGACAAGGGTTTGACTTAGGTCTCAAAGGAGCTTTTGTACTTGAACTTTTCAGCAATGGTGGGAAGTTAAGTGTTTGACAACTGTTATAAATTGACTAATGTGCTGGGCATGGTGGATCAAACTTCTAATCCCAGGACTGAGGAGGCTAAGGCCATGAGTCCAAAGCCAGCCTGAGCTACATAGTAAATTCAAGGCCAGGCTGGAATACACACTGAGACCTTGTCTCAAAAACAAAAACAAAACAAAACAAAACAAAAAAAAAAACCCAAAACAAAGAAAAAAAGAAAGAAAACAAAATGAAATTGACTAAATGCATTTTGCATGAGATAGAAATGAGCTTTTATTGTGGTGGGTTCAGGTTGGAATGTTTTGGTTTTGATTTAAAATGTTCCCCAAAAGTCTCATTTTTGGAAAGTGATTGAATCATAGGGGCACTACACTCATTAGCTAATGGTGCAATTAGGAGGTGAGGTCTGGTTGGAGGTAGGTCCCTGTAAGTATGACCTGGAAAGTGTATTCTTGTCCCTGTTTCCTCTGTTTCCCTCTCCTTCCTGTCTGCTACGAAGTGAGCAGGTTCCTATGTCATGCTTTTTCACCATGCTGTTTGTGCTTTGGACCCAGTCTAATATGGACTGAATCTAGTGAAACTGTGAGCCAAAATCAATCTCTTCTGCATTAAATTGTGGGTTTTTGAAGACTTGGCTGTAGAAGGTTAAGTTGCTGAACACAGAGACCTCTGGCTGCATTGGAAAAGAACATATGCATAGTGTTTTGAAGTCGAGATAACCAAAGCTGAGGCAACCAAGGACATGGGCTGATGACACCCCCTATTCCAGAGCAATAAAGCTGCCAAACTTAGAGATAAGACAGTTTTCTTAACTGGCAAAATTTACTACTTGGAAAAGTCTTTGAACTGACTCCCAAGGTACTGCTCAGTTCCCACTCTTGCCTCAATATCCCCTTCCTTTGTTTGAAAACGAAATAAATATGGGCTGCCCAGAGAAGTTCCTTGTCTCAACCCTCAAGGAATCACGAATTCTGTTAGAGGGTTTTGACCTTCCTGGAGCCCTACAATCATACCATTTGTCTCTTTATTTAAGTCATTCACTGTCCACTCGTTTAGGAGATTGGGGCTGGGCCAAGACCCTGATAGTGGGTGATGGGTATTATGTCCCAGTGATGGGAAAGTGATATCCTTTCTTCTGATTTATCTTGCTTATGCTAATATTTTCATTTGAGCTTTTATTTGACTTATTGGGGGTCTTTATTTCCAGGATTTCTGCTTGATTGTTCTTCAGAACCTCTATTCCTCTCCTGAAGTGGTCACTCATGTCCTGAATTGTCTTCTTTAATTCTTTCAGCTGCTTATTTGTATTTCTAACTCACAGATTATTTCAGTAATTTACTTATTCAGCTGCTTATTTGCTTCTCTTTGATTTCATTGACAATCTTAACTATCCAGTTTTTAAATTATTCACCTAGATTTTAATCTACTTCAGTATCTATAGTCAGCTTTGGGTGTGTTATTAATTTTGGGTATCTTGTTGCCCTGTTTTCTCATGATACCTATAATTTTGTGTTAAAGTGGGATAGAAATTACTATTACAATTTTGTGGCAATCATATCAGTAAATGGCTTTCTCCTTATGATGATACCTTATCTTTGGGTGCAACTTGATGTGAAAGCACTCACTCAATTTTTTCAAAGCAGTAGGTTTAACGCTTAGCACTGCATGGTTAGGAGAGAACAACTACCAGTTATATCAACATCCAACCACCCAACAAAGTATTAATGAATATTTTAACACTTATTCAGAGAGTTGTCTATCATTTCATTAACCAAGAAAGATAAAGGAATAGTGATAATTGGAAGATAGACTAGGGTACAGAAGAAATTATTATAAAAAAATAAAGAGATGAAATATACGAAAGAGAAATAAAAAAAATAGCCTTTAATTAAAATGTCACTGGACTGGATGTGAGGAAGTTCTGAAAGCTGAGATAAGAACCTAACTCACTCTTCTCATAGAATAGATTCACAGGTTCTCCGACTTCCATCATTGAAAAAGAATTTTCAGAACTAGTCAGTAAGAGACATGGGAGGGGTTTTATTAGTTATAAATTCAAAAGTATGCACTCAAAGAATTAGAGTGTGGGCCCTTAAGAGAGAGACATTTATTTCCTGGAATGGGGAACATTTATGCTTCTCTTGAGGGTGTGGAAACCCCAGAAAAAGTGGCCCAACTCACAGAATGGTAGTAGCCTGCTCCACAGATTTGTGTCTATTTTTTAAAACTATCTAATTTAACATTCTTTAGATTGTCTCAACCTGTCCTTTTATCTTAGGATCAAATTCCTCTTCTACTGTCTCAATTAAGTCAATTTATGGACTTTCAACATTCCTGGGAAATTTGGGATATGGAGAGTCTGAAAGGAAATAAGCCTAAATTTAAACAAAAGGAATGCTGACATGAATTCCATTGGGCAACTGTAGTTGTGTCCCAGAAGTTGCAGTTATCTTAAAAGTACAATTTTCAGTTATGCTTTCTTTGTTTACTTCCTACTAATTTTTTTTCTATCTTACTTCAATAATATTTATACAGGAATATGGGAAGATGAAGGGAAGATTTCAGAGGTTTTGTAAGGGGAAAGAAAAGAAGAAAAAGAGGGAAGGGACTATAAATGGAAACTAAGAAGAGACATATGGACATGAGATCCAATGAACAAACTAGCAGAAACACAGTTAGAAGACCCAAGAAAAAACCACTGATGGGGCCATTGAGACAGCTCAACGGCATAAGCGCCTGCCTGGCAAGCATGAGGTCCTGAGGTCAACTCCCAGTACCCACATAAAACAAAACAAAACAAAACAAACAAACAAAAACTGCTGATGGGGAGAACATGACAACACATGATAAGACACTGCTACAGTTTAGATCTAGAGTGCCCAACAAAAGTCTCGTATATTCAGAAGTGGGGCTGTTGGAAGGTGATTGGATCAGGGGCATTATACTCACAAGTGGATTAATCCATTGATGAATTCATAGCTCAGTGTACTGTTAGGAAATGGCACCTAGTGAGAAGAGGTGGATCACTGGGGATGTAATTTAAACAGGAGTATTCTTGTCCCCAGCTTCTTTCTGTGAGTCCTATCTGCCAGGGGCTAAGCAGCTTTCTTTTCTCATGACTTTTCTGCCTTGAGGCAGCCAAATATGCCTGAAACCTCTAAAACCAAGAGCCAATATAAACCTCTACTTTAAATTGCAGGTGACAAGTATTTGGTCCCATTGATGGTAAAGAGAATAATACAGACACTACAGAAGCAAAAGTAATAACTAACACTGGTATAATTACATATACCCAAATCTCTCCATCTCTCTGTGCTTCTGTCTCTATCTCTGTCTCTATCTGTCTCTCTCTCTGTTTGACACACACTCACACATAGAAAGAAAAAAGAAAAATAGGTTTTAATAACATTTATAATGCAAGAAAAGAAGTAGGGAGGGAGATTTGAGAGGGTGTGAGAGAAGGAAAGAATCAAGAGATGGGGAGGGAATATTTTGAATATGAGATAATATTTATGAAGACTGAATCCAATTAATGTACTAACAAAGACACAAATTCAGTAAATCCTTTGAAACAGTGACATGGCTAAAGTGACTCCATTTTCTTTATAGACTCCATTTTGTATTCACTTAACCCCTAGATGAACTCACTCCCCAACCCTGTTAGATATTAAGGCACTAACCCATAGATAAACTCACTCCTAAGACCCCCCCCCAGTTAATCATAAAACCCATAAGAGGAGAAACAAACAGTTACAGCACATAATGGTCAGGCTGACCATTGACAGCATCCTGGGTGACAAGTAGACAAAATGTTTGGAGAGGGTCTTGTGATAAATCTAGTGATGTTCCTGTGAAATTCCAGAAAGATGATGTGGTGTAATGTGGTTTCTATGGTTGTGGGGAACTTGTAATGTATAAAAACTCCTGAGAACAAAGACTTGTTATTGGTGCCTGAGTTTCTTACTGATCACCGTCCGCCGGCTGAATAAATCTAGCTTGCTTGCACCCGTACTCGGCCCCTGTGAGTGGCTTTCATGATTTTGCCATAACAACAACTGTTGTTGTGGGAGAATATTAATTAACATTTAAGACTATAGAGGCACAAGCAATAGCTAACATTCATGGACACTGACATGCACACATAGCCTCCCAGACAAATGCAAAAAAGAAACAGCATCCAACCCCCAGTATAGTCCAATATTCTTCTTTTTTTTTTTCATTTAGTTTCTTTTTTTTTTTATTTTAAAGAGAAGAAAAAACAAAACAAATCAAAAGAACAAATTTTCAAAACAACATACTAGGAGGGTAACAATGGTTAATACATTACGTATTACTATCTTTAAGTTAGTTATTCAGGACACCAGACATTAGCATTCAATTGTCCAAACATTATTGGCACAAACCTTACTCTTCAATGAACTAAGTAAAAATGGTAGTGTATCTATCTTAACCATCTTATATATATATATATATACAATTTTTTTCCCTTTCCCTTCTTTCTTTTCCCTATTCCAGTCTCTCTTTCCTTTTGACAAGTTTCTTTTTGATTCACCATATCTATTGTACATTTTGGATCTTATTTACTCTTTCAGTTTCTCATACTAGAGAGATAATACGATGCTTACACATGTGCTTCTGGTTTATTTCACTTATGAGTATTTTCTCGAGTTGCATCCATTTACCTATAAAAGTCTCCAGTTTATCCTTCTTTATGGCTGAATAGTACTCCATTGTATAAAATTACCACATCTTTCTTATCCATTCCTCAGTTGATGGGCATTTGGGTTGTTTCCAAGATCTGGCTTTACAAATTGTGCTGCTATAAACATGGGTGCACATATATCGCTGTGGTACGATGTTTTTAATTCTTCTGGGAAGATGCCCAGAAGGGGAATAGCTGGGTCAAATGGGACCTCCAACCCTAGTTTTCTGAGGAATCTCCACACTGACTTCCACAGTGGCTGTACCAGTCGACACTCCCACCAACAGTGAAGAAGGGTTCCTTTTTCCCCACAGCCCCTCCAGCATTTGTTATTAGTTGATTTCTTAGTAGTAGCCATTCTTTCTGGGGTGAGATGGTATCTCAGTGTTGTTTTAATTTGCATCTCTCGAATGACTAGTGATGTTGCACATTTTTTTGTATATTTGTTTGCCATTAGTATTTCTTCATCTGAGAAATGTGTATTCATCTCAGATGCCCATTTTTGGAGTGGGTCTTTAAATTTGGGAGGTCTGATTTTTTTGAGTTCTTTATATGTTCTCGATAGTAATCCTTTGTCTGAGGAAAAGCTGGCAAACATTTTTTCCCACATTGTGGGTTGTCTCTTCACTCTGTTGGTGGTTTCTCTTGCTGTGCAAAAGCTTTTTAATAAGATGAGATCCCAGTTATTGATTCTTTGGGATAGTTCCCGTGCGGTTGAGTTTTTATTCATAAAGTCTTTGCCTACACCAATGTCTTCAAGGGTTTTACCTATCCTACCTTCCAGCAGATTTAATGTTTCTGTTTTAATATTTAGATCTCTGATCCATTTTGAATTTAGTTTAGTGCATGGTGAAAGATATGGATCTAGTTTTAATCTTCGGCATGTGTAGAGCCAGTTTTTCCAGCACCATTTATTAAAGAGGCTATCTTTCTTCCAGCGAATGTGTTTGGCACCTTTGTCAAAGATAAGGTGGCTTAGTATGTCTGGGGTTGTTTCAGCATCTTCTAATCTGTTCCATTGATCTTCAGGTCTGTTTTTTTGCCAGTACCACACTGTTTTTATCACAGTAGCTTTATAGTATAATTTCAAGTCGGGGATTGTGATGCCCCCTGCCTTGCCTTTGTTGCCCAGAATTGCCTTTGCTATTCTAGGTCTCTTCTGATTCCAAATGAATTTTAGGATTGTTTTCTCTAATTCTGTGAGATATGCTGTTGGAATTTTGATTGGAATTGCATTAAATCTGTATAACAATTTTGGAAGTATGGCCATTTTCACTATATTGGTTCTTCCTATCCAGGAGCAAGGGATATCTTTCCATTTTCTGATATCCTCTTCAATCTCCTTTTTCAGAGTACTGTAGTTTTCAGTATAGAGGTCTTTTACATCCTTCGTGAGGTTGATTCCTAGGTATTTCATTTTTTTGGATGTTATTGTGAAAGGTATTGTTTCCCTAATTTCTCTTTCAGTAAGTTTGTTATTTGTGTACAGGAAGGCTATTGACTTTTGAGTATTGACTTTGTATCCAGCTACACTACTGAATTTGCTTATTAAATCTAGCAGTTTTTTAGTGGAGTTTTTGGGGTCTTCTGTGTAGAGTATCATGTCATCTGCAAATAATGATAATTTAACTTCTTCCTTTCCAATCATTATTCCTTTTATTTCTTTCTCTTGTCTAATCGCTCTGGCTAAAGTTTCCAGAACTATGTTGAATAAGAGTGGGGACAGTGGACATCCTTGTCTTGTTCCTGAATTTAGAGGGAAGGCTTTCAGTTTTTGGCCATTTAGTATAATATTGGCTGTTGGTTTGTCATAGATAGCCTCTACCAGATTGAGATAAAGACCCTCTATTCCAATTTTCTGTAGGGTTTTTATCATGAAAAGGTGCTGGACTTTGTCAAAAGCTTTTTCTGCATCTATTGAGATGATCATGTGATTTTTGTCTTTGGTTCTGTTAATATGCTGTATTACATTTATTGATTTACATATGTTGACCCATCCCTGCATCCCTGGGATGAATCCAACTTGGTCATGGTGTATAATCTTCTTGATGATTTGTTGGATTCTGTTTGCCAGTATCTTATTAAGGATTTTTGCATCTATGTTCATTAGGGAGATTGGCCTGTAGTTCTCTTTCTTAGTTGGGTCCTTCTCTGGTTTTGGTATCAGGGTAATGCTTGCTTCCAGGAATGAATTTGGGAGTATTGCTTCCCTTTCAATTTCATTGAAAAGTTTGAGAAGTAGGGGCATTAGGTATTCTCTAAATTTCTTGTAGAATTCGGCAGTGAATCCATCAGGGCCTGGGCTTTTCTTTGTTGGGAGGTTTTTAATTACATCTTCAATTTCATTGGCTGATATTGGTTTATTTAGGATTTTTAAATCTTGATTCAGCTTTGGTAATTCATACGAATCTAGGAATCTGTCCATTTCTTCTGCATTTTCCATCTTAGTAGAATATAAATTTTCAAAATAGGTATAGATGATCTTCTGGATTTCTGCAGGGTCCGTCGTGATATCACCCTTTTCATTTTCAATTGCATGGATTTGAGTCTTTTTTCTTTTTTTAATAAGGTTGGATAAGGGTTTGTCAATCTTATTTATTCTTTCAAAGAACCAACTTTTTGCTTCATTGATTCTTTGTATTGTTTTTTTTATTCTCCAATACGTTAATTTCTGCTCTGATCTTTATAATTTCCTCCCTTGTACGGGCTTTTGGCTTAACCTGCTCTTCTTTTTCTAGAAGCTCGAGGTTCACCCTTAAGTTGTTTATTTGCGCTTGCTCTATTTTCCTGATATAAGTGTTTAATGCTATATATTTCCCTCTTAGGACTGCTTTCATTGTATCCCATAAGTTCCGGTATGTTGTACTGTCATTATCATTCAGTTGTAGAAAGTGACTAATTTCTTCTTTAATTTCATCTGTGACCCATTGGTTGTTCAGGAGGATGCTGTTTAATTTCCATGTGTTTAGGGAGTTTTTGTGATTTCTTTTGCCATTGATTTCCAATTTCATTGCACTATGGTCTGATAATATGCATGGGATAATTTCAATTCCTTTGCATTTACTTAAGCAGGTTTTATGAGCTAGTATGTGGTCTATTTTGGAGAACGTCCCATGTGCAGCTGAGAAAAATGTGTATTCTGATGTTGTGGGATGGAACACTCTGTAGACATCTACTAAGTCCATTTGTTCCAAAGTTTGGTTTAGTTCTACTATTTCATTATTGATTTTCTCTCCAGTTGATCTATCTTTTTGTGACAGTGGAGTATTGAGATCTCCCAATATAATTGTATTAGTGCTTATTTGATTTTTCATGTCCTTTAGTACTTGTTTTATATAGCTGGGTGCATTGGTATTTGATGCATATATATTTATGATCGTTATCTCTTCCTCTTGGATTGTTCCCTTTACAAGGATGTAATGACCGTCTTTATCTCTCTGAATCCTTCTTGGCTTGAAGTTCACTTTGTCTGCAAAAAGAATAGCTACCCCTGCTTTTTTCTGGGTTCCTGTGGCATGGAGTATTGTTTTCCATCCTTTGACTTTCAGTCTATGAATTTCTTTCTGAATTAAATGTGTTTCTTGTATACAGCATATTGTTGGATCTTGCTTCTTGATCCATTTCACCAGTCTGTGCCTTTTGATTGGTGAATTGAGACCGTTAACATTGATGGTTAAAACTGATATGTATTGACTTGTCATGATAATTTCCTGTTGTTGGTTCCCACTCTTTGTTTTTCCGCTTTCCGGCTATTTAATTATTTGCCCTGCCTGGTGGATTCCTTCTGTTGGGGTTCCTATCTCTTTCTAGAATGTCCTTCAGAACGTTTTGGAGTGCTGGTTTGGTGGTCATAAATTTTCTCAGATGTTCTTTGTCATGAAAGTATTTTATTTCTCCATCAATTTTGAAAGATAGTTTTGCAGGGTACATCAATCTGGGCTGAAAATTATTTTCCTTTAGAGCTTGCAATACATCATTCCAAGCTCTTCTTGAATTGAGGGTTTGTGCTGAAAAGTCAGCTGTGATTCTGATGGGTTTTCCTTCATAGGTGATTTGTCTCTTCTCCCTAACAGCTTTTAAGATTCTGCCCTTCTGTTGAATTTCTGGGATCTTGACTATAATATGTCTGGCTGAAGTTTTTTTTTGATCATGTCTAGTTGGTGTTCTAAAAGCTTCACTTATAGGGGTGTCAAATTCCTTTTCTCTTCCAGGAAAGTTCTCCCTGATTATGTCTTTGAACAAGGTTTTAATGTCGTTGATGCTATCTCCTGCTTTTTCATTTATTCCAATTATTCTTAAGTTGTTTATCTTTGAGTCATCTAGCAGCTGCTGAATTGATTTTTCATGGTCCCTTGCTATTTTTAAGAATTTTTCCATTTCATGATCACTAATTGCAAGCCTGTCTTCTATATCTGAGATCCTGTCCTTGCATTGGCTTATTCTGCTACAAATACTTTCAATGGAATTTTTTATCTCTTGGATATCTGCTTGAATCTGCCTTATGGATTCCATTTCTTTCCTATGCTGAGCATTCATGGTTTCTATAGTTTTCTTAAGTTCATCTATTTTTTTGTCTGTATCAGCTATAGTGTCCTTAAGCATGGTCTTCATTGTAGACATTATCTCTGCAGTTATCTGTGAGATTATTTCTGTTTTAATTTTTTCCAGAACCTCATTCAGTTGCTTTGTTGTTACCCCTTCAGATAGGCCAGGTGGGTGGCTTTCGGATTGTCCCACCTCGTTGCTCCCTAGGTTTGCCTTTGGTGAATTGGATGTGTGTGGTTGCATCTTGTTTAAGTGTCGTCTCATTTTTTCTTTCTTTAATTCCTGGGGTGATGTTTGCAAATTACCTATAGTAGGTTACTTTATTGCTAGTGTTTAAGATCTTTAGAAGATGACTACTTCTCTGCAGTATCTTCCAAGTGGAGCTTGCTTTTAGGTTTTGAGCTTTCTGCCAGATCCTACCTCTTCAATTCGTTGGGTATGCGAAGTTGCTACCTGTTTGGCCCAGTCCTTGATTCTTTGGTACTGTGCCACTGTATTTTCTGTGTCCCTTAGTCAATCTCAATCATGAAATATCAGGAAGGAAAGATGTTTAGAACAATTATTTCACATTTGGCTATAATGTTAACTAAAGCATCAAACACAGCCTAAAAAATGACAGACTGAGCTAACCAGTTATTTACCACTTTTAGCTGTATGGAGTTGCGGTTATATAACAAAATCTAAAACACACCAGAAAAATTATATGCAGTATACAAGTCCTATGTATGTCAATTTTTCCTTGAGGAGTTTAAATTTAAAATGAGTTAAGGAGGAAATAGAGTATTGGGAGAAGAGGAAGGAATTAGATGTAAGGTTAGAGGACCAAGAGGGATCCCACTAAAATTGGGACACTAGTGCAGAGGACAGGTGGTAAAAAGAGAAGGAAGGGATAAAAGGAAGAACAGATCACAACCACAATCACAAAGAAGTTAGAGGCGCTGTTTACACTCATATAAAAAACCAGAGAGAATAATGAAGGAAAGAGCAAATACACATACAGAAACAAAAACGAAGATAAAAACAATAAAACAGACAGATCAAAAATAAAACCCCACCAAAAAACAAAACAAAACAAAACAAAAACAAAAAAACCCTTCGCCAGAACAAAAAACAAATCAATGAGAAAAAAAAATAAAAAATAAAAAATAAAAATAAAAATAAAAAAAATAAAAAGAATCAGTTCCAGGTGTTGACTCTGTTGTAGGTAGGTACCTTGTGACAGAGTACTGTTCTGTGCAGGTCCGTCCCAGTAAGCCAGGAGCGCCCTCTGGCGGGCGGTGAGCAGAGGCGCGTACTTTCAGGCAGAGACCAGTCTAGCTCGCCTCCGCTCTCAGCGCCCTTTCACGATATCTGGGCCTGAGAGGCTCAGCGTGCTGTCCGGAGCGCGGGTTCCCTGCACTGGTTCCCGCCGCTCTGGTTTTTCGCCACGCCCCCCACAATGGCGCCGGGCCAGTCGCTCTCTGGCGCGGGACAGGTGTGGCTGAGAGTCCAGTCTCGTTCGCCCGCCGACCTCAGCACACTTTCGTGGGCCTGAGAGGCCCCGTGCTGTCCTGTCCGGAGCACAAGTTCCCAGAGCAGTTTCCGAGCCGCTCTGAGCTTCGCCACACCCCCCACAATGGCGCCCGGCCGGTCGCTCTCTGGCGCGGGGCAGCTGTGGCTGAGAGACACTCACCGCCGGTCAGCGCCGTTCTCCGCCGCTCCCCTGCCCCGCCGCTGTCTCAGGATCCTCCGTGGGGGCTCCCTGGGCGCCAGCTGCCACCGTGTGTCCGTAGAATTGAGCCTCCGTGGCGCTGCAACTCCCAGGATAGTAGAAGGTGCGCGCGTGTGGTCTGCTCCTTCTTTCCTTCTTCTTTGTTGGAAGTCACCCATCACTGGTGCCGGGGGTCCCAGATTGCACTTCAGAACTTTTCTGGGTTTCGGGGAGGCATCTCCCCCCCTCCTGCGCTTTCTGGGTCGCTATATTCCCGTGTTCCAATGGTAACTTTTAGAGAGAGTTTCGCTGCCTGCTTCTTACTCATCCGCCATCTTGAGGTCCTCCCCCAATATTCTTCTTTATGGTGTTATTTATACTGAAGTAAATTCTTGGATGCTGCTTGATAAAAGGAGAGGTGTGAAAATCTTTTATTTTTCAGAGCAGAGTTCTCCACTTCTGTCCTGCCATGTTAAGAGTAGGCAAAACTGGCTCTCTCCTTCTACCTTAATCTCTTCTGAACCTAGGAATGAGTGAGCTAGAAACTTTGTTCTGGCCACTGAATCTGTCACTGGTTTAGTCTGTGAGCAGGTTCAGAGTGTGGATCAAAACTCTGTGAATTTCTAGACTGTGTTTTTGGAAAAAGAGTGGCTGGTGTCTGTGCACTGCTGCATTTACTCTGAATGCCTCTACCCAATGGAAGGTAGTAGGGTATAGGTGCACTGCAGGATGGGTCCCAGCCTCAGGACTGGCCTCTGCCACAAAACCCCAGGAGGCTGAACTTACCTGCCACTATTTTGTTCTATTCATCTGCCCAAAAGAGATAGGCTCTCAAACTGAATTCAATTTTTTTTTTTTGTGGGTACCGGGGGTCGACCTCAGGACCTCGTGCGCCAGCAGGTGCCCGGGCCGCTGAGCGATATCACCGGCCCCTTTTTCGTATGTGGGTTCCGGGAGTCAAACTCAGGCCCTTGCGCTTGCCAGGCAGGTGCTTACACCGCTGAGCCATCTCACTGACCCCCTGAATTCAATTCTTTGCAAGATAGAGGCTGAGTTCTTTGCCCCAGTCTCATGATTTTAGTTTCACTGTATCACAGTCACCCTTTTTCCTGCACCTAGATATTAGGACGAGTGTCCATTTCTTCCCTGGAGCACAGTGGCAGTTACCTTTCAGAATTTCAGAAAATGAAGAGATTTTCTGAGCTTAGGGAGAAATTACGCAACAGGACTTCCCACCCCTCTTCATCCCATGTCCTTCTCCTACTTGTTCTACAAAGATAAGGAGTGCAGGAATTCTAAGATGGCTTCCAATATGACCCTGTCTTCATCTGGGGTTTTGGAAGAATATTCCAGAGGAATACATGAATGTTGCCTGCTGGTAATTTCTGAAGATGTTTGCTGTTATTTTTTCAAAGCTATTTATAACATACTTTTCTTGATATTTTAAGCAACATGCATTTACTAAGACACAGTATATAACATTTCGATTTCTAATATGCTTGAATTGTACCACTGTCTCCTTTCAATCTAATCAAAGGCCTTAACATGTTTTGAAATCTCTGTGCATTATTCACCATTTCAAATATGTTCCATGTAAGTAATTTTGTTTGAAGAAACAGCTTTACGCAAGAAGAATTTATCCGCAACAAATTGCAGCATCTTGGAGTGTGCAGTATGTTTCACGTAGAATCTTGAAAGGTTGCTTTCGACAAAAAATTCCACTGTGTAACAACTTATGTGAAGCCAATGCTTACATTTTCAGCATATTAAACATTTCATTTCCTAAATATTACTCCTTCCTGCTTAAATTTTTCTCTATATTAGTGTGCACAGGCTTCCACACCAAATACCACAGCTAGAGGGTTTAAACACAGTAATTTATTCTTTCACAGTTTTGGGGGTGCAGGTCCAAGGCCTCTGGACCAGCAGGATTAGATTCTGGAGAGGCCCCTTATGCTTGTGTGTAGGAAGCCTCCTTCTCACACGCCCTGTCCTCTGTGAGCTTGCATGACTTCCTCTGTACCTACAGACTGCTGGGGTCTCTCCTCCTGAGGACACAGGGCTTACTGTATTAGTGTCTTGACTCAGGACTTCTTTTAACTTTAATGACATCCATGAGTGCTCTGTCTCCAAGTACAGTCACATTTGGGGTTAGAGCTTCAACATTTGGGTTTTGAGCCAATGATTCAGTCTATAATAATCTTTTTGAAGTAGGTCTAGTAGTAGCATTTTCAGCGAAGAAATGTGTATAGGACACAGTTTCAGTCTTTTTATATATTAAATAATATTCATTAATTGAATGCCAGAGGGCAAATTTTCATCCATGAATATACAATTATACTCGCATTCCTCAGTACTTCCAAAATATGAATCAATCACCTTCTACCATAGGAAGTTTTAAAAATAATTTTCATGGAATCAGATTGTATTTTTCCTATTTTGGAGATTACCTGTCATTATTCTGTGGATAATTTCTGAATTTCACTTTGCTACTGATGGTTTCAAATTTCTTATAATAGTATAAAAATATAACTTACAGGAAATTTCATTGAATGTATAACACATAGCTTGCAAACAAGCTTATGCTTTATGTAACACTATTAACATGTCATTATTTTAATTGGCAGAGAAGAGGAAAATATGTAATCATAGTTTTTAGGATAATTTTATCAGAAGAGCTAAGAAGAGAGTTATTGTCCCTAAATTTAATTGTGAAAGGATTTATAGCAAGATAAAACCAGAACTATGCTTACTGGTAAAACACTAGCAAACTCTCTCCTTACAAAGAGAGTTGCCAGGATCACCACAGTTAAATAACATTTTGAGTATTCAAGCATTTCATTATGTTGGCAGCACCACAAGAGAACTGTACACAAGGAGAAATAAAATAATCATTATAAATAATTAAATGCAGATATAATTTTCTACCTTTAAAAGACAAGAGAGTAAGCTTAAAGCACAAAGCACACATAATGGTTTAGGAAGACATCTTGCTCTCAATTCAGTATAAAGTCAAGTAAAATAATTACCATATCTGTTTTCTATATAGAAAAAGTTAAGAACATTTTAACATAAGAATCAAAATTGTAAGTTCTGTTGTTTTTTTCCACCAGATTATGGTGTGGTTGTGGGCAGCATCTTCCTCTTGACTTTTCCTCTGAGTTTGAGGCAGCAGCTCTGT
This sequence comes from Erethizon dorsatum, assembly GCA_028451465.1. Taxonomy (NCBI): domain Eukaryota; kingdom Metazoa; phylum Chordata; class Mammalia; order Rodentia; family Erethizontidae; genus Erethizon; species Erethizon dorsatum. Next base: position 25,850,326 of record CM051831.1, read on the forward strand.
CTGCTGGGTGTTATTATGAGTTCTCTGTTGACATCTGCATGCTCTGCTAGGTAAGTATTTAATACTGTGGAGACTGAGTCTTTTCACATGAAAAATATTATCACTCATATGTGAGTACCAAACAATATGAGATATAAAATGATCTGCTGCACAGATATTTTACAACATCTTCATTTTACTGACTACCACAAACAAATACCCACTTTATATTTTACAGTATCTGTTTCTCAATACAATGTCCCAGACAGACATGCAGAAAAGATGTTCCCTTTTTCCTATTAATGAATTAAGGACCTACATTAGAAGAAAATCTACTCCAAATGGAACCTTGACAGTTTGAAGGGATTTCTTTGTAAAAATAAAGCTGAATAAATAATTTTTTACTTATAAAAATATACAGACACTTCTCATCTAATGACCAAGCTCTGCTCCTGTGACTAGCTCTTTATCTGAGTTGGTCAGTAAATGAGGAATTAGATATAGTATGTACATTACAATATTCAGAAGAAAGAAATGGTCAAAGGAAACTCCAACTTGATGGCTTTGCTTTTCTTTGCATAACTCTTGAATGCAGTATTGTAATATACAACAGAACATAAATCTACAGTACTGTATTGTATACTGCAATCAGCGAGACTTCCAGTAAAATATTACAAGTTGTACTATACAAAAACAAGACATTGAGGCCCTATCAACAAGAGGTACACAACTATACATAAAAAGAGGGGTCATAAATCCAAGTGGTGGATCTACCATCCAAAGAGTTCACCTGGTTTGTAAGCCCAAAGAGTTGATAAAGCAGGTAGGTTACTAAATGAGGAATGTCTGGATAGGACTCTAAAGATTTAACACCACTAAACACAGGGCACAGGCTCATGCCTCACTCTCTTTTCACACCTCTTAAACCTAATTCATTTTCAATTTTTCATGTATTTTTACAAATTCATTAATTTTTTATTTACCTTCAATTTCTGCCAATCAATACTAGTAATATATAAACACAAAAACCTTTACCTTAATTATATGTTTGCAATTCATAAGTTACTCTAATTTCCTGGTCCTATGATAACCTGCTTGTTTTCTCCCTAGAATTTCAAGCTTAATGATGACAGAATATATAAAACTATCCATTTTCCAGTATAGTGTTCAATCAAAAGACTATCATAACCACGTTTTGGTATTCTTGTGCATTAAAATTAAATTAGACTGATATTACATATATATATAAGTTTCAAATGGAAATTATACATTCCTAATAACAATGTGCTGAAAAAATTATCAGTTTGAATACAATAAGATACATAGGAATTTGGAATAAATCAGTCTCATGACTCTGTGGAAGTTTTTAAATTCATAAGTAGGTTTTTATGTGTCAAATATCAGAATTAGTATATTTGATTTTCAACAATCTCTACTTCATTCTTTTTATCTTATATTTTAGACACATTGTATACATTGAAAACATTATATGTGTATAAAATTATAAAGTTCTACTTCTCAATAACTGTCTCACAGGTATACATATATATGTATCATATAGCATAAGTTTTTCATTTAAAATCTCAAGATGAATAATTGACAAAAATTCACATTCTTTGTTACTAAAAAGCTTTCGTACATTTAAAAGGTATAACAAATACTTATACTGGCATACCCATGTATAAATATATATATATCTTATATATATTTTAACAGTACAAATACAGATATATACCTAGATATCTAGATATATATATCTGTACAGATATATATATATACATCTATATATATATAGATATATAGATAGATAGATATGTAGATATTATCTGTACAGATATCTATCTATCTCTATCTATCTACATATATCTGCATTTGTACTGTTAAGATTGTTATGTCTTTGGATTAGTCTGATTCCAAACATACTCTTGTAAAATTTACGAAGTTGCATACAATAGCATATTAGGGAATTAGAAAAGTATAAAAGCAAGAGTTTCCAGTGAAATGACTTTCCTCTTAGAATATGACAGATGAGGCCTCCAGTGGTCTATGAATCTGAAGATTCAGCATCTTTGGATCCACATCTGGGACTTCTCAACAACAAAAGAGAGGCCTGTTTCAGCTTACTATTTCCCAGAACTAGGACAAAGGAGTGGACGGAAGGAAAGGCAATTTCAGCAGTGTGATAAAAGACAAAAGGAAGAAACTCAGTTCTCCAAAGTTGTACCAAAAGTGACAGAAAGAAAATTGTGTACAGTAGGAGAAAGGCAACCACAGCTTGCAAAGCCTTTATGTGGGCCGTGGTGCTGACATCTCTGGGCCCTCTGACACTGTGCTGCATCCTCTTCAGATGTTTCCACAGGGAGAAGATGAGCAGGAGGAATGTTGTCAGGGACAGAGTAAAGGCTATGAATGTGAACATAGTGTTGCTGAGTAAAAGTTTTGAAAACTCAGGAAAGTCATATAAACTGGAATTGTAGGCCATGTTTCTTTCATGCTCATCAATCATGACATTCATATGAGTATTTGACTGCAAAAGTTGTAAAAGCAAGAAAACAAGAGACACCAGCAATGTCACTGAAACCACCTTTTTAACTCTCCACTTAAAATAAAGAAAAATAGAGTTGGAAAAATCGGCTATCTTGAGACAATAAAACACGCTGAGGCATGTAGCAAGCCAGGCATTAAAATGAAAAGTCACAGTCCAAGCAACATAATTTACTCTTACCACTACTATATTTGTGAAGAAACCTGGGTAAAACACATACATCCACAAATGCGTGAATACTAACCACAGCAGAGCAATCCTGGAGACTGCCAAAGCAATGAGCAGGTGATCAGCTGCAGAAATCTTTCTTCTGTTTCTCATGTCCATACAGTTCACCAGGATTACGAATCCATTCCCTAAATTTCCTACTATGAACTCCACATTAAAAATGATAGTAAGTATGCACAGTGTGACACTACCCATTATTAATAAGAGACTGGCTCAATGTGCAATATCACTGCTAAAGATGTATTAAAGCATTCATTTAAAACTTTATATATATCTAAATCTTAAAAATTCTAATCGTACTTCTTTTAAATGAAAACTCCCATCTAGAGTACCACCCCCCCACCAATAAAAAGTCAACATTTGCAAAGGAGTTGGCTCATCACCGTCTTCACGAAAACCTTACCTTTTCCTGACATCCCAGCAGAGTTTCGCCCAAGCACTGTGAGCCTTGCACGCAGGATCCTGGAGCCTGCTGTAGTTGGTAAAGGAAACATAAAACAAAGATGTATTTATTTACATTCTTTTGCCCTTCTTGCCTTACTTATGTATTTTAATCTGAGTACCTGAGATCAGGGCAAATAACATTTTAAATTCCAAATCATATGCAAAAAAACAGAATCTAAACTAATATATGGAATTTCTTAATCACTAATATTCTTTAAACTCTTCAAAATTGAATCTGTACAGGGACCTGTGCATGTTGAGCAAATTTCACTCTGGAAATTATGAGAACATATTAATCTCAGGAGGTTAATAAGTTGAATGTTCAGTACTGAGATAATATTTATTCATCCTTTTTTTCACAAAGGTATGCATACACACCCATATACACTCATGCTCACATTGAAAAAAGTCTTTATGAAGGCAAATCTCCCTTATACTTACTTCAATAATTTAGATTTTTCATTTAATAAACATTTGTTAGGCATCAAGGACATGATTAATATTTTAATAGCTTTTAAGACATTATTTAGAAATGTTTTCACATGCAAACTGTGTAATATTAATGTAAACATTCAGAAAGATTTAGAATAGTTATTTCTGTGCATCTGAAGAGATAGGAATCTATCTGTGGTCCCATGAGGCACACACTGAGATGAACAACGCCACCTGCACAGCAGAGATTTCCTGCTTCTCTGCCTCTCCCTTGCATAGGATGGCTGTTTCCTCCAACCACCTAAAGACCTCCAGATTGTGTCTTCCTTCCCTCCCCACCCACCGGTATAAACTTCGTGACCTTCACTATAGGCACCAAGGCAGATAAGTTATGCGATACTGCCTGAGTGTGATGGAGAAAAGAACCACAACACAATCGTTCTTCAGTAGCTAAACAGTAACCAAGGGACCAAAGGAGAAATTCAGCAGCAGCTGTAAGAACAGCAAATATATATCATCAGCCTAGAGATGGCAGAGAAAGACAGGGGTATTCACTGTGACAGGGTGATCCCATCTTCATTTCCTTCAGTCAGTAACGAGCAAACAAAATGAACACTAAACATTTTGAAAATGCAACTGCACATTTATGGGAGGATTATTTTGATAAGGTAAAATAACCTACCATGAGAAAATTTCAAGAGAAAAGGAAGGAAGAAGAAAAGCATAGTCATACCATCAGAATAGAGACAGTTTTGAACTGTGCAAGTCGTTTTCCATCACTGTGACAAAGTACCTGCTATAATCAACTTAAAAGGAGGAAAGGCTTGGTTTGCATTATGGTCTCAGAACTTGGCTTTATTGCTTTGGCACTTGCAGTGAGACAAAACATTGTGCCAGGGAGCAAAACTAATCACCTCATAAGAGCTGGAAGCAAAGAGCGGAGAATGGAATAAGGTCCCATTATCCCTTTTGAGAGCATGCCCCAGTGACCTAACTTCCTTCTTCTAGACCCCACCCCATAATGATTCCATACCTCTCAATAATTCCACAGCCTTTAGCAAAGGGACTTGCAGGTCATTTAATATCAAATGAGAAAAAATTTTCTTGTTTTTCTCCTTTGAAGTGACATAGATGAGCTCTGGAAAGAGGACAAAGAGATATGCAAACAACCACGTGTGGTGCTCTGTAGAGTGGGAGCTGGTACAGGAATTTTCTAACCTTTTAGAAAACAGAGAAAGCTTGGGTCCCTGGCAAGGAGTACACTCACTCCTAAGGACCTCTTCCTGAGCTCCACCCCTGCTTCTAGCACTCTGGATAGAAGCACTGTATGTTCCACTTCACCAAGAGCTGCTTGGGAAAGACAGTCTTTTCCACACAAGATGAGAAAGGAATCAAGGGTAATTTCCAGACATTACAACCAGAAGCCAGAATAACAGATCAGTACCTGAGAATAGCAGTGACTTTACTCATCTCATAACCAATATCAGATTAAGGTGTATATAGAAGAACTGAATACATTTCATGCTAACTTTATTGTTGCTGGCATGTTTTACATACTGAGTATATCAAATGCAAATCATTAGAGTTATGTCTTTACTTAGATTCTTATATTTATAAAAATAATCCCCTGGTTATAAATCTATCCACACCTACCTTATTATTCATAAACACAAAATACTAGATTGTAGTTATTATGATTTAACACAAATTGAAACAAAGTGACTATTGAAGCTCCTTTGTTCTCCCCAGATTTAGTAACACTAGAGTTAAATATACCTTTGATATATGAAGAAAAACTATTTTCCTTTGTGAAGTGTGTGAATATATACATATGCACATAGACACTTAGATATAGACAGATCTGGATAATCAGCCTTATTTATTTCTGGAGCTATGCAAATATGTTCTCAGTGAAGTGACTCTCTGAGATCACCTGCAAAGTCAGCATAGCTGATTATTAATTGAAGAAATGAATCCTAGTCTTGCCTGGTACCTTTTATTTAGAGAGAAGGGAAATAAATGAGAAAGAGGCTAAAAGTAGTGATTATTGAGCAAGGATAAAACCCAAGAGAAGGCAGTGGGCAGGAAAGCAGATGAGTCCCTTAAATGCTGCTCGTCAGTCCTGCAGGACCAAGACTGAGCACTGGCAGCATCATCTCACTGATGATTGTGGGAAAGGCAGATACAGGAAATGTGGAGATCAACAGCTTTCCTGAGAGGGTTCATAAAACAGGCATTCATTAGGCTCTGTGTCTGAGACATACTATAAACTAACAGCAAGTGAAAGCTGAAAAACTGATTCATGAGCCTAGCCTTTGAAGTGTCAACCCATTTCCCAGTTACTAGCACTGAGTCAATTCAGTGAACCAACATCCTGTGAGTCAGGTTAATCTAAATCCCTTTCACACAGGTCTTTGAACATACAAACAAGATTCTTCAGGATGGATTCATGTGTTTTTTCCAAAAACCTGTAGCTATTTTCCAGATACCAGTATTGAGGAGAAAGGGCACCTGTCCACATTCTCTGGGGAGTTCACGTTTAGAGCCTGAACTAATTGTGGTAAATGGGGAGGCAGAGACCTTATGTTATATTGTGTGGAGTGGAAGCTCGAGAGTGGCAATGCTTTCTAGAGATTGGACTCATGTCCATCCCAAGGTGGGTCCCATGTGTTGGTATTCTTAACTAATCATGAATGCATAATTGCTGTGGGCAGAGTTCACAGTTGGAACAATGCTCATATTGATCCTGCCTGTGGAGTAAGGGACATTCTTGTAAGCAGGACTAAGTTGGAAGCTTATGAAAGTCTCTTTTCCTGACAGACAAAAAATTAAAAAAAAAATCACATTCTTCAAGGAATGAATTGATTAGTACTAATAAAAAATCTTTGAAAGTTTGAGGAAGTTATATTTCTTTCATATCTCTATTAAATTAAAATATCTGGACTCTGCCATAGTCAGGTGGGCTAGTTAGAGTGAATACAGGTTACCAAATAGTTTCATTGCCATGGCTGTTGCTCTCCAGGAAGCAACCTTTCCTGAGCACAACATCTGACCTTGCTCTTTGTATGTGGATGTCGACTTGGTGAATGTGTTTTATCAATGCTTATTTTATGGGGAAATAAAAGCAATTTAACGTTATTGTTTTGAAAACCTGCAGCCAGAAGGCTCTGAGACTCCAGACATTTCTGGGCATGCGGCTGCCTGCTGCCAAAGTTCTGGTCTTTGTTTGGGGCTGTACCCGAGCCTGAGAGGCCCACAAGAGAGCTGGCCCTGCAGGCTTAGGAACTGGTGATATTCATGTTGTGGGGCCATGTCTAGGCAGAGCCTGGGAATGCCGGATCCTGTTTATCCTTTTTGTTTTTTAATTAAACATTTTTTATTATATCTTGATTTGTAAAGCAATAAAAATGCATAGATATATATGTGTATGTATATATATATATGTATGTATGTATTATAAAACTCTTCATCTCTGGGAGATTCAAAATATTAGTAGAGCCCAACTGCCCGCTTGCTGTCCTGTGGGTGAAGCCGTTTTTAACTAGGCAAAGTATGAAAATCAGATAAGATGATATCTTGGAAAAGAAAGAAGATTGAGATATCACAGGCCTCAGCCCTCATAAGAGGCAGCTCCTGGAAATGTACTTTGTGCTTGAACCCAGGGCCTAACTCATGCTAAACCTATACTATGAATGAGCTATATTCCTCGACCCTTGTTATGGTTTGTGTCTAGATGTGCCACTTCCAAAGCCTCATGCACTTTTAGATAGGGCTTTTTTGGATGTAGCTGATTCTAGAGTTTGTGATTGATTCATGGTTCAATGCTGGGATTAAGGGTGCTGGGATTAAGTGTGGGTGATATCCGGATCAGTCCACTGATTGGATTGGCACCACCCTAATCCTAGCAGTCTGGATAAGATAAAAGGGGCAGAAGAAGGCTTGTCTTCTCTCTCCCTTGGTTGCTTTCATTGTTTTCTACTGCCATGAACTGTTGCCCCCCTGCCATGTACCACTCTGCCTGGAGCCAGCCAATTATGGACTGAAATCTCTACAAACTATGAGCTAAATAAACCTTTCCTCCTTTAACTTGTGAGTGTTGGGTATTTTGTCTCAGCAAGGAGAAAAGTAACTAAGACAACCCCGTTCTCAGTTTAACATACATTTTCCAAAAGTATCATGTTAGTGCAGCGTACTAGATGTATATTAATTTATTTTTGTATGCAGAAAGTGTCAAAATTCTTAAATAACAAAATAATGTAAAATGAATCATGAGAAATAAGTGAAAGGAAGACTCAATCGTAAAAACATTCCGGGACCTGTATCATGAGTGATGTATTTAGGGGTCCAATAGACTGATCTACAAATATGAACATCCTTCCTAAAGCAAATGGGATGTCTTCATATGCTATATTTTCTATCACAAAATGTTCAACAATGTCTTTTGGGTCTCTAGATTTTGGAACTAACATATGTAACATTTAGGAATAGAGGTCTGACCTATTTATGAAGTTTCCCTAAAGGCTGCTGGTTTCAAATGGACCTCAGAGCAAGAGAGGGCACTAAGTTTGTGCAGGCTGCTGCCCAATTTTCTCTATCCTTAGGCATATGATTTTGCAGATACAAAGCTACTGGAAGCACTTGTAGTGGGCAAGGATTAAAGCCAAGGCGAACCTGAATAAACCATCTAGCTTCACTTACTTTAGCCACTTTTACTGCTGATTTTAGAAGTCATAGCTAAACAATAAATATAACCCTACTAGCTATGCTACATGTTATATATCTGATATAGGGTGTTATGATTTTTATTTTCATGTCCCCCTCCAAAATCTCATACACTCAGAGGCAGGACTTGTGAGAGATGATTGGATTATGGAGGTGCTGAGCTGTCTTGATGTTAGAAGGCTCAGTCTCATCAGAAGTCATAGGTTGGGAAATAGTAATTTGAAGGGTATTTCTCCCTCCCTGGCTCTGTCCTTCATTCTCTGCTTCCTGGTTCCCATGAGGTAAGCAATTATTCCTCTAGCATGCCTCTGTGCCAATCCATCCTGCCTTGGAGCCAGCCGATTGTAGACAGAAATATGAGTCAAAATAAATCTCTTCTTTAAGTTGTAGGTGTCTGGTATTTTAGTCCCGTGACAAAGACAGTGACTAAGATATAAAGTCACTATAGTAAAGATTGTTTAAGTTCTTTTTCAGGAATTTGGAGATTACCCTGTCTAGTTCAAACTGGTAGAAGGCACAAACTCTTCACATGGGTTTGTGCAGCTGTCTAAAGGTGACATTTTGATATCATAGGGCCAAAACTACACCCACAGAATATGATAAATGCCACATTTTCTGAACATGGCTTGTATGAAGAGGCATGAGCTTTGAAGACTCTTGCATACACCACTGATTACATCATTCCTCTTTACTTCCAAATATATTTGCCAATACCTTAGATACCCCTACTTCTTTATTCCATGAATACACCTGAAACCTACTCACAAGGAGACAAATGTCAGTACAGGGTCTTCCACCTCCAGATGCTCAGCCACCTTGTGATAAAATCTTTCTCGACATAAAACACATTTTAGTGACTGGCAGAGTACATGGAATTAAAACAAGTTTAGGTAACAGGGCACACTGTGAACCCATAAAAAGGGGACACCAAAACTCTGTAGAATTATAGCAAGGCCATCCATCCCCTCCACAGAGGAGTTCCCTGTGTCTAAGAAAGAAAATGTCAAGAGCAGAGCATTAAACCAAACCAGTGATGGAGAGGACCAAAGAAGTAACAATTGAATCAGCTGATTATGGGGATTATGTTTGTCTTTTGAACCAGTCAGCTCACCAGGGCTGTGAAGGCTTGTTAAAACTTTTAGAAACAAATTGGCCATTACACCTATAGCATGTGGTCCGTTTACTCAGGAGCCTATTAGAATTCCAATGTGATACGCTTACAGACAATGAGTGCATGGCAAATAGCAAGAGGAAGGAGACCCACATCTTGCAAGGCCTTCACGTGAACCTTGGTTCTGAGATCTTGGGTTCCCTTGCCATGGGGCAGCATCTTCTTGAGATGCGCACACAAGGAGTAGAGTAACATCAGAAAACAGATCATCGATGTAATGAAGAATGTAATTGTGATTGTCTGGAGTGAATACAATCATATTGGAAAGGTTCCTGAGGACCTTCACTTGGTCTTTACAGTCCCATTTCCTTCATATTCTTATTCCTATTTGGTCTCACTTATGGGAACCATGCAAAGATGAAAAGAATGTCTAAGACCCCAGTAGTATCACTCTAATGACATCATTATCTCCCCTCTTTAGCTCAAGGAAAACCAAGACGGGGAAATTGGCTGTGTTGCAAATAAAACATGGTGAGATAAACAGCAAGCCAAGAGCCAAAATGGTTGATCACTGCCCGGGCAATAAGAAGAATAATTATTTGTTCACTCTGTGAAACTGGATGAATCATGTTTGAATATCAGTGTATTAATCTTCCCAAAGGCAAACAACTTTGAAGGTGACCACTGTGGTGAGAATTTGAACACCAGGAGCATATTTCATCTCTGACTCGGTCAATGCAATTCAGCAGTGCTATGGAAGAACGCGCCAAAATTTCCAAAACCAACTTGCCATTGCTCATACAGAAATGATACTTAGTTATGTCTACAAAATGTAAGACAGAATATAATACCCGTGGCATTATTTCTTGACCTCCTGACCTAGAATTCTACCAACACCTGGTTTCTCTATGTATAGTGACGTTCTTGCTGTCTTTTACAGTCTGTGAACAGTATCATGCTGGAAAGCACCACATGCTAAAATGCTAAAAGATCAATTAAAAGGTATTCTTAGTGAAAACAGTTATTCCTCAAATGGCTCAGAATAAGTCCTATACATATGCTGTGTGTCCTTACCAGCCTGGAATCTTTTACAGAAGATGTTGGGCTGAAAGCTGAATACTTATTTGCTATTATGCAAATGAAAGGATATTTTCTTTCGCTATTTTGCAGTTTTGCCTTGTCTAAAGTCTACATAATTTGGCTTCTCCAAGCATAGATAGCAGTTAGTAAAATTCTAAAACCTAATATATGGAACATGCAGAAACGTGTAAATTGATAGACACATCTCAGCCCTAAGGACATGACTTTAATATTTTATTATCAGCAAGGTTTTATTTTGACAAAACATTAGCTTCATGTAGAAAAATTTAAAGAAACAGATCTGCAGGATTTTTCTGTCAAAATCTTCCTAGTTTTTCAGAAATCTAACTTTGTCGTCTATGACCGATAAACATGGAAAGACACGTACCACTACCACAACCACCCAACATTTTATTTGTTGTCTGAAAAGATTTTTAAGGATCAATAAGACATGAATTATTATGTCATTTCCAAAATAAAATAAGGCTAACATGTGGTATCAAAAATGATCGTGTGCGCGCACACACATACACACACACACACACACACACTTTTCTCTTTCCAGCCAAAGCTAAGAAGACTCCATTGAAAATAATACAGCCATGGCTTTCAGATCTGAACAACCAGAAATGTCTAGAAACCCACAGTAGAGGCCTGGCTGAAATCTCCCCTCTGAGTCTGGGGAAAGCTGCTCACCGAGATGTCTTGCCTGGGTGCTCTGCGTAAAGCTATTGGAGGGGATGCTGGAAAACCTGCTAATAGCTGGGTGCTGTGGTCCACCTCATACCTTGGAAGCCTGGCATGGAAAGACTGCCAATGCTAATGATTGGAGTATTGAAACTGTTTGATTTATTTGAAATATGTATTTTGGGTGAAAAAATGAGCTTATTTACTTTTATTTTTGTTTCCTTTTGGAACTTTTTTTCTAAAATATCTATATTTCCTTTTCATCTACTTATTGTTTTTCTACAAGAAATCTTTACTTTTATTTTCACCTACAATTTGTTCTAATTTTCTATTTCATTATTTTCTTCTTTTACTATTAGAGTTGTCACTCTATAACCACTGGTTCCACATCTGGAGATTCACGCAGCTATACACTGAAAATAATTGGAAAAATATTTCATCTTTATGGAACTTATACAAGCTTTTTTTTAGTGACTGTTCTCTAAAGAATACAATATAACAACCATTCACATAGCATTTATATTTAGACATGATTTCAGATGCTTAGACATGATTTTAAATGTACAGAAGAATGTACTCAGGTTATAGGCAAATACTTGTCATTTTATATAGGACATTTAAGCATACACTGATATGATATATGTGGAAAGCACTGGGACAAATCCCCACAGATACCAAGGGATGACTACATATGCAGATTATTGTTTGCAATGCAAGTTTGGGAATCAGATTGTATATACCAATGGGTGTTTCTTTTCTTTCATAAATGTGGAACTTTAAACAAGTCCTTAAGTTCTTTTTCTTTTTTTTTTTCCTTATATACGAAAAGTAGTGAAGTCGCCTTCAGGATGAAAAATGATAAAATACGTTGGGCGCCGATCATAGTTGTTTATATACACTAAAACTAGTTAAACATTTTTCAACTCTTTTCTATGCTCTTTCTACTTAAGATTATTTTGCCATTTGTTTCTAATTGATTGAGCTAAATATTAAGCTAACTCATCCATTAAAAATATTATTTCCTAAATGCATGCATAGAAATAAATTTTCCAGGTTTGCATGAAATTTTCAAACATCATTTAGATACTCCTATCATTGTTATTCATGTATAACTTGGGATTTGTGTAATGTGTTGTGGTTTTTTGTGTTACTTATGATAGCTTAAGATTGTAATTTATTTTCCATGCTTATGGACTATTACTCTTTATTCATATTATATCATTAAAGTATTATTGAGTTGTAGGGAGCTGAATATATATTCCATGTAATAGTTGCTCTTTGAAACATATTGAGAAGTTTTTGGCTTATTAAAATCTATGGTTCAGAAGTTGAATATTTTGTTTGGAAAATCACATATTCTTCATTGGCAAAGGACTCTACTTTTATTTATTAAGTTAAATGTATTAAATCATTTTCCTCTCTAGTATATTTATATATTGTTTATATTTACAAATTAACCTCTTCATGTTTACAAATTCTGCTTGATTTATTAATGTGTGAAATATTTTATATTTTCAGCATGTTGTTAGCCTTTAATAATTTGATTCACTAATTAGATATTACTGTTTTTGGTACTGGTCATGAATAGAAGATCTTCATGTTGAGCTATATTTCCATACTTTCTTGTTTTTCTGGGTTTTTGTTGTTGTTGACACTGGGTCTCGCTAAGACCTTAAATTGTCCAGGCTGAGCTCAAAATTATGATCCTTCTGCTTCAACAGCCCAGGGTGATGAGGTTACAGGCATGAGCCACCATACCTAGCAGATACTACAATTTTGAAAGAACTCATGAACCTATTTATTATGTTTCTATTATTCTTTCCCTTTATTGGTTTAAATATCTCTTTAAATACCGATACATTTTATCTTAGAGAGTGTTTCATTCGATATTAGTATTGTTCCACCATCTTTTATTTGGTTGGTATATTCATTCAGAATTCATCTTCATATTAATAAGGTAATTACATAATTTAAAAAGTAGCAATGTAATTAGATGAAATTTAGCTAACTCTCATCTTTCAAAAACTATTCCAAGTTTGGTAATTTGGACGATAACATCCATGCTATAACATTAGGGTTCTCTCACTAACCAAGAAAGAGAAAATTAATATTAGAAAGCACTGAGCACTTCAGACAAAACGAGGCTGCTGAAATAGGCTTCTATCCTTCCTACCCTCCTCATGGGGAAAAGAAACACAGTGAAAATGATATGCATGATATGCATCAGAGAAACAGAAAGCCAGGAAAGAGTCTGAGAAAGCACCCGTGGACCCTTTGGAAACAGAAAACATGGAAGCAGCTGCGGATTTGGCATAAAGGGAGTAGTGAGGAGACTGGGAGGGCCCGCGTGGAAATCAGCAGACAACCAGGTGCCAAGCCAACCATACTGCATCCTCGTTTTTGGGACTTATCTGAGGAGGTCTGATCTTAGGACAAGGGCAAAGTCCTCCATTAGCCATGCCCGGATAATGGTTTGCAGTGGGAAGGTGGGCTCAGTGGTTGATTCTCAATCGCCAACCTCTGCACTAACAGCCAGGTCACTGAACAGGTAAAAGGGGAGACCTGCCCAGAAAACAGCATGACCTGGATGTAGCCTGAGGAGGGTGAGGACAAGAAACATCTTGCTGTCACAGTAACGTTCTGAAGAGGGCGGAAGGGCAGGAAAGAGCAAGACCACAAATCCATCCAAAGTTCCCTAAGGATCACAGCTTCTTCAGTTCTGAACATGGGGAGAACAACTCACTGATTAAACCCAGACTGCAATATAAACAGGACAATGAGGATATTTTAATTTTGTGTTCTTGGAACTATGTGGTGCTCATGATGTTGCTGTTTTCCCTCTCTCTTCATTTCTTCTTTGTTTCTTTCTTACTCTTTTACATTCCCTCTTTTCCTTTCTCCCTTTATCTAACATATATGGGAAGTCTCTGTGTATGTGCAGAATAGAACAAGAGTTAATGAGCACTTTAATATAAACAGTACTTTTTATGGGCAACCCAGGGAAACCCCCACCAAGAATGTGTGCCGAAGACCCAAACCCAAGCCCCCAACATCTTATGGAGTTCTGACTTTTCACAGCTTCCCTCAATCTCCAGCTATACTTCCTTCCCTCTGCAGCCCTTCTTTCACTCCCATAAATATTCTCTCAAATCTTCTTTCTACCATATTTTTACCCAAAACAAAAATAACATCAACAGAGTTTAATCTCCCAACTTGTTCAATTATTGTTATTTCTCTTTTCTACTTCTCTTCTTTCTGACCTACCCCCTTCCCTTTTCACTTCCTTCTTCTTTTCCCCAAACCACTACTTCCCAGTCTACCTGTCAGTAGTAATATATTATAGTCTTTATGGGTTCTTGACAAAAGTGTGAAGTTGTTAAAACAAGTGTTAATATACACAAGAGATGTACGTTGAATCTGTTGATGTTGATTTAACCAGTAGGGATTCTTTCTTTACAACACAGTGACCAGGTCTGATTCTATTAACATGAGAGAATTGAAGAGGGAAATAAGTAACAAAAAGCATCCAAAGTCAAGACTGCATCACTGGGAAACAGGTGTTAACTACCTGGCAAGATCAAAGATGATGTAAATAAACATATAACAGGTTTAGCAAAATAATCAGTAAGCATAAAGAAGACACAAATAAAAAGTTAGTTGAGCTAACCAAATGACATGAAATATGAATCATCAGTTCAGCAAAGACTTAAAGTCCACAAAAAGTACAAAACAGACCTCCAGGAAATTTAAAAAATTGTATTGAAATTATGGTCACAAGTGACAAATGTGAGGAGGGAGTGTCAGAATTAGAATATAGAACTGATGCAGGTGACCATATACTCAGATGTATCATAAAACCAATAAGAGATCATGGAAAATAGAGCCAACATTTGCTATATAAAGCAAAGAAGACTAACTGTTATTAAGAGGAATTAGAGAAAAATCAGAAGATGCCACAAACATCATAAAATCTGTTTACAGAAATCACAGCAGAAAATTTCCAAGTATGGGGAAAGAATTCAATGTGCAGGCAAATGAGGCATGCATGACCCCAAATAGACATGGCCACAAAAGGCTGTCTCCATGACATGTATCATAGTTAAAATCCCAGAACCCCAACACAAGGAAAGAATCTTTAAACCTGTTAGAGGAAAACAACGAATCACTTATAAAATTAAACCTATTAGAACTACTGGAGACTTCTCAACACAAACCTTAAAAGCCAGTTAGCCTTCGAGGGAAGCTTATTAGGAATTACAAGAAAAGAATGTTCAATCTAGATTAATGTATCCTAAAAAAACTATCTTTCAAAATTGATGGAGAAATTAAGACCTTCCACAAAACAAACAAATAAAAAACAAAAACAAGCCAGTACCATAATAAATTTGTGATTGCCAAATCAGCCTACAAAAAAACTGCAGAATATCCTAGATAGGAGCAATGAAGTCAGCAACCAGAAGTGTCTAACAGAACAAATACATTAAGAAGGGTGAGTAGTTCAAGAAAAAGGAAAAATAAAAGAACAAACAGAAAGAAAACAACACAATGACAAGTATCAGTAGATAACTTTGAATAACAACTCTCAAAAGTAAGAGGTCTCAACTCCCCAGTCAAAAGCGACAAATTGATAGATTGGAGCTCCATGATATTCAACGTGCAAGAAACAATTTTTAAAGAATTTTAAAAGAATTTTAACTAAAATATCAAAGGATGGAAGACAATATTTCATATAATGGGACCCCAAAGGCAAGCAGGAATAGCTATACTACTTTCAGGCAAAGTGGACTTCAAGCCAAAACTGGTCATAAGAGACAAAGAAGGTAATTACATATGGGAAAGGGGACAAGTAACAGGAGGAGAAAATAATTGTAAATATATATGCAACAAACACCAGCAAAGCAAACATCATAATAATACTATTGAACATAAAGGTTCACAAAAATATTAAAACAATCATACTGGAGGATATCAACATTCCACATTCACAAATACATAGCTCAACTAAAAAAAATCAACATAGAAATATCAGGATTGAATCACACTTTTGAACAAATGGACTTAATAGACATCTATAGAGTATGCACCCATCAACAACAGAATACAAATTATTCTCATCAGTACACAGAACTTTCTCTGAAACAGATCATATAGTAGCCCATAAAACACACTTGAGGGGCTAGTGAGATGGCTCAGCGGTGTAAGCGCCTGCCTGGCAAGCACAAGGTCCTGAGTTTGACTCCCAGTACCCACATACAAAAAAGGGCTGGTGATATTGCTCAGCGGCATGGGCTTCTGCTGGCGCGCGAGGTCCTGAGGTCGACTCCTGATATCCCCCCCCACACAAAACAAAACAAAACGAAAAAAAACCCCACACTTGAATAAATACAAAAGAAGTAGAATAATCCCATACATGTTATCAGATCATACTGCAATGAAACAAGAAACCAATGGCAAAAGATACCACATTGGGTTTAACTAATCCACTCTTTTTTTTTTTTTTTTTTGTGGGTACCGGGGGGTCGACCTCAGGACCTCGCACGCCAACAGGCACCCGAGCCGCTGAGCGATATCACCGGCCCCTTTTTCGTATGTGGGATCCGGGAGTCGAACTCGGGCCCTCGCGCTTGCAAGGCAGGCGCTTATGCCGCTGAGCCATCTCACCGGCCCAATCCACTCTTAAATAATCAGTGAGTCATAGAAGAAATCAAGGAAGAAATTAAACCATGCCTAGAATCAAATGATGAGGCCAATAAAACATTGCAGAATGTATGGGACACAAAGAACAAGGTCCTAAGAAGGAAGGTTATAGCTGTGAATGTTCATATCTGCAAAACAGAGAGATCCCAAATAAATAACGTAGTGATATGCCACAAAGTTTAGGAAACAAGAAAAACCCAATTCCAAAACTGGTACAAGGAAGGAAAGTATAAACCTATTGCCAGCATCATATTAAAATCAGGAACAAAATAAGAGTGTGCATTGTCACCACTCTCACTCAAGATAGTACTTAAAAACTTAGCTGGGAAAATCAGGAAAGAGAAAGAAATAAAAGGGATATGTGTGGGAAAGGAAGAAGTCAAACTATCCATATTCACAGGTGACATGATCCTGTACATAGAAGAGCCAAATAACTCCACAAAAAGACTCTTAAAACTGATGAACAAATTCAGCAAAGTAGTTGAATACAAAATCAACACACAAAAATTAATAGTGTTCCTGTACACCAACAATGAACCCACTGAAAAAGAAATAAAAAAATAATATTTTCAAAAAATTGAGTATCAAGGAATTAAAACATCCCAAGAATGAAATACCTCTACAATGAAAACTACAGTATTCTGAAAAAGCAGATCAAAGGGGCCACCAGAGAATGGAAAGATATCCTCTATTTCTGGATAGGGAGAATGAATATTGTCAAAATAGCCATACTACCAAAAATGATACACAGATATAATACAATCCTGATCAAAACACCAACTACATTCTTCATGTAACTAGAAAAATAATCCTAAAAATTGTATGGAACCTGTTAGACCCAGAATAGTTAAAGAACTCCTGGGAAAGAAGAACTAAGCAAGAGACATCACAATTTCAGGTTTCAAGTTTTATTACAAAGCTACAGTAATAAAAATGGTATGGTACTGGCATAAAAGTAGACATGTAGATCAATGGAATAGATTGAGAATACAGAAATGACCACAGGCACATCCAGCTTCAGACCCCCATTGACACAGTGGTCAAAAACACATACTGGGGAAAAGACAGCCTCTTTAACGTATGCTGCTGAAAAAACTGGTTATCCACATGCAGAAGATTGAACCTAGACTTGTATTTCTCACCATGTACTAAAATAAAATCAAAATGAATCAAAGCCCTAGATATACAGAAACACTTGATCTTCTGGGAATTAAAACAGGTAAATTTCTTGAAGACATATGCACATGCAAAGACTTTCTGAACAGAAACCCAAGAAGAAATAACAAGAAATAACATCAAGAATCAACAAATGGAATTATATAAAATAAAAATATTTTGCACAGAAAGCAATAAACCTAATAGAGTGAAGAGATAACCTATGGAATGGGAAAATTTTTGCCAGTTACTCCCTGCTAACATCTAGAATATATAAAGAACTAAAAATACCAGACCTCCCCAAATAAAAGAGCTATTCAAAAATGTGAAATTGAAATGAATAGACACTTCACAGAAGAAAAAAATACAAATGGCCAATAAGTACATGAAAAAATGTTCAACATCTTTAGTCATCAGAGAAATGCAAGACATCACTGAGATTCCATCTGAATCTAGAGATAATAGCTGTCATCAAGAACTCAAAATGCCACAAGTGTTGATGGGGCTGAGGGGAAAAATTAACCATTCCACTTTGTTGATGGGAGTGTAAACTAGTACATCCATTGTTGAAAACAATATAAAGATTCTCAAAAAACTAAATTTAGAAATCCCATTCAACCCAGCTATTCTCCTACTAGGTTTCTTCCCCAAAGAGTTAAAGATTTTTAAAAAAGTGATATATGTATACCTGTGTTTATAGCAGTATGGCTTATAATAGCTAAAACTTGCACATGGCCTACATGTCCATAAGGTAAAGAAAGCATAGTATATATACAAGAGAATACTGCTCAGTCATAAAGGAAAACAAATTTGAGTCATTTGTAGGAAAATGGATGCACCTTGAGACAGTAATGCATACTGAAGTAAAAGACACAGAAACTTAAATATCTTACGGTTTCTCTTTATGAGATATCAAAAGTACTTAAATTTAAAAAGTAAAATAAAAGATAGAAGACAGGAAACAGAGAGATAGATCTGGGAAGGAATGAGGGAGGAGGGACTGAGAGGAGGAGAAGGGAAAGTAAAAATGATTAACAAACAATATGTACACATACCAACTCCAGTGATGAATATATTTATTATGTGTCACAAAGATGTACTAAAATCAGAATGTGATATAGAGTTGGAGGAATGAAGGAGGAAGTACAGAGGAACAGAAAGTAAAAAGGATTAAGATACAGTACATTCACATACAAACTACCCACAATGAATGCATTCATTATGTGTTGCAGTTACTAATAAATAAATTAAAAAAGCCTCAAAATTTTAAAATGGAGAAAATATTGAAAGGAAAGTAAAAAATTTAAATATTTTATCAGCTGACAGACCAGCAGAATTAGTAAAATAAAAAGGATGTAGTAAAACATTTAATAAATTTAATATAATAAATTTAGCTTTTTACCAACACATCATGTTCAGTCATTTTAATAATGTGCTTAACTTTTACTGAGACCCCCAAGATGCAAATAAACTCTGAATCAATGTCAATATCTAGTTATTACAGAAATATATTTTAACCAGGCATATTGGTTCATGCCTGTAATCCCAGCATACCGGAGGTTGAGGCAGGAGGCTCCTTAGGAGTTCAAGAACAGACTGAACTAAGTAGTAAGACTCTATTTCCAAAAACAAAACAAAACAAAACAAAATTCTAAAGCCATGGCATAATAATTTCATAAAGTAGCAAGCATTCTGATAATCCAAAAATTTGGAAATTAATTGTACTCTGATTCAATTTTAGGTATACAACCGCACCATCAACAGCAATACACTTTGTGAAACCAACTGAGAAATACACACTTAAAGAATTTGCAAAAAATTTGAAAGTTTCAGCCAACTAGAGAAAACTCATGTTTGTAATGGTTTATCTTGAGAGTCAACTTGATGGAATGAGAAGCACCTAGGAAATGGCAGAGCACACCTAGGTGTATCTGTAAGGCTGATTCCAGAGACAGTCGGTTTGGGACAACAAAGTGAGGGAGGCTCTGAAGGGGAGCAGCACCATCCCATAGGCTGGGAGCTTGCATGGAACAAAAATGTGAGAATGAGGAAGCCAGTCAACCCAAGTGACCTCTCACTCTGCTGCCTGCCCACTAGGAAGCGGCAGCTCTCCTCTTTCACGCCCTCCTGCCATGATGTTTCTGCTCACCAGAGGCTTAAAACAATGGAGCCAGTTGACCATGGATTAATATCTGAGCCAAAATAAACCTCTGATTCTTTAAGCGGTTTTGCTCAGGTATTCTATCACAATGGAAACCAACTAACAAAAATCTCAATACACTGAATTAGCATGATGTTTCTCAAAGTGTTAATTACACTGAGAGCAGGGACTGTGGGTGTGGCTCAGTAATAGCGTATACAGGCATTGCGTGTGAATCTCTGGTTTCAAACTTCAAAGCTTGTCAAGACAAAACAAAAGCAAAGCAAAGCAGAGCAGAGCAGAACAGAGCAGAGCAAAGCAAAACAAAACAAAACAAAATATGAAACAAGACATTAATACCACGAGAGCATAAGAAGTGATGCAATTTAGATATAAAGCAGTCTAGATTAGAATTATTCTTAGATTCCAAAGATTATTTTTATTTTCTCAAATTTTGAGCAACAATTAAAAAACATTCACCAAGAAAGAATTAAGATATATTATGTAAGTGTACTAAGTCCCCATGGTTAATGTGTACATCATGTACTGCAAACCTGTATTAATATAAATAAATAAATAAATAATTGACATTCAACAATTGAAGAGTCACATGTCATGCCAGAGACAATCTTCTGATCAGTAATGATGCTGTTCTGTGAAGAGCACTTGCCAGGGTAAGGTAAATCTATGGTGATCCTCATTAATCCTATATTCCATCTGGTTTGGGCATAGCCCACACACATTAAATTAATAAGAATTTGAAAGGATCCCCACTACCTGTGTGATGATTAATAGTGACTGCCAACTTGGCTGGATTAAGAGACACTTAGCAGTTTAGTAAAATACACTCTGGGTGTAGCTGTGCAGTGTTCACAGAGATGATCAGCATGGAAGCCAGCAAACTGAGGAGGTGGACTTGCCATGATTGTGTGTGGCACCATCCAGTAGACTTGTAGCCTAGGTGGAATGAAAAGAGGAAGAAGGAGGAAGTCGGATGTATTTGTATTTGCATGTTTCATTCTTTTTCAGTGGATGTGTCTTTTGCTACTGCTATTGTCTGTGGACACCAGACTCCAGCTTCTCAGAGTTTCCACGGCAAATTCACACCAGGGACTTTCCAGGACAATTTTAGTCTTTCAGTCTCAACATGGCTCTGCAGCTTTGATCCCAATAGTTTTGCAGCTTCCAGCCTCTTAGACGGAGTAGCTACTTAATCTTCTGGCTCTCCAGCACGCAGATGGCCACTGAGGACTATCTGCCTTGATCCTGTAGACCTGTGTAATAACCTATGGAAATATATATGTATATTTACTTATCTATCTATCTATAACTATCTATCATCTATGTATCTCACAAGAACTCATTCTGAATGTTCCTGTGTTGCATTTTGCATTTCCAGGGTCATTTATTAAGGAGACTTAGATTTCCCTCACTCAATTCTCTCCCCGAATGCCTCAGTGCAAAGAACTGTGTGGGGAACTTCACAGGGTCAGTTCGGTAGCCAACTTTTCAACTCTCCTTTACTTTTGGCTTATAATACTTAAGAGACACAAAGCCTCTTTGCTGTCCTACGACTCTGCTCTTTTAGAATGTTGCTGCCACCCCTTTCCCGAATCTGATCTTTGCAGGATCAGCAGTGAGTCTGTGCTGCCCATGCTCACTCTTCATCTGTAGAGCCCAAGAGAAAAAGTGGATGAAACTTCTTTGCTTCCCAGGACACTGTCTTCTCCAGGTTTTTATCCTTGCTCTCTTCTCAGTCTCTGTGCAGGTTCTTCCTCTTCTCCTAAAACAGAATATGTCAGGCAATACTAGGGCTCAGTTCTCCAATTCATAATGTC
This sequence comes from Erethizon dorsatum, assembly GCA_028451465.1. Taxonomy (NCBI): domain Eukaryota; kingdom Metazoa; phylum Chordata; class Mammalia; order Rodentia; family Erethizontidae; genus Erethizon; species Erethizon dorsatum. The sequence goes on from CM051831.1 coordinate 25,872,384, forward strand.
GCACTCACTCTGTGGGTTATACTACAATTTTTATATCTCTTAATCTCTTTACAGCATTCAGAACAGAGTTCCTCTCAGTAAGAGACTTTATAACCTGTTTCATTAAAGTACCCAGAGGCAGGTAAAGGTATCCTACTCACACCATAACTAACAAAGGTTTGAAACACGAAAACAAAGAGTACAAGAGCTTATTGCTGTGGTCATATAAGCAGGGCTCAGAAAGTAAATATAGAAGACAAAAATTTCATTAGTACAGACGTACAGTGCTGTTAACTTTTCTGGAAGAAACAAGTCATATTCTTACACTAATAGGTAACAAAAATGAGTAGCAAACCCAAATCTTGTCTACATGAATTTCTTTCTGGTGTTATCCTAACAGTCAAAGAAACATTTTTACAGTGCTGAAAGCATGTTTTTTTCCAAAAGCACAAACCATCAGCACATGTCAATGGTGTATTTAACAACAGATGGGAAGATCGGTTCCACATTTGTGAATGAAATTCTGTTGCTTGAAAAGCATCCTGTAGAATTTCCATTTGTGAATGCTTCTCCTGGAGAGGACAGTGTCTAATTTGTCCTCATTTCCATACTTTTATTTATTTTTATTATGATTACTTTTTAAAAGTAAGGAATTTAACTTTTGCGTTAAATTTATTGAGATACAATTAGTAAAATGCGCCCTTTTCAGGTACATATTTTGATGAACTTTTATAATGATATGCACTTTTAGAACAATAACCATGATCAGGGCATTTTTCTCCAAATTATTTTTCAGTCTTACAGTCAGATTATAGACAACTTGTTTCTGTGCTTCCTATGTTAGTTTGGCTCATTTTTGGATGTAATATAAGTGGAATCATGGTGTATATACCTTTTTTGCTAGAACTTTTGCAATCAATATCTTTTTCAAGAGTAATTTATATTGTTATGTATATGAATGTTTCTTTTAATGCTGGTTGGTATTTCATTCTATGAACATTCCGCAATTTGTTAATTTTTTGCTCAGTTAATATATATTTACATTACTTCCTATCTTGACACATGAATAAATGGAATAAATGGAATTATGGTCGTTGTTATTTATCTTGAGTAAATACATACATATGGGTGGGATAGAGGGATAGTAAAGAGTATGTGTTGGAATTTATAAGAAACTATCAAACTATTCTTCAATGTGGCTAAATTAGTTTGTACTGATAGCAGGCATAAATGAGAGTATAAATTGCTTTTGCTTTATATGATTCCCCAAATATAGTGTGCTCAGTCTTAATTTCAGAATTCTATTGGATTTGGAATAGCATTTCATTGTACCTTTATTTACATTTTCCTTTAGTAATCATGTTGGGCCTCCTTTTATGAGGTTTTGAGAGCTTGTCCAAGGGATTTTTAAATCTTTTACCTGCTTTCCATGAATTTAGATTTTTTCCTAGTACTGACTTGAAAGAAGATTTAGTGTATATATATACATAAAAAGCAGTCCTTTGTCATCTCCTTCTATAAATCTGTCTATATATATTTTCCTCCAAGTCTGCGGTAAATATTTTCATCTTAACAGTCTTTCCATAAAGTCTAATTCATCACTGCTTTTTTCTTTCATGAGTAGCACAGTTTTTGTCCTAGCTAAAAAATCTTTTCCTCTTTGAAGGTGAAAAAAATTATCTCATTTTGGTCTAAAAGTATTATTTTTTTACCATCTTCTGTATTTAGGTTTACAATTACTTCATGTTTTTTATAGTGTATAATAAGGGTTGAAGTACATTCTTCCATAATGTTATTCAGTTTTCATCATTTCTTGAAGAAAATTTTCTTTATGATTAAAAACCTTTGGGTTTCTTTGTTGAAAGTGAACTCTAAGTGAACTGAGGAGACATAACTAGGTCTGTGAATAGATACTTTATTCTGTCCATTGATCAATTTGTATAAGAAAACAACATTGATGTATTTACTGTAGCTCTCCAGTCTTGAAATTAGGGGAGAATTTTAAATTTTGATGCAGTTCTATTTACTAATTTCCCAATTTTCTGCATCATGACTTTAGTGTTATATCTAAGAGACCAGCCTAATCCAGTTTCAAAAAAATTTCTCCTTTGTTTTCTTCTAAAAGTTTTATAAATTCTAGTCCTCACATTAAGGTCTAACATCAATTTTGACTTAATTTTTGTGTACGGTATGAAATATGGGCCTAAGCTCATCTTTATGCCTTTGTATATTCATATTTCATAACATCATTCACTTAGAAAAAATTACAATTTTTCATTGAATTGCATTGGCACCTTTGTCAAAATCAATACAACATTAATATAAGTCTAAATTTTCTGGCTTTATGTTTGTTTCATTGATCTATATATATTTTATTTATTTATTTATTTATTTATTTATTTATTTATTTATTTATTTATTTTTCAGGTACAAGGGATTGAACCCAGGGCCTTAGCACTGCGCTACATCATCAATCTTTTTGTAGTTTTATTTCAAGAGCATGTCTCACTAAGATGCTAAGTTGCCTAGGCTGGGCTTGAATTTGTGATCTTCCTGCCTCAGTCCCCGATAGTGCTGAGATTACTTTTGTGCACCACCACACCCAGATCTCTATATCTATTTTAATGTTAGTGCCATACCACCTTAATTAAGGTAGCTTTGTAATAACTTTTGAAATCACAAACTATAATGCTCCAACTTGGTTCTCCTGTGAAAAATAATTTTGCCTCTTGAACATTTTGCATTTCCATATGTTTTTTGGAACAATTTCTTCCTTTTTGCAAATAAAAAAACAAACAAAAAACCTGCTTGGACTTGATATTTAATATTTAAACTGACTCTTCACCCAGAAAAGCTTTGTTGTGTTGGATTTCTGTCCATTTAATCTTTCTACCTTATACAGCTGATTTATTTAAAACATAATTTTAGTCATAGTTTTCTCCTATATTTGTTGCTGCAGAAAGTTATCATTTATCCCTTACATTTTCTGCATTTTTCTTAAATAAGTTTCTTATTTATTCATTTATTTTTTTTTGGTGGGGGCTTGGTGTGTACTGTGTAACCCTCTACATACCACTGAGCTGCATCCTGAACCCCTAAGAGATATCTTTTAAGTATAAATAACACAGAATCAAATGAAAAATTTATAATCCCTCCTCTTGCATATACTACATAGGAAAAATTGGAAATACTTCACACAATGAGTATATATAATCCTCCCAAAAGTCACCTGAAGAAGCTATTACTGTCCTTTGCATTTTTTTTTTTTTGATAACACTGAAGCAGAGTGCAGTTGTAAAACTGAGTCCGAAGTCAGAGCTGCATGAAACAGAAAATCCGGTTTTCTGTTCTTGTGGTCAGACTCCCACATCCTTTACTATAAAGGATTATATTATAAAAACTTCAAGGCAGTTAAATCCATAGCATGAGGTTAATTTTTACATTTATTAATCTTTAAAAAATTAAGCCGTCAAAAAATGAATTAACTGGTGAGAAACAAAGCTCAGTATTTACATATGGAGTATTCTTGATTCTACAATGGAGAATATATGTTCTTTAAGGTGACCACAAAATACTTAGAAAATTGCTGATTATTTTGGTGAAATAATTAATATTCAAATATTAACAGGACTGAAGAGAGTAACCTTAACAAAGATCTAAGAATGAGAGATATGTTTGAAAAATGATAATAGATTGAAAGACCTGAAATGGAAAAGCTCTGCTTACACCTCCCCGACCTCCCCAAAAGACATTTTCCACTTGGAGATTACAGGACAATAATTTCTTCTGTTCCTGGGATGTGTGTGTGTGTGTGTGTGTGTGTGTGTGTGTGTGTGTGTGTTTAAAAGCCTCTCAGAATAAAGTCATTCATAGATATTAGTTATCATTTACCAGGATTTATGGCATATTGACCTTCCTGAAGTTCCCAAAAAAACATTGCTGCCTTTGATAGGAAAATACTGGGTACTTTCTGCATAAAATTGGCATTAAAAATATGAATCCACAGTGTTGATGATTCTAAATATGGCTAATTTTCATCACACCACTTAAACAGTTGTGTTTTGAGTTGTAAAATTTTACTAAGAGGCAACTACAGGGAGGAGCACAAATTATAGAGAGGTGAAACTAGGAAAAATTGCTTAAGGGTGAAAGAAAATATGTCTTTATTTGCATGCCAGCAAATACGAGTGCAGCTTTCACTCAACATCAGTTATGATCTATACCAACTTATGACAGGGAGTAGGAATGAGAGTTAATTTGAATTGTTTGACAAAACACTGTTTTCCATAAAGGCAGCATTGAATTCATTTAGCAGCATACTCTGGTGCTTTCCTGCTGGACGTTGGTCACAGAATTTGACAAAATGTAACTGCCTACCCAAAAGTCAAACATACACAAAATTCAAAGGCAGATTTTAAAGGAATCACAAACGGTGATGCTGGGTATGTCTTTCTCTTTATTCGTTGAGTCATGATAAGTGTTCTCCAGAATGTTTTGACCATCCTTGTAACAGCAGAATTTGTCGTTGGAAATTTTGCCAATGTCTTTATAGCTCTGGTGAACTGCACTGACTGGGTGAAGAGGCAAAGGATCTCCTCAGCTGACGGAATTCTCACTGCTCTGGCTGTGTCCAGGATTGGTTTGCTTTGGATAATTTTCATAAGTTGGTTTCTAACTCTGTTTAATCCAGCTCTAAATAGTGGAATTATTGCTCATATTTCTTGGACAACAGTCAACCATTTTAGCACCTGGATTGCTACTAGCCTCAGCATATTTTATTTGCTCAAAATAGCCAATTTCTCCAATCTTATTTTTCTTCACCTAAAGAAGAGAGTTAACAAGGTCATTGTATTGACACTGTTGGGGTGTTCGGTATTACTTCTTTCTAGACTTGTGATAATTTCTGTATATGAGACAACGGGGCTGAAAGAGCAAGAAGGAAATGTGACTTGGAAGACAGAGATGGGGGGCACTGTCCGCTCTTCTAACGTGAGTGTATTCACCCTAATACACTTCCTACCCTTTATTACATCCATTATCTGTTGTCTGTTGTTAATCTATTCCCTTTGTAAACATCTTAGACATATGCGTCAGTACAACAAAGGATCCCAAGATCCCTGCACCAAGGTCCATGTGAAGGCTTTGAAAACTGTGGTCTCCTATCTTTTGTTATTTGCCATGTACTCTCTGTCTATAATCATATCGACTTGGAGTTTCAATAGGCCTCAGAATAAATCAGTTTACTTGCTTTCCCAGACTATTGGATTCTTATATCCTTCAAGCCATTCGTGTGTTCTGATTTGGGGAAACAGGAAACTGAAACAGGCATTTGTGTTGGGTGTGTGGCAGGCAAGATGCTGGCTGAGAAAAAAGAAACCTTCAAGTCCTTATCGATAAGAGTGATGCTGTGTGACTTCCAGCAGAATCAAAAGTCTGACATTTTGTGTTTCTTTCTACTTTTTCCACAGTGATTTTAGTAATTTCTAAAGATATTTCTAATAAATATGTTAGCTAAATTTATTAAATGAAAGAATATATGAGTTTTTGTGTTAGAATACATGTGTGGAAAACATCAGAAACATTGTCAATTATATATCCTTAAATATTTTTTGCAAAGGAACTGATTATACTAAATATGGCTGGAAGTTTATCAGAATTATGAAGCCAGATGTACTCCATACACATACTCTATGTTAACCTCCATTTGAAAAAAATTATGACTTACATTTAAGCCTTATAAGGTACTATTAACTTGTCTCAGAAATCATTGCTATTTTCCATGTTCTTTATATCATATGTAAATTTGTGTTTAGATTTCAATGTTTGAACTCCCAACTCTTTTAGATGTTAAGAACATTCAGTTCTCAATTAGATCAAAGATACATGTTCGAGGCAGATTTTATTTCTTAAAAACTTTTTCCCTATTTTATAGACACTAAAGTTATTACACAATATACAACCAATAAAATTCTAGAGTAACAAACATTTATAGTAAATCTAGTATGTGACTTCACATAAAAAGTATAGAAAAGTATAAGACTTAATACAAGTATGTGAAAAGCTTACAAAAATATCATATCTAAATAAGGTATGAAGAAGGTAGTACCATAATCATGACCTAACATTAATGCTGTTTTTATTAATAAGTGCAGTGAACTCATTTTTGCACTTTTTGAAGTAAAAAAGACCTTTTTACAGTTGCCTTATTTTAAATATTTTATTTTTCTCCTAAACCACATCAGGGCCTCTTGATTGCCAATCATTTCTTTCATTTTTCCATTCTTAAAATTTCTTTAAAACTTACAATATGATGACTGTAACTTTCCTTATCTTAAAGGTTTTCTCACTATAAAAATAATATATAAATCATTATACATAATTCAATGAACTTTTTCAATCATTAAAATGTGAAGTTGTGGGGAATTTCTTAAAGAACTGGTTTCATTGGGCTGGTGAGATAGCTCAGTGGCATAAGCGCCTGCCTGGCAAGAGTGAGGTCCTGCGTTTGACTCCCAGTACCCGCATATATAAAGAAAAAAAAAAAAAAGAAAAAAAGGAAAAAAAAAAAAAGAACTGGTCTCATGTAATCTTGTGCAAAATGTGGAAATGAGAGAAATTCTATTGACATAATCATTAATGGCAAGTGCTATTTTATGAAGAAAATATATGACCTGGTTCAATAGTGATTCTATATAAATAAATCAGCTATTGACATTATAACATTTTATACAACATAGATGACCTGTCCAACTGATTTACTTATATGTGGGTTTATCCATACATCTCCCACAATATACTAGAAACACTATTGAAGCTGAGATCACATGTGCCTTATTTACTATTTATTCCAGGACCTGTAACTGGGCACATAGACTAGCTGTCAAAAATGATATTTTGCTGAGTAAAGGAATGAATGAAGGAATGAATGAACTAAGTGCAGTTTGGTAAACCAAGAAAAATAAAATCAAGCAAAAAATCTGTAGGTTACATGGATTTCTTTGTTCTGGCTTCATATTGTAGTTTCAAATTTATTCAAGTAAAAGGATTTCTCAGCAGAAAGACTAGATATTCCTCAGTTCTAGGGAGAATAACACTAGAATATAGCCTTGATGCTGCTATATGAGGAATTTCAAGTGCAGACCATATGGAACACCACAATTAGATGGCATTTATGGTAGCACAGTAGTTGTAAAATAACATGTAAAACATTTTGTTAAATTTAGATAATTTTTATTGCAAATGATGTATCATTATGATATTTTCTAGTTGCCTATTTATACTCAAAATCATATTTTAAAAAATTCACTTAGTACCCAGTCTCATCTTTGCTTTACTTTTCTTCCCAATTTTTTTCTTTTGTTTTCTTTCTTTTTGTTTCTGAAGTGCAGGAGAAAAAAGTCAGAGTTTTCAATATGCTAGGATGCACTCTCTTAGTGAGGCAAGCTTCTGGGCCATCCAGCTTCATCCCTAAAAATGTTAGTTCGATGTACTTTTTCTATTATGCTTTCTAAGTAAACTTTTTATTGCTATGCTCTAAACTACAAGAATAGTTAAGGAATAAAAAATGTAAGGTTCAATTAATATTTTACCTGGAGCTGGAGTTGGTGACACAGGCCTATACTGAATGAGATTGAGACAGGAGGATTGTAAATTCAAGTCGCACTTGGACAAATAACAGGTAGTGAGACACTACCTCAAAAAAAAAAAAAAAAAAAAAAGCTGGGGACTCTGTGGTGAGTCTCCCTGCTTTCTATCCCCAGTACCAAAAATACTACAATTATACATACATAAAATAATTTCCTAATCTGGAATAAGTGTCTAAAATTTCAGATGCTAAATAAAAAATTTCATATAGACTTGAAATGAGATGCACTAAATCCATTGTTTCAAATATAAGACCAATGTCAAAAAGATTTTTTTAGAAATTCCTTAGAATACTCAGACTACTTTATTCTGATTACCCTACCTATATTATTAGTTTCAGAATCAGTAAATCTTGGAACACATTTATCTTTACTATGAATAGTCAATCTACATTTGGAAATACATTTTGTATATCTATGTAATTTTAAGGTAAGAACTAAAATTAAAAAAATTTTAATGCTCAAGAATACCAAATGATGGCTATGATAGTCTTTTAATTCAGTACCACAGTAGAGAATTCATGATTTTCTTATATTTTATGTCATCACATACTTGTATTTTGTTACGGTGGAAATCATTGATGTTGTCATAGGAACAGAAATTTATAGTATGAATGAATGTATGAATGTGATGTATGAATGTCCAACATATAATAAAAATGACACTTTCTTATGTAAATATGTTGTTATATTGATGATATGGCAGAAATGAAAAATAAATTAAAAACTTTTATAAATTTAAGGAAATAGGTGAAAGTTTAAAATAAATGAAGTTCAAGAGGTGAGATAAAGAGAAGGAAGTATGGCCATGTGTTCTGCGTTTGGTGTTGTTAAATCTTCTGTAAGAGAAAAATCCTGTAAGTTTTTGTAAATGAAGAATTTTTTGTTCATTGTTTATTGTCGTAAAGAAGTACTTCTAAACTGCAAGGTTTGTGTTTGGCGTAGATTTTCTTCTGCTCTTATGTAATTTATTTATTTTTCAATTGAAAAATTATAGGTCAAATGTATTTTCCATGATACTTTTGAAGATATTTTAATAAGAAACAGATGCTATTTAAAAAGTAGAAGTATATGTAAATGAATATTCAATTTTTGTCTTTATATTAAATGTTCTGACTTTTTGTTACCCTATTGTGAAGGTTTTGTTACCTTTGTGAAGGTTTTTTGTTACCTTTGTGAAGGTTGTTTGTTACCCTATTAATATAAATAAAAAAGTTACAGGGGTTTCTTTGTTGTTGGTTAGCTAATTTGGAAGCCAGCTGCTTTACTAAAGTATCATGGGAAATTTGTGTTTTAATCTCATTCTCTTGACTTTTGAGATAGAAAATAGTATCATCGCATATAATTAGTGATAATGATTATTTTACTCCTTTCTAATTATAATATTTTTGACATGGTTATGTAATGAAATGGCTTGAACCTCCGGAGCCTTAAGAAACACTAGTAATAATGGACATGTCTGTACATGGAGATTGTGCTGATACTCTTTTCCAGAAGTAAGTCATTTTTGCACAAATAAACAAAAAAATAAGAAAAGCATATTTTGGTCCATGTGAACTTCTGTCTGATGCCATCTTCAAAGTCAAAGTAAAAATTTTAGAAGTGCAAAGCATCTGTCTCCGAAAATATAAAAGGGGCATGTGTCAAGGTTTATTTATACTTATTAAGGGAGAAAGCAAGAGACAGTAAGTGTGGTTCCATATATCTGGAAACATAGAATTTTCATAGGAGAGGTTCTGGGATTTTGTTTGTCTGAAAATAACAACTTTGCCTTCATTTTTGAAGTTTTATTTATAGTGTTTACTTTTAACATTAAATTTACTGAAGTATAATTGACATATGGTAAATGTATAGTTTAAATGTATTGAGTATATTTAAATGTGTAGTTTGATGAGCTTTAATAACTTTACAGTCTTGAAACAACAACCATGATTAAGACAGAGAACAATTTTATCACCTTCTAATATTATTTTATACTCTTTTTGCAGTTAGATTCTAGGTAATTGCTTGTGTACTTCCTGCCTTGGTTTTGCCTGCTTAAGGATTTAACGTAAATGGAATCATGCTCTGTGTACTCTTTTTTTTTTCTATAACTTTTTCAATCAATACAATTTTTCCAAGAGTAATTCATATTGTTATGTGTAAGAGAGCTTTTTTCTTTTAGTGCTGAGTGTTTATTTCATTCTATGAATAGACCACAATTTGTTCATTCAACCCTCTGTTGAAACATATTTATATTATTTCCAGTTTGGGGCTCTGGAGAATAAACATAATTATACAAATTGTTTTGTGGACATTGTTATTTATCCTAAGTAAATAAATATATGCGTGGGATAGCAGGATAGTAAGGAATATGTATATTTAACTGGATAAGAAACTGTCGAAAACTCCTTTGACATGGCAAAATTATTTTGCATTCATAGCAGATATGAGACTTTCCGTTGCTTCATATTATTGCCAAAATCTGGTATTATTAGTTCTTTTACTTTTAGCAGTCAAAGAGACTAAAGTAGTATTTCATTGGTTCTCATTTTATATTTCCCTGTGAGTAATGATGTTGAGTAACTTTTTATGATTTTAACAGTATCTTGTTTTGTTCAGAATCTGTTTATCTTTATCTAATTTCTATGAGTTTAGATATCTGTTTTCTTAACATTGATTTGAAGGTTTTAATGTAGATACATGCATAAAAAAGTGTCCATTGTAATCTATATATTTGTCATCTAGCTATCTATTTTTTTTCTCCAAGTCTATGGCAAACATTTTCCTTTTCTCAATGTTACCTTTTTATGAAGTCTATTTCATCACCTTTTTTTCTTTTATTGCTATCATTTTTTACATATGTCAAAGCTGAAAATTCTTTTCCTCTTTGAATGTCATAGCAATATTACTCATTTTTTCCTAGAAGTATTATTATTTTATATTTTGTGTTAGGTTTATTATCAGCTCAGATTAATGTTTTGTATTGTGTATAGTAAATTTTTGGCATTCAGCTTATCAGCATCATTTTTTGAATAGAAATTTTATTTATAATGGAATAGTTTTGATGTCTTCTTTGAAAATGAAGGGACCAGAAATAAGTGGTTCTGTCACTACATATGCTATTTCATCCAGTAGTCTATTTGTATAAGAAAATAGAATGTATTTAATTATTATAGCTGTATAGTCTCAAAATCAGGGGAAAATTATTAAATATTTGTGTAATCCAACTTACTCATTTTTAAATTTTATGTAGCATGCACTTGGCATTATGTCTAAGAGGTTAGTCTAATCCAAGATCTTATTTGTTTTCTTCTAAAATTTTTATAGTTCTCAATTTTACATTTAAGTCTACTATCAATTTCAATTTTGAGTTAGTTTTTGTGTGTTATTAAATGAGTCCCTAAACTAATTTTAATGTGTATAAATTATCAAGTTTCTCAGCATCATTTGTTTAGAAGAGTAATCACTTCTTATTGATTTGCCTAGATACATTTTTCAAAATCAATGCACCATGAATGTTTTTATTTCTAGACTCTCGGTTATGTTTCTTTGGACTGTATGCATATCTTAATGTGAGTTCCATGTCATTTTAATTAATGAAGCTTTGTAAGTAAAGTTTAAAATCACAAACTAATATGTTACAACTTTATTCTTTCTGAAAAATTCTTCTGACACTTAAACACTGCATTTCTACATATGAATTTAGGAATAATTTGTGATCTGCTTGAAAAAGAGTGCTTGGATTTGATAGGGATTGCACTAAGTACATAAAGGAGACTTCATTTAGGAAAACTGTATTCTATTGGGTTTCACTTCTCCTGGACTATTTCCTCTGTAAAACTGATAAATTTAAAGTGTAATTTAGCCTTCTATTTCTCCTTAGTGATTGCAGGAAGATATCTTTTGTTCTTTTATATCCTACATTTTATGTGTAAGTGGAAGTTCTCATAAGTAACTTTTTTTTTCAGTGATGCGGATTGAACCCAGGTCCTGGTGCATCCTAGGTGATCACTCTCCCACTGAGCTGTATCCCCAGACCCTGAAAAATATCTTTTAAGTGTAAATAACACAAGTTCAAATGAATGATTAACAACCCCGATCCTGCCTATACTTGACATGAAGAAGTAGAAACGCTTCACACAGTTACCATACATATTCCTCCCAAAGATTGTCCAAAGAGGATGTCACTTTCCTCTGAATTTTACTGTTGATTGTCCCAAAACACAGAACAATTGTAAAACTAAGTTCAAGATCAGAATTGTAACAGTCAGAAAATCTGGTTTTCTGTTCTGGCAGTCTGACTCCAATATCCTCTCATAAAAAGGTATAAAATCTTGGAAGGAATAAAATCTGTAGCTTGAGGTTCATTTTAACATGTTAACATTAAAAACATTAAGTCACCAAAAATGAATTATTTTTCTCTTAGTTTGTACTTTGCCTTACTCAAATGAGCAATACCATTTAAGCTTGTGTGTCTGATTTATTTCACTTAACATTATATTTTCCATGTAGAGTGAAGATATGCCATGTGCAGTATCCTAGTAATTTTGATGAATGTGGACATTCTCTGCCATAAACATGAACTAAGATTAATCATATTACCTAGAATGAAAAGGAGGAAAGGGGAATTAAAGGAGGAGGAAGGGAAGGGGGTGGAGGGGATTACAAAAGAAGAGACAAGCTCTATTATGTACATGTACTGATTCCTCAAGATGATTGTAAAATGCATGTATTGCAAACATGTAGTAATAAATCAAAAAATTAACAGAAAACAATGAAAGAGGATATTTTGATATGGAGAAATCTTGACTCTCCACATATATAAATTTTAAGTGGTCAAAAATACTAAATTGCTAATTGTTTTAAATAATTAATATTTAAGTAATAAATAAAGTTAAGAGAGTAATTATCAGAGGTCTAAGAATGAGGGGTATATTTGAAAAATATTAATGTTGTGCTAAAAGGTCTGAAGAAGTATAAAGGGTTATTTAACCCTACATGAGCTACCTGAAACACATTTTTCCATTCTAGAGATTACAGGACAATATTTTTTTCCATTCGCAGGAGGGGCGTGTGTGTGTGCACATGCTCGCATCATGCATGCTTAAATGCCTCTAAAGTATAAAGTTATTTTTTATATAGGTATTAGTTATCAATTTTAAGGTATATAGGCCTTCTTGGAGTTTCGAAAATAAACTTGGCTGCTTCTGGTAGGAAAATTTGGGATTCTTCCTACATAAACTTGACATTAAAAATTAAATCCATAGTATCAATAATTCTAAATATAACCAAGTTATATCAAATGATTTAGATACTCATTGTGTGGTCCATGTTTTGAGTTCTAAAATTTTACTACCAAGTAACTAAAGTAGATGGGCACAAAGTATAGAGAAGCAAAAGAAAGCGAAAATTGCTTAACAATGAAAGAGAATACATATTTTCTTGCTAGCTAGAATTCAGCTTTCACTCTAAAATTGAGTTATGAAAAGTACATACCCACCTATGATAGAATATACAAATATGACTTCATTTGAATTTCTATTTGAGACAGTACTGTTTTCCATAAAGACGGTATTAAATTCACCCATGAGCACATTCTGCCGCTTTGTTGCTTGACAGTGGTCACAGAATTTAAAAGAAATAAGAATTGAGCTATCCTCTCAGAGGTCAAAGGCACATAAAATTCAAATAAATTATTAAAGGCATCATACCCAGTGATATTAGGCCTGTCTTTTTTTCTTTTGTTATTTTCTATTTTGTTCATACATGTTTACTTCACTACTGAAGATTCTGACCCCTGTAGTAATGGCAGGATTTGTTGCTGAAAATTTTACCAATGTCTTCATAGCTCAAATGATCTGCATTGATGAGTAAAGAGGCAGAGGATCTCCTCAGCTGACCAAATTTTCACTTTTCTGGTTGTCTCCAGGATTGTTTTGCTATGGGTAATACCCATGCATTAGTTTTTAACTTTATTTAATCCAGCTGTAAATAGTAGTCCAGTAAAATTATTGTTCATATTGTTTGGACAGTAACCAACCATTCTATCACCTGGCTTGCTACTAGCCTCAGTATATTTTATTTGCTCAGAATGGCCAATTACTCTAACTTTGGTTTTCTTTATCTAAAGAGGAGAGTGAACAGTATCATTTCGGTGATACTAAAATGTGTTTAGATTTCAGTTTTTAAACTTTCAACTTTTTTGGAAGTCTAGAACATACAATCTTAAATCACATATGAAAGGTGTACATTTGAGCTAGATCTTATTTCTTCAAGAATTATTTTTTCATATTTAATAGAGAATAAGAGGTTATTAGTATAAAATAGGTGCATACAGGATCTTGAGACCATAATGCTAATTAAAAGAAATCAGAAACAGATGGTTAAATTTTGCATGGCTTGTCTTGTATGAGAAAACCAAAATATAAATAATTTGTAGAGGAAGATAAAAGAGGGTCATAGGAAACAGGGAGAGAGAATTTGGGAGATAGGAAGAGGATCTGGGGAAGGGAGGAAAAGGGTGGGCAGATTGTGGAAGGGGGAGTAAGATTGATCAAGATGTGACATTATATGTACCAATGCCCCAAGGTGAATGTAATTATTTATGTATTGTGAACATAGAGTACTGATGAAAAGCAAAAAAATGCACATAATAAAATTCGGGTTGATACAATTTTATGTTCCTTCCGTCATTATTCTATACCCTGAAAATCCATTCCCATACCCACTCTACAGACCTCTGCTTGTAAGAGTTAGGAAATTGGAGAAATTCTTTGAAAGTGTAGTGTATACTTCCTCATGGGTCACACTATTCATCTCACCTTTAGGAGCCTTCTGAAATTTGTGCTTCATATGCGAAGTTTAAAAGAAATTTTAAGAATGGAAAAAGGAAGAAAATGATTGACAGTTCACAGGCTCAGATGTGGTTTAAGAAAAAACTGAAATATTTAAAACAAGCTTCGACTTCAAAAAAGATCTTCCTTGTCTGAAGTGTTGGACATGAATTTCTTAACTCCAGTAGAAATTTAAAACAGCATGAAAGCATGATCATGGTCCTGCTTTCTTCATCCCATCTCCATATATATGTAGATAGATAAATAGATAGATGATAGATAGATAGATACATAGATAGATGAACATTTTCTAAGCATTTCAATAATTTATATTAAATATAAATAAATTTACAAGAATTAAGGTATGGGTTACCCCACTTAGTGAACAACCAAGACCCACTGGGATGCTTGCTGAAGGCCAGGAGGACACAGAATTAAGGCCAACAGAAGATGGCCTTAATACTAGCTATGAGGGCCGGTGAGATGGCTCAGCGGCGTAAGCGCCTGCCTGGCAAACGTGAGGGCCCGAGTTCGACTCCTGGATCCCACATACGAAAAAAGGGGCCGGTGATATCGCTCAGTGGCACGGGCGCCTGCTGGCGCACGAGGTCCTGAGGTCGACCCCCGGTACCCACAAAAAAAAAAAAATACTAGCTATGACCATAAGACCAATTACAGAGACCAAAAGCATAATTATCATATTTCTTTTCTATTTTGTTAATATGCTTGTGCATACATAAACATATATTAAGCAGATCTTTGTTTCCTTTCTTTGTAAAATAATATTGCTTGACTTAACATTGGTACTTAGATCCTATGAAATCTACATTATAACATTTAGGTTATGGAATGTCACTCATAGAAAAACACTGCCTTCTATTCTGGGGGAGGGAATTACTGTGTTTCTGTTTATATGCGAGACAGTTACATTATGTTAGGCATAATTATAAATGTCATAATGTAGTTGGAAATTAAGCATCACTTTTCACATATTTTAAGACACATATTTCTTTTGAGAAGTGGTTGTGCAATTCACTTGTCCATTTATCGATCAGTCTATTTGATTTTTTGGGGGGTGGATAAGATTTTTGAGTTCTTTATATATGCTAGATGTTAATCTCCTGTCAGAAGTGTAGCTGGCATTCTGATAAAACCTGGAAAGATTTTCTTCCATTTTGTAAGTTATCTGTTCATCTGTTGGTAGTTTCTCTTGCTATGCAGAAAATTTCTAATATGATGTAGTCCCGTTTGTTGATTCTCGGCTTATTTTTTGGAGTCCTATTCAGGAAGTCTTTGCCTGTGGCTATGGCTTCTAGTGTTTGCCCTCTTTTTACTTTTTTCCTAGCAATTTTAATGTTTCAGATCTTATACCTAGGTCTCAGATCCAGTTTGAATTGATTTTTATACAAGACCAGAGATAGGGTATCCATTTTGCCCAGCAGCATTTGTTAAAAAGAGTGACTTTTCTCCAGTGCACACTTTTTGATCCTTTATTAAGAATCAAAGGGTGTTGCTTGCAAGGGCTCGTTTTTGTAATCTCTATTCTATTCCACTGGTCTGTACGTCTTTGTGTCAGTACCACACTGCTTTTTTTCCTATGGCTTTGTGTTATAACTTAAAAGTGGGTATTGTGATCCCTCCAGAGGCCCTCCTTTTTTGCTTCACTTTACATTAGGTATTTTAGGTCCTTTGTGTTTCCATATAAATTTGAGGATATTTTTCTAGTCCTGTGAAAAATATAATTGGAATTTTGATGTGGATTTTTTTTTTGTGGGTACCGGGGGGGTCGACCTCAGGACCTCACGCGCCAGCAGGCGCCTGTGCCGCTGAGCGATATCACGGGCCCCTTTTTCGTATGTGGGTTCTGGGAGTCGAACTCGGGCCCTCGCCTTGCCGACCAGGCGCTTACGCCGCTGAGCCATCTCACCGGCCCTGTGATGTGGATTTCACTGAATCTATAGATTGCTTTTGGTAATAGAGCCACTTTAACAATTTTAATTCTGCCAATTCATAAACACGACAGGTCTTTCCAGCTTCCAGTGTCTTCTTCAATTCCTTTCTCCAGAGTTCAGTAATTTTCATTGTAGAGGTCTTTTACCTCCTTGGTTAGGTTGATTGCTAGGCATCTGTTTTTTGGATTTCTCAGCTTGATCATTATTGGTGTACACATTATTGGTGCATTGATTTTTCAGTGTTGATTTTGTATCATGCATCAGTAAACTTTAAGTCATGTCTAGGTTACTTATAACACAATAAATATAAAGGCTACGTAAATAGTCATATTGTATTCTTTGGGGAATAGTCATAAGAAAAAATGTTTGTGTAACTCCAGTAATAATGAAATTTTTTATTCTAATTGATCTGCAGTTGCATGAAACCGTGGATGTGGAAACTGGATATGGAGGGAGGGTTGTAATTGTAAAAGAAGAACATAAGGACATAGAAAAGAAAAATAAATTGTGGGTGAGGGTAGAAGCAATGATTCCTTTGTTAAAACCAACAAATAGGCAAAAAGCAACATAGGTATATCAAAAACAAACAATAAAAGTACACAGTAGTTTAACCAAATATTCATAAGTTGGATATTTTTAATGCATGGATTGGTAGCATGGGAACCACGTCCATCCTCTGAGGTGTGGTGGATCACAGCACACAAAGTACAAAGGTTTTCCTAACAGTTCCTCAAATAACTTCATATAGGATATCTCTGGCAAGATATCACCGAGGAAGTAGAGTTTGGCCAGGTCTAGATAGAGTATTTCTACCCATTTCTGGTTGTCCAGATAGTGAGCCATGATTGTACTGTCTTCACCGGGGTCTTGTTTTAGCTTTGAAAGGGGAGTAGAGGATCTCTTTTCGGTGCTACATCTTAGTCTTAATTATAGCGACTGTTCTTATATCTGCTATTTCTGTATTCTATAAGTCAGTCATATTAATTTTTTTTCTGATCAATCCCTCATTATGGTACCTCCTGTTCTAGTCAATAGTTTTTCATGTTAAATATTTCCTGGTAAAATTGTTATGTGGTTTGTGTCCCAATTCAACACTGACCACTGATAGATCTTGAAATATCTTTAGATTACATTTTAGTGAACCAGTATCTGTGGGAGGAAATTATTATGGCTTGCGTCTAAACGTCTCCCTGTGGTGGGTAATTAATTGTCAACTTGAGTGGGGAACGCCCAGCTGAATTGAGTCAGCATGGTTCTGGGCATGGGAAATCCCCCTTAAGGAGGATTGTTGTTGGAATGGTATAAAAGGAGAACAAGAAGGAAGGATTTCAGCAGATTTTCTTTGGGAGAGCTTCATTGTGGCTGATTTTCCTTTGAGGAGCTTTGGCTGTTCTCTTCGGAGGAGCTCTGATTTTTACCTTCACCTTGGGCATCATCTCCTGGCTTTTGGCACAGATTCTTCAGCTTCCAGCCCTGGCCTTTCAGCCTGTCTGTGCAGACTCTTTAGCTTCCAGTGCTGACCCTTCGACCTCCTGGAACAACCCCTAGGTCTTCTGTCGCAGATCCTGATGTAAACTCATGAAGGGCATTGCTGTGGAATCCAGGCCTTCTGCTGGACCCTTTGGCTCTCTAGCACGCAGATCTTTGGCACTCTTCTGCATTTGACTCTGTGGGTGGCAACTGTAGACCAATCTTGTAAATTTCTGTGTCCTGCATAAAATCTGATTCAGAGCATGTACAGTCTTTTGAGGAGCCTTCCCCAGACCTGCAAGCTCTTTAACACTGACTAATACAATAAAAATGGTGTTTTTATGGAACACACTTTTATTCCAAAAAAAATCAAAATAAGTCCTATCCGTATACTACATATACTACTTACCAAACTGGAATCTTTCATTGCAGATGTTGGAGTGAAAGCTGAATTTTCATTTGTTAGCATGCAAATGAAGGTTTCGTCACTTCCATTGTTTTGATTTTTCCTTGTCTAACCCTTACCTAATTTGGCTACATCAATGTTAGATGTCAGCTAGTAAAATTCTAACACTAACATGTGGACCATGTAGACATATACATTTGTTGTCTAAAATACTAATATTGGATGCCTTTATAGGTAAACTTTTATCTCATTAAATCATGATCGTTTTGCTCATTTATTTAGCCTCTTAATATGAAGTTGAATTTGGAACTAATATGCTATGCCAGTATGAGCTTTTAGAGCAATACTAATATCAAATTAAATATTTTAAGTTGAAATATATCAATATTTAAAGATAAATGTTTAAATTAATTTAAAAAAGACAATTATGAGGGCCACCAGTACTTAGAAATATAGCTACTTGGGAGGCTGAAACAAGAGTGTCACAAGTTTGAGTTCAGTTTCAGCAACTTAGAGAGAAATTGAATCAAAATTTTAAGATGTGGTGGAGTGGCATATAGCTCAATATGAAGCCTTGGGTTCACTGCCCAGTAACCCCCCCTTAAATGTACATACACATGTGTACTCCCAAAACAATTATATCATTTTTTAAAACTGGAGAACATACTGAATCCATGTACAATAACCATTAATATTAACATCAAATTTAGAACTAAAAAATAATGAAAGAACTACCTAAATTAAGGTTTGAAAATTTCAGTCAAATCTGGAAAATTCATAAGTGCATTTAATAAAAATAAAGAGTAGGTAAAATAAAAAATAAAAATAAAAATAAAGGGGGTGAGGATGTAGTGCAGTGTGAGGCCCTGGGTTTAATCTCTAGCACTGGAAAAAATGTGGAAAGATAATCAAAACCGTTGTATCAAAATGGAGAACATACTGAATGCGTGTACGGTAAAAATTTAAAATATTTCGAACACTGATAGATCAAATAGAATTAGTTGCTATAAACAGGATGTGAATAACACAAATAAGTTTAACCTAATAATTATAGTCTTTCACCATCAGACAGTTACAATCATTTCAAAGAAACAGTTCACTTTTCAAAGAAACAGTTAAATGAAGATATTTAATGAGCAAAATCTCCAGTATATGCCAGAGTGACACAGAATATAATCTTGTATCATTATAATTCAATAATACTCTAATGAAATAAGTAATAACAATATTTTACATGCTTGGAAAGGAACTTTAATTCAGTGAGTAAGGAGACAACACATTAATATCAATGTCAAATTTAGAACAGAGCAATAACAAAAGTATATTTAAACTGAAGTTTGGAAATTTCAGCCAAATCTGAAAAATTCATAACTCTGAATACATTTTGTAAAAAAAAAAAGTTAATATTAATAGGTAGAATATTTGACTCAAGAAGATAGAAATGGATGAATAAGTTGGTCTGTTAGTCTGGCTATTAATCTGTGTTTATCATAATTCACTTGGAAAAGACAAATAAATCTCATGTTGGTAAAGAAAAGATGTGTTATGTGTATGCACCAACTCTCCATAAAAAATGTAATCAGCGTGTATTGGAAACATATACTAATAAAAATAAAATTTTTTTTAAAAAGTAGAAGAAAGGAAGAAGTGAAATGATGTTTACCTTGCTTCATTTTATAAGGAAGGTGAATATAAACAATGCTGCAGATGTGTTATCATGCTTGATCCTGAAAACAGAGAAGCACAATGAAGGATAAAAGAGGTTAAGACCCTTCCCCAAGATCCAACAGCTAGACAAGTAAAAATAATCAAAAGCTTAGCACAGGGCCAGTGATATAGCTCAGCGGCATAAGTGCTTGTCTGGCAAGTGCAAGGTCCTGAGTTTGGTTCCCGGTACCCACAAAAAGAAAAGAAAAAAAAGCTTAGCACAAGCAAATTCTTGAGGTTTTATTATTATCTCCTTCTATAGGCTTTTTTTGGTATCTGAAGGGCATTGGTTCTAGAGCTCCATATGGACATAAAAAATCCATGGATTTGGTGTATAGTAAATAAATATGGGAACATTATTCTTAATGGTAAAATCTAAAATCATTTATACTGATGCCAGAATTAAGAAAAGCATTTTAGTAATTAGCCAGAATGACAAGATAAGATGAAACAAAACAAAACAAACTTAATGAAATTTGAGTGTAAAACACAAAACCAATTTATTTGTTTTGCACCTAGTGTGCTTGCCTATGGATAATTCAGTATAATCCACAAAGAAAGGGGCAATAATTTTATCAAATAGAATAAGTTAATTTAGGAAAATTATCAAATTATCAAACTGAAAATGTGATTTTGGAAATTTGTTATAGTAACAACAAAAAATAGAAAATATTTGGAAATAAATTTCATATGTAATATTCCATTGAGACATATTAAATTTTACTGAGAAACCTATAAAATAGATTAAATGTAGTATGCAGCATGCTCTTGAGTAGGTAGAATTAATTTCCTAATGTACTGATTATGTCCCAGCCTTGTGTGAAATGCAATTCTAATCAAAAACACAGCAGATTTCAAGGAATGTCTGTGAAATTTATGAATGCTTTAATTAAATAATCAGCAATTAATTTTAAAATAGAACCAGGAGAGAAGCCTTTGTAAAAGATCTAAGCATGAGAGACATTTTTGATAGAAATGACAGGCTAAGATGCTTATGTATGAGTTTTTCAGGACTCATTGAAGTAAGAAATGAGAGAATGATAATTCATGACCTTTAGGATTACTGATCCTTAGAATTTTTTTAGAAGCCAAATGAAATGTGTGGGTGGTTGTGGTAGTGGTAGTGGTCGTGGGTTTGTATGTGTGCGTATTTACGGTTTGTAACAATAAAACTATGTACCTATGTTAGCTATGAACACACAAGTGTAGTGATTAGGTTTCCTGCAAGTTCCCAGAAAAACGAGGAAGATTTTGCACAGAAAAACTTGGGAAACATAGATAATTTCTTTAAAACTTTTCTACACGGTTCCAAAGCACTTGTTGAATTAAATCCTCAGTGATATTGAATGATTCAGCTTCACATGACTAAGCTTCATCTATCAATTTAGATATTTCTGGCATATTCTATATACATAGAAGATTTGAAAATTTTACTATCTGATGTCTAAACTTCATAAACCCAAATTATGTAGATTTTACAAAAGGCAAAAATCTGCAAAATAATGAAAGATGCTTTTGATTAGAAAATTTAATAGATTAAATTTGTTATTAAAATGCATCCATTGTGGTGATCTTTCTAAATATAACCAAACTTTATCAAATGATTTAAACAGTCACTGTGGTCTATGGTTGAGTTCTCAAATTTCTCTAACAAAAAGTGCATCCCATTGTCTGGCCTGCAGTGTGGAAGAAAGGAAACCTCTGCATTGTTTTGTATCTCCAAGACTCAACAGGCCCTTGCTGCAGTGTCACATGAGGAATTCACTTTGAGTTATTTTGGGCACAGAAGAAAAGAGTCTGTGATGCTGATCAGCTGAGAAAGAGGAGCAGTGTGTATGGAATCATCTGCTTCGGGCAGAGGTGGTGTTCTGCCTGGCAGTGGGGAGTGCATTAGGCTGGGTGGAAGGAAATATTAGCTGCCAGGCTATGTAGGGTGTGTCCTACCAAATACAGAACTGATGCCAAGCAGACAAAGTTTAGGGAGACTTCACTAAAAATAAAAATCTTAGTTTGAACATTTTGACAGGGAAAAAGGCCAGTCACCTGTGTATTCATTCAGGAGAGAATCTGGGACCAAGATCATAGTTGCTGGGCCAGGTGGAAAGCACACTGTCCTTGGCTCTCTACCCCAATGCACACCCAGCTTCTATCCTGGACCCTGTCCCTGCGTACAACCCACCCCACAAAAAAAAAGCAACCCCCTCCCAAAAAAACAACAAAGTCTGAGGTACATAACTTTGTTGCAGCACTTACCACCACAGATTACTTTGTCTTAGCACTTGTTGGTAAACAGTGAGGCGAGCTCAGCCTACAGACTGCTGTGACCTGTTTGGATTATTTGATCTGAAGTTAGGAAATAATATTCTGCATGGAGAATGTTTTGCATAGTCTTAATAATTAATACAGGCACCACTCCAGCCTTACAAGCTAAGGAAAATATTTTTCTGTATTTTAAATACATCTGTAAAGAAGAATCTTAGTTTTATTTTTATTTATTTTTATTTATTTTTATTTTTTTTTGTGGGTACCGGGGGGACGACCTCAGGACCTCACGCGCCAACAGGCACCCGTGCCGCTGAGCGATATCACAGGCCCCTTTTTCGTATGTGGGTTCCGGGAGTCGAACTCGGGCCTTCGCGCTTGCAAGGCAGGCGCTTAAGCCGCTGAGCCGTCTCACCGGCCCCTTAGTTTTATTTTTGCTAGTTTTTTCTTTCACTTCTATTGTGTTCTATGTCATTCTATTGTGTTTTCCTTGACGCTTTTTTCCTTAAATTATCTAATTTTTTATTATTGTCAATTCTTTAATTGGATTTTAACCCCTATTTTCTTTCTTTCTATTTATATTCTTTCCTTTTCTTTTCTCTCTTTTCATAACTTCTTCTGTCTCTCTTCCCTCCTACATACATATATTTAATATGTTAACACATGACATTTATAATATATACATATAAATTTTACTAATGGTAATACCTAATTTTGCCACCTATTCTGTATTATTAATCTTCTTTTTTTTCTTGAGTTAGTGGAATTATAAAAAACATGTTAAACAACTATTTACTATGTTAAACATTTTGTTTTTATTATTTGATGTTATTGGTAGAAATTCTCTTCTTTCAAATTGTGCTGGAGATTAAACACAGCACCTTAAGCAGTTTTTACACTGGATGTTTTTACACTGAGATATAACTACAATCCAGGGAACATCACAAAGAGAAAGCTATTTACTAATAGACCCCACACAGTAGAACAGATATCCATCCTGACAGATGTGCTAATTTCAACATAGAAACACAAGGAATGTGATAAAACAAGGCAGCAAGATACTTATAAAAGTTCATAACTCCCTAATAACTGCATTCATAGACATCAACATTAAGGAAATTACAGAAAAACATTTAAAATGGATTCTTAAAATTATGGGTGGGCTGGTGATATAGCTCAGCAGCATAAGCACATGCCTGGCAAGCTCGAGGTCCTGAGTTTGACTCCGGTACTCGCATAAAACAAAACAAAACAAAACAAAGGGCCAGTGAGATAGTTCAGCGGCATAAGTGCCTGCCCCACAAGCGCAAGGTCCTGAGGTCGACTCCCGGTACCCACATAAAAAAAAAGAAAAAAAATGAGTAATTCAAAGAAGTTACACTTAAACAGCTGAATGAATTAAGAAATACCATACAGGATATGGAAATGTATTTCAGTAAAGAGATACAGATTCTGAAAATGAACGAAAATCTTGAATTTGTTATGCTAGATAAATCCAATTAAAACTCAGATGAAAGTCTAATCAATAGACCATATCCAGCAGAAGAAAGAATATGAGAGTTTGAAGAGAAAATAGATGAACTAGAATATTCAGAAAGTAGTAAAGAAAAATTGGGAAACTGTGAACCAAATATACTAGAGCACTAAGACCTCATTAACAGACCAAAGTTGAGAATCATAGACATCAACAAAGAAGTAATATAGGCTAATTTCATAGAAAACCTATTCAGTGAAACAGTAGCAGAAAATTTCCCTAGCCTGGAAAATGAGATGGAATTCATGTCCTGCAGGCGTTTATGTCCCCAAACAGACACAATCAGAAAGAATTTCTCTTCAGCACAAGTTAAATTGCAAAAAATTTAAAACAAAGAAATGTTTTGAAAGCTGTAAGAGAGAAATCCAAAGTACTTATACAGTAACTACAAATCCATTAGAATAATAGTAGATTTCTCAACAGAAACTATAAAGGCCAGGAGGTTATGGAATGATGTGCTTCAAACCATGAACAAAAGTAACTATTAATATGAACTAAGATTACTATATCCCGCAATACTATCCTTCAGAATTAAAGGAGAAATGTAACCTTCCAAAGTAAGTATAAATTAAAGAAATTCATGATCTTAAATCAGCATTGCAGAAAATACTTACACTACACACAGAGGAGGAAGATAAACACTACTATGAAGGCACGGAAAATATCAGTCTTATTTTGTAGGTAAACAAAGAGCAGTAGATAAACAAATGAAAATCAGAAAGGAATCGAGCATTAGAAAAACAGAAAAAATGACAGGAATTAGTATATACCTTTTAAGAATTACCTTAAGGGCTGGTGAGATGGCTCAGCAGTGTAAGTGCCTGCCTCTCAAGCGCAAGGGCCCGAGTTTGACTCCCAGAGCCCACATATGAAAAAAGGGCCGATGATATTGCTCAGTGGCACAGGCGCCTACTTGTGCATGAGGTCCTGAGGTCGACTCCCACTACCCACACACACAAAAAAAAACAAAACAAGAATAACTTTAAATGTAAATGGTCTTAATTGTGCAATTAAAAGACAAAAGACTGGTGGATTGGATATAAAAAAAGACACAACTTCTTGGTACCTGCAAGAAATATTGCTTATCCACAAAGATATGCACGGGCTGAAAATAATACTTCAGGCTACTGGAAACTGAGCAAGTGGTAGTAGTTATATACACCAGAACAGACTTCAAGCTAAAATTATTCAGAAGAGACAAATTCACTACATAGTAAAGGGAGCAACTCATGAAGAAGATGTAACAATTGAAAATATATGTCCACTGAACATTGGTGTACCAAATTTCATAAAATAAGCACTACTGGAGGTAAAGGGAGATAGGCCTAATGCGATAATAGTGAGTGACAGTAAGTTATTGTGTTCAACAAAAGATAAGTTATCCAGCCTAGAAAAATGAAGAAAGACATACTAAATTTCACAGTAGTTTGGATAGGACAGACAGAGACTATTCCATCCAGCATCCATATAATACACATTCTTTTCGGCTGCTCATGGAACTTTCTCCAAAATAGGTCACATTTTCAGCCACAAAGCAAGTTTAACAATAAAAGAAGTTGGAATAATTTTTATATCTTATCAGATCATAATGTAATGAAATTAGAAATCAATGAAAAAATCCACATACATTATACAAACACTTGGATGTGGAAAAATATATTTTTGAATAATAAATGTGTCATTAAAGAAATCATTAGGGGGAATTAAAACATTCTTAGAATCAAATGAAAATGGAAACACAACCTACCAGAAAGTGTGGGATGGAGTGAAGGCAGTTCAAAGAGGGAAGTTTACGACTATAAGTGCCTACATTAAAGATCAGAGGCAACTCAAATAAATAACCTAATGATGCAGTTCAAGGCCTTAGAAAAATCAGAACAAATGAAACTCAAAATTTATAGAAGAAAAAATAAAGATTAGAGTGAAATTAATGACTTAGAGACTAAAAGAATAATTCAAAGGATAAATAAAACTAGAGTTCGTTCTTTGAAAAGATAAAAAGATTGATAAACCATCACCCAAACTCACCAGAAGAGAGAGGAGACACAAATTACTGAAATTAGTGGCAAGAAAAAGGATATTACAACACCTTCTGAAAAGCAGAGGATTATTAAGGACTATTGGAAATTTATGTTTCAATGTAGTGGAAATCTGGAAGAAATGTAAAAATTTCTGGATACATATGACCTACAAAATTTAACCAAGGGGATATAAAAATCTACACAAACAAGCAATAAGTTTGAAATATTAATAAAAAGTGTTGCAACAAAGAAAAGCCCAGGCCTGAAAAGATTCTCTGTTGATTGACATTTACAAGACTTTTAAAGAACTAACACCAATTCACCTCAAGCTATTCCATGACATAGAAAGGGAATGAAAGCTTCCAAACTCATTCTAAAACAAAACACAATGGATACCCAACCTGCACGCAGCTTCGATAAAAAATAAAACTAAGGACCAGTATGATTAATGAATACAGA
This sequence comes from Erethizon dorsatum, assembly GCA_028451465.1. NCBI lineage: Eukaryota > Metazoa > Chordata > Mammalia > Rodentia > Erethizontidae > Erethizon > Erethizon dorsatum. Next base: position 25,898,632 of record CM051831.1, read on the forward strand.
TGAGAAAGTACTCAATGCATGCCTTGAAAACAAACAAATTGCACAACACATTAAAAAGAGCGTATGACATGCTCAAGTTGGTTTTATTCCAGCGCTGCCAGGATAGTTAAGCATATATAAATCCAATGCACACATAAATAGAATCAAGTACCATATAAAAACCACAGGAAAATTAGTTCATGATATAAATACTAAAGAAAATAGGTATAGAAGAATCTTATCACTGTAATATAGGCTACATACAATGAATCTACAGCCAACATCATACTGAATGGGTAAAAACTGACTTTCTATTCAGTATAATACTTCACTTTTTATCCAAAGCAATTAAGCAAGAGAAAAAAGTGAAAGGGATAAAATAGAAAAGGAAGAAATCAAAGTATCTTTACTTGAAGATGATATGATCATTAACTTAGAAGTCCTTAAGAATACCATTAGAAGAACTTTAGATACTGTAAACAAATTTAAGGAACGACAAGATTAAAAAGTCAACATAAATAAATCAATGCCTTTTCTATACCCCAGTAACAAACCTGCTAAGAAAGAAATCAGAAAAGAATCTTTTTCACAAAATTTTATTAATGTGCAGGAATCAAGGTAATCAAAAAGGTGAAAGTCCTTTGTAAGGAAAACTGTAGAGCACTGAGGAGAGTTTAGAAGACATAAGAAAATGGAAAGACTTCACGTGTTCGTAGATCAGCAGAATTAATATTGTTAAAGTAGCTATATTACCAAAGAAATCTGTGGATTCAGTGCAATCCCTATCTAAATACCATTCTTCACAGAACTAGAAAAACTAGAAGAAGCAGTCCTAAAATCATAAGAAAACACAAAAGACAGTGAATTCAAAGTAATCAAGACCAAAAAGAATAATGCTAGAGGAATAAGTATGTCTGATTTAAAAAATACTACATAGTATCAAAAAAAGGGTAGCAGGGTAATATTATAGAACAATGGAATGAAGTAGAGACACAGGAAAAATCCCACACAACTACAGCTATCTGACCCTTGACAAAGGAGCCAAAAACATGCTGTATGTTGGGGAAAGGAGTCTCTTTAATAAATGGTCCCAAGAAAACTGGATATCCAAGGAGAAGATTAAAGCTAGATCTGTATCCCTCACCTTTGCAAAAATCAACTCAAAATGCATCAAAGATTTAAGGTCAAGACTTGACACTTTGAAACTGCTAGAATAAGCTGGTACAAGAATACTGCTAGTTATTTTTTTGAGATGTTTCTTGTGTAGGCATTTATAGTCATTAGATTCCCTCTTTGACCTGCCTTCACTCTATACCACCGTTTCTGGTATGTTGTATTTCCATTTGATTCTAGGAATTTTTTAATTTGTCCCATGATTTCTTTAATGCCCCACTCATTATTCAAATAGGAAAAATATTCAGTTAGTTTAAATGTATGAATCTACAAACAACTGGGGGAGGAAAGGAAAAGAGGAGACAAGAACTTTCACTGCCTCACCTGATGTCACAAGTGAGCACTATTTAAGATAACTTGCAGCTGGAGGGATAAGTTAAATGGCTGAGTTACCCTGCTCCCTGAAGTCTTTTTTTTTTTTTTAATGTGGGTACCGGGAGTTGAACTCGGGACCCCGCGCTTGTCAGGCAGGCGCTTGTGCCGCTGAGCTATATCACCAGCCCCTCCCTGAAGTCTTTTATCTGCACTCTGTGTAGAAGGTAGAAAGACAATTGATTGAAATTTTTAAGAAACCTTTTTTTTTGTAGATCAGTTAAAATTGTAACATAGAAAATGACTTCTGATATAGGATTCTAATAGTTCACAAAACAATAGCAAGGATTGAGAAATTGTATTTTATCAAATTTTAAAGTTTCTGCCCAGCAAAGGAAACAAACAAAAATGAAGAGACAGCCTACTGAATGGGAGAAAATCTTTGCCAGCTACTTTTCTGCCAGAAGATTATATATCTAGAATATGTCAAGAATTTTTTAAAATACCAAAAAAATAAATAACGCAGTCAAATAATGGGCCAAGGACATGAACAGAAACTTCTTATGATACATGTAAATGACCAGTAATGATATGAAAAAGTGTTCAGTATCTTTAGTCATCAAGGAAAAGCAAACTGCAAGTATCTTGATATTCTCTCTTTCTTCAGTTAGAATGGCTTCATCAAGAACATAAAAAATAGTAAATTCTGGGGAAGATACAAGGAAAAAGGGAAACATATATATTGATGGTATTATAAATTAGTATAGCAAGAATGGAAATCATTATGGAGGTTCATTTAGAAAACTCAAAAAGGAAATACCATATGACACAGTTATATCACTCTGCACTATATATCTGAATGAATTAAGGTTATCATATGACAGATATAATCTCAATACCCTTGTTTATCATGGCAAAATTACAACAGCCAAGCTATGAAATCAAGCGAGGTGCCAACCAACGGACATATGGATAATGAAAATGTGGTGTATGCACACAATGGGGTATTTTCAGTCACAAAGAGAAATAAGCCAGACTCAGAAATACAAGTGTTGCATGTTTTCTCTCACATGTGAAATGACGAGAAGAGAGATAGCTTGAAAGTAGAATGGAAAGTATAATGGCATACTGACTCCATGGGGTTTTTCTGATAAAAATTATAAACTAAAATAGTAAAGCACTTAGAATAATGGCTAGAATAAAGAAAGCAACAACAAATATTGGCTAGTATAAAATGACTACAGTACCCTGGGTAACATTTTTTAATTAAACATTAATTACTTAGAGAGTCAAAAATTATATCAACAAGAAAGTAAATCACACAAACGTTAGACAGGTTGAACAAGGAAAAATTGCAAAACAGTGAAAGACAATACCTCTCTATTTGCATACTACCAACTGAGAATTGAGCTTTCACTTTAACATCAGTTATGAAATACAGCAGCTTATTGAAGGTTGTATAAAAATTTAATTTGAGCTGTTTGGAAATCACTGTCTTCGATAAAAGCTTCATTGAATTCATCTGCTGCATTCATACTCTGATGCTTTGCTAGTGGACAGTGGTCAGAGAATTTAGAAGGAACAAGAAGCTAACTGCCCATCCAGAAGTCAGGGGCACATAGAGTTCAAAGTCAATATATCAAAGGAATCAAGATAACTGATATCTTGGATTTTTTTTTTACTTCTTCAGACATGATAAGTTTTCTATGGAATGTTTTGGTCATCATCATGATAGCAGAATTTGTTATTGGAAGTTTTGCCAATGTGTTCATAGCCCTGGTGAACTGCACTGACTGGGCAAAGAGAAAAAGGATCTCCTTAGTTGATCGGATTCTTACTGCTCTAGCTATCTCCAGGATTAGTTTGCTTTGGACAGTAATAGTAAGCTGGTTTTTAAATGTATTTTATCCAACTGCCTTTGGTAAAGTAAGAATTATCTTTCAGGTTGTCTGGACAGTAAGCAACCATTTTAATATCTGGCTTGCCACTATCCTAAGTATATTTTATGTTCTCAAAATAACTAATTTCTCCAACTTCATTTTTTATCATCTAAAGAGGAGAGTTAATAGAGTCAGTCTAGTGATTTTGTTGGGGACTTTGGTGTTCCTGCCTTTTGGTCTTATGATGACATCTGTGTTTGAGACTATGGAGATAAAAGAATATTTAGGGAATGTGACTTGGAAGGCCAAACTGAAGAATGATATATACCTTTCCAGAAGAACTGTATTCACTCTAGTGAACATCCTACCCTTTTTTACATCATTGATCTGCATTCTGCTATTAATTTCCTCCCTGAGGAATCATCTCAAGAAGATGCAGCTCCATGGCAAAGGATTCCAAGATCCCAGCACAAAGGTCTATGTAAAGGTCTTGCAAACTGTGGCCTCCTTTGTCTTGTTATTTGCCATGTACTCTCTGTGTGTAATCGTAACAGGTTGGTATTTGCAAGAATCCTATGATAAACCAATCTATTTGTTTTCCCTGGCTACTGAAATTTTGTATCCTTCAGGCCATTCATGTGTCCTAATTTGGGGAAACAAGAAGCTGGAACAGGCATTTCTTTTAGTTCTTTGGCAGGCAAAGTGCTGGCTGAAAGAAGTTGAAACTTTCATATTCATAGATCAATAACAGGGGCATAGCGTGACTTTTAGAAGAAACTAAACTGCTGGAGTGTGTAACAATTTGTGTTTCTTTTCACAGTGTATTTGAATAATTTCTAAAGATATTTGTAGAAAGTCTGTTAGCAAGCTTATTAAATAAAAGATTATATGCTTTATGTTAACACATGTATAAAAAACATAAGAAACATTGTCAATAACATACTTAACCATTTTTTATGCAAACATATATGTGTACTAAATATGGTAGGAAGTTTAAGAGAATTGTGAAGCCAAATGTATTTCACATATATATTCTATGTTATTCTCTAGTTGAAGAATGTAAGATTTATATTTATGCCTTATGAGGAACTGTAATCTTATCTCAAGAAATGATTGCTATTTTCCATTCTTTGTACCACATAAATGTATTAAAGTGTGTTAAGATTTCAATATTTGTACTTCCAATTTTTTGAATGTAAAAAGTATTAAATTCTAAATAACATCAAAGATGCATATTTGATGTTGACTTTATTCATTCAAAAATGTTTTCATGTTTTATAGAGTAATATAATTGTTATTTTAAAATATGCACACAATAAAATCTTAGAGCAACAAGCATATTTACAGTAAATGTTGCATGGGAGTATGAATAAAGAGTAGAAAAGGGTATTAGATTTAACACAAGTAGATGAAAATGTTAGAAAAAGATTTTATATAGTAAAGGATGAAGAAGGCAGAACTGTGATCATGACAGGATTTTAATGTTGTTATAAACAATAAATCAGGAAGCACAAATTCTGCACTTCTTCAAATAAGGCATAGCTTTTTTGAAGGTGGGACCCGATTTTGAACATTTTATTTTTTTCCCTAAACAACACTGGGGTCTCTGAATTGCCAATCATTTCCTTATTTTCCATTTTTAAAGTTTTTTTTCAAATTTAGCCTATGAAGACTGTAATGTTCCTTATCTTAAAATTTTTCTCACTGTAAAAATAGTACACAATTCATTACATATAATTTAATAAACTTTCTTCAATCATTCAAAGGACATCAATCAATCCTTAAGATAAATATAGAGAATTTCTTCCAGATCAGGTTTGAATTCTCTTGTGCAAAATGTGGAAATGTGAGAATATGTATTGACATAATCATTAATGGCAAGTTATATTGTAAGAATAAAATGTATGACCTTGTATAATAACTGAATTTTTCATAATTATGATAGTTCTTTGAATTATAAAATTTTGGCATTATTTTCTGAACTGTAATGTAGATCATCTCCACATGTGATTGATTTATGGGTGTGTTTATCACACAGATCCACCAGTACATGATATGCGCCATGGAAGCCATGATCACATGTGTCTTGTTTATTGTTCATCAGCAGCACCTAAAATCCAGCACTTAGACTACTTGTCAAAAGTGGTATTTTAAAGCCAGGTGTGGTGGTGCATGCCTGTAATCCCAGCACTTGGGAGGCTGAGGCAGGAAGCATCAATGCGAGTTCGAGGCCAGCCTGCGCTACAAAGTGAGTTTATTTATTTATTTATTTTTTGTGGGTACTGGGGGATCGACTTCAGGACCTCGCGCGCCAGCAGGCGCCCGTGCCACTCAGCGATATCACCGGCCCCTTTTTCGTATGTGGGTTCCGGGAGTTGAACTCGGGTCCTGGCGCTTGCCAGGCAGGCGCTTAAGCCGCTGAGCCATCTCACTGGCCCACAAAGTGAGTTTAAGGCCAGCCTGAACTGCACAGTGAGACCCTGTCTCAAAACACACATACACACACACAAAAGGTATTTTACCAAATAAATAAATTAATGAATGAATAAATAAACTATACGTAGGTGGACAAACCAACAAATATTTAAGAAAATGACAAAATCTGGTAATTGCATGCATTTCTTGTTTTGGGTTTCATTTTGAGGTTGTAGGCTTATTCAAATTAAGGTACTTTTTTTTTTTTTTTGTGGGTACCGGGGGGTCGACCTCAGGACCTCGCGCGCCAGCAGGCGCCTGTGCCGCTGAGCGATATCACCAGCCCCTTTTTCGTATGTGGGTTCCGGGAGTTGAACTCGGGCCCTCGCACTTGCCGGGCAGGCGCTTAAGCCGCTGAGCCATCTCACCGGCACTAAATTAAGGTACTTTTTTAAAGAACAGACTGTCTGTTCCAATGTTTATTGAGAATACATTAGACTATAGTCATCGTGCAGGTGTGTCAAGTGTATAGTGGACACAAGTTGGAACAAGAAGTTTATTCTGCACTTATGAAAATGTAGTCTTTTTAAAAAAACATATAAAAGACAGTGAAACTTTCATTTTTTGGCACTGTGAATATTATAAAATTTTGATATTTTCCAGCTGCCTATTTTATATGCAAAAATGGCATTAGATTTTTAAATAGTTTAGTATCCAAATTCCCTCCCTTCTTTGATTCATTTTCTGTCTCTTTCTCTTTTATTAATTGTTTTTGCCATGCAGAAGAAGGAATCCAGTAATTTGCACACGCAAGTCATCTGCTTTACCACAGAGCCACGCCCCTAGCTCAACACACTTCCTGTCTAGAATATTTTGGTATATATATATATATATATATATATATATATATATATATATATATTTTTTTTTTTTTTTTTTTTTTAATGTGGGTTCCAGGAGTCAAACTCAGACCTCGTGCTTGCCAGGCAGGCGCTTATGCTGCTGAGCCATAGCACTGGCCCTGGTACTATATTTCTAGTTACCTTTCTAAATAAAAATTTTATTGGTGTGCTTTAAACCCATAAAATAGGAAGAAACAAAACCTCTATAAAGTTCAATGAATATCTTAGCCTGGGGATTCTAAAACCAGAGCCAATATCAGGAATTAAAGAGATGATATTTGGCTGTGAAGTTAGATCTAGGGCAGAAATAGGGAAAGCACATGGAAGTTGGGCCAAAAGATTTGAGACAATGTGATGTGATTTGTGATTCTCTGTCCAGAATTTCACAATGAGCTGAGAGGCAGCATGGTGGTCAATTAGGCCCTTGAACTTTTCTAGAAGTGTCCATGGGGGAATCAAGCACACCACTGGTCATGGAACAGAGAGAGAGAGAGGAGAGAGAGAGGAGAGAGAGGGAAATTGATCTTCAAAGCTTTCTTCTGTCTTCATTTGGCCAGGGTTACCCAAGCCAGAATCACTATCTCTGCCCTTTTACCTTATATTAGCCAGCTGCTTGGTGGTTATTTATAAAGTCATATCTCATGTGCAAATAGTGGAATTTCATTATAGTGCAATATAGAAGGATAATCTGGATTATACCAGGATTTTTGAACAAACAAATAGTTAAAATAACTCCTCAGTGATAATGAATCAGTAAAGTCATGTCCACAGGGCTGAGTCTTTTGTCAAATTAGATATTTCTGCACAATCTGTGTATTAGGTTTTAGAGTTTTATTAGGTGACAGTTAAATTTTATGAACACAAATTGTACAGAGGTTAGACAAAACAAAAATGTGCAAAATGATGAAAGAGATTATGGCTTCTTTTGTGTGCTAGCAAATCAGAATTCAACTTTCACCCCAACATCTGCATGAAAGAATCCAGTCTGGTAAAGACAGGTAATACATGGATAAGACTTATTTTGAACTGTTTTTGGAATAACAGTGTGCTATGTAAGAGCACCTTTTAACGCATCTTTAGCATACTGTAGTGCTTTCCTGCATTATATGGATCACAAAATGGAAAAAACAGTAGGATACAGTAATTAAGCATTGGTAGAGAGAAATCACAACCAGGAATCTTAAACTTCACTTTTTCCCCTCTCTGACTTATGTTTACCACTAAACAGCATGTCCACACATGTAATGCCAGATTTGTTTTTGGAAATTTTTTCAAGGTTTTCATAGCACTGGAGAACTGTATTGTCTAGCTCTGAGGCAATGTATCTTCTAGAGCAGCAGGTAGAATTCTCTTTGTTCTAGTTGTCTCCAGCGTTGCTTTGCTTTAGGAAAGTTAATAAACTAGTAATTCATCCAGGTTCACATAGTAGACAACTAAGGATGATTGGTCCTTTTTTCGGGGCCATAACCAAACAATTTATCACTTAGCTCACTGCTAATTGCAACATATTTTATTTACTGAAAATAGCCAATTTCTCCAACCTTCACTTAAAGAAGAGAGATAAGAGTGTCATGCTAGCGATACTTTTGGGGAGTTGTTCGCTTTTTAAAAAAAATTTTATCTTCATGAGAACATGAAGATATAAGAATACGAAGGAACTGTGACAAAGGCCAAATTGAGGGACACTGTACACATTTCTAGTCTGACTGTATTCACCCTACTGAACTTCACACACTTTATGACATCCTTGATCTGTTCTCTTCTGTTAATCTATTCCCTGCATTACCATTTAATAAGATGCAGATCCATGGTAAAGCCACAACCCCAGCACCAGTGTCCACACACAGGTTGTACAAACTGCGGGCTCCTTTCTCATGTTACTTGCCACACACCCTCAGCCTAAGATCATACTGGGTTGGAGTTCTAACAGGCTGCTGATAAACTGGCTTCTTGCATGAAATGCTACTGGTATTGTCTGTCCTTTAGGAAATTCCTGTGTCCGGATTGGTGGAAACAAAAACCTGAAACAAAGCTTTTCTGTCAGTTCGTGGCAGATAAAGTGCTGGTAGAAAGAACTGCAGTCTTCAAGTCCATAAGACAACAGCAGAGATGTAGTACAATTCTTCAGCAACCAACATAATTGACTCTGTAACATTTTCTGCCTCCTACCACTTTTTCATTGTGTATGTATTTGAGATATTTTTGCAAAGTTATTTTTGCCTATACCATATTTTTCCAATATGCTTTGATGACTGTGTATCATCCTTTATTGTGTATATTTTTATACATCCTTTATTGTGCTCTTTATACTATGCCTTACTCAAATGACAGATACTATATGGTATTTAACCTTTTGTGTCTGATTCATTCCACTGAGCACTACATTTTTTAGCATCCATTTTTCCTACATATGTCTTAAATTTGTCCTTCTTTATAACCAAGTAGTATTCCATATATACAGATACCACATTTTCTATATCCAGTCATCTGTTGATGGGTATACAGGATGCTTCCAGAATTTAGCTATTATGAATTGTGCTGCAGTAAATATTAGTATGCATATCAGGAAATTATTGCTATTCTCCATTGCAATTTATACCGAACATATCTACCACAGTGGGTTTAGATTTCATTGTTTGATGTTCCAAATTTTTGGGTAGCAAAAACATTCAATTTTAAATCATGCATGAAAGATGTGAGCAGTTTTAGCTCATGTTGATAAAGATTAAGTAGAATTGTTAGAATAAAATATGAATTCAATAAAATTCATTAGTGACAAATTTTTTTTGAGTGAATTTAATATATGACTACACTAAGTAGTAGAAAATAATAGCTTTGATACAAATAGATGATAATATTGGAATAATTTCATCTCCATAATACTGATGAAAGAAGGAATGTAATCATATCTCTTCCAATGATTTTATAAGTGCCTATGTGCAGCCAAAAAAGTAATTTTCTGTAGTTTTGAATTTAGAAATGCCTTTCTTGAATTTGACAACTGCTTTTAAATATTTAAGTATTCTCCTAAACTACTGTGGGCTCTTGAATTGTCAAAAATTTCTTTCATCTTCCATAGTTAAATTCCCTTGTGAGGGGCTGAGGCAGGAAGATTGCAGCAAGTTCGAGGTCAGCCTGGGCTACATAGTGAGATCCTGTCCCAAAAACAACCCCCAAATGCCTTTAAGTTTATAATAAGGGCCGGTGAGATAGCAGCGGCATAAGTGCCTGCCTGGCAAGCGCAAGGTCCTGAGTTCGACTGCCGGTACCCACATACTAAAAAAGGGCTGGTGCTATCACTCAGCAGCACAGGCGCCTGCTGGCGCATGATGTCCTGAGTTTGACACCCGGTACCCACAAACACACACACACACACACACAAAAAATAAAATAATGATGAAATGACTCTCACTTTTTCTATATTAAAACTCCATGTAAAAATAATATAGAAATCACTGTGCATATCTCAATGAATGTTTCTGCTATAAAATCTATATTTTGATTATAATCTTGTGTATAATGTTGAAATGAGAAAATGTCTGTTGACATAATCATTGATAATATGTTCTGATGCAAGAAGGAAATGTATATCCTTATATAATATTTGAATTACATATGACTATTACTTCTTATCATTACAAAATTTTAACATTATCTAATTCTTAAGATAGATCATAGCCACATCTGGTTTTTAAAAAATATGTTTGTTTATCATGTATCTTTTCTAGTATAATATAAACTCCAAAGTAGCTGAGACTATCTCTCTTATTTACTGTTGACTTCTGAGACCTTAAATCTGGCACATTGACTATTGGGAGAAAAATAATATTTAAATAAGTAAATGAATGAATGAATAAACTCTAATGGTGAACTATTAAAATGAAACACACTACCAAATCTGCAGGTTGCATGGATTTCCTGGTTCTAGTTTGGTGCTGTGATTACAGGCTTATCAAAGTACAAACATTTTTCATAGTAAAAGCCTGGCTACACACAGTTTTATGGAAAATATTATTAGAATATACCCTTAATAGAAGTATCTAATGAGTACGAAGTGGGGAGAAGGTGGACCAACAAAGGTCAGTGGCATTCATAAAAATACAGTATATTTAGAAAAGCATATAAATAAATTTACAAATATGTTTTCTATTGTATATCTGATATATTTCACTTAATATTATGATCTTAGGGTGCATCTATTTTCCCACAAATGACTTGCTTATCCTTCTTCATGGCAGAGTTGTACTCCATTGTGTGTAAAAACCATTTTCTTTATCCATTCATCTGTTGATAGAGGGAAGGGAAAGAAACAGAGGGGTAAAGGATGAAAGAAACAAATAGGATGGATCATGTCCATGCACCAACTCCCCATGATGAGTGTAAACATTATGTACTGCAAACATGCTAATAAAAATAAAAATTAAAAAATGAATAAATAATGAAAATGGGGTAAATATACATAATGAAATATTATTCAGCCTTAAAGAACAATGAAATAATGTCATTTGCATAAAAATGAATGGAGTTGTAAACCATCTTGTTAAGCAAAATTACCCAATTCAGACAGCTAAATATCACAACTTCTCATATGTGATTAAAAAATAAATAACTCAACAAATAAATTAAAATTTTATTCAAGCTAGTAGATTAATATCAATTTGTAATCATAAACAGAATTCTGCTTGATTTACTACATGTATATGGTTCCCTTTACCAAAATACATAGTCATTCAAAAGAAACATTTAACTTTTGCAAAAAGTGGATCATTAAAGAACCAAAATGTTCTCAATAAATGTCAAACAATAGCTGTTACACAGAGTATATTTTAATATCACCACAATTTAATAATATTTTGATGAAAGTGATCAAAATTAAGTGTAATAAAGATGATATTCCTTGTGTGGAAAATAAATTGCAGTATAATGCAATCATAGGTAAAATTGAAAAAAAAACACATTAAATAATTATCATATAACTAAATAGTGATAGCATTAAGTTGAAGTTTAAGAATTTAACTTCCAAAATGGAAAATTCTTATCTATAAATATATTTAGTGTAAAACATACTTAAGAAATGAATTGGTTAAGTATTTAACTCAAGTACTAGAAATTAATGAAAATGGCAACATGGTTCACGAATTTAATTCATTCCACAACTCTGGCAAAGATGGCCATGTTCATGGTCATGCTGGAAGGATGGCCATGGTCATAATTATCGCCTGTTGCAGAGTTCACAAACAAAAAGATTTACCAAATGTTTATGTTTGTGAACCAAACTGTTTGACAACAAAAGCGTTCATGAACAGAGGTACCACTGTTTATGTACATATGTACTCACTCTAGGATCACTGTATTACTGCAATAGATATGCACACATTCCCCTACTAACTCTAAGCTAGCCATGGAAAAGACTTCCTATCCAATCAGATGCACACCCTGGAGATAAGGCCCTGTCAAGGACAAATAGACAGAAGGAAGTTGCTCATAGACAAAGAAGAAAGGATGTAGTCAGGGGTTCCCAGAGGCCAATCAAGTTATGGAATGTCTGGGTAGGGGGAAGGGCCTCTGAACCCCTATAAGAGAGGTCAGAAACCAAGGTCCATGGGTCTTCCATCTTTTCAGTGCCCTCTGCCCCTTTTCTTATCAGGGTAGCTAGCTATCTTCTCCTTTTTCCTCCCTCCTTTTAAAGTCTCTTCCTTTCTAAACTTTGTATCCTTAATTTATTACTGGTACTGAGTTTACAATCCCAGTGAGCTGCTCACCCCGGTAGAGCTATGGTGCTTATCCCTGTTACAAGACATGTTTTAACTTTAGGGACCCTCTCTGGCCACCTCTCTTGGTCCCCTGGCCAGACATCAGTACAAAAAAGATTAGGCCCCTCTTCCTCTAACTTTGGGGATCTAATGTTAGGCATTGCAGGGGTGAGCTTGAGGGGAATAGTTGAAGGGCCAATTTCCGTCTGAAGAAAGAGAATGAGCATGAGGGTCTCACTGCATCTCTGGGCATCCCCTGATGCCAGAGATTCCTCTCTTCCAATGCCAAGGTGAATGAAAATGGCCTGCCAATGCTCCAACCTGCCCTGCATCGGATGTCTACCGATGGCAGCCTGCCAAGGCTCAAACCTGCCTTGCTACAGATCTCTACCCATGATATTTTTTTCTAGAATTTCCTATTTATCGTCATATAATTTTTAAGTACTTTATAATCCCAAATGAGTTTTCGAGATCTCAGTAGCATCTGTTGTATATCGCCTTCTTTTTTATTTTAAACAGATAATAGTAAGAAATAACAATAAAACAGAGTTTCAAAACAGGGTAGTAGGAGAGTAACAATAATCAACACATTTCATATTGTTATATTCACAGTAGTTGTTTAGAGTACAAAATATAGGTATGAAATATTGTCCAGAAAATTACTTGCACAAAACTTTCCCCTCAATGAACCAAGAGAAACCAGCTGTATAACTGACTTAACTGTCTTGTGTTTACATATAGTTTTTCCTTTTCCTTCCCTTCCCTTCCCCTTTCTCCCATCAGAATTTTTCTTTTCTTTAGAACAGTTTCTTCCCTATTCACAATATCTATTTTGTACATTTTGTATCTCGTTTACTCTTTCAGATTCTCACACTAGTGAGACAATACAATGTTTACACATGTGGGTCTGGTTCATTTCACTTACAACTATGGTCTCAAATTTCATCCATTTACCTAGAAATGTCTCAAGTTTATCTTTTTTATGGCTGAGTAATATTCCATTATATTTAAAAAAAAACCATATCTTTTTTATCCATTCCTCAGTTGATGAGCATTTGTGCTGTTTCCAAGGTTTAGCTATTACAAATTGTGCTGCTATAAACATAGGTGCACATACATTGCTGTGGTATGATGTTTTTAATTCTTCTGGGAAGATACCCAGAAGGAGAATAGCTGGGTTAAATGGGACCTCTAATCCTAATTTTTTAAGAAATCTCCACACTGATTTCCATAGTGGTTGCACCAGTCTATACTCCCACTAACAGTGGAGAAGTGTTCTTTTTTCCCCACAGCCCCTCCAGCATTTATTATTGGTTGATTTCTTGATGATAGCCATTCCTTCTGGAGTGAGATGGAATCTCAGTGTTGTTTTAATTTGCATCTCTCGAATGACCAATGATGTTGAGCGTTTTTTCGTATATTTATTTGCCATTTGTATTTCTTCATCTGAGAAGTGTGTATTCCTCTCAGATGCCCATTTTTTTATTGGGTTTTTGAATTTGGGGGGCTGATTATTTTTTCAATTCTTTATATGTTCTAGATAGAAGTCCTTTGTCTGAGGCACAATTGGCTAAATTTTTTTTTTCCATCCTGCGGATTGTCTTTTCACTGTGTTGGTGATTTCTTTTGATGTGCAAAAGTTGTTTTAATAAGATGAGATCCCAGTTGTTGATTCTTTGAAGTATTTCCATGTAGTCTGGGTTTTATTCATGAACTCTCTGCCTACCCTTATGTCTTAAAGACTTCTACCTACTTTCTCTTGCAGTAGATTTAGTGTTTTTATTTTAATATTTAGATCTTTGATTCATTTTGACTTTAGTTTAGTGCATGATTACAGACATGGGTCTAGTTTTAGTCTTTGGCATGTGAAAAGCCACTTTTTCCAGTACCATTTATTAAAGAGGCTATCTTTCTTCCAGTGAACATGTTTGGCCCCTTTATTGAAGATAAGGTGGTTTAGTGCTTTTGTAGTTGCATCTGCATCTTCTAATCTGTTCCATTGATCCTCAGGTCTGATTTTTTTTTTTTTTTTGGCAGTGCTGTGCTGATTTTATCACAGTAGCTTTGTAGTATAATTTCACATCAGGGATTGTGATGCCTCCTGACTTGCCTTTGTTGACCAGAAGTACTCTTGGTATTCTAGGTCTCTTCTGGTTTCAAATGAATTTTAGGAATGTTTTCTCTAGTTCTGTGAGGTATGTTAATGGTATTTGGATTGGTATTGCATTAAATCTGTATAACAGTTTTGGGAGTATGGCCATTTTCACTATGTTGGTTCTTCCTATTCATGAGCAAGGGATATCTTTCCATTTTCTGATATCTTCTTCGATCTCCTTTTTCAGAGTGCTGTAGTTTTCAATGTATAGATCTTTTACTTCTTTTGTTCAATTGATTCCTAAGTATTTCATTTTTTGTATGCTATTATGAAGGGTGTGGTTTCTCTAATTTCTTTCTCTGTGTTTGTTGCTTTTGTACAGGAATGCTATTGATTTTTGAGTGTTGACTTTGTATCCAGCTACACTACTGAATTAGCTTATTAAATCTAGAAGTCTTTTGGTGGAGCTTTTGGGGTTATCTATGTAGAGTATCATGTCATCTGCAAATAATGATAATTTAACTTCTTCCTTTCCTATTCTTATTCTTTTTATTTCTTTTTCTTGTCTAATTGCTCTGGCTAATGTTTCCAGAACTATACCAAGAAGATATAAAAATTCTAAATGACCTGCTATCAGTCAATGAAATTGAAAATGTTATTAAAAATTTACCAGCAAAGGAAAGCCCAGGCCCTGATGGATTCACAGTTGAATTCTACAAGAAATTTAGAGAACTAATGCCACTAATGCTGAAACTATTTAAGGAAATTGAAAGAGAAGCAATACTTCCAAAATCATTTCTGGAGGCAAGTATTACCCTGATTTCAAAACCAAAGAAGAACCCAACCAAAAAACAAAACTATAGGCCAATCTCCCTAATGAACCTTAGATGCAAAAATCCTCAATAAGATACTGGCAAACAGAATTCAGGAATTTGTCAAGAAGATTATACACCATGACCAAGTTGGATTCATACTAGGGATTCAGGGATGGTTCAGCATATGCAAATCAAAAATGTAATGCACCATATTAACAGAAGCAAAGACAAAAATCACATGATTATCTCAATAGATGCAGAAAAAGCATTTGACAAAGTCCAACACCCATTCATGATAAAAACCCTATAGAATATTGGAATAGAGTGTCTTTATCTTAATCTGATAAACACCATCTAGGACAAACCAACAGCTAATATCATACTAAATGGTCAAAAACTGAAAGTTTTCATTTTAAAATCAGGAACAAGACAAGGATGTTTACTACTACCTCTCCTATTCAATATAGTTCTGTATATCTTCTTCTTAAATTCTAATTTTATTTTTTCTCTTTTCTTAGTATGTTTTGCTAAGAGTGTGTTAGTTTCATTTATCTTTTCACATATCTAACTCTGTGTTATTGATCCTTTGTAATTTTTTTACTCAATTTCATTTATTTCTGATCAAACTTTTATTATTTCTTTCCTCCTATTAAATTTGAGTTTGGTTTGTTATTGTTTTCCTGTGGTTTTGAGATGCACCATTAGGTTCTTTAAGATCTCAGTCTCTGTTTTTCTGGAACTAACAATTATAAACTCACCTTGTGTAACCGTTGTTGCTGGAGCCTATATGTTCTACTTTGTTGTGTTTACATTTTCACTTAATTCTAGAAATTTTACAATTTTACTTGATTTTTAGAATTTCTTATCATTTCTTTTTTTTTTTTTTTTTTTTTTTTTTTTGTGGGTACCGGGGGGTCGACCTCAGGACCTCGCGCACCAGGAGGCGCCCGTGCCGCTGAGCGATATCACCGGCCCCTTTTTCGTATGTGGGTTCCGGGAGTCGAACTCGGGCCCTTGCGCTTGCCAGGCAGGCGCTTAAGCCGCTGAGCCATCTCACCAGCCCTCTTATCATTTCTTTATAAGTGTATTGTCACCATCCACATGTTCTGCAGCTTCTCTTGTTTTAGATTTCTAGTTTTATTGTATGCTTTGCTTATATGCAAGAAATTATTAAATATTGTGTTTGTTATGATTTTCTCTTGGGAATAAAGTGTTATCAACCATGAATAACTTTCTTTGTGCTAATGATAAGAGTGTGTATTCTTCAGTTGCATGAAATATTTTGTAGAGGTCAGTTAAGTTCATTTTATTTGCAGTGTAATGTATCTTTAATGTTTGTTTCTTGTTTTGTCTGGATGATCTATTTGGTAGAGTGAAATATTGAAGTCATCACTATTATTTTATGGGCATATATCTCCCCTTATTTTCTGTTGGTTTTGTTGTATAAAGTTAGGTGCTCTGATACTTGGTGTATATAATATTTATGATCATTATATGTTCTTGACAGATACGTAGCAACATTTTTCTCCTCTTCTGATCTATTTTGCCTTGATGTCTATTTTGTTAGATGCAACTAATACTTGCTTTCAGATTCCACTTTATCAAAATATCATTTTCCATCCTTTCACTCTTTGTATGTATTTGCCTGTTAAGTATGTTTCTCACAGACAAAATACAATCTGTTATTGTTTTTAGTCCCATCAGCCAGTCTGTGTCTTTTAATTTGGTAATTGATCCTCTTTGTATTCAAGATCATTAGTCAGAATGTGTATTAGTTCTTGTCATTTTATTCATTTTTTTTCTTTTATTTCTTGGCAACCTATATTCTTTATCCCTACTCATACTAGTTTTGATGACTTCCTGAATTAATCCCTTTTGAGTATTTCTTACTTCTTATTTCCTTATCTACTGTTCTGGTGAAATTTATTCTTTCCATGCTCAGTGGTTGTGTTTATCTTGCTTTCTCATGTAGGTGTGTGATTGTTTTCATTATCTTCTGCAATACTGACTTCATGCCCATACATTGTTTTAGTTTATGCTTATCTTAGATTTTTATTTCACCTTTGGTTATGAAAGTCAACTTTGCTGGATATAGTAAGATAGCTGGACAGTTATTTTCTTTCAGGGGTTGAAATACATCATTTTGTGCACTCTAGAGTGTAGAGCTCTATTGAGATGTATTATTATTTTGATGCCTTTGCCTGTTGGGGACCATGTATTATAAACTGAGTTCCATTGTTCTTGACTCAGATGTAAGGAATAAATACCAAGAATCTGGGTGCCTTGTGACCTTTTGTTCCTAGAGAGCAACTGGTCATCCCTGATCCTTGCTGTGCTTGCTTTTTCCTTCCTTTCCTGCTGTGAGCTGTAACCTGGGCAGGAAATTGGAACCCACTGCAGGGGTTTTCAATGTTTGCCTTTACATGTGACTTGGTTCATCTTTCTAGAACCTTTTGATATTATTTTTTGCTTTGCATTTTTGGCAGATTAACTGCCATCATGTCATAGAATGGGTCTTTTCAGATCGTGTCTATTTGGCATTTTAAATGCCTCCTGTATTTGATGCTCATAACATGACAAGGTTTGGGAAATTTTCTGCTATTATTTTAGTGAAAAAAAATTTCTATGTATTTAGCTTATACTTTGGTTACTTTTTATTCCTATGATTTTTACATTCATTATTTTAATGCTGTCTCAGATATCTTGTATGTTCTGTTCTCAGTTTCCTATTTTTTACTACATCTGAATATGACAATTCATTCACCTGTGTTCAAGCCTTAATATTATTTTTTTCAGTTGATTTAGTATATTTGTGGAGCTTTCAACTGTGTTTTTTTATTTGATTATTTAGCTTTTCACTTTTAGGATTTGTTTGTTTTCAGAATCTCTATTGAATTGTTATCATATCCTCAGCAGCATAAGCACCTGCCTGGCAAGTGTGAGGTCCTGAGTTTGACTCCCAGTACCTGCATAAAAAAAAAAAAAAAAAAAACTTTCATTTTGTTTTTCCAGCATTTCATTCACTTCAGTATCTTTGGATTCAGTGACTAGAGAGTTATGAATTTTTTTTTTTGTGGGTACCGGGGTCGACCTCAGGACCTCGCGTGCCAGTAGGCGCCCGTGCCACTGAGCGATATCACCAGCCCTTTTTTAGACTTCCATCAATCATTGAATTATGTTTCAGTGAATTGACTCAGAGATAAGAACTAAGTAAAGGGTTGTGGCTTTTCCTTTGAAAGGCTAGCCTCACAAATAAGAATTTCAGCTTTCTTTTGTTTATAGTGTTTCTCAGACTTCAAAGCCTCCTACTCTATAAGGCTGATGTACTTACCTGAATCTGACCTTTGTAGGCTATCCAGTGAGTCTGTGCCACCCGTGCTCAGTCTTCATCCTGCCTGACCGACCAGCAGTATTGACCGGAAGTAAGCTTGCTTTACAGACACTGTCCTCTTCTATCCTTGGCCACTGAGTATAGCTTCCTAGTCTCTTGCCTTAGTTCTTCCTTTTTGCTGTACCCCATAAATGAGACAACAAAAAGGTGTCCAAAAGAAAATAGAGCTCTTTATTTTAGCTGGTACCCAGCGGCATCCTCTATGCCAGAACAAAGAGGAGCGCACGGGGAGGATCAGGGTGCAGATTTTATAGTAGCAAGCAGTTGCACAGGAGCCAATAGCAATGGTTAGTAAGGTAATTTTACAAACTTACTGGTTAGGCTTTTAGGCGCGGGGTATTTGGCATTATCTTATTGGGCAAAAAGGAACATCTTATTATGGGTTGCCAGAGGGCAGGAAGGTGCATTTCACCACTTCAGGGAAACTGAAACTTTAACAGAAACGAAACTTATCTAATGTTAGGCGGGAACAAGGGCCGGACAAACGAAATGGCGGTTTGTTCATAAGATGGCGGCGTTAGCCTTGTCAGGTTACAACACTTTTCTAACAAAAGAGGAAAATATGAGAGAGGCTGAGGGCTCCATCTCCAATGTCTAACCAGTTTATGCTAACTTTGCTGGTGAACCCACACATTCTCTTCATTAAGAACTTGCTATGCAGTTCCACAGAGAACAATAATGCAGATCAGTCTATCTAACATCTATCTATCATCTATCATCACCCATCTACTCACTGATCTATGTATCTCACATTTGAAAACATTTTATTTTTCTTCAAATATGAAAGATAGTTTTACCAAAAAACACTACCAAATATTGAGGGAGAAGAAAGGAGCACCAATAATATTTTTGCTTGAACTTCTATTAAATCAAAGTGATGATGATCTAGAACATAGCTTAGTTTAAAATAATAATATATGCATAGCATTGTAGTGGATTTGACTGGCTGTGGATGCAGGTACGAGTTATGTGCCTTGTGTCCATGTGTGGAGAAGGGATGGCACCCTGCCCCCTCCAGATTTTCAGGGCTGTGTTTCATTTAGTGACTTTGGTCTCCTGCCTGGTTGAGTGTCTTGAGCTAAGGGGCAGAGAGTTCAGGGGGGCAAGGATAAAGTGTTGATAGTGGTGGTAATGATCTCAGCAGGAGGACAAGATGAAAGGTAAGGTCTAGCTGGAAAATGTAACACCACACAATATTTAAACAGTTGGAGGTTGAAGAGATTGAACCAAGCCACTTTCCCAGTCAACTATAATGATATGTTTTACAAGGATGTGCTGGAGGCTGACAAGGTAGCCCATTTCACTTGCCCATTTCAATGACAATTGCTGCAGGTGTGGTGTGTTACAGGGTGGATCATTCACAGAAATGGGAGAGACTTTCCATCATGGTGTGAGAATGTCTTGCACCTTGCTGTAGGCTAGTAATAGAAGCTAAAATGTTGAATCATGTCTTAAACATCTGTGAAAAAGGTGGTACTTTGACAACATCTCTCTGCATGTCAAACTAGCAATGAGGTAGCCCCTGACTTCTGCAGGAAGTTTGATTTTGAGATTATTGAGACAAAAAGAACTGCTATAAGAGGATGGAGACTGTAGCTGCCCATGTGCTTTAGAAGAACAACAAAGTCCCTTCAGGACAGACTGCAAATATACAGAAGACAGAAAACTGGTCATGCTGGGAATGCAGCTTCCCACACTTGATTGTGGCAAAATAAGACAAGCCCATTCATTTCCCACCTCTGTTTTCATAAGCTTCTCCCCTTCCTTGCTCTTGTTTTCCTTCCTTTCTGCTTTTTTCTTTTAAAGTTTTAATATTTTAAAGGACTTTAAAAAATAATCATATTTGAATTGTTTCAGATGTCTTATTTTTGTGATGTGGCTAGGTGGAAGGAAAGAGAAAGCAAATCTGTTGAGTTTCACAGTTAAGATTTATGACCTCCCTAAATTCAAATGTCAGATGATTTTAAAAATTTAGCTGTTTGTTTTTTTGTGTCTTGATTTCACATGGAAGAGCAGAGCCTACAATACTGTCTATTTGAAAGACAAAAAGAAGCAGCAGTAATAGCTTGCTCTGTAATTCAGAGACAGGTTTAGTGTGTTTGTGGTATTTTGCATCTGTGCAGACTCTCTCTGGGATGCTAGTCCTGGGCACTGCCTTCTCCCTTCCTTTAGTGTGTCTGAGCACTCTTTCAGGAGTGGGATCATCGTTATCCTGTAAGAAATGCTAAAATTTTTAGGCTTTCAAAACAATTGCTTTTTCTCTTCTCACTGATAGATGGGGAAGTTTGGGTAGGTGGTTATGCTTTGGTCTAAGTGTTTGAGTTAAACTTCTTTTTTTGTTGCTAATGAGTAGGCTGGTTGTTAGCAAGCTTGTCTTTACTGCTATAGATTGCTACTAGGAACATTAACTTTTACAGTGTGTGTTGCTGAGATTAATTTTTTAAATATGTCAGCTAGAAATAATGACCTTTAACTGACCTAAAGAAGATAACAGAAATTTAGTTTATTTTCCTTCTTGTTTACAGTTGATGTCCTTATGGCTCAGTACCCTGAAATAAACCTGAAGTAGTTTTCTTGGACGGATTAAAAATTATGCAAAAGAAAGCTTAGTGGAGTTGTCCTATAATAAATGCATTTAATGTCCACTAATAAAGGCTGTTAAAAATGTGGCAACAGAGTTTGGCTTTATATGTAACAAGATTTAGGATTATTTTTTGAGACTCCATAGCTATGCTATTGCTTCTATGCTGGAGAACATCCCATATTTGCTTGTACTCTGTGCAAACAAGATGTGGGATAAAAGAAATTGTTAAAAAAAAAGTGCTTCTATTTTTGGAAAAGTAGAAGTATAAAATGTTAACAGTATAAATATCACTTTGTCCTCCCCTGACAGGACTGTTTTATACCAGATAATTATCCGGCACATAAACAGTGGCCCTGATAGGTTGATAACTTTTTGTAAGATGATATATATATATTTTTCTTTTCTTTTTTTTTTTTTTTGTCTTTTTGAGACAGGGTTTCACTATGCAGTTCTATTTGGCCTTGAACTCACTTTGTAGTCCAGGCTGGCCTTGAACTCCCAGCCATCCTCCCACCTCAGCCTCCCGAGTGGTGGGATTATAGACATGTGCCACCGTGCCTGGCTGAGAGACACCTGAAGTACTCATGTTTTCATCCCCTTGTCATATCGCCAATATTTATAACTTTTTAGATAATTAGTAGTGATGGTTCAAGAAATGGTCTCAATAGCCTTTAATATCACTTGAGTTTGTCGTCATGTAACTTTAAAAGAAGATTTCAGTCATAATATTTATCCTTTTATGTAAGATTCTTGTATTAAAATCTCATCTCCAAATAATTTAAAGAGAAAATTATTTCACAAGATACAGTATTTATACACATTTTATAATCTTAAGTTTTTATTTGAAAATATGAAAGCACAAAGAAAAACAGACATTAACAGTTTTAATTGAGTGAAAATTTTAAAAAGGAAGATAGTGATGAATGAGTTCATAGAGTTCTAAACTTAAGATAGCAAAAATATAAAAGGGCCATGCTTGTTTCTTAGGGATCAGTTTTTTAATCCAAATCTAAGCTTAGAAGAAAAGTTTGGCATCTATCACCTTTAGCTGCACTACTAAGTTTCAGCTTGTGCTTGCCAAAACACAAGTGTGCTTGAGCTACAAAAAGCAAAATTAGTGTGAAGAATTCAGTCCTTTTGGAAACTTCCAGATATCAAATAGATTTTCACATATAAATGACTTTTGCGAGATGACACTAAGTCTATTTCTGTAAGCCATTTCACCTGGACTAAGTGGTCCTATGAATATAGTGCTAAACATGGTTATTGACAACTGAGTAGTGGCCTCACAATTTAGTACATGTTATTAAACAGACAAAAAATATTAAAGTTTGAGTTGACTGTGTAGGTAGCCTACCATTACAGAATTTTCATTTTCATTTTCCCAAACTAGTCAATGATTTAATGTAAATTCTGTGTTTGTAAATGACTACTTGTCCTATATCAGCCATGAATTTACAAGTCCATCCACTTACAGAAGAGGATGTAGCCGCTGCCTCTACGACTAAAGGAATATCTCATGCTGAGTGGGTTATTTTGATAAAAATAATATTTGAGATAAAACAGTAATCCTTTTAACAAGAAGATTATAGGATATGTCCATGCTGGGATATTCTGATGAAAATAACATATACATGGCTAGGTTTATAGACATACTGCTATGCACATAACAAACTAAGTGGAGAGGTACATATACAAAATTAGGTTTGACTAATGGAGATTTTGATCATTCACACTTGGATACACAATGTATAAAACTTGTCACAAATTAAAAGATAAGAAGCACACTAACTTCATTTAAATACAGCTAGATACAACATTAACATGAAAATGAATACAAACACTGCTCCCTTGTGGCAGACTGACTTGTTTTATGAGTATACTCTTTGAGAATTATCCTTGGTGCCATCCTCACCATGTCTGAAAAGGACTGTCTTCCCCTAGGAGCTGTCATTCAGGTGGAAATCTAAAGCATTTCCAATCCAGAGTGGCAGATGCATTGGTAGGCCTCAGGAAGAGCTCCTCAGGGCTGAGTGTGGCCTTTGCTGGGAACCCAGTTTCTGTCTCTTTCTTAGAAGCTCATGAAGTTCCAGCACCGATTCCCATTCTACAGTGCTCCACCGCAGGGTTGTCTGCATTGATTTCCCTTTGTCTTCTTTACAGAGCTCTTGTCTCCCTGGACTGGAAGAAGCCAGAGGAACTGTTATCATTTGATATTAAATGTCCCCCAAAGGCCCTATGTTGAAGGATTGGTCACCAGCTCTTGGCATTATTGGAACCTCATCAAACCTTTAGGTCAGTTCACAGGAGGCATGCCCTCCTAGGGGCTGTTGGGATTCCATCCATTTTTCCCTTTCTTTGTTTTCTGATCCCAAAGCAGCTTTGTGACCCCAAAACAGTTTTGTTCTACCACACACAACCTGCCATGGTATTCTGCCCTATCAGAGAGCCAAAAGGAATGGATCCAGTTGATTGTGGACTGAAACTTCTTTGCCCATGAGACAAAATAAATCTTTCCTCCTTTTGATTATCTCAGCTGTTAGATCACAGTGATAGAGAGCTGACAACAGGGAACTAGCTGCCTCTACACTGATGGTATGTTGCTGCTTCTTTTCATAGTTTTTCCTTAAAATTTACCTAAACTGGCCTCTTTTTCAATATCTCTCCCCTTGAGGTAGGACAGTTGTGAAATATAGGGTTTACCTTGATTGCTAAGTATTGTCAGGGGAGTGAGGGTGTGGTCTGTTCTTTATAGTGAATACCACTTGTTGTTTTCTACCATCTCTGAAATATATGATAATGCTTTTATGCTCTTTTTAGCAGTATTTGCTGTGGCTGTGCTTCTTTGCTTGGCTCTTTTTCTACTCTTTAGCTATTGAGAAAGAACAATCCTGTCATACTCCTTACTCCCCATCATGACCAAGCAAGAACATCATCCTTCTTCTTTCTTATTGGTTGTAGTAATGGTCACAGAGAAGACACTGGTAGGGAGTGGAAGGAGGTGGATAAATTCTGAAAGTCTCTGGTTCTGACAGAGCAATGTGCCTTACTGGGAAAGGTAAGAAGCAAAGAATGAGGAGTATTTGTCACGTATGGATAAACTCACTCTCTTCAGTGACTGTTTAAGTTTGCCACAGAAAGATTTCTACCTCATTCAGATGCACAGAAAAATATCATCAAAGCTAAATGAATATCTATGTTTTAGATTATTAACTTTGAAGTATTTTTGAAACAATGTGTTAACAACTATGAATATACTAAATAGGTGTTAGATTCATAATAAAAGTCAAATCAGTGAAAATCTGATTATTCGATTATTTGGTGTGGACAGGGAAGGAGAATAGATTCATGTGAATATGTGTGTGTGTGTGTGCATGTGTGTGTGCAGGCACCATCACAAAGTAAAATGACGGGGCTGGTGAGATGGCTCAGTGGCTTAAGCGCCTGCCCAGAAAGCACGAGGTCCTGAGTTCGACTCCCGGAACCCACATACGAAAAAGGGGCCGGTGATATCGCTCAGCGGCACGGGTGCCTGCTGGCGCATGAGGTCCTGAGGTCGACCCCCCGGTACCCACACACACAAAAAAAGTAAAATGATAATATTATCCTCAGTACCCAATATTTTAGTAGGAATGATGTCTAAGAGATTATTACACAACTCTGACATATTTTAGGAAGGGCAATGTACTCAGAGGTTCCTATATCTACCTAACTTAGAAATTTTTATAAATCCTCAGTATTTAGGATATCCCATATACTAGCTTATATTTTGTTGCCCAGTGTATGCCTTATAATTTTCTAATAATATTTGGTCAGAAGGCACATTGCCAGACTGAAATATACAGGTGAAGCAAAAATGAAAGCCACGCAAATAAATATATCTTTGTTTGCATGCTAGCATATGAGATTTCTGCATTTCCTTCATCATCAACTACAAAAGACCCCATTGCATTGTGTGCAAGTCACACAGGATCTCGATCAAACTCAGGTGAGCTGTCTATTAAAATGCATGATTTTTTTTGAAGAAAATGTGAATACAATCCTTACATACTCTTGATGGTTCCTGGATTGGCATTGCACACATGATTTTATAAAGGGAGAATAATTTTGACTTTTCAAAAATTGAATAAACAAAGCATTTTCAACTAATGCTGTAACAAATTTTCAGCAGTGATATTTGAAATTGCTGCATTCTCTTCCAGAAAATGGTTGGTGTTTTAAAGAACATCTTTACAATCTTTTTAACTGTGGAGTCCATAACTGGAATTGTAGGAAATGTCTTCATAGCACTGGTGAACTGCATGGACTGGATCAAGAGAAGAAAGATCCCTTTGGTTGATAAAATCCTCACTTCTTCAGCGATCTCCAGAATTGGTCTGCTCTTCTCAGTACAGACACGCACACTGTTATATGCAATACACTCAGGTTTGCCAAAGACTGCAGAAATGTTAAAAATGATTATTATTTCACGGGTTATGACCAATCATTTTAGCATCTGGTTTGCTATGTGCCTCAGCCTCTTTTATTTTCTCAAGATAGCCAATTTTTCTAACTCTATTTTTCTTTATCTAAAGTGGAGAGTTAAAAAAGTGGTTTTAGTGACACCAGTGATGTCTCTGGTTCTCTTATTGTTCGTATCATAGCTGTAGACATACAAAGTAATGTCCCGATCGATGACTCTAAAGGAAATGTATCTTACAGTTCCAATTTGAAGAACTTAAAACAGTTTTCCAGACTTCTTTTATCCATCAACTCTATGTTCATGCTCATACCCTTTATTGTGTCCTTGACAGCTTGTCTTCTGCTCATCTTCTTCCTGTGGAAACATCTGAAGAGGACGCAGCACAATGCTAACAGGTCCAGAGATGCCAGCGCCATGGCCCACATAAAAGCCATGTGAACTGTGATCACCTTCCTCCTACTTTATACCATCTACTTATTCTGTCTCATCATGCAAATTTCAAGCTTTGAATTTCTGGAGAAAGGCCACATCATTTTTTTTGAACATGCTGTTGGAATTGCTTTTCCTTCATGGCACTCACTTGTTTTGATTCTGGGAAACAGTAAGCTGAGACAGGCCTTTCTTTCAGTGCTGCAGTGGCTCAGGTGCAGGCCCAAAAGTGCAGAATGTTTAGGTCTGTAAAGCATTTCAGGATCAATTTGCATATTCTTGAGGAAGATTAGTTCATAAGAAATTCTTTTGTGTTATAAATTTGTAGCTTCCCAATGCTCTTTCATTGTATTTAATTTATGAATTTTACAGATGTGTATTTGTAATAAGCCCTAACCAAACACATCGCAATGCTGGCAGTACATTTACAGGTATATATGTTTGTATACACAGAAGGATGTAAATATACAATGCTTAAACATAAGAGATTATATATATGGAGAGAGAGAACTTTGGCTCATTATTAACTTTTTTGAGATTTTAATATGAGAAACCTATAATATACAGGACATATGTGTATATGCATACATATGAAGCATAGTTGTTAAAAAGCAAACTTTGGGGCCAGTGAGATAGCTCACCGGCATAAGCACCTGCCTGGCAAGCGTTAGGTCCTGAGGTCGACTCCCGGTACTTACATAAAAAAAAAAAAAAATAAAAAAATGAAGAGCAAACTTTGTGCAGTGGTACCTAGGTCCATGAACTTAATTCATTCCATGATTTTAGGGAAGGTGGCCATGTTCATGTTTGTGCAGGGAAGATGGTGGCTGTCATGTTCGTCACCTGACATGTTCAGAAACAGAAGCAAAGTTATGCCAAACGCTTCTGTTTGCAAACTGAATCATTTGTGAACAGAAGTATTCATGAACCAAGGTATTACTGTATTTCTATCCACCGAAAGAAAATTTCTAACGTAGATTTGCCAACATTTTAGAAATACAGAATAAAATAAGGCTGGTGAACATTACTCTAAATGCATAATTTCAAATACACATGCCAACATAAGAATATTGTTTAAAGAAATCATTCGAATTATGAAGCTGCTTTACCTCAGTTATCTGATCTATATTATTAGTTTTGAATTCCAGAATTCTTGGGATGTAATTTTTATTATTAGATACATGTTTGTATTTGAAATTACTGGGGATTGACCCAAGATGTTCACACTGAGCTACTTCTAAGATATTTTTAAATTTTAAATTTTGAGACAGGGTCTCCCTAAGTCACTGAGTTGCCTAGGTTGGAGTTGAACTTGCAATCCTCCTGCCTCAGCCTCCTGGAGTTCTGTAGTTATACACATAAACCACTGGCTACATCATTTTTGTTTTTCAGTGTTGTTTCAAGGTATATTCCACAGTGCATTTTAGTTTGAATACAGAGAAATATTAAATCACTACTGAGGATAGTGTTTCAGTTGATAATACCACTAGGATAATTTTTTTGTTATACTTTATTGCATCATGTATCTGGATTTTATTATAGAGGAAAACAACTAAGTATTCAGATGAACAGAATTTTAGAATAACAACAAATGGATGACCACCATACAATTAACATGATGGGTTTAGTTACTTGTATGTAATACTAATATCTATTGCTTGGTAGATATAAAAATAATTTAATAAAATAGATGAAAAATTTTAAGACAATTTAGATTCATGTACTGTAGTGCAAAGAGGGAAACAGGGTTATGTGATTTGTGTTCAGTAAGATAGAATCCTGGCTGCAGAGGCAATGACTGTGGCATCCTCTGGGTAGGGGTGTGCCAACAAAGCCAGACCAGCAATGGAGCCAATCCCCAGCAGGGAGGTGGGCTCTGACCCCCTCCTGGTCACCACCACCAAAGCACTGGTGTTGAATGGTGAGGCTGAGGGAAAATGGTCCTCCCCTCAGACTGATGAGCCACTGCCAGCAGGGAGCTCACCCACAGCCCCAAGGCAATGAGGCGCGAGCTGCAGCCAGAGGCGGGAATAGTGAGCGGGAACCCCAGGTGCCCAAATATAGGATATGGGTTTTTCTTATACACAAAAGACTGCCAATGGCCCAGCCTATACAAGTGCTGCCTCCCAAACGTTTTGTAAAACTTTTCATATTTCCCTTACCAAGGAAATTCCTTATAACCCTCAAGGTCAAGGGATTGTGGAACGTGCTCACCATACACTCAAAATTCAATTACAAAAATAAAAAGGGGGATCCTTCCCTACAAAATTTACAACTCATAATAGACTTCACTTGGCAGTATATACTATTAACTTTTTAAAACCTACTAGGGATGGAACTACAGCAGCAGAAGGAGAATTCAATTGGGTAAAAGAAAAAAATCTAGGAAGAGTCTTTTGGAAAGATCTTTATACTGGACAATGGAAGGAGCCCAGCCCAGTGCTAATTTGTGGTTGAGGGTATGCTTGTGTCTTTCTGGAGAATGCTGAACAGCCTATCTGGGTACCAGAGTGTGCTGTCCAGCTGTATCATGGACCCAGGCCTGGAGAAGGAGTTGATTCCACCTTTCAAGAACCTGATATTCAGCCCTATGACAGTGATGCCTTGGAGACTGCTTTACAGTCAATAGACAAGGATGGGGCTAGACCCAACCTGGGGCCAATTGAAGGAATTGACCCAGAATGCCCAGGAGATGGTAACCAAAAATGGAAATCAAAGGTTTGAGTAGTGGTAGAGTGTTTGGAGATAACCAAGCAGAAAGTTACATAAAAGAAGGGGACACAAAAGTTACCAGTATTCTTAAGACATAATAAAAATTATATATTGATGATAGATAAAATATTTTATTCCTTCCAAATTCTTCTTAAGAGATCTCTGCTAATTGACCTACACAAAATCTGACTTGTCTACTTATAAACTTCTGAAATTTAAGAGAGTTATTATAATTCAGTTTGGTCAAGAATATATTTGAGTGCACTCTGATTTTGTAGGTGGATTGTCTGTGTATGTCTGTTTGTCCAATCTGTACAGATCATCTGTGCATGTTTGTTTGTCCATTTGTCCACTCAGTTAACTGTTGTTTCTTATTTGAGCTCAACAGTTTTTTCTCTTTTCCTTTTCCTTTTGCATTTTTGGATCATTTGTTCAAAATTTAAGTTGATTTACAGATTTAAAAAAGCATGCTTTTACCTGGCTTGCCTGCTGGTCAAAATAATATCAAATTTTGTTTTCTCAGAGGTCATCAGAAATTTGTTAAGGTAATTAAGGGGACCTTTTGGGCTTGGAGAGTTATTGGTCAAGTTTCCCTTTGGTGAATAAAGGAGCAGCTGCCTGGGAAATTATCTCAGCCCTTTTTCATTAATAGGAAGCCCCAGTGATCTCCATAGTCTTATTGGGAAACACCCCAATATATGTTATTAAAATATATTACTGTGATATGATTATTTTTGTCATGATCAAAAGATTAAGTTTTCTAGACAATAAGATTTTTTATTTTTTTTTTTATTTTAAAGAGAAGAAAAAGCAAAACAAATCAAAAGAAGAACAAATTTTCAAAACAACATAATAGGAGGGTAACAATGGTTAATACATTACGTATTACTATCTTTAAGTAGATTTTTGATTTAAAGATGTTCTTGTACAAAGGTTTTCATATGGCTATGACAATTGATTTTTATTGTTTTGTAGTGTATTGAATGTATTCATGCCTGCAGATGTGTGGCTCTTACAGAGTGTGGAATAAGAACTGTTTATGGTGATAGATTTTTCTTTCAGATTCAGACCTCTGCCTTTAACAAAAACTTATGTGATGTACATCCCACTAAAGGTCAACAAGTTAAATAAAAGCTTTTTATGTATTAGATAGGGATGACTGACTAAAAAGAGGTGTTTTATGTCAAAATGAAAATTCAGGTGTGTTGACAAAATGTCATCATGATTGTCACATTACAATATATTGTATGATTTTGATTTCTAATTTTCTGTGTAAAATATGTAACTGTTAACATTCCATAGGGATTCAGATATTACCATATCCATGGTTGTTAGAAAATAATGGTTTTATCTTATATTCTAAGGTGCCTGATATTTAGATAAGAAAGTAATATTAAGCTCACTGCATTCATTACAATGTAATGTCATTAATCTTCTCTTATGGATATTCAAGAAATGAGGTTTGGAGACGAAAAAATTAGAAAGATGGGCTAAAAGGATAGCCAATATTTTGGCCCCAGCCCTCCAAGGTCAATGAGGACCCTGTACATAAGAGAACCTCTGCTGTGAGATCCCATAACTCGGTGATTCCCTGGTCTTCTGACCAAAGAGATTATAGGACCATGGAGGGAAGTGATTTATGATATATAGTGTGCCTGAGGAGAGTCACCAGGAGAGAAAAATCTCCTAAGCTTTCACAGAAAGCAACTTGCTCAAGCAATGGCCATGACTCATCCAGATGGCTGACACTGACAGAAGTACAAAGAGGTGCTGTGCATGGTTCCAAGGTAATTCCTGAGGACACTTAACTGACCTTGATACCTAACAGAAATTAATTAATACAGGTCCCGCTTTAACTTGGTCTTGAACATCCAGCAGAAAAGCATAACCACAAGAAAGCTGTCTGCAGATTCCTACAAACATAGCTCCTCCAGCTTCAACTGGCCATCCATCACTTACAACTGCAAAACAGAAAAGGGGGAGATGTGGGGAGCGGCTGAAGTTGGAAATTGATCACAGGTGCAGGGGTGAGGCAAGGCCAGCCAGAAAACAAAAAGCAACAAAGAAGCAACAAGGAGCAGCCAAGGTGGGCTACATAAACAAGCTGTTCCAGCCCAGAGAACATTTAATCCCAAGGCAATGCAAGCAATGGGTTGCTAGGAAAAGGGGTATCATGTGACACCAACTTGCTAAATGTATAAATAAATGCACTGCTTTGGTTGAGCAGTTCCTTTCCTCTCATCAGGAGAGAGGGCTCCCCCTGACCTCAGCTCTTGCCTCTTCTCTTTATTTCTCCATCCTCTCACTGTCCTTCCCCCTGGGAACTTTGAAAACTGCATGGGACGTGGCAGAAAGATCCAATGTTTATGTGGCAGGTTATCTGCTTTCTTCATAACTTTAATATACATCCACATGTAATAGTAATTTGCACATGGAAACTGAGATTTTGAGATGTTAATAGATTCATCCAAACCTGCATGAAGATGCCAGCAGGAAGTTAGAGTAATAATCCCATCACAGAGTGAAGCTCGGCCCAAAGTTCAAACGAAATATCAGCAGGAATATGGAATCTGAATACAGTGGGAATCTGGCTGGAAAAAATGTGTGTAAGAATATGTAAATTAGGTGCTTAGATTAAATGGTCTTAACTTTGTAATGATATTTGTTGCCTGGTTAATGTCTATACAATGAGGCACAATAATTGTTTTGTTTTTTTTTCTGAGTTAGAGGCTGCGTGTGGTAAATAATCACATGTGCCTTGTGTTTTAATCTCATTCTCTTGTCTTTTGCAGACAGAAAATCATATCGTCTGCATATAATTATTTGTAATGATTATTTTACTTCTCAATTTTAATTATTTGTAATCCTTTTTATTTCTGTTGGCTTATACAATTTAATGGCTTGAAAATTCAAAATGTCAAGTAATTTCAATAACTGGTAATCTTTGTAAATGGAGAATTTGCTCATATTTTACCAATAAACACAATACTGACATTTAGAAAAAATACATTTTTATATCATAGAGAATAACTCCTCTACCTATTTTTCTGCAGATTGCACTCTAATAGAAACTGTGTTAAAACAATCAAATATCATGTATAGTTCTGTGAGTTTTACCACAAGTCTAACTCATGTATCCTCTACCACCCTCAGGACACAAAGCAGATATAAAAGACAAAAAATTCTCCCATTTCCCATTTGTTGGAAAACCCTCGTCTCTCCTCAATCTCCTCAATCACCTTCATCTATTCTCTGTCCCTACAGATTTGCCTTTTTCAGAATGTTACATAACTAGCGGGATACAGGATATAGCTGGGCTTTCCCTTTTTTCACTGTGCTTAGTATCTGTGAGATTCATCCATACTGTTGCTTTTTATGGTGGAGTAGAATTTCATGTATGGATATATGATTTTGGAAGATTATTTGTGTAGCTTACAATGTTTTGGGATTGTTAGTAAAACTGATATAAAAACAAGTAGCAAATTTGTTTTCTTATTATTAAGATGATCACATATTTCCATTTCCTCTGACATTAAAATAATGATATATGTTAATTTTACTGAGGAAAATATCATCCCATGAAATACCCTGAGCACTTCCCTAGAATCACTTCAGATGTCTGACGGTCTGTAAAGCAGAATCACAATCCCTTCATAATAAATGTCCATCCCTTGATGTTATTGAAGATAAACCTATGGAACACTATTGCTTCACTTGCTGACTAAAAAAACCAGTGATATTGGAGGCGCCAAAGCTAGACATTGAGGCTTTAGTCTACCACTACCTTTGTCGTAGCTATGTGGATTACTATGCTAACAGTTGCCTAGATTAATTTTCAGGGATTTGAAATTAGCTTTTTCTGACTCTTCACTTGGGCCTACAGATGTCTGATGGGTGAGGGGAAAGGGAAAATTGGATCTAACTGTTAAAGGCCGTTGACCCAATCAACAAAGCTTGTGGAGCAATGCTAATATGACATGAAATAGTTATCGATGTGAAATGCATCAGTATTTATATGGAGACACTTTAATTACAAATGGAAACAACACTAAACAAGGCATAATTAGAGCCATGAGTGATTTTTAAAATGTAGTGCCAAAATGCATCTAAAAGTGTACCTTGATTTAGTATGATTTTCTTACGTGTTTTATATGCTCTTTGGCCTATTAGTTTGGTTTTCAATGTGTATCTATTATAATTAACTTCATAAGGCCTTATAAGGTAAATAAATGAATATTACATTGAAAGAATGATTTCCTATAGTGACTGTAATCATTATGTACAGCAAACATGTACATTAAAAGTAAAAAAAGAAACAAAACATTGAATTCATATATATACTATATATGTACTCTGAAATTGTTAAATATTTCCCAAACTAATACATGAAGGAGAATTAGCAATTATAAAAGTAATGTGAATAATACACCTAGTAGTTTAATATAATGGATAAATATAGGATACTATATCAACCAATAATATGTACTCATTCAAAAAAAGATTAATAGACATCAGTAAGTGTTGATGAATTGACTGTACACTGAGTATATTCTCTGATTACCACAACTAAATAATACTTTAAATAATAAAACTAATAATATTCCAAACCAGATGTGGTGGTGCACACCTGTAATCCCACTACTCTGGAAGGTGAAGCAGAAGGACTGCAAGTTTGAGTCTAGCCTAGGCAAATCAGCAACTTGTCTCAGAATTAATTGGGAGTGGGGCTAGGGATACAGTACAGTGAAAAGGCCCTGGGTTCAAACCCAGTGACAAAAGAAAAAATATCTATCAGCTGGGGAAGTAATTACACTCTAGTTCCATCAGAGATGAAACAGAAGATACCACATTACAATGATTTCTAAAATTAGAGCCTAACATAATAATAGGACTATCTAAATTGATAGTCAAATTTGAAATTTCTGTCAAATGTGAAAAATTCACGCCTATGAATTCTCATGAAAATAATGTTCATGAGATGAACGAGTAGAATATTTAATTCAAGCAGATATAAAATAATATTAAGAAGAGTAGAAAGAAGTTAGGAAAGAGTAGAAATATGTGTACTCATATACAAAATTGTTATTCTATTTGAACACCTAGTGCTCCATATTTATTATTATGCTTAGTTCTACAAATGGTGACATAAAGATAAAGAATCAGATTGATTGATAAAGAATCAGAAGGTAAAACAGGTCTCACAGATAGAAAATGGAAAAAAAATTGAAATATTAGCTGAACAATCTTATTCCCAATCTTGCATTCCTAACTAGTTTATAATTTGCAGATATAGTCATCTCTTGATCTGCAGGTGATAATAAAAGAAGAAATTAATGAAACAGAAAACTAAAATTATAAATCCAGAGAATTCTATGTAAAAATTAATCAACAGAAGAAAAAAATGTAGTTAATATGGGAAACGCAATAATAACACATAGTGAAACAGAAAAAGTATATAAACACAGTTTTTCAACAGAAAAATAGAGTACAAATTTCAGATAAATTGGGTTTTGTTAGTGCTTGGAGCAGTAGAATGGGCAGCTTCTCCATGCCAGCTTCTCAATGCCAGAACTTTTAACAGTTTTTAACTTTTCTTTTAACAGTTCTTCCCAGCCACCCCTGGAGTAGCTTCACACTGAGCATCTCTGGCCAGACATCTGTCTGTGCACAGCTTTCCCCACACCCAGGGTGTGGATTTGCACCTGGTTCTTGTGCCTCATCTGGGTGACCCATTGCTGCTGTGGTGTCTTCACAAATCTTACTCTTCTGCAAGTCTCAGGATGTGGACAAAAGGCAGCAAAAACTTTTTGCTAGAGTGTAACACATGTGCCCTCTAGTCCAACTGCCAATGAAACCTTTGTTTCCAACTGAAACTCCTGAGCCTAGCCTTTACTGTCTGGGTTCTTGTCATTATTCTGGCCCTCTGGGCTGTGACCAGAATCACTTATTCATCTTCACTTACAGCATTCTAGGACTTCTCCAGTCCACTTCTTAAATTCTTTCAAATACCTCCTGCAACCTACATGGTCAGATACAATCATAGGAATGACTCCAATGCTGGCACTAATTTTCTGTATTACTCAACTTTCTGTTATTCTTGGGTAAACATGTACTGAACAGGCCCTGAGTTTAGTACTCATCGCCCTGGGCATGAGTACAGGGTGATTGTTGCTTTACCCCAGGTGCCAAAAGACACAATGTGAGGTGTCCCTATGCTCAGTTTCAGAGTATTCAGTCCATGGTAGGTTGACTCTAAATCAGAGTCATCATGGTAGAAATGTGTGACAGAGCAAAGGTATTTACTTCATGAGGGTTTGGAAGCAGAGCAGATAACACGAGAGAGGAAAGGGCCAGAAATGATACATATTTTACCAAAGATCACATCTCTACAACTCATCTAGATACACCCAGAAGTGAACCTTAGTAATCCCTTGGGTGAGTCTCAAACCAATAAATTTGACAGTTAAATTGATTTTATATAACAAAATTTTATATATTTTTGATATTTGGAAATTTTATATATTCCATTTTTTATATAAAATCATGTATGCAAGAATCACACCTTAAAGAAATAATTTAAGAATGGTTGCAATATGTGAATAAATATGTAGAAATATAAGTAGCCAATAGTATGTTGGATTCTTTCCAATATTCATGATTTGCCCCTTGATTATTTATCGATGGAACCCACTGTTATACTGACATCCAGATTCTATCCTTTAGATGCCTTTTTAAATGAAAGATGAATTTTTTTCTGATTAAATCACTGAGTTTTTACTCATAAATTTTGCTTCAAAACATGAAGCCAAATTTTGTAGTAACATACCTACAAAAGAAAGCTGATAAACAGTAATCATATCAAGTAATATACTTATTAAGAAATGTATTTAAGAGATATTTAAGCATATAAAACAAAGGACTAATAAATATGACACTCTAGGGCAATGAGCACTTCAAAAACATAGTACAAAATGCACTGTTTTTAAAAAATGGAGAAAATACTGAATCCATAAATAGTAAAAATTTTAACAAGCTGATAGTTCAAGGAGAATTGGTAATTATAAAGAAGATGTGGGCCGGTGAGATGGCTCAGCGGTGTAAGCCCCTGCCTGGCAAGTGCAAGGGCCCGAGTTTGACTCCCGGAACCCACATATGAAAAAAAGGCCGGTGATATTGCTCAGCATCATGGGTGCCTGCTGGCGTGTGAGGTCCTGAGGTTGACCCTTGGTACCCACAAAAAAAAAGGAAGATGTAGTAACACAAGTAACAAGTTTCATTAAAAAGATAATTGTCCTTTAAGAACAAAGAATAAATGATCAGTTAAAAATACCATTTTTGTATGCATAGTCACTAAAGAGCCAAAAAATTCTTAGTGTATTTCTAAGAATGACTGTTAATCGGAATGTATTTTCTTATTACCACAATTGAATAATCCTTGAATGAAATGATAATACTAATAAAAATAATATTCTATAAATTTCAAATGACAATTACACTCTAATCAGTGAATTTTTAAAAAATAAAACAACACATTAGCAATAACATTAAATTTAAACTGAAAGTAATGAAAGCTTACCTAAATTGAAGTTTGAAGACAGCCAAATCTGGAAAATTCCAGAGTGACAAATATATTACAATAAATTTTGTATCATAAGCAATACTGAAACATATTGGTTTTAATACAAATAGGTTTTATTGCTTAGAAAAAATGTCATTTCTATTCTAGGAATGAAGAAGAAAAGACTATGATTATGATGGGGTTTTAATGCAGTTACAAGTTTCCACACGCAGTTGGGAAAGTCATTTCTTAATTTCTGCATTAAGGAAGATCATTTAGAAGATGAGCTCTAACATTACATATTTCACTTTATTCCTAAACTACTTGTCTCTTAAATTTCTAACACTTTCATTCATCTCCGCATTCTTGTATTCATTTTAAGTATATGATACAAAGACTGTTCTCTTTACTCTGCTAAGAAAATATGAAACCTAAAACCAATATAGCAATTACAAAACATGATTCCACAAAACTTTCAATAACTTTAAAATGGCATCTGTGAAATTCATGTAATTACTGAACAGAATGTTTCATGTACCCTTTTTCATAATCTTGTGTAAAATGTAGAAATAAAGAGGAAGAGTGCTGATATAATCATTAATGGCCGGTTCTATTATAAGGAAATGTATAACCATCTACAATACCTGAAATCTACCTTGTCGTATTATTTCTTGGTGTTAGGAAATCTAAACATTGCTACCTAAATCTCAAGATAGATCTTCCTATCTGATTTGTTTTTGCTTTTATTGTCTTTTTTTTTTTAATTTTATTTTAAAGAGAAGAAAAAACAAAACAAATCAAAAGAAGAACAAATTTTCAAAACAACATAATAGGAGGGTAACAATGGTTAATACATTGCGTATTACTATCTTTAAGTTAGTTATTCAGGACACCAGACATTAGCATTTAATTATCCAAACATTATTGGCACAAACCTTACTCTTCAATGAACTAAGTAAAAATCGTAGTGTATCTATCTTAACCATCTTATATATATATATACAATTTTTTTTCCCTTTCCCTTCTTTCTTTTCCCTATTCCAGTCTCTCTTTCCTTTTGACCAGTTTCTTTTTGATTCACCATGTCTATTGTACATTTTGGATCTTATTTACTCTTTCAGTTTCTCATACTAGAGAGACAATACGATGCTTACACATGTGCTTCTGGTTTATTTCACTTATGAGTATTTTCTCGAGTTGCATCCATTTACCTATAAAAGTCTCCAGTTTATCCTTCTTAATGGCTGAATAGTACTCCATTGTATAAAAATACCACATCTTTCTTATCCATTCCTCAGTTGATGGGCATTTGGGTTGTTTCCAAGATCTGGCTATTACAAATTGTGCTGCTATAAACATGGGTGCACATATATCGCTGTGGTATGATGTTTTTAATTCTTCTGGGAAGATGCCCAGAAGGGGAATAGCTGGGTCAAATGGGACCTCCAACCCTAGCTTTTTGAGGAATCTCCACACTGACTTCCACAGTGGCTGTACCAGTCGACACTCCCACCAACAGTGGAGAAGGGTTCCTTTTTCCCCACAGCCCCTCCAGCATTTGTTATTAGTTGATTTCTTTATAGTAGCCATTCTTTCTGGGGTGAGATGGTATCTCAGTGTTGTTTTAATTTGCATCTCTCGAATGACTAGTGATGTTGCACATTTTTTTGTATATTTATTTGCCATTAGTATTTCTTCATCTGAGAAATGTGTATTCATCTCAGATGCCCATTTTTGGAGTGGGTCTTTAAATTTGGGAGGTCTGATTTTTTTGAGTTCTTTATATGTTCTCGATAGTAATCCTTTGTCTGAGGAACAGCTGGCAAACAATTTTTCCCACCTTGTGGGTTGTCTCTTCACTCTGTTGGTGGTTTCTCTTGCTGTGCAAAAGCTTTTTAATAAGATGAGATCCCAGTTATTGATTCTTTGGGATAGTTCCCGTGCGGTTGAGTTTTTATTCATAAAGTCTTTGCCTACACCAATGTCTCCAAGGGTTTTACCTATCCTACCTTCCAGCAGATTTAATGTTTCTGTTTTAATATTTAGATCTCTGATCCATTTTGAATTTAGTTTAGTGCATGGTGAAAGATATGGGTCTAGTTTTAATCTTCGGCATGTGTAGAGCCAGTTTTTCCAGCACCATTTATTAAAGAGGCTATCTTTCTTCCAGCGAATGTGTTTGGCACCTTTGTCAAAGATAAGGTGGCTTAGTATGTCTGGGGTTGTTTCAGCATCTTCTAATCTGTTCCATTGATCTTCAGGTCTGTTTTTTTGCCAGTACCACACTGTTTTTATCACAGTAGCTTTATAGTATAATTTCAAGTCGGGGATAGTGATGCCCCCTGCCTTGCCTTTGTTGCCCAGAATTGCCTTTGCTATTCTAGGTCTCTTCTGATTCCAAATGAATTTTAGGATTGTTTTCTCTAATTCTGTGAGATATGCTGTTGGAATTTTGATTGGAATTGCATTGAATCTGTATAACAATTTTGGAAGTATGGCCATTTTCACTATATTGGTTCTTCCTATCCAGGAGCAAGGGATATCTTTCCATTTTCTGATATCCTCTTCAATCTCCTTTTTCAGAGTACTGTAGTTTTCAGTATAGAGGTCTTTTACATCCTTTGTGAGGTTGATTCCTAGGTATTTCATTTTTTTGGATGTTATTGTGAAAGGTATTGTTTTCCTAATTTCTCTTTCAGTAAGTTTGTTATTTGTGTACAGGAAGGCTATTGACTTTTGAGTATTGACTTTGTATCCAGCTACACTACTGAATTTGCTTATTAAATCTAGCAGTTTTTTAGTAGAGTTTTTGGGGTCTTCTGTGTAGAGTATCATGTCATCTGCAAATAATGATAATTTAACTTCTTCCTTTCCAATCATTATTCCTTTTATTTCTTTCTCTTGTCTAATTGCTCTGGCTAAAGTTTCCAGAACTATGTTGAATAAGAGTGGGGACAGTGCACATCCTTGTCTTGTTCCTGAATTTAGAGGGAAGGCTTTCAGTTTTTGGCCATTTAGTATAATATTGGCTGTTGGTTTGTCATAGATAGCTTTTACCAGATTGAGATAAAGACCCTCTATTCCAATTTTCTGTAGGGTTTTTATCATGAAAAGGTGCTGGACTTTGTCAAAAGCTTTTTCTGCATCTATTGAGATGATCATGTGATTTTTGTCTTTGGTTCTGTTAATATGCTGTATTACATTTATTGATTTACGTATGTTGAACCATCCCTGCATCCCTGGGATGAATCCAACTTGGTCATGGTGTATAATCTTCTTGATGATTTGTTGGATTCTGTTTGCCAGTATCTTATTAAGGATCTTTGCATCTATGTTCATTAGGGAGATTGGCCTGTAGTTCTCTTTCTTAGTTGGGTCCTTCTCTGGTTTTGGTATCAGGGTAATGCTTGCTTCTAGGAATGAATTTGGGAGTATTGCTTCCCTTTCAATTTCATTGAAAAGTTTGAGAAGTAGTGGCGTTAGGTCTTCTCTAAATTTCTTGTAGAATTCGGCAGTGAATCCATCAGGGCCTGGGCTTTTCTTTGTTGGGAGGTTTTTAATTACATCTTCAATTTCGTTAGTTGATATTGGTTTATTTAGGATTTTTAAATCTTCTTGATTCAGCTTTGGTAATTCATACGAATCTAGGAATCTGTCCATTTCTTCTGCATTTTCCATCTTAGTAGAATATAAATTTTCAAAATAGGTATAGATGATCTTCTGGATTTCTGCAGGGTCCATCGTGATATCACCCTTTTCATTTTCAATTGCATGGATTTGAGTCTTTTCTTTTCTTTTTTTAATAAGGTTGGATAAGGGTTTGTCAATCTTATTTATTCTTTCAAAGAACCAACTTTTTGCTTCATTGATTCTTTGTATTTTTTTTTAGTCTCCAATACGTTAATTTCTGCTCTGATCTTTATAATTTCCTCCCTTGTACGGGCTTTTGGCTTAACCTGCTCTTCTTTTTCTAGAAGCTCAAGGTTCACCCTTAAGTTGTTTATTTGCGCTTGCTCTATTTTCCTGATATAAGTATTTAATGCTATAAATTTCCCTCTTAGGACTGCTTTCATTGTATCCCATAAGTTCCGGTATGTTGTACTGTCATTATCATTCAGTTGTAGAAAGTGTCTAATTTCTTCTTTAATTTCATCTGTGACCCATTGGTTGTTCAGGAGGGTGCTGTTTAATTTCCATGTGTTTAGGGAGTTTTTGTGAGATCTTTTGCCATTGATTTCCAATTTCATTGCACTATGGTCTGATAATATGCATGGGATAATGAAATTAAATTTTTTGATCCTGGCCTATCTGAAGTGGTAACAACAAAGCAACTGAATGAGGTTCTGGAAAAAATTAAAACAGAAATAATCTCACAGATAACTGCAGAGGTAATGTCTACAACGAAGACCATGCTTAAGGACACTATAGCTGATACAGACAAAAAAATAGATGAACTTAAGAAAACTATAGAAACCATGAATGCTCAGCATAGGAAAGAAATGGAATCCATAAGGCAGATTCAAGCAGATATCCAAGAGATAAAAAATTCCATTGAAAGTATTTGTAGCAGAATAAGCCAATGCGAGGACAGGATCTCAGATATAGAAGATAGGCTTACAATTAGTGATCATGAAATGGAAAAATTCTTAAAAATAGCAAGGGACCATGAAAAATCAATTCAACAGCTGCTAGATGACTCAAAGATAAACAACTTAAGAATAATTTTTTTTTTTGAGGCAGGGTCTCTCTATGTAGTTCAGACTGGCCCTGAACTTTCTCATGTAGTCCAGGCTGGCCTTGAACTCATGCCCCTCAGGCCTCAGCCTCCTGAGAGCTGGGATAACAAGCATGTGCCACTATGCCCAGCATTATCTATTCTCTTAAGTACAATTTAAACTCTCTCCACC
Source organism: Erethizon dorsatum (assembly GCA_028451465.1). Taxonomy (NCBI): domain Eukaryota; kingdom Metazoa; phylum Chordata; class Mammalia; order Rodentia; family Erethizontidae; genus Erethizon; species Erethizon dorsatum. The sequence continues at coordinate 25,939,999 of CM051831.1, forward strand.
CCACCATAAAAGCTAAGGTCATGTGAGTCTTGTTTACTCCTGAGTTTCATTCCCTAAAAGCTGGCAAATAAAATATTTGGTGAAAAGTGATATATTAATTAATAAAGAAGAAATGAATGAATGAAGTATATTAGGACTTTTTGATCAATGAAAATGAAACCCATTATAAAATCTACAGCTTGGATGGATTTCCAGTTTCTGGATCTATTTTGAGGTTGGAGATTTATACAAATAGAAGCATTTCTCAGAGTAAGACTGGTCATTCAGCAATTCAAGAGAAAAATAGCAATATAATAAAGTGCTGATTCACTACATCAGGAGTATGAAGGGAAGACAACCTGGAATAACAAAAACAAAGGGTACTTGTCATGATCGAGTAATTTTAAGTTACATATGAAGATTTTTGATATGTTTACATGTTTTAACTATTATGAGTGATAAATTATGATATTTTCTAGCTGGCTATTTATATAAACATAGTATTTAACACTTTAAAATTTAGATCTGGGCCAGATTACTTCCTAAATATTTTGATATAATATTTTTAACATCCACTCTAAATAAACTTTTCTTTTAATAGCATATTTTAAGTTTAATGCAAGGTGAACAAATAATGATTGTGTAATTCAATGAATATCTCACCCCGGATAATCTAAAACATAATTCATTGTCTGATTAAAGCATTGACAGGGGCCGGTGAGATGGCTCAGCAGCGTAAAAACCTGCCTGGCAAGCGCGAGGGCTGAGTTCGACTCCCAGAACCCACATATGAAAAAAGGGCCGGTGATATTGCTCAGTGGCATGGGAGCCTGCTTGCGTGCGAGGTTCTGAGGTCAACCCCTGGTAACCACAAAAAAAAAAAAAAAAGCATTGACAATTTTGAGAAGACAAATCCAGTGCAGAAACAGGGAGGAATTATAGAAATTGAAGCAAAGAATATATGAAACAATATGTTATGATGTGAGGTGTGATTGGGCTGGTGACTACTTCACAACGAGCTAAGGGGCAATGTGATGATACCTGCTTTCCAGGACTATTCCAGGAGGGTGAAGGTGAATCAGATCTAACATTAGTACATGGAAAAGAGAGAGTGGCAATTTGTCTTCTTAGCACTTCTCTGACTTCTCTTTCCAATTGACCAGGGTTTACCCAAATCAGAGCTAACATCTCTACTTTCCTGCCTTATATCATCTGGCTCTCTGGTGACCATTTAGAAAATTAGATCTGATGCTCAGAGTGTGGAGCACCACTGAAGTTCAAAATATAATCTAGGTCATGCAAGGTCCTCATCAAGTGAATAGGAGAAATACAAGGATCTGTGAGTGCATATAATTTTGTTTCCCATCCCATTTACCTTATGTGGTGCAAATATGTATTTCTGTTCCAAATAGTTGTTGATTTATGAGAGCATGACTTGTGCAGGTCACAAGGCCTCATGCTTAGAGGGACCCTTTTTTATTTATTATTATGATTATTATTGTTTTTATGTGGGTACCAGGAGTTGACCTCAGGACCTCACGCTTGCCAGGCAGGCGCTTATGCCGCTGAGCTATCTCACCGGCCTGCCTTTGCTTGTTTTAATGCTCTATTCTCACCATTTTTTTTTCTTATACATAGTACACTCTTCTATTAAAAGGTTATTGGCTTTTGACCAATGCAGTTGGGATTTAATATACCATATCTTATTCACTGTGTCAGAGACATGCACTCACAGTGCCCCAGTTACCAAACCAGGCTGTTTTCAACCATTGTGCAGTATGTATAGCACTCAATGAGAAGGTAAGTTTTTCAATAAATGGTTTACTCACAGGACAGCTAAGTCTGTGGACAGAGGAAGCCTGATTTCAATTGGCCGCCTTGGGGTACATTGATTCGGAGTATTTACGGAATAAAAATTCAGGTTGGTCTAAGACATGGAGAAAGGCAAATCGAAGTAAGGAAAGTAAGCACTGAAATTATTGTTGCTCTGGCTGTGCATAGTCATAATCAATGGTTGTTCACAGTATCCATGTTCAGAAAGCAGTGGTATCTAGCATAAGCATGGGTGGAGTTTTGACTATCTGACCTGTGGGACACTTGTGCAGGCAGAAGTGAAGGAGGTGGTGGTTTCAACTGGTTTGAGGTAGACAGGTATTTTAGTCAGTGGTTTAAGGGAATACATCTAATACAGGACACAGTTTACAGGGTTATTTTATAATATTCACCCAAAAAGTCAAATGGAGAAGAGTCCAAGAGCCCATGTGTTACAGGCCCAAAGAATCTGGCAGGGGCCTGGATTCCACAGCAATGTTTCACATGAGTCCAGCTAAAGACCCATAGCAAAGTCTCATGTAAGTCTGTATCAAGGATCTTCATTGGGAAGGCCCCAAGACCTAGGCCAGTGGTGGAAGCTAGAAAGTCTGAGCAGGCAGGGTGAAGGATCTGTGCCAGAAGCCTGAGGGACTTGCACTGGAGTCAGGAAATGACACTCAAGGCAAAGACTAGAGCTCCCCTGAAGAGAATAGCAGCCATCCCCAGTGACAGCAAGGACTCCAGCTCCTTCTCTAAAAAGAACAGCTGAGTTCCTATCAGGAAAGCCAGCCATAGCAAGCTTCTCCAGGAAAATCAATGGCATGCAATCATCCTCTCCAGTTCTCCTTTTATGCCAATGGGAACAATCCTCAGGTGGGTCTTCCATGCCCAGAACTGCAATGACTCAGTTCAGCTGAGTGTTTCCACTATAGTTGACCATTAGTTGATTCACCACACAAGGATACCTCCAATTACTGAAAAACAGTTTAAACAATCATTGTAGTGATAGTACATCAGAGATACTACTGTATGTATAGCAAAGCTAATAGGAGTTTATGCATATTGTTTAACTGTGGGACTTCTAAACTCAAAGATGAAAACAGGTAAGTAGAAGTGAAGCTCCCAGGTTTTGCCTAGATTTCATCCTTACCTACCAATAATTCTAGCTGCATTAATCTGCTGAATCATCTGCATAGTAGGCAAAGCATCTTGGGCCACAGCTTGCAGCTATAAAGCCTTCTCTTGCTCTAAAGCCCACTTGAACCCAGCAGCCTATGGAAACTCCATAAATGGGTCAGAAAAATATTGTAAAATGTGGTATATGTTGACTTCCAAATACAAATAGGCCTAAAACTCACTGTGGCACTCTTGTAGTGACAGAAAATGTAAGATAGGCTTAAATGTCATTTAGTTTAGATGGAATATTTTCATGTATAAATTAAATATGGACTTCTAAAAACATTGTTTATGTTATAGGCCCTTAGATCAAAAATAAAATGCAACACATTGAAAGAGAGCTTGTCTTTATTTGTATACTATGCACAATTGAAGATTAGACCTTCACTCTAATATCTGCTATGAAAGACTTCACCCTATGGTAAGGATGTATATATATGCATAGGACCTATTTATGCCATTTTGGAAAAATCAGTGCTTTCCACTAAAATACCATTAAACTCCATCATTATCATAATATTTTGCTCTTATGCTCATCATTAGTCACAGAATGTAAAAGAAAATAGGCATTGTATAGTGTATCCAGGAACCAGGTGCTAGAAGAACTTCAGATGAAGAGATAACGCAATCAGAACAAGGATGTGGACTCCAGCACATACAGTATGAGCACTGGCTTCTTCCTTAACTTAAATTCACCACTAAACATAATTTCCATCCAAGTAATGGCAGAATATGTTTTCTGAAAATTTGGTTCCATACAGTACTGGTAAAGTGCATTATGTCAAGAGATGAATGTGTCCTCTGGTTACCAAATTCTCTCTGCTTTTCACATCCCTGGGTTTGGTTTGCTTGGAAAAGTTACACTGTTATTCATCCAGGGATATATAGTGGACAAGTATTGTTCTAATTGCCCTGACAATAACCAGCCATGTTAGCATCTGGATTGCTGTCTTGGTTACTTTTCTAATTTCTGAGACAAAATACCTGACACCCAAAGTTAAAGGATAAAAGGTTTAACTGACTCACAGTTTGTAGAGATTTCAGTTCACAGTTGGCTGGCTCTAAGGCAGGGTGGCATGGCAGAGGTGCACTGCAGAGGAGAAACAGTTCATAGCAGGAAGAAGGAAGCAATCAGCAAGCTACAATGGACAAAACTAGCCCTTTTCTCTGTTCCTTATGTTTTATCCAGGCTACTAGACTTTAGGGTGGGGAGCACTTACACCCAGGGCAGGGCACCCTTAATCCTACCCAGAACTATGTCAAACCAGTGGACAAATTTAGCAATCACACACCCTTGATCCCAGCATCACACACTCTAGATCCAGACACCTCTGAAAAGCCCCAATATGACCATGTGAGGCTTTGGGGGTCATCTAGACACAAGCCATAACATGGCACCCTGTCCCTGCCAAGACTCATGCACATCCCTTTATGCAAAAGGGATTTAGTCCATCTCTAAAAGTTGCCAATATTCTAACAGTTTCAGCATTGCCTAAAAGTCCAAGTCTAAAGTTTCCTCTGCAATTTAAGGAAAACTCTTAGCTGGGAGCCCCTGTACAAATGGAAAGAAAGTTAAACACTTCCAATATACAATGGCACAAGATAGACATTTCTATTCCAAAAGGTACAAAGAAGTGACTAGGAAAGGGAACAAAGCAAGACCAAAATCCAGCAGGGCAAATATTGCATCCTGTAGTTCCATGTCCAGCACCCCTGGAAATTGGTAGCAAGTTGTGAACTCCAAAGGGCTTTGGTTGCTCTGCCCCAGTGGCACTTCTAGTGTATGTAGCTCCCATAGATTCTCATTTTGGCCAGCTTTGCAGTTTTCCTCAGATGGTCCATGCTCCTGGCTTCTTCAAACTTCTGGGTCTCCCCTACGCCATCAGCTTCACACTCTTAGTTTCAGACACTGCCCCCTCAGGGGCACACTGCCTGGCCTCCCACACCTTCTTCTGAAATCTGAGTGGAAACCTTCTTAACCACACAACTGTTGCACTCTGCATGGACCTTAAACCAACACCACGTGGATAATGCCAAGTTCTGCTGCCAGCTGGAGCGGTAGCCAGGCTTCCTTCTCTCTTGGCTGTAGAGGCTGAGTGCCTGGACTGATGAGTACTCTGAACCCATTTCCAAGGAACAAATTCTCTTGGCTGCCACCATTCTGGAGCATGGTGCTTTTGGAATCTCTTCTCAAAGCAAAGTCTTTCACCTTTGCAATTTTGAGGCTGTAAAGTCATGAGTCCTGTTGGGTCTGTGATATTCTCAGGCCTTATTCTCTATTCTCCTTTTCCTTATCAGCATCAAGTTCTTCTGTGCTCCATCTTTAGAATCTGCAACTTTACAGGAGCTTCCACTCCGGCCAAACTCAAAACATTTTAATGCATTCTGCTGGGCTCTTTCCTCTTGATTCACACAAAAATTCTGGCTTCAAGACCCCAGCAGTAGCCATGTCACTGCATTAACATTAGACTGTCTTGAAATTTCTTCTGCAAGATTAATTAGTCCACCAACTTTAATCTCCATCTCAGACAAATTCTCTGGACACAGGCAAAATGCAGACAAACTTTGTGCTAATGTGTAACAAATCTTACCTGGAGTCCAACATCCAATGCAATCCTTCTTCCCAGCAGAAACCTCCTGAGCCTGGTCTTTTTTTAAATTAAGTTTATTGGTACAATTTAGATATACATAATGATCTTATTTATCATAGGGAATTTGTAGCTGTATATAATATATATTGATTCCTCTTTTTTCCCAATTCATTCCCCTCCCTTCAACCCCCCTTCCCCACTTATTTATGAAGCTTTGTTCCCATTTTATCTTTCTTTTATCTTTATGTCTTTTTTCCTTCCTTTCTTTCCCCCTACTTGCTTCCCAGTTTCCATTTCTTTTGCACAATTTCTTCCCATTTGTCAACACTTATGATATACTTTGGTCCTTACTGACCCTTTCAGTTTCTCACACCAGAGAAACAATGTGATATTTACACATGTGTGTCTGATTTATTTCACTTAAGAGTATGTTCTCAAGGTTCATCCATTTACCTAGAAATGTCTCAAGTTTATTCTTTATGGCTGAGTAATACTTCATTATATAGAAAAACCACATTTTTTTCCATTCCTCAGTTGATGGGCATTTGGGTTACTTCCAAGTTTTAGCTATTAAAAACTGTGCTGTTATAAACATGGCTGCACATATATTGCTGTGGTATGATGTTTTTAATTCTTATGGGAATATACTTAGACAGGGAATAGCGGGGTTGAATGGAACCTCTAATACTAGATTTTTGAGGAATCTCCACGCTGATTTTCACAGTGGTTGTATGAGTGTACACTCCCTCTAACAGTGGAGAAGTGTTCCTTTTTCCCCACAGCACCACCAGCATTTGTGATTGGTTGATTTCTTGATGATAGCCATTCTTTCTGGAGTGAGATGGAATCTCAGCATTGTTTTAATTTGCATCTCCCAAATGATCAACGATGTTGAACATTTTTTCATGTATACATTTGCTATTTATTGTTCTTCTGAGACATGTCTATTCATTTCAGATGCCCATTTTTGGACTGTGTCTTTAAATTTAGGGTTTCTGATTCTTTTTCAATTCATTGTATGTTCTAGATATTAGTCCTTAGTCCAAGGGACAACTGGCTACAATATTTTCCCACTCTGTGGGTTATCTTTACACTCTTTTGGTAATTTATTTTATTTTATTTATTTTTTTTTCGTGGGTACCGGGGGGTCGACCTCAGGACCTCGCACTTGCCGGGCAGGCACTTAAGCTGCTGAGCCATCTCACCGGCCCTATTGGTAATTTATTTTGCTGTGAAAAAGTTTTTAATAGGATGAGATCCTAGTTGTTAATTCTTTGTAGTATTTCCCAAGTGATCAGAGTTTTGTTCATGAAATCTTTGCTTACACCTATGTCTTCAAGAGTCCTCCCTATTCTCATGTAGACTGTAAAACCACTGTGAAAATCAGTGTAAAGATTCCTCAAAAAACTAGGATTAAAGGTCCCATTTGACCCAGCTATCCCCCTTCTGGGTATTTTCCCAGAAGAATTAAAAACATCATACCACAGCAATATATGCACACCCATGTTTATAGCAGCATAATTTGTAATAGCTAAATCTTGGAAACAACCCAATGCCTATAAACCGAGGAATAGATAAAAAAGATGTGGTATTTTTATACAATGGAGTGCTACTCAGCTATAAAGAAGGATAAACTCAAGGCTTTTATAGGTAAATAGATGCAAGTAGACACCATACTCATAAGTGAAATAAACCAGTCTTGCATGTGTAAACATCGTATTGTCTCCCTATTGTAAGAAACTGAAAGAGTAAATAAGATCCAAAATCTATAATAAATATTGTGAAAAGGAAAGAAACTGCTCAAAAGGAAAGAACAACTGGGATAGGGAAGGAGAAAAGAAGAAAGGGAAAAGGAAAAATATATATATACACACACAAGATAGCTAAGATAATTATACTACTAATTTATTTTAGTTCATTGAAAAGAATAGTTTGTTCTTATATTGTTTGATGAACTTTGCATACCTGTATCTTGTAATCTGAGCAAGTACTTTGAAGATAGCAATACACAATATATTAACCATTGTTAATTTCCTATTATAATGTTAGGAAATTTTGTGAAAAAAGGAATTCTACCTATTCTCTTTTCTGGCACATTTAGGATTTCTGTTTCAATATTTAGATCTTTAATCCATTTTGATTTTAGTTTAGTGCATGGTGATAGACATGGCATGTGGAAAGCCAGTGAGAAACACTGGCTCCAGGAACAGTGGAACACTTTTCCAGGAACATTTATTAAAGAGGCTTTCTTCCAGTGAGCATGTTTGGTCCCTTTGTCAAAGACCAGTTGGCTGACTGTGTTTGAAGATGTTTCTGCATCTTCTAATATAATCTGTTCCATTGATCCTCAGGTCTGTTTTTTTGCCAGTACCATGCTGTTTTTAACACAGTAGCTCTGTAGTACAATTTCAAGTGAGGGATTGTGATGCTCCCTGCTTTGTGTTTTTTGCCTAGAATTGTTTTTGCTACTCTAGGTCTCTTCTGGTTCCAAATAAATTTTAGGAATGTTTTCTGTAACCCTGTGAGGTATGCTAATGGTATTTTGATTCGGATTGCATAAAATCTGCATAACAATTTTGGGATTAGGGCCATTTTCAATGTGTTGGTTCTTCCTATCCAGGACCAAGGTCTATCTTCCCATTTTCTCATATTCTCTCTGATCTTTTTCATAGTACTGTAATTTTCAATGTATAGATATTCTACTTTCTTTGTAAGATTGATTCCTAAGTATTTCATTTTTTTGGATGCTATTGTGAAAGGTGTTGTTTCCCTAATATCTTTCTAAGTGCATTTATTGTTTGTGTGCAGGAATGCTATTGATTTTTGAGTGTTGAATTTGTATCCAGCTGTGTTACTAAATTCAGTTATTAACTCTACAATTCTTTGGTGGAGTTTTTGGTGTCTTCTATGTAGTATCATTTTATCTGCAAATAATGAAAATTTAATTTTTTCTTTCCTATCTTTGTTCCTTTTATTTCTTTTTCTTTTCTAATTTCTCTAGCTAATGTTTCCAGAATATATTATATAGTTTCCAGAACTATATTATATAGAGCGGTGGTAGTGGCTATCCTTGTCTTGTTCCTGATTTTAGAGTGAAAGCTTTCAGTTTTTGACCATTTAGTAGGATGTTGGCTTTTGGTTTGTCATAGATTACTTTTATAAGATTGAGATAAAGACCATCTATTCCAATTTTCTTTATGGTTTTTATCATGAAGTGTGTTAGACTTTGTCAAATTCTTTTTTCTGCATCTATTGAGATGATCAGGTGATTTTTTTCTTGGCTCTGTTGACATAGTGTATTTTTTTATTGATTTTTTTTATGTTGAACAATCCCTGTATCCCTGTGATGAATCTTACTTGGTCATGGTGATTAATCTTCTTGATGATTTGCTGCATTCTCTTTGCCAGTATCTTATTGAGGATTTTTGCATCTATGTTCATTCGGGAGATTGGCGTGTAGTTTACTTTTTTGGTTGGGTCCTTCTCTGTTTTTGTATCAGGGTAATACTTGCTTTGAAGGAACGACTTTGGAAGTATTGCTTAACTTTCAATTTCTTTAAAGAGTTTCAGCATTAATGACATTAGATCTTCTCTAAATGTCTTGTAGAATTCAACAGTGAATACACCAGGGCCTGGGCTATTCTTTGTTGGTAAGTTTCTAATTCCATTTTCAATTTTGTTTACTGATATCAGGTTGTTTAGAATTTTTTTTTTTTTGTGGGTACCGGGGGGTCGACCTCAGGACCTCGCGCGCCAACAGGCACCCATGCCACTGAGCGATATCACCGGCCCCTTTTTCGTATGTGGGATCCGGGAGTCGAACTCGGGCCCTCGCGCTTGCAAAGCAGGCGCTTACGCCGCTGAGCCATCTCACCGGCCCTAGAATTTTTTTTTTTTGTGGGTACCGGGGGGGGTCAACCTCAGGACCTCGTGTGCCAACAGGCACCCATGCCACTGAGTGATATCACCGGCCCCTTTTTCGTATGTGGGATCCAGGAGTTGAACTCGGGCCCTCACGCTTGCAAGGCAGGCGCTTACACCGCTGAGCCATCTCACCGGCCCATTGTTTAGAATTTTTATATCTTCTTGATTCAATTTTGGCAATTCATATGTGTCTAGGAATCTGTCCATTTTTTCTGTATTTTCCATCTTATTAGAGTACAGATTCTTGAAGCAGATTTTGATGATATTCTGGATTTTCACAGGGTTCATTGTGATTTCACTCTTTTCATTACTAATTGCTTGAATTTGAATATTTTCTTTCCTTTCTTTGTAATAAGGTTGGCTAGGTGTTTATCACTTTTATTTAATCTTTTAAAGAACCACCTCTTCAATTCATTGATTCTTTGTATATTTTTCTTAGTCTCAATTGCATTTTTTTTGCTCTTATCTTAATAATTTTCTCTCTCATATGAGCTTTGGGTTGGATTTGTTCTTCTTTTTCTAGAAGTATGAGGTTCAACATTAAGATGTTTATTTGAGCTCATTTTATTTTCCTGTTGTGAGAATTCACCACTATAAATTTCCCTCAAAGGACTGCTTTCATTGCATCCCATAAGTTCCATTATGTTGTATTGGCATTTTTGTTTAATTGTAGATAGTGTATATTCTGATGTTGTGGGGTGGAACACTCTGTAGACACCTACTAAGTCCATTTATTCACAGGTTTGGTTCAGTCCTAATATTTCTTCATTGATTTTTTATTTAGTTGATCTGTCTATTTGTGACAGATATTACGGTCCCCCATTACAATTGTGTTAGTGCTTATCTGATTTTTCATTTCTCTTAATATGTGTTTTATATAGTTGGGTGCCTCTGTATTTGACACATATATATTTATGGTTGTTAACTCTTCTTGGAGTTTTCCCTTAACAAGTATGTAGTGACCATTTTTATCTGTTTTGATCAGTCTTGGCTTGAAGTTCACATTGTCTGCAAATAGAAGAGTTACCCCTGCTTTTTTCTGGGGTCCTGTCATATGGAGTATTGTTTTCCATCCTTTGACTTTCAGTCTATGAATTTCTTTTTGAGTTAAATCTGTTTCTTGAATTCAGCATATTTTTGGATCTTGCTTCTTGATCCATTCTGCCAGTCTGTTTCTTTTGATTGTTGAATTGAAACCACTTACATTAATAGTTATTATATATGTACTGGTCTATACTTCTTATATTATTTTCCTGTTATTGGTACCTTCTTTCCCCTCTGTTTAATTACTTGCCTTGGCTTCTTTCTTTTGGAATTGTGGTCCTCCTTATCTCTTTCCAAAATATTTTTTACTGCATTATGGAGAGCTGGTTTTGTGGTCATGAATTTCTCCAGTTGTATTTTGTCTTAGAAATATCTTATTTCTCCATTAATTTTGAAAGATAGCTTCGCAGGGTACATATATCTGAATTGGAGATTGTTTTCTTTTAGGGCTTGAAATACTTCACTCCAAGCTTTCCTTAACTTGAGGGTTTGTGTTGAGAAGTCTGCTGTGATTCTAATGGTTTTTCCTTTATAGTTTATGTTATATATAGATATGTTTCATTTCTCTAACCACTTTTACTATTCTGTTCTTGTGCTAAATTTCTGGACTCTTGGTTATTATATGCCTTGATGTACATTTTTTTGGCCATGACTATTTGGAGTGCTATATGCCTCACTTATCTGTATGTCTAATTCTTTATCCATGTTTGGGATGTTTTCTGCCACTACTTCTGTGAAGAGGTTTTCTATGACATTTGCACTATATTCAGCCTTCTTATTTAATCTGATCAGCCTTATGTTCTTCTTTGCTTCATCTTACAACAGTTGGATTGATTTTTCATGATCCCTTGTTATTTTTAATATATCTTTCTTTTTGTGGTTGGTAACTGCATCTTGTCTTCTCAGTCTGATACTCAATCTTCACCTTCTCTCAATCTATTATGTATACATTCAGTGGAATTTTTTATCTCTTGGATTACTGTTTAGATGTGTTTCATGGCTTCCATTTCTTTCATATATTGGGCATTCATGGTTTCCATCATTTTTCTAAGCTCTTCTATTTTTTTTAAATCTGTGTCTACTGTAGATATTTTGGGCATGACTTTCATTTTGATCACCATTTTTTTTTGCCTGACAGATTATTTTTTCTATAGCCACATCCATTTGTTATCTTATTTCTTCTGCTATCATTTCAGAAAGTTCCAGTGTGTGGCTTCTGATTTCTTCTATCTCATTGTGCTCTGTACTTGTCCTGGATGGGCTGGAGGTCTGGGGTTGCATTTTGTTTCTGTGACTCGTCATTTTCTATTTTTTTATTTTGTTTTATTTTATGTGTTGGTTTGTAGATTTCTTATGGTAGATAACTAACAATAGTATCGAGGTTTCCCTAGGAAATGCTTATTCCTCAGAGAAGTCTTCTAAGTATAGGTGTTTCTTGATCTTTGTGTCTATCCCAATAAATTACCTTCCCAATTTATTAAGAATGAGGTTTCTATATATTTGGCTCTGCACCCTGTCCTTGGTACTGGGCTATGGTGATAGTTATGACCCCAGACAATCAACATGGTCATATGAGGGAGAAAAACTCTTTATAACAGGTATGACATCCTGGCTGAGGTAGTACAATTATCAATAATAATAGCATCAGGCACAGCTTCACAGCTGACAAATTGTGGTAACTATTAATTTAGTACCTTTAACCATAGGAGCAAGCTCTACAGTTATATAAGAAAATTCAACATATACCAGGAACTTGTATGCAATGAATTTCCCATTGGTAGATTGATTTTACCTTGTTTGGGTGGTATTTAAGAGGGATAGGAGACAAAACAGAGAGATGAATGAGGACAAACATAGTAAAACAATGTTGTCAGGCTAAGGGTGATCACCCAAGTGTTGGGAAACTGGAGAGGAGTGCAGGAGAGAAAGAACGAAAAAGAAAGCAAAAGAAAAATGAAGTAAGCCAGAAAGAGAAGAGACAATGTTCATTCACATGAAAGTATCCTGAAAACAAAAGAGGTAGTTGAGGGATGAGAGAAAGAAGACAAATAGAATGAAACCAAAATAAAAGTAAGAAACAAAGTGCTGGCTTTGCTGGGCCCCACAGGAAACAGCATCCAACTGCTGCTGGGCCACTGAGCCACTCCCAGTAGCACTGCTGTTGCTGAGCCATTGGGCCACTCCCTCTGACACAGCTTCTGCTGGGCTGCTGCATTTTAATTAGTTTTACTTCCCCATCCCCTGTCTTATCTCCCCTTCCCTCCATCTGTAGATCCCTTCACCATTTATAAAAGATCTATCTCATTGATTCCTATTACCCAATTTTTATTTTGCTCTTTAAATTTCTTATACTTTGTGTTACTTCTATAAGTGAAACCATGCAATATTTAAGCTTGTGTGTCTGGTATATTTCACTAAAATTATGGTCTCAAGATGCATCCATTTTCCTACAAATGATTCAGATTTATCCTTCTTTCACAAGTGTAGTGCTCTGTTGTATATAAATACCACTTTTCTTCCTCCATTCATATGACAACAGACATAAAGCCTGCTCCCCATATTTAGTTGTAATAAGTTGTGCTGTTGTAAACCTGGGTATGGGTGTATTGTTGTGATTTGGTGATTAATTAACTATTTCCAAAAGATACCTAAAATGGGGAATAGCATTGTTTAAATGAATTTATGTCTTTTTTTTTTCTTGTGGAATTTCTATATTTATTTCCAAAGGGTTTGTAATAGTTAACATTTCCACAACAATGTGGAATATTTCCTTTTCCATATAAATTCACCAGTACTTTGTTGTCCTTTGGTTTCTTGATGATGGTAGTTCTTTCTGGAGTAAAAAGCAATCATAGTATTGCTTTAATTTGCATTTTTCTAATGGTTAAATATTTTGAACATTTTTCATGTATTTATTGGCCATTCATAATCTTCTTAGAAGTGCCTATTTATGTCATTTGTCACATTTTGATTGAGTCTTTTATTTTAGAGTGTCTAATATTTTTGTGTTCTTGCTATATTCTACATATTAGTTTGCTTGCAGAATAACTGGCAAAATGTCTTTTTTTGTCAGTAGTCTCTTCATTCAATTAATTGTTTCTTTTGTGATATAAATCTCAATTATGTGTAATCCAATTTAAGTCTTGATGTTATTTCTTGTTCATTTGGTGGTCTGTTCAGAAAGTCCTTTACTGTGTCATAATTTCAAGAGTTTTACATATTTTATATTCAACGGATTGTGTTTTTTTTTTTTTTATTTTGTGGGTACCAGTGGTCAACCTCAGGACCTCGCGTGCCAGCAGGCGCCCGTGCTGCTGAGCGATATCACCGGCCCTTTTTTCGTATGTGGGTTCCAGGAGTCAAACTTGGGCCCTTGCACTTGCCAGGCAGGTGCTTACACTGCTGAGCCATCTCACCAGCCCCAACGGATTGTGTTTTAATGTGTACGTTTTTGATCCATTTTGTTTTTATTTTAGAACTTGGTAAGATATACAGGTCTAGATTCAATCTTCTTTGTGCATGTGTAACCAATTTTCCCAGCACCATTTGTTAGAAAGGCCTTATTTTCTTCAGTGTATTTTTTTTGACACTTTGTCAAAAGATCAGATGATTAAATGTGCCTTGGGCTGTTTTTGCATTCTTAGTTCTGTTTCCACCACAGTCTGATTTTGTGCCTGTATCACACTGTTTTTAACCCTGTAGCTTTGTAGTATAACTTGAAATCCAGGAGATTTTGATATCTCCTGTCTTGTTATTGTCACCAAAGATTGCTTTTTCTATTCTGATTCTCTTAGGGTTCTATATATATTTGATATTTTTTCTAGTTATGTGAGGAATGCTGTTGGTGTTTTGTTTTTTTTGTTTGTTTGTTGTGTTTTGTTTTGTTTTTATATGTGGGTACCGGGAGTCAAACTCAGGACCTTGTGCTTGCCAGGCAGGTGCTTATACCACTGAGCTATATCACCAGCCCTGCTGTTGGTGTTTTGATTGGGACTGCATTAAATCTATATATCAGCTTTGGTAATATGGGCATTTTGACAAAGTTTGTTCTGCCTATTCAGGAATAGGGCATATCTTTTGACTGACTGATGTTTTTGTTAATCTCCTTTTTCAGAGTACAGGAAGTTTCACTATATAATTCTTTCCACTTCCTTGTTAAGATTAATTTCTATGTACTTAATTTTTATTGACACTTTTGTAAATGGTAATCCTTTCCTAAATTCTATCTTGGTGAGTTTATTATTAGTGTACAAGGACAGTATTGATTTTTGTGTTTTGATTTTATATTCTGCTACATTGCTGAATTTGGTTATTAACTATAGGACTCTTTTGGTGAATTTTTGGGGGTCTTCTTTGAAAATGATCATGTCATATGTCAATCATGACAGTTTAAATTCTTCCTTTCTTACCTGTGTCTCTTTTATTTCTTTTTCTTGTCTGATTGCTCTGGGTAATGTTTGGAGTACCATATTGAACAAGAGTTGTGATAGTGGACATCCTTGTCTTATTCCTGATATTAGAGAGAAGGCTTTCAGCTTTGCCCATTTAATATGATATACACGGTAAGTTTACCATAAACTTTGTTTTAATCAGATTGAGACAAGGTACTTCTATACCTGTCAAGAATGGATGTTGGATTTTTTCAAATGCTTTTTCTGCACCTATTGAGATGATCATGTGAATTTTGTCCTTGCTTCTGTATATGTAATGTATTACATTTATTGATTTGTGTATGTTGAACCATCCTTGCATCCCTGTAATAAACCTAATTTGTTTATTATATATGACTTTTTCAATGATTTGTTGCATTGCATTTGCTAGTATGTTGGTGATTATTTTTGCATCTATGTTTATTAAGAAGATTGGCCTACTATCTTCTTTTTTACTTGAGTTATTGTGTGATTTTGCGATCAAGGTAATGTTAGATTCCAGGATTTGTTCCTCTTCTTTTTTTTTTTTTTTTTTTTTTTTTTTTTTTTTGTGGGTACCGGGGGGACGACCTCAGGACCTCACGCGCCAACAGGCACCTGTGCCGCTGAGCGATATCACCGGCCCCTTTTTCGTATGTGGGTTCCGGGAGTCGAACTCGGGCCTTCGCGCTTGCAAGGCAGGCGCTTAAGCCACTGAGCCGTCTCACCGGCCCCTTCTTTTATTACTTGATAGTGTTTTTTTTTTTTTTGTGGGTACCGGGGGGTCGACCTCAGGACCTCGCACGCCAGCAGGCGCCCGTGCCGCTGAGCGATATCACCGGCCCCTTTTTCGTATGTGGGTTCCGGGAGTTGAACTCGGGCCCTCGCGCTTGCTGGGCAGGCGCTTAAGCTGCTGAGCCATCTCACCGGCCCTTGATAGTGTTTTTGTTATTGCCTCAATTTCATTGACTGTTATTGGATTTTTCAGGGATTTTATATCAGAAGTGTTTGGTTTTGTTAATTCATATGTGTCTAGAAATCTGTCCATTTCTTTTAGATTCTCCATTTTTATTGGACTATAGGGTTTCAAAGTAGCTACTAATAATCTTCTTTTGGTGGTACCATTTTTATTTTGCCTTTTGCTTTTCTAGTTGAATTGATATGGGTTTTTGTTTCTTTGGTAAGTCAGACTTCAAATTGTATGTTTTGATTATTCTTTCTAGGAAACACATCTTTGGTTCATGGATGCCTTTTGTTGTTCTTTTACTCTTGATTTCATTAATTCCCTCTCTAATCATTTTAATAACCTTCCTTAAGCTAGCTTTGGGTTTGGATGTTTCTTATTTTTGTAGGACCTTGGGGTGCATCCTTTTATTTTGGGTGGCAACTCTGTTTTTCTAATATGGGTGAAAACAACAATAAACTTCCTTCTTAGGTCTGTTTTTATTGTGTCCCATATGTTCTGGTATGCTGTACCGGCATTATTATTTTATTTTAGGAAATGTTTAGATTCTTCCTTGATTTCTCCCATGACACACTGGTTATTCAAGATTGTATTATTTAGTATCCAGGTGTTCACACAATATTTGTGATGTTTTTTGGTCATCGATTTCTAGCTTTGGTGAATTATTATATCATAATATGGTTGAAATAATTCCAAATCTTTTGTATTTATTTAAGCAGGCTTTATGTCCTAGTATGTGGGCTATTTTGGAAAAACTTTCATGTGCTACTGAGAAGAATGTGTATTCTCTTGTAGTAGGGTGGTGTTATGGCCTATGTCTACATACCCCCCTCAAAGCTTCATGTGGTCATAGGCGGAGCTTTTTAGAGATGGCCGTATTAGCGTGTGTGATGCTAGAAAATCAAGGATATAATTCTGGGATAGACTCATGGAGTGATGCTAAGATTAAGGTCTGAATTTACTGAAATATCTGCATGATCAATAGAGTAGCTTGGATAACAGCAAACACACTTCATAGAACTCTCTGTTTCTTTAGGTCCATTTGAAACCAGAAATCTTTAGGGGAACTCCAGAAATAGTTTCTGAAACTATCCTCAAATATGGTGTTTGTTGCATTGAAAGTCTAAGGAGGGCCAACAAATAGTTTGGTTCTTTTCTAGTGATAAAAATATAAGATAGGACAACATGCATTTTCATTATAAATGATGTTTGCATATTTGTTTTTTCTAGTGGAAACTTGAAAACATTGATCCTGTTACATGTCCTGAATTTTCAGGTTTCTCTCTCTTCCTCTGGTAATGTTACTACTGTTTCATTTTATAGTATGTTATTTTAGGAACTTTCCACTTTTTGCTTATAGTTAACACTTCTTATAATATCATTAATATCCCAAATTAACATAATATGTTGCAAAATGCCAATTAAACTGTGATCAGGAGATATAGATAGAGTTCATTCAGACAGTACATATTAAACATGTGTGAGAGTACGGGTTCAAATCAAAGATAAAGAAACTGAGAGTAGAAGTAATGTACCTTGAATTAAAACAGTAAAGCATATTGTTATGCTTAGAAATTCTTAGTATTTTTTTTTCTTGAAAAGTGACCATCCATTAGAAGACTTTCCCCTAATTGATAGCCATATGCAAAACCCTAGAGGTTATGTCCTGTTTAGTAAATATGTTACATCCTGGGGATCTTCTGCCAGAGTAATGTAAATTTATAATAATCTACATTCATCCTATAGTCCATCTGGCTATGACAGAGTCTAGACATATTGATTTAATAGTGATATGAGATGGAGGAATACTCCTTTTAATTTTCAAGGTCTTTAAGGTGGTAGTATACAATTTTGTTCCTTGGAAAATTAGGCCATTATATCTTATTTATTGTCTACTAAGAGTGGAAAGTTTTAGAGGACTCACTTTGGTCCTATTTATAACAATGTTCCATACTATAAATGTGCCTGACCAGTATGAGAACTTTGCCATTTGTCCTATCTTTGAATTTCCATTATACATTCAGGATTAATAAACTACAAACCAGATAGACCCACCTTGATGTACGTAAGTCAGGGTTCCAGGGAGCATTTGGAATTCAGAACTCCCAGAGAGACCTTGTGGTCTCTTAGCATCACTGGCTAGCAGGAACCCTTGCTTTAGTGATAATGGAGATTAAAATTAAAGCATGAATTTTCAGCAAAAGAAGGCTTTAACTGGAAAGAAAGAGAATATGGTTGGGGACTTGAACTTGGGGAGCTGATAAAGATGAAGCCAGCCCTTAACAAAGAATAAGAGAAAATAGGAAAAGATCTATTTAGAGCAAGTGAAGTGGGGGGTAGCACTCTAATGAAGAATATCAGACTGGGCCACTCACAAAAGTAGGAAGCCAGCCTTTAAGGATGAGCTAAGGTGGGCAAGATCCAGCTGACCATTATTTCATTTGTAGTTTCTATAGATCAAGAGGAATTTTTATGATAAAAGGGGTAATTCAGTTCCCATAGGACGATTTTTTTCTGTTTGAGGAAGCCTTAGTCATGTGAGGCTCTACTTTTGCTGGAACGCATGTGGTCATAGTTTTATGGATGGAGATGTAAGCATTGCTCCAAGATGAGGGTCTGGAACCAGACACTGTAAAAGCTGATAATTAAATGACTCTGTAAATCTTGACATTTAATTTAGTTCCTCTCATCATGGTGTCCTCAGTCTTAAAGGGGAATGGGATAGGCTAGGTATACATAAGGCTAATTATCTCATTCTGTCAAATTTTCCTAAATGATTAACATACTGTACCTACATTCAAAGTTTTAAAGTAATAAAAATGAAAAATTAAGGTCACACTTAATGTTTTGTGAGGAGAAACTGGCCAAAGCACTCCTGGAATGCATGGTTAGAGTTTAGACCAGAATCTGCAGGACAGTAGCCAGAAGAACTAAGAGCAAGACACTTGGGCCGGTGAGATGTCTCAGTGGCATAAGTGCCTGCCTGGCAAGTGTGAGGTCCTGAGTTCGACTCTCAGTACCCACATAAAAAAAAAGAAAAAGAGCAAGTTACTGTCAAAGATGTTTTTTCTCTGGCCAGTGTGCCCCCTCTGACCTAATAAGATTGCCTAAACTAGGTTGACGTGTCACATAACCATCCCATTCCAGTCCCATCCCTGAAACTTCTATACAATATATTGCAAAATGCTTTTCTTTTACAACTTTGTTCTCATGTCCTTTTTTTTTTTTTTTGTGGGTACGGGGGGTTGAATTCAGGACCTCATGCGCCAGCAGGTGCCCGTGCTGCTAAGAGATATCACCGGCCCTTTTTTCGTATGTGGGTACCAGAAGTCGAATTCAGGACCTTGAGCTTGCCAGGCAGGCACTTATGCCGCTGAGCTATCTCACCGGCCCTCTCATGTCCTTTAGTTACAAATAAATAACTGCAGAAGTCTCATCTGGTTGCTGTTTCCCTGAGGCTCACTTATGCCCAAGAGGCAGCTCCTTTTAGTTCTCTGTGCTTGAACTAAATCTCATTTCTCAGTAATCTTCACCCTCTATACAGCCATGGTTGCACACTGCGGAAGTTTTTCTTTTTGTTACCTATTGTAGCCTATCTGTAGACCTCAGTGAAGAGCTGCAGATTTTACCAAAAATGTCTTTCAAGTCCTTTACTGCCTCAGAAGAAAACACAAATCATGTTTTTAGTGAGTAAGAGGTTAATAGCCCATGAGTTTGTTTATATTTGTTCCTATGGTGGTCTCTGATTATGTTATTAGGATCCTCAGATATTTGAGTCAATTCAGATGTCATCCCTGAAAGTCTCATAGAAGGTAAGTGCTTTCTGCTCTGTGCTCTGTTATCTGGTAAATGGCTACAGGTCTTTGGGAAGCACCACATGGACTCAACCTGAATATTCTCATGGTGCACTTAGGATTCTTTATCAAGAGTACTTATACCTCCCTCAGTCACATGATTCTGGTTCACTGAATTGGCTCAGTGCTAACAGCTGGGTGAGGGCCTTCAATTTTCCAATTCAAAGTCTTACCTCAGGGTGGAACTTTTAAGGACTCTTTTGCTCTTGGTTTATAGTACTTTTCAGAGTACAAAGCTTCTTTGACAGCTGTCTTATGAACCCACACTATAAAGCTATTTCTCTTACCACTTCACTGAATCCAGTCTTTTCATGATAATTAGTAAGGCTCTTGCCAATGCTCATTCTTCATTCTAGGCCCTTTCAACATCATGTACAAAACTTATTTTCTTTCTAGAACACTGCCCTCTTCTGGTTTCTATCCTGGCTCACTGAGCATCACATTTCAGTCCATTTTCCTAATTCTTTTTATTCTCCCTAAACAGAAGCTATCAGGCATTCTGCAAACTCAATACTGTAATTCATAACTAGTTATAACACCAGACCTTGCTGGTGTTTTCACACTGCATGCTTTTTAGGAACATTAGAATACTGAGATGAATGCTTAATAGAGATGAGTGACATTGCTGATTCAAGTCTATGTATGTATGTATTTCACATTGTAAACCATTGTTTTAAATGGGAAAGGTACATTTAAAAGTAACACCACTGGGCAGGCGAGATGGCTCAGCGGCATAAGTGCCTGCCTGGCAAGCGCGAGGTCCTGAGTTCGACTCCCAGAACCCACATATGAGAAAGGGGCCAGTTATATCACTCAGCAGCACAGGCGCCTGCTGGCATGCGAGGTCCTGAGGTCGACCCCTGGTACCCACAAAAAAAAAAAAAAGAAACACCACTAAAGATTTAGAGAGAAGAAAAGAGCTTCAATGAGTTTTTAATCTCTTAAATTATGATGAAAGTAATTCATAATTCATTTTTAGAATAAGTATACAGGTATTGATAAGTTGATAAGACATTTATCATTATAGATACAAAGATCTATGTAGAGAGATACATAATTGAAATTATGCTTCAACTACTTTTATAACTTTTATTTGGTATAGTCAGTTGCCAGGGACCTGGCCAAATCCCCAACTGCCTGTATGAGGGGTATGATGAAGAAAAAACAGAAACAAATTTTGTAATGCATAGAAAGGGAGCTGGGAAGTCAGTGCCTCAGGATGGGCAAAGACAAAGTCTGCCTTGCCTGCCCCGCTTTTATCTTTTTCTAGTGAGAAGTGCAGGGGGAGGGAGAAGGCAATTTTCCTGGAACAGCATCAAGGTAGAAGTGGAATGAGCAAGTTTACATCATAAAAGACACAAGTTCAGATCCTTTCCCACACCTGGGTACTAGTGCCCTCCCATATGGTCCTCAGCAGATCTCATCCTGCCCCATGGGTGCCACAGACTCACTGATCATCGAGATCTCAGCAGTGGCCGGGAGAAATTGGGGTTTTCCACGTTCCAAACTGGCCCACAGGGGAGGGCAAGGATGGCTTCAGATACCCTCTGGACTCAATTTATAATTTGTGGTCCCCAACAGTCAGTCTATAAAACTTGTCATGAATGATAAAAATGAAATACACTGTCTTGTTTGTACAACTTCATATGATAGTGGTACTGAAAAGAATAATGGCACTTACCCTATCAAACACTGACTTGTTCTTCTGACTTTTGAGTATAAAATGTGTCACTTTTCCCTTCTGCCATTCTCATCTCATCTGGAAAAGATTTTTATGTTTCAAGTCCATGGTAGAAGGTACAGTGGTGGGACTAGGAAGAGCTCCTCAGGGATTAGCATGGCCCTTGTCAGGGACCAAGGGACCTTGTGTCTCAAAAGCACATGAAGTTCCAATACCAGTGCTCACTTCACACAGCCCCACCAAGGATAGTTTGCATTTACTTTTGTCTTCTTTCCAGAGTTTGGCTTATGCTCAGTTCATCTTTGTTACCTGGAAGGGGAGAAGGTGGAGACCATGTGTTGAAAGCTTAGTCCCCAGTCTGTGGTAGGATTGGGAGTTCAGAGAAGACAGGGAGTGTCAGGTTACTGGAGGTGTGTCCTGGAAGAGGATATTGGATCCCCATCCAGTTCCTTCCTCTCTTTATTTTGTGGCCTAATGAGGTAAGCAGCTTTGATCCACCAAACATTCACCAGACACGCAAAAGGTGGATCCATTTCATACTGGACTGAAGCCCCTGAAACCATAAGACAAATAAATATTTCCTCCTTTTTATTATCTCAGGTGTTCTCAGCAACAGAAAGCTAACACAGGGAACTCCTTGCCTCTACACTTATGGTATGTTGCTGCTTCTAGTCTTACTTTCTCCTTGAAATTTACTCATACAGGCCTATTTTTGTTATTCAGTATATTTCTGCTCTAAAGATGAGGCATTTGTGAAAATTTTCAATGTATGTAGGATTCAGTTTCTTTGCTAACTATTGTCAGTGTGTTGAGAGTGCTGTTTGCACTTTTCAGGATACACCCCATGATCTTCTCAATCTTCTATGAAACTTGTGATACATATTTTTCTTGATCTATGGTAATATTTGCAGTATTTCTTTCTTTGGCCCCTTCCCTACTTTTTCCTATTCTATGAAAGAAAAATGGGGCTTATTTACGCATATAGTCCAGCAGTATTATTGTTCTTTATCTTGGTCCCTATAGTGGTGATCATGGAGGAAATGTGGTGAGAGATGGGTAAAATTTGAATGTCTTAGGAAAAATGGAAGAATGCCCAATACCGGGAGAGAGGCAGAGAATGAGGAAGATTCTTGCTGTGAGGATGAATTCAAGCATTTAGTGACTATTTCAGGGGACCACATAGAGATTCTCCCTTCATTCACATGCACAGAAAAAACCCCCAACATTACTGAATATTTACAATTAATACTGTATATTATTAACTTGGAAGCCTTTTGAAAACAATGTCTTAACAAATATAAATGTATTAAATATTAGTTAGAGCCATAATACATATTGAATCAGTGAAAAATCTGAATTATTAGAGTGAAAGGAGAAAGGATTCAAATAAAGGTGTCTATATGCCTGTATTTATTTCTGCAAGCAAAGTAAAAAGCAAAGTAAAAAGTAAACTGTTAAGTAAATATTATTCTTAATACATAGCAATGTAGTAATAATGATCTCTGTGAGATTATTAGTCAATTCGGACACTTTGTATAAGATTTTGTCATATTTGCTTAAGCTCCTATACTAACACCTAACATTGAAAATTTATAACTTCTCAGTAGAGAGTTCTGTAAACCAGTTCATATTCTTATTGACTACCATATAACTTAGAATTAGTACTTGCTCATAACTCATGCTGGCAGACAGAAATATGTAGATTACAAAAAATGAAAACCTGCATATACTGTAAATATATTTTTACATGTTAGTCCATGAGATTTTAGCATGCCCTTTGTCATGAGCTACAAAACCCTCAAGGTGACTGTATGTAAGGCACACTGTATCTGGATGAAGTTCATGTGAGCTTTGTAGAAAAATGCAAGATTTTCAAAAACTATGAGTGTAGTCATTAGAAAAATCTTCATGTTTCCAGGTTTTGCTTTGCATACATGACTTTGTAAAGAGAGAATACTTTTGAATTTTCAATAATTAAATGCACATAGCATTTTAGAGGAATACTGTAAAATGTTTAGAAGTGACATTTGAAATTATTGCATTCTCTTACAGACAATGAATAGTTTTTCGAGGAGCATGTTTATAATTATTTTAAGTGTGGAATTCATAATTGGAAATGTAGGAAATGGCTTCATAGCACTGGTAAACTGCATGGACTATGCCAAGAAAAGAAAGATATCTCCAGTTGATCAAATGCTCACAATGCTGGCAATCTCCAGGATTGGTCTGCTCTGCTCAGCAGTCATAAGTAAATTGGCATCTATGATTTACCCAGAATGGCTGATGACTGAAAACATGTTAAGAATGATCAATATTAGCTGGACAGTGACCAATCATTTCAGCATATGGCTTGCTACATGCCTCAGCGTCTTTTTTTTTTTTTTTTGTGGGTACCGGGGGGTCGACCTCAGGACCTCGCGCGCCAGCAGGCGCCCGTGCCGCTGAGCGATATCACCGGCCCCTTTTTTGTATGTGGGTTCCGGGAGTCGAACTCGGGCCCTCGCACTTGCCGGGCAGGCGCTTAAGCCACTGAGCCATCTCACCGGCCCTCTCAGTGTCTTTTATTTTCTCAAGGTAGCTTATTTTACTAACTCTATTTTTCTTTACCTGAAGTGGAGAGTTAAAAAAGTGGTTTCAATGACACTGCTGATGTCTCTGTTCGTCTTGTTTTTAAATATCATAGTTATAACTATACCAATTTATATTTGTTTTGATGGATCTAAAATAAACATATCTTCCAGTTATAGTTTGAGCAACTCTACACGGTCTTCCAGACTTTTTTTATTCACCAACTCCATGTTTGCACTCATGCCCTACACACTGTCCTTGACAGCTTTTCTCCTGCTCATCGTGTCCCTGTGCAAACACCTGAAGAAGCTGAAGCAGAATGTCAAAGGATTCAGAGACACCAGCATCCTGGCCCACATAAAAGCCATGCAAACAGGGATGGCCTTTGTCCTACTTTATACCGTATTCTTAGTTTTTCTTGTCACACAGATTTCATGCCTTGACTCTCTGGACAATGATCTGATTGTCTTGTTGGACTACTCTATGGGCGCTTCCTTCTCTTCTTGGCATTCATTTGTTCTGATTCTGGGAAACAGTAAACTGAGGCAGACTTCTATTTCACTGCTGTGGTGGCTGAGGCACAGGTACGAGAATGCGCAACTCTCAAGTCCCTGAAACACTGCTAGGATCATTTTATATATTCTAGAGGAAAATAGGGTTATAAGAAATTTTATTTGTAACTTGGTACTTTCCAAATATTCCTCTGCTGTATGTAATATTGTGTGTTTTGCAAATGTATGTTTAGAACTATCACAATCCAAACATATTATTATGTAAGTAGCATATACACAACTACTGAAAATAGTGTATACAAATTTACATATCCATACATAAAGAAATGTATCAGCACAGGCCAAGTAATGATTAGAAGTCTGTACATTAACAAGTACTGTCATTTTTTCAACAATTATTAGCCCATTCCATATTTAAAAATATGAAAACTATGATATATAAGATGTATGTGTATGGATGCATGTGAATCAAACACTTAAACTTCAAGTTTATAGTTTTATAGATATAAAATAAGTTTTAATACAGAAGTACCTAAAATAACAAATGATAAATGAAGAATAAAACAGTGTTTGAAATCAAATATACTAAATTTATCTTTTAAAATATAAAACCCAATTTATGAATTAAAAACAGTTCTTCAGAATTATGAGGCTGTCTTATCCTAATTGTTTATCTGCGTTATTACTTTCAAACTTTAAAAAAATTCTTAAAATATTTTACCCTTCTTCGGAATGGTTAGTTCACTTTTGGAATATACTTTATTCTCCATTGTAATTATCAGGCATATATTATCAGCATTCTATTTGGAGTTTAATGCACAAGAACACCAAATCATGCCTATGAGGTTTTTATAGAATATTACACTGGGAATTGGTGTTTTGATATATTTTGTATCATCACAAGACCACATATAACTTGAATAAAAAGCAACCAGTTTGATAAGAATGGAAATTGAGAGTATCCAACACATAATTAACACAAACTTTTGTCATATTTATATGCTATTAGTGTTGATATTTTGGGAGAAAAGACAGATAAAATTAAATGCATATATAAGATAGGTCAAAAGTTTAGAATAAACTGGGTTTCAGAGGTGTGATAAATAGATGAAAATTAGTGTGTACTCTGGGTTCTGTGCTGTTACACTTTCAGTAACATAGAATCCTTACTCTTTTAGAAATGAGGAATTCTTTATTTGAGTTTATTTCACAAAGAAGTCCCTTCAAACAGCCAAGTTTATATATGGTATAGATTTTTTATTGCCTTAATGTAGTTTGTTCATTAATTTATTTATTGAAAAATTATATAGTGAATATTTGGAGACATTTTGTTGAGTACCATATGCTATAAAATAAAAAGTAATCATTTGTAATAGGTAACCACTAAAAAGAGGACATTATAATATCTAGGTGGCCATACATTTTTCATGCTTTTAGTACTCATATATATTTAATGCTAAGACTTATCCATCAGTGCGTGAAGATGTCTGCAGAGAGCTAGAGTAATAACCCCTGGAAAAGGGAGGCTGTCCCAGAAATTCAGATGAAATTTCACCAGGATGCTGAGCACAGCTAGAGCTGGAATTTGGTGGGAAGAACATGTAAAAGAATATGCCATTTTTTTGTTTATATTTAATGTTATTAATTTTTTTCTGTGGTATTTGATATCAGATAAACTTGTATATAAAATGGTAGAGTAATTTTTGGGGTTTTTATTAGAAAACAACTGTTTTACTGAGCTATCATATGTGCTTTGCATTTTCAGGTCGATTTCTTTTATAGATACAACATCATGCCTCCTCCATATAATTATTTGTAATGATTATTTCTTCTTCCTGCTAATTATTTCTAATATTTTTTGGTGTTAGCTGCATAATAAAATGGCTTGAACATTCAAAAATTTAAGTAATTGGAGAGTTTCTTGGTGTTTCTTCAGAAAGTGTAGACTTACATATGTTTTGAGGTAAAATCTTTATAGAATTATTTTCAAAGAGAATTATTCTCTGCTTATCTTTTCTGACAAGACCATAAAAACATATCAAGTGTGTAGCATTATTAATGATGATGACTGTGTATTTTCTTCTCCACTGACCAATAAAGAATGATACATGCTTCTAGTAGCACTCAAACAATAGGGAATATCTTTTAGTGCATGTTGTACTCAAGGAAATGTGTAAATATTCACACAAATATCATAGAAAATTTGTCTCCGTCAAAGGTAAATTGAAATTCAGATATTCTCTACAAAATAATGACAGGTAATGTCCAAAGAAGGAAGTAACCAATTTGAATTTCATGAGAAATCTTTTTACAAAATCATGTGCTAGAGGAAAGTTGACTTATATTTCAAAGTATTGGAGAATGCAACTCTAAATTCTTGGCCTGAAGTAAGTCGTCAGGGATTCAATTAATTAATAAAATTTTATATAAAAAGACTAAGAATATTTCTTACACACATCCACTCACTCTAAATACTACTAATGGGCCTACTTCAAAAGAAGTTATGGGCTAAGTTTTTCGCCTTAAAATCCAACAGTTGAAATCCTAACCTCCAATATTACTGGTTTTGGAGATGGTGTATTTATGGACATCATTAACATTAAATATGGTGATAAGACTGAAGCTTTACTCCAATGGGACTGGGGTCCTTATGAGAAGAGGAGACACACAGATAGTCTGAGAACACAGAAGAGTGTGTGAACTCACAGAAGACAGATCCTGAGTGAAGGTGGCCACCTATTTACCAGCAAGAGACACCTCACCAGAAGCCAATGCCACTGGACTCTTGATCTTGGACTTCCAGTTTCCAGACATGTAGGAAATAATTTTGTGTTATTTAAGCCTCCTCTATTTGTGGTATTTTGTTATGAAAGCCTGAGAACACCAATACAAAGTGAAAAAATAAACAGGAAAGTGTGATGTTCAGGAAATCATATGTTAAATAAGCTGAAAAAAATGTCGACTTCATGTAAGTTGAAATAAAGTCAAAATCCTTTTACATTTCCTGCAAGATATTAAGATTTTACATGAAATGTATTATATACACAAACATATTTAATTTTATTCTCCATACACTCTTCTTTAATGCTTATTAAAATAAAGTGTCTACATGACACATGGGGTGTCATGTGCAAGGGGATTATAAAACATTTTTGAGGGGGGACTATAAAACTTGCCAGGGCCTTTGCTTGGACTGAAAGGAGAGAAGTAACTCAGAGATGATTAGGAAAGAAGTGTTCCACATATTAACAAGTGTATGCCACCTAATAAAGAAAAACATTGAGAAAACTATTAGTCAATAGAGTTGAAAAGAAAAAAATGTCAATTTCATCATTCCAATAAAAAGCAGAAAATGAAACTAAAGAAAAAAAAGAAAAAAAATTACTGAAAACCACAAATAGGATATCAAAAGAAGTTTGCATTTATGAGAAATCCCTGCATGAATTACCTTACTCATTATAAAGAGAAAGCACTTAGATTTTATGTGTTCACTTATTTTATATACCTATGTGTAACATCATATGTCAAATATTTTATAAAATAAAACTTTACATATTTTCTACATTTATAAATTATATACAATATATTATATATTTTATACAATAAGCACATCTAAAAGAAATAAATGAAAAGTTGTTGAAAATATGTGAATAAAGAGATAGGAATACAAATGATCAAAGGACTGTTAGATGCTTCACAATATTCACTTCTACCAACTTGGTTATTAAAAGAACTCCAACATTATGCTGTAGATATCCAAAACCGCTGTTATTTGGATGGATACATTTTCATGTAATTAAATTCTTAAATTTTACTTATTTATTTTGTTTTGTAATACAAAACTGAATACTGTAGTAACTTGCTAACCAAATAAAAGCTGGTGGAACAATACTAATATCAAATGTAGTATTTATTTAGGTAAAATATTTCAATATTTAAAGAGAGATATTTAAACTAAATTTTTTAAAAGAATAATTAATAAGACACTTCATAAGGACCATGAGTGGTTCAAAAATATAGCACAAAAATAAGATCAAGCAGAATAATTATAAAGAAAATGTGACTAACACTACCAATACACTTAATCTAATAGCTAAATATAGAGTCATTTACCAACAGTGAATACATGATCTTTTCAAAGAAATATTTAACTGGCAAACAGATTTTAATGAGCCAAAAAAATTCTCAATATATTTTATAGACTCTTACACAGAATATAATTTCTCATCACCACAATGCAAAGAAACATAACATTCTACAGTAACACAAAAATATAATAGTACATTAAACACTTACAAGTACAAATCCAGATAAATCAGAGATTTCTGAATGACAGCAATTGTCAGCGAGTAGTTTTCTCATTAGCCTTTCATATAGTCTCATACAGAGCACCTCTAGCAAAACATCTGTCTTGAGCAATATTCCCAACATCTTCCTCCCTGGAGAAGGATTTCTGGCCAGGTGTATGAGGTGTGATTTTTTAAAATGTGAATGTTTAAGTAAAAATATTTCATAGTAAAAGGCACATAGTTTTTAACACCTCTCAAAATACTTTCTCTTGCTTTAAATACACTTATCTGACCATTTTTGCCACTCTTTTATTTTTTCCTGTTTTTTTGAGACAGGGTCTCGCTTTATGTAGTTCAGGCTGGCCTTGAACTCACTGTGTAGTTCAGAGTGGCCTCAAACTCACAGCAATCCTCCTGCCTCAGCCTCCTGAGGGCTGGGATTACAGGCATGCTCCGCTGTGCCTGGCTTCTTGACACTTCCTGAAGCAGTTAGGGAAGTCTTTACTCAATATCTTTTTGTAGTTGCTTGTCTTGAATGATTTCAAAATCTTTATAGCAATTTCTATCAAAACATGTATTGTGTCCTCATCTACCTTATTCACTGGATATGGGACAGTGTGAATTCTGTCTCTTTCTCAAAGTCAAAATGACCGTACATAGTAAATATTTTGCACAATTCAGCACCATAAAATCACAGCCATAAAATCACAACTGAAGACACCTACTAAGGAGTGCTTTAAGAACTGCTTCAAAAAGTGTCAAGAATCATGGGATAAGTGTCTTTGCAGCAGGGGGAGTATTTCAGGAAGGATTAATGTACTATGTTTTTTATTGTAATAAATTTTTAAAAACTTAAATATTGACCATGTTTTTCTACAATACCTCATAAACTGCATTTTTAGCCATGTCTGTTGGGTTAACTTGTTGGTAACCCATGGCTATTGTATCTTCTTTTGGGTCTTGTACTTAGCCTCAGATTGGTGTGTGAGAGTGTGTGTGTGTGTGTGTGTGTGTGCATGTGTGAGTGTGATGAGTATGATCTTAGTCCTGGAAATAGTGGCTGTTCTTATATCTTCTATTTCTGTATTCTATAAACTCATATTTACTTCTTTCTAACTGATATCTCATTTTTTCCCAGCCCCTTGTTATAGTCAATAATTCTTTATGTTATACATTCCCTCATCAAATTTCTGTGTGGTCTTTCTCCTGACTGAGTGTTGACTATGAACAGATAATAAAATACTATTTTACTAAATGTTTGTATGAACAAGCAAATATATGTGGAAGGAAATGATAATAAGGCAATAAAAGGTATGTACTAAAAAGTCCAGTAATATTGTTATGCTTAATGCTGAGATGCAGAATCTTTTACTTAATACGAAATTAAGAGAATCCTGGAGTTACTGGAGTTGTTCACCAAAGCAAT
Source organism: Erethizon dorsatum (assembly GCA_028451465.1). NCBI lineage: Eukaryota > Metazoa > Chordata > Mammalia > Rodentia > Erethizontidae > Erethizon > Erethizon dorsatum. Next base: position 25,970,228 of record CM051831.1, read on the forward strand.
GACAACACAGAACACAACTCATGAAAACTTGAATGTAAATGAAAAAAGTAGCTTTCTTACAGTGCTTACCTATTAATAATGAAGTATGATCTACACAGAAGTAAAAATTTAAATAAAATAAAAATATAACAAAATTGATAAGTATAATTTTGAGGTATATTAATACACCAGTAAAGACTGTTAGGAATGTAACATTTTAAGCTGGACTTCTTCATTCTTGCAAGGTTGAAGGAGGGCTAGGAAGTAGTTCAGTGGTAGAAAGATTGGCTAGCATGTGGAAGGACTTGGAGTATGTCATCATCATTGCAGAGACAAATTAAGACAACTACTATGAGATGTCTTGCCTAAGTCTATTACATCTTATCAAAACATTTATTTGATTGAATTAAGAAACATAAAATAATTCTGAATAAATATTCACATATGCCATGTTCTTGGGTAGAGAGAATCATTTCACTGAAGTAGTTATTGTGTACAAATCTTTTTGTCCAATACAATGTAATGATTATTATAGTAGATTTTACAAACTTCCATAAATTCCAGCACACTTGAATTTAAAAACAATCATTGAAATATTAAATAGAGTCAGGAAAGAAGTCTTGTTAAAGAGCTAAACTTGAAAGAGATGCTTAATAAACATTATAGGCTAAGAAGTCTGGGAGTCGAAAAAGGGGATTTAAATATCAGTAAGTCCTCAGAGACTCAATTTTCCCTTGGAAAATGAAAGGACAACAATTTTTGTCTTATTGTTCCTTAGAAATTTTGGAAACCAAATGGTAATTATAGCAGTGGAGGGGGGATGTGGCAGTCCATGTAAATGGCTAGTGCACAATAAAGCTATATATAAGCTCTAATTATCAGTGGCCAACTTGAAGGAAAAGTAGCTTTCCTGAAGCTAGGGAAACTAAGAAGCATTTCATGGGAAAAACAAAGGAATCTATAGATTAGTTCTTCAAACCTTTCTGCATGATTCTGTGTTTTTCTTAAAATGAATGTTAGTGATAATGAATCCATTCCTCAGTTTAGAATTCTTTTGCATGGTCAGTGTATTCAATTTTAAAATTTAACTAGCTAACATCTAAAGCTGATGAACCCAAATTATAAACAAATTAGACAAGGCAAAAGCCTGCAAAATCATGAAAGATAAAACATCTTCATTTGTATGTTAGCAAATAAGAATTCAGCGTTTACTCCATCAGTCATGGAAGATTACAGCCTATTGGAGTGATATAGAGTACACAAATGGGGGCTATTTTGAGCAGTTGTTGGATGACAACAGTTTTGATAAAAAACAACATCAAATTCATTCTTTCACATATTGTGATCCTTTTCTATTTGATACTTGTTATACAGTGTAAAAGGAAATAAGAACTTTACTGGAGATCCAGAAAATAAGTACTGGTAGAACTTTAGGTAAGGAGATTAAGAAATCACAATCGGGGCTATAGGCTTGGCTCTCTCCCCAGGTGTAAATCTTAATAATTTTACTATCAAGCATCCCTAATCCAGAATTTGTTTTTTGGAAATTTTGCCAAGCTGTTCACAGCACTGATTAACTTCAATAATTGGGTATAGAGAAATATATCCCCTCTGCTGATCAAATCCTCCCTGGTATGGCCACCTCCAGATTTGATTTGAGAAAGTTAATATACTGATATTAAACTGTGAATTCACAATCATATTGTAGAAAAGTAAGATTTATTCTTCTTATTGCCAGGACAATAACAAAGCACCTTACTTGCTACTAGACTTGGAATATTCTATTTATTCAAGTAACCAATTTCTCCAGGTTTATATTTCTTTAGCTAAATAGGAGGGATAATAGTCTCATTCAAATGGTATTGCTGGGGATGATAGTGTGTTTCTCCCATCCATAGTGCTAGTAACCATAGAATAGGTCATGTGGGGAAATGAATATGAATATTTCACTGAAAAGACCAATTTAAGGGACACTGGTAACTTTTCAAATGTGACTGTGTCTGTTATAGTGAACCTTACACATTTTATTAGACCCCTGATCTTCTTTCTGTTGTTAATCTACTCCTTGTGTAAATATTTCGGGAAGATGTAGGTCATGGCAGAAGATCTGTGCACCAAAGTCCACATGAAGGGGTTGCAAACTTTACTTGCTGTGCACTCTTTATAATTGTATCAGGTAAAATTTTAATAGTTTGATGAATGCAGCAGTCCTCCTCCTTTGCTAGGTTACTGATATTGTCTGTCCTATAAGCCCTTAATTTGTCCAGATTTGGGAAAAAAGAAGCTAGAGACCTTTCTGTTGGTTCTGTGGCAGGTGAAGTCCTGGCTGAAAGGATGGAAAACTTCAAGTCTATATTTCAACAGTAGGGATATGATGTGACTTGCAGAAGAAAAACTGATGGAATTTGTAACAATTTATGGTTATTATCACTTTTGCAGTGTGTATGTACTTTGGTAATTTCTAAAAATCTACTGCAAAACTTTTTTGCCTAATCTTATTAAATAAAATAATGTATGATTGTGTGTGTGTGTAAGAAAAAACATAAGACTAACACCAACACACCGAAGTCACTTTTTCATGAAAATAGTCTACTTATTCAAAGCTCGAAAGAAACTTTAAGAAACAAGAACCCACATGGAGTTCACATATACACTCCATGTTATCCTCCACTTGAAGTATTTATGATCAGTATGTATGCATTATTTAGATATGCCAGCATGTATCAAATAATCAGTAATATTCCCATTTGTATTTTGTATTGTGTACATGAACTACAGAATAGTACATTTCATTGTTTGAAATTAGTTTGTGGGTGGTAAGATTATTCAGTTCTATCACAGATCTAGGATGTCTGAAGTAGCTTTATTCCATCATGACTTCTCATTTTTCATTAAAGAGATTAAACAGTATCATTCTTTTTTTATGTGGTTACTGGAAGTCGAACTCAGGACCTCGCACTTGCCAGCAGGTGCTTGTGCTGCTGAGCAATATCACTGGCCCTTTTTTTTCCTTTATGTGGGTACTGGGAGTTGAACTCAGGACCTGGTGCTTGCCAGGCAGGCGCTTATGCTGCTGAGCAATCTCACCAGCCCCAGTATCATTCTTATAAAATATAAAGTCAATAAAATTTGAGTGATAAATTAATGAGGATAAATGTAGCATAAATGCAGCATCAACAGTATTGAAGAGTATTAGACTTAAAATAGGTAGAAATCTGAGAAAATAATTTTTATAATAGAAATGAAAAAGGAAGGAAATTAATTATGACTTGATTTCTATGTTGTTATAAATTTTTATATGTAATTAGGAAAGTAAATTCTTGCATTACATCTGAGGGACATAATGCTAATTTTGTCATAAATGCATATTTTTCTGGTTGTACAATATCCACATTTGTTCTTTAGAATATTTCTATTGATGCATTATTAATTTTAATCTTGCGAGTTTTATTATATTAAACAATGAGTACTTAACAGGAACAAATATCAAAAAGTAAACTATTGAATTTTTAATACTTATTGAGTGTTTATAAAAAAGAATCAAAATTTTCAACATAGACTGATTTTTGCTGTACAAAGTCTAAAAAATAACAACAGAAATAAATTCCTATATGAGCTATGATGAAAATACTAATACAACACTACAAAAAATAATCTTTGCTTCAATTGTCACTTCTGAGGCAGACGTCACACGTGACAACAGCACATTCCATATGTATGTGTTGCTTACAATGACAGCACATGTGTTTAGCTTTCCTGGCCTTTATGTAGGACATACTTGATATCTTGCTGGTCTTGGTGTTTTGTCAGAAGGTTATTATATTATACAATATGTAGCTAACAGGAATATAAAATATCAATAAAACAAAGTATTAAATTATTAATATACATCATGTTTAGAATAAACAACATTTTCACATCAGCTGTGTACTTGGTTATAAAACCTAAAAGATCACACCAGGAGTAAATTGCTATATGAACTACAATGAAAATAACAATAGAACTCTCCAACAACAATAATCTTTGCTTCACTTGTCACACCCAAGGCAGTCCTCACACATGACAACTGCATGTTTCTTGCACATGTCTCCTTTACTTTCCTTTCCTGTGTGACAGGCTGTTCTTGTTACCTCTCTTGTCTTCCTGTTTTGTCAGGAGCTTCCTACTATACTGTAAAATGTGCTCTTAGTAGGAAAGTAAGATAGCAATAAAATAAAATATCAAATATGTAATGAGTGCTTAGAATAGACATCAACATTTTCATATTGGCTGTTTACTTGCTTACAAAACCTAAAAGAACATCAGAAATAAAAACCTATGTGAACTACAATGTAAATACAAAGAAAAGCCTACCAAAGAAATAATCCTTGCTTCAACTGTCACACCCAAGGCAATCTTCACACATGAAAACTACATGTTCCCTATGCAAGTATTGCTTACACTGATAGTACATATGTGTCATTTTCCTATCCTTTTTGTAGGGCACAGTTTTTGGTTTTCCTGTTGTTATAGTAAGTCTTTGTAATCCTGCACGTGCTTGTTTATCTATCATCTCACCAGCATCTCCACAATTTTTTGTGTAGTTCCCTGGGCAGAAACATTCAGATTTTCCTCTGCTGTAAATGATCTCTTGTGATTTCCAGTCCCAAACCCCTAGGAAAATTCATAGTATTTTGCACTTTTTATTTTCTCTGTAAACTATCGAACTATGCCACATGTTTAGGATCAAGTAAAACACAACCATTGGAAAACACTTTGTGTTTTGAGTGACATCATATTTGCTGCATAACTCAACAACATGTACTCTGCCTTTGGATTTGTTGTAGAAAGTTAATATCTCAGGTTTCCTTTTTGTTGAGGTTTCCTTATCAATACTTCCATCATGGTGAAATTTTTACATCAGCAATACAAGTGTGTTTTTCTTTGTCGTATACAAGGCAAATATTATATCTTTCTGAAATCCAAAGAAAGTATTATACAATTCTCTGTTTTGAAATTGCAACATTTCATTTGGAATATCTGCTTTGTTCCTGCATACAGTTCTTATGCTTGTCTATCTGTGATCTGTTAGCAAATGTAGCATCAATTGGAAACTGGTAAACAAATCATCGAATGTCACATTCTGATTAGTTTGGGAGACGGGAGCAACATGTCTGTTTACAACACCATTCAGCTTATTACTATATGAATAAGGACCTGGTGGCTGAGTTCTAGGATAAATTTCTAAACTGAAAGCATAATATGTCTTTGCAGCTACAAAGGCATAAATTTTTGTGCCATATTTTGAAGGTTATTTTGGCATATACTGCCTGAAGGTACAGTGATTATAAAATGCTGCAAGATGTTCACCAACAGTCATGTATTCAGATAGTATGTAAATTGACAGTTACAAATCTCTCAAACCATGACCAGATAACAGGCAGATTATCAGTTCTTTTTCTTCTGGGGTGGGTGGTTTTGTCATCAAATCTCAGGCAATTTTGAAGGAAAACAAATCTCCTCAGTGTCATTGTTATTCTACAAACCTCAAGCCAACACTTTCCATAAGTCATTTACAATCCTGCAATTGCCAGGAAAAATCCCTACTAAGTACAGCAGACATATGAATACTTTCAGTTTAGCTATTGAGGTGTCATAATAAATATATTTTTGAGTATGACTATTGGTGGATACAGAATGTTTTACTTGTGTATTTCATGACATCTTGCAGCATTTTGTCTGCTACAATTTCCAACATTGAATGGCAGTGCTGGCATTCTGTTTAATAGGTTTCACCCCTGCCAAGATCCTCACTATAGTTTCAGACCTAGTGCTAACATTGGATCACTCCATTTGGTTGCATGAAGATTTTGTACTGTTTTGACTAGTCAAATATGTACTCACATTGCTGTTTTCTTCATCACCTGAATCAAAGAGGTTTGCATGCCTTGTATCTGTATCAGTCAATTCTTGCTCCATTTCACTGTCAAAGGAAATTTGGCTCACATGGCCACCTTCAAAGTCCTACAAAACTATCTTTCAAAATCAGTGGATAAATAAAGGTATTCCGTGACAAACAATTCCCTGACAATTTTATGAACACAAAACTAGCAAGCCAAAAAATCGCAAGAATATTCTTGACAAAGACAATGAATTGGGAAAGTTAGATGAAATTACTACATCAAGCAAGGTGAATAGTTAAACATAAAAGGAAAAATAAAAGAGTGAACAACAGAAAAAGGGTGAATTGGAGAAATAAATCAATAAATTTCAGTAATATCTGTCAATGTAAATGGCCTTAACTCCCCAATTAAAAGACACCAGTTGGCAGAGTGGATCAAAAACCAAAACCTCATATTTTGTTGAATTCAAGTGACTCATCTAATCCAAAAGAAAATTCACAGACTAAAAATCAAAGGATGGGGAACAATATTCCACCCACCAGGACCTTGAAAGAAAGCATGGGTAGCAATTTCATTCTGAAAATAAAATTCAAGGTAAAACTGGTAAACTACATATTCATTAAGTGAACAATTACACAGTGAGATAACAGTTATAAATATACATGCACCAAATATATGTGTACCCAACTTCATAAAACACTACTGGACACAAAAGATCAAATGAACACCAACGCAAAAATAATGGAAGACCTCAATATGCCACATTCACAAATAGATCAACTAAATAAAAAATTAACAGATAGATCAGAGGTGAACCGCACCATCAAATTGCCTCAAGAGATAACTGAAAATTGTTCTATCCCACTACAACAGGATACACATTTTTCTCTGTAGCATACAGATTTTGTCCAAAATAGATGGCATAGTAAACCATAAAGCCTGCTTAAATAAGTTCAAAAGAACTGAAATCATCCCATATATACTGTCAGATCATAGCACACTGAAACTAGAAATCATTTGAAAAATAAACCATAGAAATTTTACAAACACATGGAGATTAAATAACACACTCTTGAACGCTCAATTGGTCAACAGAGGAAATCAAGGAGCAAATTAAGCAATTCCTAGGATCAAATGATAACATGAGTACAACATATCATAACCTACGGGACACAATGAAAGTAACCTTAAGAAGAAAGTATATTGCTGTGAATTCTTACATTAGAAAAGCAAAGTGAGCTCAAATAAACTAATCATGCACCTCAAAATCCTAGGAAAAAAGAACAGTCAAAACGCAAGCCTAGAACAAGGAAAGAAATCATAAAAATCAGTGTGCAAACTAATGAAATTTGTACTAAAAACCAATGCAGAGAATCAATGAATTGAAGAGATGGTTCTTTGAAGGAATAAACAAAATAGACAAACATTTCACCTTACTTGCCAAAAGAAAGAAAATCTCGCTATCAATGCAGCAAATGAAAAAGGTTAAATCCTGATGGATACCAATGATAAAAAGAAGATTATTAGTAACTATTGTGAAAAACTGTACTCCAGAAGATTGGGGAATTTTGAAGAAATGGACAAATTCCTAGACACATATGAATTGCCTCAACTGAACCAAAATGATATAAAAACTCTGAACTGTCCAAAAACAGACAGTGAAATTAAAGCAATAATAAAATGCTAACAACAAAGAAATCCTAGGACTAAATGGATTCACCACTGACTTTTACAAGAACTTCAGAGAGGGTTTAATGCCCATACTCTTTAAACTCTTTAATACAATTGAAAGAGAAGGAATGCTTCCTATCTCATTCCTGGAAACCAGCATTACCCTGTTTACAAAACCAGTCAAGAACCCAACTAAAAAAGAAAAGCATAGGCCAACCTCTTTAATGAAGAGTCACAAAAATACTCAACAAGATACAGGCAAACAGAATACAAGTTATCAAAAAGATATACCATGATTAAGTGGGCTTCATCCAGAGACATAAAAATGGTTCAACATATGGTTTGTACCTAGATGTCCCCCAGAAGCCTCATGCAGTTTTAGAGATTTTTCAGAGGTGGCTGAATCTCCAGAGTGTGATGCTGGGATTAAGCGGGTGAGTGTTAAACCTACCTTAGGCCAAAGAGCTTGCATACAATATAAGGGACAGAAAGAATCTTGTCTCCTTCTCTTGTTGCTTTGCTACGTTCTGTCTGCCATGAACTGGTTCCCCCTTGTTCTTTTTTTTTTTTTTTTTTTTGGGTACCGGGGGCCGACCTCAGGACCTCGCGTGCCAGGAGGCACCTGGGCTGCTGAGCAATATCACTGGCCCTTTTCTCGTATGTGGGTTCCAGGAGTCGAACTTGGGCCCTCGCGCTTGCCAGGCAAGCGCTTACACCATTGAGCCATCTCACCGGCCCCCTCCCCCTTGTTCTTTTGCTACATTCTGCCCACCATGAACTGTACACCTCTGCCAAATCACCCTGCCTTGGGAGCCAGCCAATTATGGACTGAAACCTCCATGAGCTGTAATTCAAATAAACTTTCCTTTCTTAACTTTGGGTGTCAGGTATTTTGTCTCAGCAATGAGAAAATAACTAAGACACTATGCATATCAATAAATTCAATACACCTCATAAACATAAGCAGGGACAAAAACCATATGACTATGTTAATAGATTCAGAAAAAGAATGATAAAATCCAACCCCCATTCATAATAAAAAAAAAACTCCTGAAAAAAATAGGTACGGTAGTACATTATTTCAATTTCACAAAATCACTTGACAAACCTACTGTCCATATGTATCTGTCTACATAAGTATGTGCGTGTGTGTATGTATCCCACATAAAGAAACACTCTTTTTCTTCAACTATGAAAGTTACATTGGGCCGGCAAGATAGCTCAGCGGCATAAACACCTGCCTGGCAAGAGCGAGGTCCTGAGTTCGACCCCCGGTACCCACAAAAAAAAAAAAAGAAAGTTACATCACCAAAAATGAAGGGAGAAGAAAGGAGCTTTAATACAACTTTTGCTTAAATTTATGTAAAACTAGGGAGCATAATTTTGTTTTATTTAAAATAGTAACATGCATGTGGCTATATGTAGGTACCTGATTATTATTATTTTGTATACTGATGTAAGGACAGAGGCATATAAATGGAATATGTTTGAACTCAGATTATTTACATTTGGTATAGTCAGTGTACAAATCTTGTTACAAATAAAAATGTTTAATTTAAATACACTAACCTCATCTAAATATGGCTAAATGTATTAATGATTCAGAACAAGATAAAGATACTGCCTCTGTTTCAGGAACTAACATTTTATTTTGTCTTCTGGATGAAAGGTGAAGCAGTTATCCCTGGAGGCATTCTCATAACATCTGGAAAAACTTTCTCTAGGTGCTGTTCAAGAGGAAACCTAAAGAGTGTCCAGGGTGACACGTGCAGTAGTGTGGCTCAGGGAGAGCTCCTCAGGGTAAGAGTAACTACTGCCAGGGACCCAAGTTCTGTCTCTTTTTTTTTTTTTTGTGGGTACCAAGGGTCGACCTCAGGACCTCACGCACCAGCAGGCACCCATGCCACTGAGCGATATCACTGGCCCTTTTATTTGTATGTGGGATCCGGGAATTGAACTTGGGCCCTCGCACTTGCCAGGCAGGTGCGTACATCGCAGAGCCATCTCACCAGCCCTGTCTCCTTTTTAGAATCCCCTAATGTTGCAGTAGTACTACCTACTCCACACTGCCCATCCCCACAGTGATTTGCATCTCTCTTTGCCTTCCTTCAAGAGCTCATCTGTGTTACACAGAAGGAATCAAGCTAAATGGACCTGCCTGTTTCTACACTGATGGTATGATTTGCTTTTATTGACAGAAATTTCCTGAATTTTGCCTATGCTACCCTATTTTTCTTTTTTACTATATGTTCCCTCCCCCAAATGAGAGAATTTTCAAGATGTATTGGATTCACTTTCTTTGCTTAGTATTGCTTCAGTGGTTGGAAGGCATGTTAGAGGTTCAAAATTGAATACTGTATGTCTTTTTATGCTACCTCTGAAATATATTGTACATTTTTCTAATGTGTTTGGTAGATTTTGCAATATTCCCTGTTAGTACTCTTTAGCTATTGGCAAAGAATGATTATGTTATGTAGCTTATTCCACACTTTGACCAGGCAGCATATCATCCTTCATCTATCTTTTCCTTCTAGTGATGGTAATCAAGCACATGTTGTGAAAAGTGAGGGGCAGGTGGATAAAATCTGAAGATCTTTGGTGCTCATGAAGAAATGTGTCCTAGAGGTCAGGAGAGGCACAAAATGAGGAAGATTCTTGCAGCATGTATGAACTCATTCACCTCAATTAATCATTCATGAAATAGCAGATAGATTTCTACCTCGTTCACATACACAGAAAAGTATTTTAAAAGTTTAGGAAATATTTATATTTAATATTATATTATTTGAGATGGAAAGTGCTTTTAAAACAATGCCTTCACAATTATGATATTAAACATCAGATGGTTGCATGTTAAAAGTTGGTCCAGTGAAAAACTGGAATTATTGGAGTGGAAAGAGAAGGAGAATGGATTCTAATAAATGGGGTGTGTGTCTGAAAAGTAAAAAGGTAAATAAGTTTTATTATCAGTATTCAGCATTGGAGGAATAATAATCTCCAAGAAATTATTAAACAACTGTGAGGTTTTGTAGGAAGAGCTTTGTAGAATGTCTCAGTAGGTGCCGATATACACCTAACTATGAAATTTGTTTAAATCTTCAGTGCCTAAGAAATTATATATGCCAGTTCATATTATTGTTCCCTGCTATATGTATTAAAATTTTGTAATATTACTTGGTCACAACTCATGTTGCCAGACTAAAATATGTAGATGAGGCAAAAATATCAAAACCATGCAAATAAATATATCTTTATTTTCTTGTCAGTGCATAAGAACGGGCTTTTCCTTTATCACCAACTACAAAAGACTTCAGTCTCTTATGTATAATACATATGATATCTGCCTGAAGTTGAGCTGGAATATCTAGGAGAATTCAAGATTTTCATAAAGAAAAACCGGAATTGACTCTTCAGGAAATCTTAGTTTCTGGTTTGGAAGTATATACATGATTTTTTAAGGGGAGAATATTTTTGAATTTTTAATCAAATATACTTCTCATTTTAGATGCTCACATTAAATCTTCAGCAGTAATAATTGAAATCAAGGCATCCTCACAGATAATGAATGAATTCATGCAGAACATATTTATAGTCATTTTAAATGTTGAGTTCATAATTGGAAATTTAGGAAATGGCTTCATAATACTGGTGAACTGCATGGTCTGGGTCAAGAGAAGAGAGATCTTTCTATTTGATCAAATCCTCACTACTTTGGCAATCTCCAGAATTAGTCTGCTCTGGTCAGCAGCTATATGCATGTTATCTATTTTTTACCCAGGTTTGTTGACTGAAACAGTGAAAAAAATAACTAGTATTATCTGGACAGTTACCAGTTATTTCAACATCTGGCTCACTACATGCCTCAACATTTTTTATTTTTTCAAGGTAGCCAATTTCTCTAAATCTATTTTTCTTTTTCTTAAATGGAGAGTTAAAGAGGTAGTTTCATTGACATTTTTACTGTCACTGGTCTTCTTACCTTTACATGTTATACTGACAAACCCATATCTTGATGTCTGGGTCAATGGATATAACAGGAATATGTCACACACTTCCAATTTGATTAACTCTACACAATTATTGAAAAGAGTTTTAGTCAACTCTACATTCGCATTCATACCCCTTACTGTGTCCCTGACAACTTTCCTTTTGCTCATCTTCTCTCTGTGGAAACATCTGAAGTGGATGCAGCACAATGCCAGAGGATCCAGAAATGTCAGCACCATGGCCCACATAAAAGCTTTGCAAACTATAGTTGCCTTCCTCCTACTGTATATCATTATCTCGTTTTCTTTTGTCATACAAATGTTGAGCTATGAATTGCTGGAGAAAAAATTCATATTTTTATTTCGCCAAGTTACTGTTTTTGCTTTTCCTTCAGGTCATTCATGTATTGTAATTTTGGGAAACAAAAAGCTGAGAGAGGCCTCTTTTTCTTTGCTGCAGTGGCTAAGGTGCTGGTCCAAACATGTGGAAACTTCAGCTTCCCAGTAACTTTTGGAAGTCATCATACACATTTTTTAGAAAGATTATTTCAAAAGAAATTCTCATATGTTATAAAATTGTGCTTTTTCAATATTCTTACATCATATATAACTTAGAGAATTTCCAAAATGTGTGTTTGGAATAAACACTACCCAAGGACATTTCAATATAATCAGTACATTTTTAAGTATGTATTTTAATGTAGTCATAAACAGAATAATGTCATTGGAGAAAATTTAAATATAAGGGAATTTATAGTCATGAATATTTTGAATTTTGCATCAATCATTGAACTTTCTGTTCAATGATTTTAAAGTGAAGTAAGACATGTGTGTGTTGGCATGCATTTAAGACAGTTACTAAAAGTTGAACTCTATAATTTTATATAAATAAATAAATACTAAGTGAAGAAATTTACATTAGAAATGCAGAATAAAATAGGCTTTAATGCATGATTTAATTGTGCACATCAATGTAAAAATATAAACACATAAAATTCTTTAGAGTCATGAGGCTTTAATCCAGTTATCATATATATAGTATTAGTTTCAAATTTAAGACTTTTTAGAACATGTTTATCATTATTAAAATATATGTACAGCAACTCATTTTACATTTAAAGCTCAAAATATGAAATTATTGTGACAATGGTGTTTCAGTTGAGTAACATCCTGGAAATCTTTTTAGGTTTTGTTGCATTAGGTACCTGTGTTACTGAGGTGGAAAACAACCAGTTTGTAATAGAAATAGAAATTTATAACTATGGATGACCACCATATAATGAACATGAACTTTGATTATTTATATGTGATATTATTATTGGTTGTATGATAGAAATAAAACATAATTTAATAAATAAGTAAAAAATTTAAGACAAGATAGACTCAAGATTTGGGATGAAGGTAGGAAAACATTGTCATATGTCATTTTTTCTGTGTTGTTAAATATACATTAAGAAAAAGTCCTGTATACTTTTAGAAGTGAAGAATTCCTATGGTTTATTTCCATACATTACCTTCAAATGCATGTTTGTGTTAGGAATAGATTCCCTTTTTTTCCTGATGTCATTTTTCATTTACATATTTGTTCAAGAAATGAGTTCTATGAAACAAAATGTAGTCATTTATAATGGGTTGTCATTAAAATAAGAAGATATAATATTTAAGTGGCTGGTTAATCTGCACTGTTTATAACTTGTTGATATTCCCATGTGTTTAATACAATTTTTTTGCATGAATAATTCTGAGTTTCTCAGATGTTAAGAGACTTATTCCATAGTCTATGAAAATGTCAGAAGAGATCTAAAATAGCCTCTGCAGAGGGAAAGTTCTCCCCACAACACGGAACATCACCTGGAAGAGATTGCTCACAGCCACATCTAAATATTGTGGGAAAATGACAAAAAAAATAGGAAATTAGGAGCTCATAATAAATGTTCTTAAGTTTTTTATGACATATGGTTGCTTATGTAATGAGTGTACAAGGTTTAATTGTTCTTGTTAGTGTGCTGAATTAAAAATCACATGTGCAAAATCGTCATATGTGCTTTGTGATTTAAAGCCATTTTTGTACAAAGAAAATCATATCGAGATATAATTACTGAAAATGATTATGTTGCGTTATTTTAATCATATATAATTCCTTTTGTATATGTTGGTTTATCCAATGAAATCACTTTAAATTCAAAATGCTAAGTGATTGTGCTGGTGACTGCTAACTTTATAAAATCAGAATTTGCTAACGTTTCACAAATAATCATAGTATTGATGTTACCTTAGAATAAAATACATTTTTACATCATCTTAGCAAGAAGTTTTTCTAGTGTTTGTACGTAGCACTCTAATAAAATGTGTTAAAGTATCAAATGTTGTATAGTTCTATTTGTTTTGATAGCTGTACACATTTATTTATCCACCACAGCCTTCCAGAAACAAAGCAGATCCACCATCCACAAACTCCTGCATGTTACCCTTCTGTGTGAAAATTTCACTCTACCCTGATCCCTGCAGATATTCATCTGTTCTCTGTCTCTACAGATTTGCATTTACAGAATGTTACATCAACAGGACATGCAGGATGTACATTAAAATTGCCTTCTTGTACTCAGTGTACTGTCTATGAAACTCACCCATGTTCCATTTAAGTCTGAGTAGTAAGGCATGTATGAATACACTACCATTTGCTTTATATTTGCCTGTGAATGGCTATTGATGTGTTTCCAATGTTTGGTGAGTACAAATGAAATTTCTAACAAACTAAAGTATAAAATTTGTTTTGTTATTTAAAATGGTCATGTATTTCCTTTTTCTCTGACCAATTAAAATAATGATACATATTAAACAGTTGCACATAACACAAGCCCATGTCTTCTACTCTGTAAATATATGCATATTTACATTAGTATATATTATAGTAAAATTGCAACATCTGATGGAAATTGAAGTTCAAAAGTTATATATAAAGAAAGGTCAGGCAATCTTTAAAGAATGAAAAAGCAATTTAAAGCACACAGTAAGGCTTATTAAAAATGATGTGTCGAAAATGATGTGATTGATATTTTCAACATAATATGTAAGGTACCTATAATCCTGAATTTTGGCTAAAAGTATGTCCTAGAGTTTGAATAAATAAATATCTTTAGAAAAACTAATGGTATTTTCTATATACACCTCTTCACTAACAATATTACTGATGAATCCATTTTAGAAGGACTGTTACTGACTGAATCATTTATCTCCCAAATACATATGTTAAATGAAGCTCTATCCCCCACTGTGACTGTACTTTGAGACAGGTCATCATTTATGGACATCAGGAAGTTTAAGATTAAATGAAGTCATAAAGGAGGAAACCTAATCCAGTAGAACTGGCATTCTTACGAAAAGAGAGACAGAATTCTGTCCACATAGAGAAAAGTTCTGTAAGCTCAGAGAGAAGGCTCCTGTGAGAAGGAGGTCTGTCTTCAAGCCAGCAAAACAGGCCTCGCCTGAATCCAACAAGGCTGCCTCCTTGATCTTGGGCTTCCAGTTTCCAGTACTGTGAGAAAATACATTTCTGTAGTTTAAGTCAGCCAGTCTGTGGGAGTTTATTATGGCAGTCAGAGCACACTCACACAAGATAAAAATGTAGGAGGGAAAGAGTGAGGATGAACACATGATGTCTTTAGTATTCTTTTTTTTTTTTTTTTTGTGGGTACCAGGGGGTCGACCTCAGGGCCTCGCGTGCCAGCAGGCGCCCGTGCCGCTGAGCGATATCACTGGCCCCTTTTTCGTACGTGGGATCCGGGAGTCGAACTCGGGCCCTCGCGCTTGCCGGGCAGGCGCTTAAGCCGCTGAGCCATCTCACCGGCCCCGTCTTTAGTATTCTGAGAGAATAAGTAGCAATTTGTGTCCATAGGAATCAACAGGTTGATATTTTGTAATTTAAAGCTAGCAATGACTAGGATTCTAAACACAAAGAACTGCACATTCCAAATTGTTGAAATTTAGTCTACAAAAATTATTCTTCAGTAAAGTTGGTTAATAAACATGTGCCTAACGTGTTTGAATGTTTGCCCTGAGAATATTCACTGGCTGCTTTTGTGGCTGCAACATTTATGCTGAAGTAAGTCACAAATTACAGATTATGTTCTGCTCTGTTGTTCTGTGCTTTGAAGTTGACCACATGCTCAAAAAATCAGTAAGTACTTATCATACGATTTTCTGTTATGTTAGGGTTGGAGACAGGTTCTGTTTAGAAATGCCTCCAAGAACAATTTTTGTATTTTATTTTCACATCGAAAACCAGTTGGATTTATCTTAGACTCAAAAAGTGTGTTTATGTAAAATTAAATGAGCACTGGCAGTGAGCTGCACAACAGTATTTCTTCTTTTTCTAAACAGGAAATTGGTTAAAACATGTCAAGGCCTTTGCTTGGTTGGAAAGGAGACAGTGATTTTTTTAGAAATATGTGTTATTTAATAAAAATTGAGAATAATAAGTGAATAAGTAATTGTATAAATAGATGTCTGGGGAAAAAAGATATAACTATTTTGTCAGTCAAAGATGAAGTAGACAAGGAGAGTTAGAGAATAAAAGAAATGTGACAGATAAAGATGAATACAAAATTAAAAATGAATCTAAATTTACAGAATAATTAAATGAATTATGTTGGTTTTTAAAAGTATAAACTCTCAAATTTTAGACTAGATCGTATTTGTTATATATACAGCTATATAATATATGATATATATTTTATTTGGTAAAATCATATATTTTGTACTTTAAAAAACTTTACACATTCTCATTTTACATATATCTTATAGATATGAATCACATGTAAAAGAAATTAATGAAAAGTTTTAAAATATGTAAATGTAGATATAAGGATATAAATGGTCACAGCACTGTGGGCATTTTCCAATATTCAAATGACTTCCTGTTGAGTTGCAAAGCCCCAACATTGTCATAGTCTTTGGTATCTAAACTACTGGACTTTGAGCTTTTTTATTAGATGAGAGGTAGTTAAACTTCAGTCTATTAAAATCACTTATAACTTTGTGTTCATTAATTTATCTTTGTAATATGAAGTTGATATCTGAACTAATCTACCAATTAAGCAAAACTCAGTTATGCAATGCTTCTAATGAAATATTTATTAATGTTAAATATATCAATATTTGAAGAGAGATATTTAAATTAACAAAGGTAAATAAAAATAAACAAAACACAATAATTAGGAGAATGAATGTTTTTGAACATGTAATAACTAAAGAAGCTATCAAATTTTGAAAAATGGATTAAATATTAGAAACCACATACAGTAAAATTTTTAAAAACTTTGTGATCTGATAGACCAAGTAGAATTATTAGTTATAAAGAGGATGTGGGGCTGGTGAGATGGCTCAGTGGCGTAAGCGCCTGCCTGGCAATTGCGAGGGCCTGAGTTCGACTCCCAGAACCCACATATGAAAAAAGGGCTGGTGACATTGCTCATTGGCACTAGTACCTGCTGGCACATGAGGTCCTGAGGTTGACCCCCAGTAACCACAAAAATAAATAAATAAATAAAGAGGATGTGAACAACATGACTAATAACCTTAATCCAATAGATGGATGTAATATTCTTTACTGATACAGAACATACAATCATTTTAATGAAATACTTAATTTTTAGAAATATGTACTCCTAACAAGTCAAGCAAATCTTAATAAATGTCAAAGAATGACTATATAAAAGCATATTCTAATACTACAACTGCAACAGCAAGCAGAAACACTGAAATGACACCCAGGATTTGGAGACAGATTTATTTAACATCAGCCAGGAACTGACAGGGAATCAATTGTCCCTCAAGATGTCAGGCCTCTGAGGCACAGGACAGGAGGTTTTTATGGGGTTGAAAGGGGATGTACAGAAGTAGAGTACTTGGCTGTTTTGATTGGTTCTTACAATATGCATCATAGTGACCAGCTATGCATCACAGTGACCAGCCATTTCTAGGAGATGGAAGCAACAAGAACTGCAACAGGAACTGTAACCTGGGTAACTAACAGACTGGCTTGGGGGCATTTTCTACTACATTTTCCCTCTTTTTTAGTTTCCCTGGCAAATCTTTGTTGGGCATATTACATGTGATCTTCTGAGACAAGGCTCAACTAACTAGAAGAAGTAACAGTGAGTGGTCCTAGGATGGGCCCAGCTAAAGACCCCAAGACTGAAAGTTTATCCATGAGGAGCTTGTAGACCCATCTATTCTGTATCTAGGAGAGTGTCCAATGTGCCTTGGATGTTCATCAAATCCTGGTCAAGTGTTTGAATAATTGTAGTTTCTATTCTCTTAGGACAATGGTGCATAGAATTAAGGCAAAAATCACAACTAGCAGAGGTTCAGGGAAGGAAGGACTGGATTAGGCAGCCTGAAAAGACACAAAAATAAGGGGAAAAATACACTGAGGTATGGAGCAATCCTGTGAATGGTGTTCTCAAGCTTCAGCTATGTGTGGACTGGTCAGCATCCAGAGTGACCACAGCAGGGCTTTGAGTGTGTTGTCTCTTCAGAGTGAGCTTCAGAGGAGCTGTATAGTCCAGGTAAATTCCCCAGAAATTCAGCAAGACTTTGGAATGGTGGATTTAAGGCTGAATTTCTGAAACTTTAAGAGCTGTTACTATGCACTTGGGATATATGTGTGCAGAGAGGTGCCTACAGGTATAGATGGTCTTTTAGCTAAAATTTTTTATGGAGCTAGTTACAAGCTGTTTCTGTAAGGTTATGTTTCTTAAATTTTTTAGAGCTTTGTGGCCTGTATACTATATGTGGTTTTTATTTAGTTATCTCAGCTATAAATGCAGGCCCATTATTGCTGCCAATGGTCAAGGGTGGGCCATATCTTGGGATGATTTTTCACAGCAGGACCCTAAAACCTTTTATTGCTTTCTCAGTGTGGGTAGGGAATGTCTTGGGCCAGCCTGAGTAGGTGCAGATGAGCACTAAGTCTATCTCTATATCTTTAAATGGGGGCAGATCAGGGTCAGTAATACAGACACTGAATCCTGAGCTGGCTGCAGGAGTGCATGTGTCCCCACTTTGGCCTGAGATTGCAGAACATATGGTGGTGAGCAGGTCTGGCTCTGATTAACAGTTTCTGGCTGGAGTTGATGTTTCAGTCAATTGGATCCCCAGAGGGGGCTTAGGCTTCTGGATTGGATTATTTTGAGTGCAGTTTTGGCATCATTGGTGGCAGGTTTCCAAACAGCAGCAGGAAGCAGTAGCAGGAGAGCTTTGGCCAAAATAACTTTGTCCAAGGTGACCACAGCATATCTAGCCTGTCAGACTCTATTCCTAGCAGAGTTACTTCCATATGTAAACAGGGTGTACTCAGCATCTGTCAGAGGGTTCATTTTTAAGTCTGGTCAGCTGGAGAACAGTTCATCAGTCAGTGTCAGGCAGTCATGGTCTGGTGGGCTCAGCTTGGTGGGCAGGTATGTGGCCAGATTGAGTGGTCCAGTTATTTAGGAAGTCCTGTACAACATGTGACACCTGTACAGTTAGGTCTTAGCCTAAGGTGAGCTTGTCAGTTTTTGATCAGAAGGACAGTGACCATTAGAGCACAGAGGCAAAGGGGGCAGGCAGCCCTTAATGACTGTAACCAAGCATTTTGTACATGTAGGCCACTGGGCACTCCCGGGGCTGACAGTCTGAGTAAGCATAGCCACGTGTCATTTGCAGACTTAGGTCTTTTTCCAAGATACCTTGTAACCAGTTTCTGCCAGATATTGCAGCAGAGCTTTTGTGTATTTCCAGCAGGCAATTTGGGTGTCATTAATCAGAAGTGCAATGATATTTTGTGCTGGGAAACTAGTGAGGTCAGTTTTGAGGGCTTCTCCAAAGAGGGTAAACAAGAGTTTGAACCCCTGGGAGGTTAAGTCCAGGTCAGTTAACCTTTGAGTTCAGAACTGGGGTCTTTTAATTTTAAAGCAAAGAGGGGCTGGCTGACAGGAGCCAATTGAAAGCAGAAGGCATTATTTAGGTCCAGGCAGGTGTACCAACTCATTGTGGGTGGCAGAAGACTGAGGCAATGTACATAGGGGTCAGCCATGGTGGCATTAGCAGCTTGGAGATTTTGAACTGGCTTTACAGGCAGGAGAAGTGTATTTTAGAAGTTTGACAGTCTATGTGTATTCCATGGTTTTGAAACCTCTGCATGTGTGGATGACATTTTAGCCACGTCTCTCATGGCATGGGATACTGTTTGATGCATGTGGGTGTTGCTCTGGGATGGAGTTTCACAATCAGAGGCAAGAGGTCAATGGCCCAATCTCAGGGTCCAAGAGAACATGATGGCAAGCAGGAAATGTCTGGAAGGGACAGAAAAACAAGATGCTTCTCAGAGTGGCCAAATCTGTTGTTAAAGCCTCCCCCAAATAGTGGAAAAGTTCCCAAACCCTTGTGGCAATTGAGTCCAAGTGAGTTGCTTCCTGTGACATCTGACAGCAGTGGGGGTCACAGTGAGGTGGCATGGTTGATGGCCAGGCCTGAAGGTGAGTCTTTGGCTTACACCTCTGTGAGGAGAGTTTTCAGAACTTCAGGATTGCAGTTATATGTCTTAGGCTGGTGTGGGTATCATCTTTCTCTCTTCCTCTCAGGAATAGTCAGAGTTGAAAGTGCAGGGTTAAACAACAGGGAGGCTGACTGGCTTGGCGCAAAGGAGATGGTCACTTCTAACTTGAGGAGGTCTCTTCCCAGAAGCAGTATGGGAGATGTCCTGTTGACAATTTGACATATTGCTGAACTTTTTGTCCCCCTTTTTGATGTCTTTGAGGAGCACTCAACTGGATTGTTTCCAGGCAGGGCAACCTTTGGAAAGGCAATGGAAACTCATTCCTCAGGGCTAACAATCCAATTTTTCCTCAGTCAAAATGTGGAACTCAGAAGGAATTGCTGACAGTCATCTTGGGTGGGCGTTAGATGATGCCATGTGACCAGGATATGTGTGTCAATTATCTGTGAAGCAGAAGGCTCCAGAGCTGTGGCCCAATACAGGCAACAGCTAACTGGAACTTGTTCAATTGTCTGGAAGTAGATGAATCCGGAGCAGGGAGTGAAGCTGTAGGTGTTGGCAGCAACTGCAGCAGCTGACAAGGGTGCCAAGGCTCAATTCTCAGGAAGAATGGCCTCTTTTTTCCTTTATTTTTCTTTGAGCAGTTTTGTTTCATTTTTAACTCCATAATCCAAGAAAAGCCCTTTTTCCTGCAGTGAGGGACTGTGGGTTTTGTAGCATTTTCTGCTACAAAACTGAATAACATTATAATGCAATAACCATATAATAAAATAATGATATTCTAAAAG
Organism: Erethizon dorsatum; assembly: GCA_028451465.1. Taxonomy (NCBI): domain Eukaryota; kingdom Metazoa; phylum Chordata; class Mammalia; order Rodentia; family Erethizontidae; genus Erethizon; species Erethizon dorsatum. The sequence goes on from CM051831.1 coordinate 25,991,073, forward strand.
CTTAGAAAATAAATTACTGTCTTAATCATAGGTAAAAAAAAGCAAAACAAGGGCCAGTGAGATGGCTCAGTGGTGTAAGCGCCTGCCTTGCAAGCGCGAGGGCCCGAGTTCGACTCCTGGAACCCACATACGAAAAAAGGGGCCGGTGATATCGCTCAGTGGCACGGGTGCCTGTTGGCGCACGAGGTCCTGAGGTCGACCCCCGGTACCCACAAAAAAAAAAAAAGCAAAACAAAAAAATTGTCATTCTTCAATATAATTCAAGAAAAATTAAGGCACTAATTAAATTGAATTTTGAAAATTTCAGATATGCAAAATTCATATTTATGAAGACATTTATTAAAAATGTCTATGAGATAAGTAGATCACATATTTAACACAAGAAGATAGAAATAAATGATGCGGTTAGCTTTAAAAAAGTAGAGACAACTTAGGAAGGAATAAGAAACTATTTACATAGCTTCATTTTATAGAGAAAATTACACTCAGTGCTCCACATGTATTATTATGTTTAATTCTGAAAACAATAAATTTTGGTTCTAAAAGAAAATAAGAGAAGTATGTTGGCCAAGGTACCACAACTAGGACATGAAATATCAAAATGTTAGCATAAATAATGTGATTCTAAACCTTGCATTCTTTATAACTACTTTATAATGCACTTACATAGGCAATCCTTGGTATCTGTAGAAGTGCGGATCCAGGGTTCTTTGTGGAACCAAAATATATGGCTGTTCACGTCTTTTATGGAAAATACAATAGTCTTTGGATATAAGCTGGGTGCATCCTCCCACATACATCAGATCATCTCTAAACTATACATAGTCTCTAATCCAATCATGATACTATGTAAATAGTAATCATCCTATGTGGCTTCGGGAATAATGACAAGGAAAAAAGTCTGTACATGTTTTGTACAATGAAGTTTTTAGAAATAGCTGATATACATAATATCAGAATTACAGTAATAATTCACTTTAGAACAAAAATTAAAAGTATATAAGCACAGTCTTTCATCAGAAAGAAAAATATTCAGATCGACTGTATGTTTTTTGTGTTTGGATTAGTAACACGAGCATCTTCTCCATGAGGGCTTCTGAGGTGCACAGTGGACTATTGTATTCAGCACTCAGTAGTTTTTTCCAAAAGTCCTCAAATACTTTTACTCAAAGCACCTCTGGGAAGAGCTGTCTGTAAGCAGCTTTCTCCCTACCCAGCAGGACAATTTCTGAACAGGTCTAGAGAGTGTATCTCAAGACATGTCTCGCGGCTCAGCTTAGTGAAATTGAAAATCTTTCAATAGGACCAACTTAGACTACCTACAGATTAGTTTTTGTAAATATTCCTACATAAATATAATTGCATAGCTAAAATAAATTCTCAGTCATAAAAGTCCATCCCATCATCTCCAGATCACTAAAGTACATGCATCAATTTTGACGTTTCTGCATGTTCTGTGCATAGAGTTTCTCCCTTTTTTATTGGCTTTCTTCTTCTTCTGTCTCCCTTCCTTCCTTTCTCCCTCCTTCCTTTCCTCCTTCCCTCCCTCTTTTTCTCCTTCCCTCCTCTCCTCTTCTTCCTTCCTTTCTCTTTTTTCTTTCTTTCTTTCTTTCTTTCTTTCTTTCTTTCTTTCTTTCTTTCTTTCTTCTTTCTTTCTTTCTTTCTTTCTTTCTTTCTTTCTTTCTTCCTCCTTTCTTTCTTTTTTTCTTTCTTTCTTTCTTTCTTTCTTCTTTCTTTCTTTCTTTCTTTCTTTCTTTCTTTCTTTCTTTCTTTCTTTCTTTCTGTCTTAAGATTGAACCCAAGTCTTTCACACGGACATACCTCTGAGCTATTTTCTATTTTGACACAGGTTTTCTCTATCATTTCCCAGCCTGGTTTAACAGGAGATCCTCTTGCCTCAGCCTCTCAGAGTTCTGGGATTATAGGTGTGCACCACCATAGCTAGCTAGGTTTTAAAATTTTACTAGCTGACAAGTAAGCCTGACAAACCAAAATTATGTGCAAATTAGACAAGGCAAAAAATGCAATTATAATGAAAGAGAACATATATTTATTTGCATGATTACAAATGAAGATTGAACTTTTACTCCAACATCTGCTATAAAGGTCACAGCTTCTATAGTAAGGGCATCATAGGAATTAGATTTAGCTATTTAGAGAATAGCAACGTTTTCCATTAAAATACTATTTAGTGCCTTCATTAGCACTCTATAGTGTTTTTCTTCTTGCTGTAGGTCTCAGAATTTAAAAGAAAACAGGAACTATATTGCATATCCAAAATCTAGGTGTTGATAGATCTTTAGATCAGAAGATTAAGAAATCATAAGCAAGACATAAAATCCAGAAAATGTAATACTGGGTTTGGCTTTCTTTCCTCTCTAAACTGAAGTTTACTACAGAGCATCATTCCTATCCAAGCAATGGTGGACTTTTTTTTTTTTTTTTTTTTGCTAGGGTCTTCATATATGTGGGGAATCGTATTGACTGTGTTAAGAGAAAAATATCTTCTCTCATAATCAAGACTTCCTTTCTCTGAATGACTCCAGAGTTGGTCTGATTTTAATGTTAAATAGTCATTCATCCAGGTTTATAAAGTAGACAAGTAATTGGTTATCTTATTGCTGAGCAGTAAAACTCATTTTGCATGTGGCTTATTAACAGCCTCAGCATATTTTATTTACACAAGATAGCTACTTTTTCCAACCTTATTTTACTTCACCAAAAAAAAGAGAGTACTGTTAGGGATGATGGTGGTTTTATTTTACCATTTGGCAGAGGCAGACATTAATGAGACCATCAGAGTGAATGCCTGTGAATGAATTGTGACTTGGAAGACCAAAAGGGTCACTCTTGACAATATTCACCCTAGTAAACATCATTCTTTGTATTACTACTATGAGCGTTTTATGCTGTTAATGTGTTCCATGTGTAAACATCTCAGAAAGATGCAACTCCATGGCTAACAGTGCTGAGATCCCAGCACCTAGGTCCACACAGAGGCCTGCCAAACTGAAGTCGCTTGTTATTTGACATGAGCTATCTGTAATTGTACCAGATTGGAATACTAGCAGGGTGCTGAAGGAACTATCCCCTTGCTTTGAAAAAACAATGGTATTATTTATCCCTCAAGCTATTAATTTGTCTTGATTTGGGGAAACGAGAAGCTAAAACAGTCTTTCCTCTTAGTTTTGTGGCAAGAAGGTGCTGGCTGAAAGAAAAGAATCCTTACAGTCCATTGATCAATTGTCGGGCGTGGTATGACTTCTAAGTGTTTATAATATTTTTTGCTTCCTACCACTTTTTTGGAGTGTGTTTGACTCTCTTCTAAAACTATTTCTAGAAATTCTTTTACCTAACTTATAAGTAAACATATTTGAGTCTTTGTTTTTGTGTGCAAGAATGACATAAGAATATCAAAACATACAACTTTTGCAAACAATATAATCATACAATATATGTTATGAATATTTCTATAATTATAAAACATAGGTTTTTATATACATAATCCATGTTATCATCCACTTGAACTGTTTATAATCTCTGTTTATGTATCACATAAAAATGTTCATTTATCCTGGGAAAATCTAAAAACAGTGTTTCAATTTTAATGTTTAAACTACCAGCTCTTGGAATGCAAGAACATTCAATCCTATATCACATATATCAGGATAATGTTTGAACTGGATTTTAATTCATCATGAATTCTTATTTCATGTTTAATGGACAGTAAGCAAAATTATTATAGTAAAATGTTCACATAATAATTTTTAAGATTGGCTAACATTGTCAAAATGATTTTTATATAGATGTACCTTAAACAGTATTGTAGAATATTAGATTAATATAAATAAATGAAAATCTTAGAGAAAGATATTTTCTACAATGAAGAAGAGACTATGATCATGACCTGATTAAAATGCTGTTAAAAGTATACAAAAGTAGTTAGGAAAGTCATTTCTTCCAATTGCTGAATGATTATTAAATAGTTCCTTTCTTTCTTAAGCCAGTTCTTAACTCAAATTGCCTCAAAACCTCTATCTCTCATCCTTAAATTCCTTTTAAACTTACAGTATCAAAACTCTAAACTTCTCCATGCTAAGAAATTAATACAAAACAACATAAAATTATCACACCTAAATCAATGAATATTTATGTAAATATTAACATTGTATCTATGCAATATTTATGAATTTTATTGGAATTTCTTAAATACCTGATATTTTATCATCTTTTGAATATTGAAATAGAAAAGGTGTTCTTATAATTGTAAATTATAAGAAGAATGTGTATAATCCTGGACAATAACTGAGTTCCACACCTACATTAATTCTTGGTATTATGAACATTTAGTGTAATTGTGTGTATACTAGTTACTTTGCCATGTATCCACTCTAATATAAAAGAAGGACCACAGAGCTGAGATCATGCCTTTTGTGTTTACTCTTGACTTCCAGGACATAAAAGCTGGCACATAGAATGTTAGGTCAAAACCGATATTTTAACCAATAAATAAATGGAGGACTGAATGAATGAACAATATAAGCACTGCTAAACCAACAGAAATGAAACGCACCTCAAAATTTCAATTTCTGTGGATTTTGTGGTCCTGATTTAGTGTTGAGTTTTTTATTTTATCCAATTAAAAGCGTTTCTCAGGCGAAAAGACTGGCTATGCCACAATTCTAGGGAAAATATCACTAGAATGTGGCTTTCATTCAATATTCTTAGGAGTGTGAAGGGAAAACAAGGTGGAACACTAAAATTACATAGCATTTATCAAAATACAGTGTATTTTAAAGAGCACATGTATTATTTTGGCAAATTTATGCATATTTTTTCCATTTTGAATGTTATATTTTATTATGACAATATTTTCTAGCTGGTTATTTTTGTACAACCATGGAACCTGACTTTTTGTAATTTATTTAGTGATCTGTTTTCCTCCTAGAATGCTGTTCTATTGATGCAATATCATTCCAATAAATTGCAAGTTTTTGTGGTGCCTACCTGTAGCCCCTGCACTCTGGGAGTTTGAGACAGGAGGATCATGAATTTGAAAGTTCAAGCATAGCTTGGGCAATTTAATGATTTAGAGAGATCCTTTCTCAAAATAAGAAAGTAAAAATTAGGCTGCAGATGTACAAGCTCAGTATAAAGGCCCTGGATTCAATCTCCAGTAACAGGAAAGTTCTAAAGAAACTTTTCATAATTGCCAGCCAGGTTGCCAAGCAAGGGAGAAGAAAAAATAACAATTGTGCAGCTCAGTGATTATTTTAGTCTGGAGATTCTAAAACCAGAGGAATTGCCTGAGGTTAAGGTGAGGAACTATGAAAAGTCCAACCCAGTGGAGAAATGCAGAGGATATAGAGGGATGGAGGCAAGAGAAGATATGAAACAGTGTAATACAATGTATGATTCTGGTGGGGACCACTTCATGAGCTGGGGCATCAGTATGAAAATCAGATGTGCACACTTGACTTCCTGGCTTTTTGTAGGAAAGTCCTAGAATTAAGGAAATCCAGCATTAGTCCATAGAGAAGAGAAAGGAGTGGGAATGTCTACTCAGGTGTCATCAATCTTCTACTATCCTTTGTCCAGGATTTACTCAGATTAGAAAAAAAATCTGTGCTTTTCTTTCTTACATCATTCAGGTCCTCGATTATTATTATTATTCTCATGTGAACATTTTGCATTTCCATATATACTTTTTGGAAAATTTCTACTTATAGTTGATAGGGATACACTGAATGCATAAATCGATTCTTCACCTAAAAATATTTTCTTCTCCTGGATTTCAATTCCACTAGTCCTCTGGGCTTGTACAGCTCTCTGGTGAATGTTTAATATAATTTTATCCATTTATTTCTCTTATGCTAGTTGTTGCAGAAGTCTATCTTATCTTCTTGAACCTCCAATATTTTACTCATAAATGGAAGTTCTCACAAGCCAAAATTTTTTTACAGTGCTGGAATTAAACCCAGGTCCACCTGTATGCTAGATAACCGTGCAACCAGCAAGCTACACTCCCTGCCCATCATAATTGCCTTTCAAGTATAAATAAAAGAGTGTCAAATTAATAATTAAAAATCCATGGTTTTTGCCCTGTAGCAGATGAAATAATTTAGAAGCACTTTGTATGATTAGTGTACTAACTGCTCCCAAAGAAGTTGTTAGTTTCATCTGTGTTTTACTGGTGATTTCCACTGAAGCAGAGAGTTGTCAAGCAGCGTCCATAATGGGAGCTGCATGAAGCAGAGAACTGGTTTTCCATCCTAGCACTCTGATGCCAGGATCTTCTCAAAACGATGATGTATAAAACTTGAAAATCAATAAAATAAATTATGAATACAATATTAACATCCATTAAACTTAACAAATTAACTCATCAAAGATGAACTAAATAGAGAAAAGTAAAACAATATTTATATATGAGGAAGTGTAGATGAGCAGAAAACACATGCTCTTTTAGTTGACAAAAACAATTAGAAAATTGTTTATTATTTCAGTTAATTAATATTTAAATACTAGATAGAACCAAGAGAGTAATTTTAACAAGAAATACTTAGAAAATTGGTGCTTATTTTAGTTAAATAATTAATACTTAAATAAATAGAATCAAGAGAGTAGCTTTTTATTTTGTTTTGTGGGTACCAGGAATCAAACTCAGGACCTTGTGCTTGCCCGTCAGCGCTGTCCTGCTGAGCTATATCCCCAGTCTCTTTTTTTGGGGCAGTGGTACAGAAAATCCATAGAGAGTAACTTTATGAAAAGTCTGAGAGATTATGTTTGAAAATGTAAATAATGGGGTTAAAAGCCTGAAGGATAAAAGTATCTATTTAAACCAGACCTCCATAAAACAGTGTCCATTTTGGGGATTACATGACAATTACATCTTCCATCCATGAGAAAAGTGCATGTGTGTATGCGTGCGTGCATGCGTGCATGTGTGTGTGTGTGCATGTGTGTGTATCTGCGTGCTTCCACATAGATGTGTGCAATATATGCTTATAAGCTTTGGAAGAATAAATTTATACCAAGGCATCATTATAACTTTTCCACTTTTAAAGTGTGTTGACTTTCCTGGGGTTACCAAGAGAAACATGGATGTTTCAGCTAGGAAAATTCAACACAAATCAGACATTTAAAAAAATAAATCCAGTCATGATTGTAGGTTTTACCAAATCTCATCAAATGATTCACTCATTATAAGTTCTATGTATTCAATTTTAACATTTTACTGAGACAACTAAGTAAACAAATTGTGAAGAGGTTAAATAGGGAAATAAATGCAAAATAGTGATAAAGAATATGTCTATTTTCATGCTTGTAAATAAAAATTCATCTTCCAAAAGCTAGTTATGAAATATACCAGTCTATGACACGGATATAAATAAACGTGTATTTGAGAAGATTTAGGAAAATGACTTTCCACATACAACATTGAATTCATCCACTAGCATACTCTGCTGCTTTCCTTCTTGATGTTAGTCACAAAATTTAAGAGGAAAAACTTCCCTACTCATCCAGAAGTCAAGGGCACATGGAATCAGAATTCAGCATATTAAAGGAAACATGATCAGCAATATTAGTGTTTTTCTTAATTGTGCAGACATGAAAAGCTAATCAACTGAACATTATAGCATAACCATCATAGCAATAGAATCTGTTCTTGAAATATTTGCAAATGTCTTCACAGCCTTGGTGAACTGCACTGACTGGGTCATGAGAAAAAAATGTTCTCTTTCTGCCTGTCTCCAGAATTTATTTGGCTCATATTAATAAATTTGTTATCAACTGTGCCTACTCTGGCTATAAATGGTGTTCTTAATACCTGAGCAGTAACCAATCATTTTAGCACCTGGTTTGCAACTATACTAGGCATATTTTATTTGCTCAAGATAGCCAACTTCTTCAACCTTTTTTTCCTTCACCTAAAGAAAAGAGATGAGAATGTCACTTTAGTGATACTTTTTGGGGCTTTGGGGCTTTTGTTTTATATTATTGTGAAGGTAAATATATGAAAGCATTGTATTTCACTCTGGTAAATTTAATACAGTCAGTACATTCCCGGTCTGTTTCTGTTTCTTATCTATTCCATCTCCAAATAGTATAAAAAGATACAGTTCCCTAACAAAGAATCTCAAGTTCCCAGAAGCATAGTACACACGAAGAGCTTTCCAAACGTGTTCTATTTCTCTTGTTATTTCCAGGGTATTCTGTCTGTACTTATGTCAGGTTGTAATTCTAATAGGCTGCTGAACAAACTGGTCTTCTTTTGCCAGGCTACTGGCATTGTCTGTCCTTCAAGGCAACCATGTGCTCTGATTTGGGGAAGCAAGAAGCTGAAAAAGATCATTTCTATAAAAGCGATTAAAAATAGAAGACCACGATCATTGGCTTACTTCGATTCTGTCATAAGTTTTCATACACATGATGTTTATTTCTTCAATTCCTTGAAATAAAGGAAGACCTTTTTTGAAATTGAAATCTGACTTTACATTTTTCTTTTTTTTTCTAGACACACTTGAATTCCCAAAAATCTTCCTTATATTCTACTTTTAAATTTCTTTTAGGTCCTAATGAAAGAATCTAATCTTCCCTATTTTGGGAAAATTATTCACATTAAAATAATATAGAAATTATTATAAGTATTTCAATAAAACTTTCTGCAACCATTAAAATGCTATGTATGAAATCCATACTATAAGTATAAGGAATTTCTTAGCATCTGGTTTAGTATAATATTGTATAAAATGTGGAAATGAGATAAAAATTAACATAATCACTAATAGCAATATTTATTATAAGAAAGAACTAGCTGTCCATCAACTGACAAATAAATTAAAAATGTGGTATAGATATACAGTCAAATTTTGTACAGCCATGAAGGATGAATTTGAGTCATTTGTAGGAAAATGGATGCATCTTGAGACCATAACATTAAGTGAAAAATGTCAAAGACAGAAAGTTATATATCACATGCTTTCTCTCATATAAGACTCTCAAAAGGTAAATGAAGAGTAAAATAAAGGAGAGATGGTAGGAACCAGGGAGGCAGAAATTTTAGAATTGGATACAAATCAGGGAAAGGGTGAGAGAGGGCCAAGGGAAACAAAACTGATTATGACATGATTTCTGTATCTTCCAGTTCCTCAAAATGTATGTAATTTCATGTATCACAAACACACACCAGTAAAAAAACTTTGGAAAAAAAAGAAAATATAAAACCTTCTTAAATAAATGAATTTTATGAGACTATATTTGTTCTTGGTGTTATGAAATATCAGCATTATTATTTAAAATTTAATATAGGTCATATCCACAATGGCTCAAAGTTTCAGTCAATGACTGACAAATTCAAATGCAGAAACAGCATAGCAGAACAGTCTAGCAGAGGAAAGTTAGTCACAACCTGGAAGGCTACATCTTCCTCCCCAGCTCTTTCCTTCCCCTCTGTTTCCTAGCCAAAATGGCATGAGTAACAATCCTCTGCCAGACCCTTCTGCTATGCTGTCTCTGAAACTTCTGAAACTTTGAGGCAAAGTAGTGTTCTTCTTTAAATTACAGGTGTCATGTAGTCTGTCTCAAAAATGAAAAAAATGACTAAGTCACATAGTAATACTTGGGAGTAATAACATAGCAGAAAGATCTGAAAAATTATATTTTGGCTCCAAAAAGAACCATAGCCATGTGTAAAGTTCAGGGCAAAGCTGTGGTTGCCATTAAAAAATTTGAACTGGTACAAGACAAAAATACATTTTGGGTATCTCAGGAATCAGCAAGACCCCAAAATTACAAAATTGTAAATATTTTATTTGAGAAGAAAACCTGTATGTCCCCTGCTTAGGAAGGGCTGCCTAGGGAATTGGTTCCTTGGGAGTCATTCCACCATGCTGAAACCTCAAAGGTGCTACAGCTGCGGTCCAAGGGGGCCTGTCTACTGCTCAAGATGGTGGCAGACATTGATGTTGCCTGCATGGTGCTAGTTTTGCAAGTAAACAGAAAGCAGGAGTTATGGGGTCATGGAGGCTCCCATCCAGATTTCAAAGAAAGGTCTGGAAGGCAAAGTAATGTGCTTCTGAAAAGGTGATGCATGAAGTTGTAGAAGTGAGACAAAATCTTCACTGGAGATTCCAAGAAGTTGGCGACATGAAGAATGTGAAACATCAGCCAAGGAAACGTGAGGGCAGTGAGAGAAGCCAGTCCATGAGGGAGGCTATGTGGGCTGTCACCAATAAAACCACCTTTATGGGGGTGGGGCTGGCCAAGCCCTGTGGAATTCATATCTAGCTCTAGCTCTAGCTCTAGTGCCCTCTGTCTCTCTCTCTCTCTTTCTCTCTCTCTCTGTATTTTCTTTTCTATTTGTCATCTTCCCTGAGCTCATCTTTGCTACCTGGAAGGATCCAAGTTTCAGGACATTCACAGTTCTACACTGATTGTCTGCTGTGCTTCACCTCTTTGGATTTTTCCCTAATAGTTTTATCAACTGACCTAATTTACCATCACACACTGTTTCTCCCCTAAATATCTGGCATTTGTGAGAAATTTCAAGACATTATGAAACAGTTCTTTGTCCAGTACTGTTTCAGTGTATGAAGGTTGGGGTCTTTCCTTCATACTGGAATATCCCATATCTTTTTTTGCCATTTCTAAAGTTTATGATACATCATTTTATGCTACCTCTAGGAGATGTTCCTGAATTTTTTTGTCATTCTTTAATTCTTCAGCTATTAAACTATAATTGTGTCATATTTCCATTCTCCCATCTTTTCCTAGCAACATATCATCCTTCATCTACCTTGATGCCTGTAGTAATGGAGTAGAATTTTGTGTGAAGTGAGGGGCTGTAGAAAATTTCTGAAGGTTTTTGGTATTGATAAAGAAATCAGACATCTTGGGCAAGGGAGAGGAAGAGAATAAGCAGGATTCTTGCTGCATGGATGAACATATTCAAGATCTGCTGCCTGGTACAGCAGGAAGATTGCCAACATTTTTCACATGTATGCCTAAAATTTTTTCAAGATTACTTAATATTTACATTAATAGCAGATCAATTTTACTTGAAATCATGTTTAAAACACTGTCATAACATCTATCTCACTACTGAGCTTGAACTGGAGGTATAATAAATGTTGAGTAAACAAATAACCTGAATTATTGAAGTGGAAAATGAAAGGTTTTGAGTCTAAAGAAATGTGTGCTTATGAATGTGAGTGTGTGTACATGACCTTGTAAAAAGCAAGATGATACAGGAATATTATTCTCAGTATTGAGCATTTCAACCATCACTTGAAATGGTTCAATAACTGTTAATTCGTAGGAAGAGCTTCAAACAGTGTGCGAAGGTCCCTGCACAGACATTATTTTGTAATGTTTAAAAAAAGAGTATTTAGGAAGTTCAACTTACCAGTTTATATTCTTGTTGGTTTTAAATTCATTTAAATTTTGTGATGTTACTTGCCAAGAACTCAAGTAGCCAGATTAATGTATGCATATAGGCAAAACCAGGAAAAATTATGCAAATAAACATGTCTTTATTTGTATTTTAGCACATGGGCATTTCCTTCATCATCAACTGGGAAAGACTCCATGCTTCTCCAGTAAGGTACACAGTATCTGGATGAAGATCATAGGTGGTCTGAAAAAAGGCAGTTTTTTGTGTTTTTTTTTGTGGGTACCGGGGGGTCGACCTCAGGACCTCGTGCGCCAGCAGGCGCCCATGCCGCTGAGCGATATCACCGGCCCCTTTTTCGTATGTGGGTTCCGGGAGTCGAACTCGGGCTCTCACGCTTGCCGGGCAGGCACTTAAGCCGCTGAGCCATCTCACCGTCCCGAAAAAGGCAGTTTTTAAAAGGAAAAGTACGAATCTAGTCATTAGGAAATTTTGATCTTTCCTGGATTGTTATTGGATATATTAGTTTAAAAAGGAGAATATTTTTGAGTTTTCAATAATCAAATATACATAGCATTTAAATTAATGCAGTAACAAAATCTTTAGTAATAGCATCTGCATTATTACACTTTTTTAGACAATGGGGATCGTGTTATAGAACACACTGACAACCGTTTTAAGTGTGGAATTCATACTGCCCTGGTGAACTGCCTGGACTGGATCAAGAGGAGAAAGATCACTTTAGCTGATCAGAACCTCACTGCTTTGGCAATCTTCAGTTTTGTTCTGCTTTGCACAGTCCTCATAGGTTCTGCACCCAAAGCTTACTGTTAATTGGAATCCTGTCAAAAATGATTTATATTCCCTGGACAGTCACCAGTCATTTTAGCGTGTAGCTTGCTACAAGCTTTAACATCTTTTATTTTCTGAAGACAGCCAATTTTTCTAACTCTACTTTTTTTTCTTCCTAAAGTGGGGAGTTGAAAAGATGATTCAGTGACCTTGCTGATGTCTCTGGCCTTCTTGGTTTCAAATATCATACTGATAAACCAACACATATTGATATCTAGGTAGATGGTTCTAAAACACACATGTCTTACAGTTCAAGTTTGAGGAATTTTGTACGGTTTTTCCAGTGGATGTTTTTTGCCATCCCTATGTTCGCTTTCATAGCTTTTACTGTTTCCTTGATTACTTTTCTACTGCTCATCTTGTCTCTGTGGAAACATCTGAAGAAGATGTAGGACAATTCCCAAGGATCCAGAGATGCCGCACCACAGCCCACGTAAAAGCCCTGCAAACTATGGTCACCTCCCTCCTACTATGTACCACTTTCTTTCTGTCGCTTTTTATACAAGTTTGGAACTCTGAGTTTCTGATGAAAATACATGCTCTTTTGTTGTCTCAAGCTGCTGGAATTGTTTTTCCTTCAGGTCACTCATGTGTCTTTATTCTGGGAAAAAATAAGTGGAGACAGGCCTCTCTTTCAGTGCTAATGTAGTTGAGATCCAAAGATGTGGCACCATCAGGTCCATAGACAATTTTGGGACCATCTTTCATATTCTAGAAAAAATCATTTTATTAGAAATTCTTGTCTTTTTTATCAATATACTTATACAAAAAGAGATATAAATGTGAACATCTTAAAGATAAAAACTCTTTATAGAAATATAATTTTTTTCTCTGAATGATTTTATCTCCTAGAGATTTTAAAAAACCTTTAACAAAATACATGTTAAGTGCTAATGAATGTGAGCGTTTGTTATGTATATGTGTTAGTATCGATTATATGATGGACATGAAAGGTAAATTAAAAATTACATAAATTTAATAAAACAAGTGAAAATGTGTACTACATTACAATGAAAGAATTTAGATAAGTGAGAGGGAAACATGGCCATGTGACTTGAATTCGTTGCTGTTAAAACTTCAGTAAGATAGAATCACATGCATTTTTAGAAATGAAGAATTCTTTATTCATTTTTATTTTCACGGAGAAAACCCTTGACATTTCTGGGTTCATGTTTGGTATAGATTTTCTTCTTCTCTAATGTAATTTAATAATTTATCTATTCATTGAAAAAATACATGTTTCACATCATGTCTATATTTCTTTTTGAGATATTTTAATTTTAAAAGATCCTATAAAGTAAAAATTTGACTTATTAATAGCCACTAAAAAGAGACTATTACAATATTTAGGTAGCAAGTCATCTGTATATATTTCATATCCTTTTAGTACTTACATGTGTGTAATACCATTTTCATTTGAAAAGGCTAATGTCCTAAGCTACAGAAAGGTATTATGTGCATATAATTATTTTGATCATTATTTCACTTCTAACTTTCCTATAATTTACTTTTGTGTGGCTATATAAAGAATCACACATTCAAAATATTAATTGTTGTGATGACTGACATCTCTTTAAATGGATTTTTCCTTTAGTTTCACTGGTGAGTGTAATCTCGACTTCAATTTTAAGATACTTTAAAAATTAATTTTAGAGAAAATCATTCTTACAATTTGGGATAAAACCTCTGTTAAAGGTATCAAATGTTGTCCTATTATTTATTTTCTGATTATATACTTCCTGCTCCTTTGACCAATTAAAATAATTCTATATATTAAAATGGTATATAAAACAAGAGCATATCTTCTAGTTTATGCATTCTACACTAAGTACAACATCATACAAATATTCACATTTGCATATACTGTAAGAAATTTGCAACCGTTTTAGGAAAAGTAAAAATCAGAAAATACTTACAAAGTAATGACATAATATTCAAAGGTGGTATAACCAAACTGAATCACATGAGAGATCTTTTTAAAAAATCATACGATAGAAAATAAATGATTCATATTATCAAAGTGCTGAGGAATGAAACTATACCAAATAAAAATGGGTACAATAATACTAACATCAAAGGAAATATGCTGAATGTAAAGAAATATAATGTACCAAAATTTAAAGAGAACTATTAAAATTAGAAATGGAGATAATAAAGAACAAGGCATAATAATTAGTATTATAAGTTCTTTTAAAAGTATAACACTAAAATAAGATCATGTTTTTAAAAATGGAGAAAATAGTGAATTGATAGGTAGTAAAAATTTTAAGTATTTTGTAAGCTAGTAGATGAAGTGGAACTGATAATGATAAACAGGATATGAATGGATACCTCATATGTTAAATTTAACAGGTAAATGCAGAGTTCTTTACCAACATAGCATGTAATATGATTTCAATGAAATATTTAACTTTAGAAACACAGAACTTTAATAAGCTCAACACTTCTCAATAGGCATCAAAGAATGACTGCTATAGAATATATCCCTGATCACCACACTCCCATAATGCTTTTTTTTTTTTTTTTGTGGGTACCGGGGGTTGACCTCAGGACCTCGTGCGCCAGCAGGCGCCCATGCCGCTGAGCGATATCACCAGCCCCTTTTTCGTATCTGGGTTCCGGGAGTTGAACTCAGGCCCTTGCGCTTGCAAGGCAGGTGCTTACGCTGCTGAGCCATCTCACCAGCCCTCCCATAATGCTTTGATGAAATAATAAGAGTAATAATCATATTCTATAAGGTCGGAAAGTAAATTTTACTCTAATTTAATCATATATAAAGTTGAAAATAAAAAGAATCATTTTCTCTTTATCCCATTAGATTTACCACAAAATTATAATTTGGTAATAATGACAGTATTACATAAATTGATGTTTGAAAATTTTAACCAAATATGTAAAATTCATATGTATGAAGGCATATAGTAAAAACATGTTTAAGACATAAGATTGTCAAGTGTTTAACTCAAGTAGATAGAAATGAAAGAAAAATTTAATTTTTAAAAACAGGAAATTATGGAGTTGTAAAATGTTTACCTTGTTTTACTGTATCAGTGTTCAATATGTATTATCATGCCTAGTCCTGAAAACCGTGACACCACTTTTGGTGTATAAGAAAACAAAAGTTAAAATCTGAATACCTTGCCCAATGACCCATAGTTAGAAAATGGAAAAAAATAAAAATGTTAGCAACCACCAATCTGATCCCCAAGCTGGCATTCTTAAATAAATAAATATTCATATGTAGACATGTGGAAGAAAACCACTCTACCCAATAAAAGTTGTGTACTAAACAAACCAAACAAGGGAACATTATGTTTCATGGTGAAATGTGGAATCTTTTACACTGATGCCATGATTCAGCAAAGCTTTGTATAGAGTTATTAGCTAATGAATAGAATTTTTAAAAATTTGTGAAAATTGCAAAACACATTTGTTTTATAGATAGTGTTTTTACCTCAGAAAATTCTTACATAATACACAAAGAAATAAGTAATGCTATTTTCAAATAGAATTAGTAAGTACAGCAATATTGAAAAATATATTAAATTCTATTCACCAGTAAATATTCTTTATGTATTTAAACCAGATGTTTCACAGTAACAACAAAAACTGAGGGGCCTGGAAATAAGTCATATACATATTTTTTGAGATAGTAAATTATATTGAAGAACACAAATTAGATCTGTATAAATGTAGTTATATACCTTATTCTTGAGCACATAGAATCAATTTCCTAAGGTAAACTTTGTGTGCAAATAGTGTTGTCCTGTACTTTCCAAAGAATATCTCAACAACTTTCCTGAATACTTATTAAATTCTTGAATATTTTTATTTAATAATGAACAATTAAATATAAATAGAAACAAGAATCTTTTGTACAAGACTTAAATGTGAAAGATGATAAATGTTTTGGATTAAGATGATTCAATGAGAAAGAAAGGAAATTAAAGCTCAATATGATTTTCCAGACTCAGTTTTTCATTTTTGGAAATTTCATGATAATAAATCCTGTCTTACTGTTCTTTAGATTTTTTTTCAGAAAATCTTGTATGGTGTGTGTGTTTGCTTATAAGTCATAAACAATAAAGATATATATAAATACTAGTTACCAATAGTTAACTGTACAGAGAATTACCTTTCCTAAGGTTTTCTAGAAAAAACAGTAGGAAAGTTTTGAAAGGAAAAACCTACAGATCATTTTCTTTGAAATTTTCTCCCTGCATCCACTGTTTTTGTTAAAATAAATCCTTGGTAATGATGAACCATTCTGGCCATATCCAGATGACAGAGATTCATCATCAGTTTAGATATTTTCTGCATGTTTCATACATTTAGCTGAGAATTTTACTAGCTGACATTCAAGGTTGATGAACCCAAATTATGTAGGAGTTAGATGGTAAAAAATGTAAAAGAATGAAAGAGAATATGTATTTATTTGCATGCTCCAAAATGAGAACTCAGTTTTCATTCCAACACCTGCTGGTAAAAGTTCCAGTGTTTGCTGAAGACATAAGGTACATGGATAGGATTTATTTTGAGCTGTTTGGGGAATAACAGTGTTTTCCACAAAAGCACAATTGAACCTATCCTATAATATACTGTAGTGTTTTCATTCTTAGTATTGGTCACAAACTTTAAAAACAACAGGAACTGTACTGGAAAACCAGAAACTAGTTAGTAGAGCTTTCAGTGAAGAAACTGAGAAATATTACACATTATTTTAATTTATTTTTGACATAGTACTGAGCAACATTTGTTAAGTAATGAGAGATGCTTTTTTGTTTTTGGAAATTTTGCCAATATTCTTTTAGCACTGGTGAACAGTACTGATTTTGCCAAGATCCCAAATATATTTTCAGCTGATCAAATTCTCTGCTTTGGAAATCTACAGAATTGTTTTCCTTTGGAAAATATAATACACTGATAGCCCACTGTGATTAATCCAGGTTCACATGTTGAACAACTAAGAATTCTTTTCTCATTGCCAGGGGGATAATCAACCATTTTAACATCTGGCTTGTTACTACCATCAGAATATTTTATTTGGTCAAGGTAGCCATTTTTTTCAACTGTATTTTCCCTTCACCTTGAAGAGAAGAGAAAGAGGAACAGGTGCTTTTGTTTTCTAATCTTACCATAGTAAACACACATGAGATAATGCCAGTGAATGAATATGTAGGAAATGAGACTTAGATGACTAAATTAAGGGACACTGTAGGTCTTTTAATTATAACTCTATTAACTCTCATGTACTTCATATCCTTGATTACCTCCCTCATCTGTGTTCTGTTCTTTGCCTCCTCCTGTGTAAGCAAGTCAGAAAGATGCAGCTCCAGAACAATGGATCTCATGATCCCAACACCAAGGCCCATGTGAAAGCCTTGCAAACTGTTCTCTTTTCTGTTTCTCTTGTTCTCTTTTTTTTCTCACAAATGTCATTCATTCTACATGTGTAATCATCTCACCCTTGAGTTCTAATAGGCTACTGAATGAATCTGCCCTTGCAGGTCATCATTGCCCATACTTCAAACCACTTATATATCCTGAATTGGGGAAATAAGAAGCTAAAATGAGTCTTTTTGTTGTTTCTGTGGAAAGTGAAGAGTAGGTTGGAAAAGGAAAACCTTAAATTCTATAGATCACTAATGGGACATGATGTGACTTCTGGCAAAATTCCACTTAACAGAGTTTTCATTTTATGTTTCCTATCACTTTTTCTGTAGTTTGTGTATTTGACTCATTTATATATTTTTCTACAATCTTTTACCTAAGCTAATTTATATATGTATATATATATATATATATATATATATATATATATATATATGTAATATTTCTGTTTTTTTGTGGGTATATGGAAATCATAACAAAGTTAAGTAATCATATTTTTATAACAAACTAATTATACAAAATATGGCAAGAATTTTTTCAGAATTATGAACAAATTATGAATCCAGTTGTATTTCACATACATATTCTGTTATCCTCCACTTGACATATTTATTATCTGTATTTACTCATTGTGTAAAAACAACAGCTGAAGGCAGTAAATTGTTGCTATTTTCTATTGAAACATACACCACTCATATGGACTTCAATTTTTTTGGATGTCAAGAAAGCTCAATTCTAATGCAGACATTAGAGATATATTTTTGAAGTAGATTTTGTTTGGTTACATACTCTTATTTCATGTTTAATTGAGGTTATTTCCTTGAATTCTTAAATTAAGCGAGGCCTTTTTTGAAGTTGGGATTGCTTTTAAATATTGCATTTTTTTCTAGATCAACTCTGTAATTTTCAATCCCCCCAAATTCTCTGCATCTTTCATTCTTAAATTCATTTCAAATTATGATAAGAAGACTCCAATTTATTCTACCTTGAGGAAATACTTAACATAACAATAGTATAGGAATCACTACAAACAATTCTATAACCATTAAAATGGAATTTATAAAACTGATAGTGACTTTTGTATATATTTGTTTTATTATATTCTTGTCTATAATGTTGAAATCAAAGAACCTGTGGTGACACTGATGATGGGTTTTACTCTAAGGCAGAAATGCAGAGCCTCATACAATAACTGAATTCTACATTCTTATATTGGCTCTTGAAATTATGACATTACAGCATTATTCTATAACATAGATTAACATACATATTCTCCACATCTGATTTTTTTATGTGTGTTATTGTCTATCAACTTCAGTGAAATGAACACGCCAAAGAACCTCTGATCATATCTGCCTTGTACACGGTTGACTGCTAGCACCTTAAATCTGTTACAGTATATGTCTGGTGAAGATGATATTTTCAGTAATGAATGAATTACTGAATGAACTGTATTTGGTTTGTTAAATCTTGAAAAGAAAGTTCATCACCAAATCTGAAGTTTGCATGGATTTCCTGATTTTGGTTTCTTGTCGAGGCTACTGACATTGAGACAGAAGCATTTCTCAGAACAAAAGTCTGGCTATTCTGCAATTCTAGGGGAAATGTTACTTGATTATAGCCTTGATGTAGCTCTATCAGGAATGTGAAGTGGAGAGAAGGTGGAATACTGAAGGAGTCTGTATTCATCACATTCTTAAAAAGTCATATAAAGATTTTGGTGCATTTATAATTTTTTTTCTCTTCTGAATGATAGATTATTCTTATGAAATTTTTCTTGGCTATTTTACATATAAAATGATATCGGGCCGGTGAGATGGCTCAGCGGCGTAAGCGCCTGCCTTGCAAGCACGAGGGCCCGAGTTCGACTCCCGGAACCCACATACGAAAAAGGGGCTGGTGATATCGCTCAGTGGCATGGGTGCCTGTTGGCGCGCGAGGTCCTGAGGTCGACCCCCCAGTACCCATACAAAAAAAAATGATATTTGACTTTAAAAAATTTAGATAGTAATCTACTTCCTTCTTATAATGTTATTTTGATATATTTTCCCAATTAATTTTTAAATTAATTAGAAATTTTTTATTTATTGCCACATTTTACACTCACAAAGAAGTGCACAAAGAGCAATTGTGAAATTCAATTAATTCCGAGGCTAGGATGTTGAAAACAAGAGCCAATTCAGACATTAAGGTGATGAGGAGGGTCCAATTGTTGTTTGAGAAGGAGGGTCCAGTGCAGAAATGTGCAGGCCACATGAGAATTGAGTCAAGAGAAGAAGTGAAACAATGCGATGGGATATGTGACTTTGCTGGTGGCCCCTTCCCAATGAGCTGACAGGCAGCACGGTGTTTAGCATATGTGAGCTCTCGGCCTGCAGGACTTTTCCAAGAGCATTTATGGGGGAACTTGGTTTAGCATTAGTCCATGGAAGACAGAAAGGAATAGCGATTTACCTTCTCAGCACTCTCTGTGTTCTATTTCTATTGGCTAAATTTATGTATACCAGAATCAACATCTGTGATTTTCTGCCTTACATCATCCTACCACTTGATGGCCATTTAGAAAAGATATCATGCTCAGTTTTCTGGCCCACTCAAACCCAAAATGGATCTAGATAATTTAGGTCATGCAAGATACTGTCCAGGAGAATAGGAGATAGTCAAGGAATATGAAGATGCACACAAGTTTGTGCAAATACCATCTGTCCATGTAAGAGTCAGATGTCCTTGTGTCTTCCAATATGGTTGCCTTTCTGACAGTATGATTTGTGCAATTTCACTGGGCCTTGTGCCTAGAGGGGCCTCAATGCTTGTTTTAATGCTCTCCTCTTGCCATTTGGTTTCTCAAACATAGAGTGTTCTTCTGCTGAAAGCAGAATGGTTTTCCAGTAACTCCATATGGGTTTGGTTTCCCCTTCTACTATGGAGTATGTCAGGAATATCCACTGTGTCTGTGCTACCAAAATGAGTTCATTTGGCCTGCAGCATAGTTTGCCAGTCATTGAAACAATGAATTTTGCAATAGAAAACAATTTGTTGGCATGGTGGCCAAACATGGAAATGGGAAAGCTTGATCTCAAATTATCTTGCCAAGAAGTAGGGTTTATGTGAAACAATGAGAGTCTCAGGTGTAGGGAAGATAATTGGAATTTAAGAGGAGTCATGTAATAGGCGGTTTCCTCATGTGTAATTGAACAGTGGCAATTCATAGGATGAATGTTCAGAAAATGGTGGTGTTAGTATGATCAGTATGATGTCAGAAAGTCACATATCACATACTTGTGCAGGCCCAAAAAACTTGGATATGTGCCTTCAACTGAATTGTACTAGACAAGACTATCTCCATATTTCTGAAGAACTCACACAATTATTACCAAGTGACCATATATCAGCAATGTTACCCAAAAAATAGCTAATAAGGATCAATTACATATTTTTAGTTGCAGGGCTTCTAAAATCATTGATAAAAGCAATACAAGCAAATGAATTCAGATGGTTTACTCAGGTGTTCCCTGAATTCCATCCTTGCTCATTACAAATCCCTCTAGCAGCTTGAATCTGCTGAGTTGTCCACACAGTGGACAGAACAGCTGGTACAAGAATTTATACCAACTATGGAGTTTTTCTGGAGTTTACTTGGAATCAGCAGCCTTTAGACAAACTCCATAAACGGGTTGTAACAATATTCCACAAATGTGTGTCTTGGCTCCAAAATCTGAATAGTTGCAACACACAAGATGCATTTTGATGATGAAAAGAATATAAAATGAGGACAACATGCCATTTAATTTAGAAACGATGCATGCACAATGTAGGTCAGAATGTCAACTCATGTGACAGGTCCCTGAACATTTTCAGGGTTATCATCATTCTTGTATGTTACTCTTCTTTCATTTTAGGATATTTTATGTTATTTAAGGAACTTGCCTCCTTCTTTATATAGTTACAAATTAATTTAATATCATTAATATAATTATCAAGATATTTTGAAAACAACAGTTACACTGAAGTCCAGTGTCTAGAAGTATGGCTCAGGCACAAAGTGTGTACTTAACACTGTGATGCACCGAGTTTAAGCCCTACGGCTGCAAAAATAACACAACAATGGACCAAGCATCTCTGAGTATAAAAGTGATACATCCCTGACATTGCACAGTGAAATGTACTGCTATCCTTCAAACCCAAAATTCAATTGTTTTGAATTTATCCCAAAATAGAACATCATTTATAAGATATTCACTAACTCTATAATAACATGAAAGTGCTGGAGGTTATGTTCCGCTAAGTAACATACTACTTCTTGGAGAGTATCAATCAGTGCAGTGCAAATTTGTGGCAATCTTTATTTATCCCATATTTCATCTAGTTTTAGCAGAGTTCATGTATGTTATTAAACAGGGATGTGAAAAGAAAATCACTACCTCCAGTTTCAAGGTGTGGGAAGAAGTAATTTAATTTCTTTGAAGTATTAAATTCCTCAGAAGAAGTAAGTAATTTAATTTCTTAGAAGTATATTTTATTTCATTGACTGCCATGAATGGAGAATTCCGAAGGCTTCACTTTGGTCTTCATATAATAATGTTTGTTATTCTACAAGTCAAGAACGATGAGATTTTGCCAACTGGAAATCTGTGCATTTCAGTTATGCATTCAGGATTTGGTGAAACTCTACAGACTCATTGGATGCATCTTGGGATGGATTTGAGTCAATGCTCTAGGGAGTATCTGACATTCATAAATTCACACTACATGCAGTGGATGACAAGATCTCTTTGTTCTCCCAGGTCCCCCAGTTTCAGTCATGTTCCTAAAGTCCCAAAGAATGTGGTTGTAAGAGAGTTATCTGGCCACTGTTTTCTGGTAGATGGCTACAGGTTTTCTGGAAACAACACATGAACACATCTTGATTCATCTTGTGGTGCATTTTCAAGGTGATTTAGAGAAGGCTTAGACTTCCTTTAGTCACTGGAATTTGGTTCACTGAATTGGCTCAGTGCCAAGAACTGGGTTAGAGATTTTGACATTCACTTTAAATGAAAAGCTCAGTAATAAACCTTTCAGGTCTCTTTTGCTCTTGGCTTATAGTTCTTTGCTGATTTCAAAGCTTTTTTGACCGCTCTCTTATGGACCCACCCTGTAAGGCTGTTGCTCTTTCACTTCATAAAATCTGACCTTCGCAGGCTCAACAGCGAGCCTACGCTGCCAGTGCTCTGTGTTCATACTGCGTGGATTATCCACAGCACTCAATGAAACTTGCTCGTTTTCCACAGCACTGTCTACTCATGGCTCACATCCCTGCCAATTGAGCACCGAGTCTTGGTCTCCTTTGCAAGTTTTCTTTTTCCTAAGTAGAAAATATAAGGCAGCCGAAGAGCTCAGTTATTCAGCTTGTGAACAGCTGTGTTGACTTTGCTGGTAAGGCCAGGCAGGGTCCTAAAAATATAGTTAACATTTCCACTAAGATGAATAAGGCTGATTTAATCTATCTATCTATACATCTATGTATACATTCATTTATGTATGTATTCACATCAAAAATATTTTTTCAAATGTCAAAGTTTGATTTAAAACTAACAGCACTAAAAATATGGGTAGAAAGGGGAGTTTCAATCAGTTTTTGTTTTAATTCCTCTTAATCTTAAAGGTGAGCCAAAATTTAACTCAGTTTTCTAAAAAAGTGGCAATACCGGTATTTGTAGATTGACAGGCAAGAGATTATCACTATAGACATAAAGATATAAATAGAGATACATAGATTAATTGTCTTTCATTGATCACATTAAATTTTTGCATTCGGAGTAGTAAAAACATGAATGATAAAATTAACATGAAATTCACTGAGTTCTTCTACTTACTATGACATTGATACTGAGATGGATAAAAGAACTACTCCTCTCAAGCACTGAGTATTTTTTTTTATTATTATTAGTATTGCTATAGCAACATTTTTAACTGGAAGCATCTGCCAGTGACTTATTAATAGTTATAATAAAATGGAACCCCTTTCAGATCTGCAGTTTTATGAAAACAGAGTTTCAGTTATTTCAGTGAATTAGTGTGTTTTTTATATATAATTAAGTTTACATTTTAGGTACACATAATGATCATATTCATCATAGGAAATTTGTACCTGTACATGATATATTATTTCTCTGCTTTTCCAAATCCTTTCTCCTCCCTTCAACCCATCTTCCCCTCCCTATTTACAAAGCTTTGTTTCCATTTTATCCTTTTTTAATTGTTTTTTTCCCTTCCTTCCTTTCCCCTTCCTCCACCTAGTTCTTCTTTCTTTTGAACAATTTCTTCCCATTTCACAATATCTACTGTACATTTTGGTCTTTATTTACTCTTTCAGTTTCTCACACTAGGGAGACAATGTGGTGTTTACAGATGAGTCCGATTTATTTCACTTAAAAGTATGGTCTCAAGTTGCATCCATTTACCTAGAAATATCTCAAATTTATCCTTTTTTGGCTGAGTAGTACTCCATTATATTAAAAATCCCACATCTTCTTTATCCATTCCTGATGGGCATTTGTGTTGTTTCCATGATTTAACTATTACAAATTGTGCTGCTATAAACCTGGGTGCACATACATTACTGTGGTATGATGTTTTTAATTCTTCTGGGAAGATACCCAGAAAGGGAATAGCTGGGTCAGATGAGACCTCTAATTCTAGTTTTTTGAGAAATCTTTATACTGATTTCCACAGTAGTTGCACCAGTCTACACTCCCTCCAACAGTGGAGAGTGGTTCCTTTTTCCCCCACAGCCCCTCCAGCATTTGTTATTAGTTGATTTCTTGAAGATAGCTATTCTTTCCAGAGTGAGATGGAATCTCAGTGTTGTTTTAATTTGCATCTTTTTAATAACTAGTGATGTTGAAAATTTTTTTGTATATTTATTTGCCATTTGCATTTCTTCATCTGAGAAGTGTGTATTCATCTCAGATGCCCATTTTTGGATTGGGTCTTTGAATTTGGGAGGATCTGTGTTTTTTCATTCTTTATATGTTCTAGATATAAGTCCTTTGTCTGAAGGACAGCTAGCTAAAATTTTTTTCCCACTCTGCATGTTGTCTTTTCACTCTGTTGGTGATTTCTTTTGTTGTGCAAACTGGAAGAAGGATAACCTCTTTAATAAATGGTGCTGGAAAAACTGGCTTTCCACATGCCGAAGACTAAAACTAGACCCATGTCTATCAGCATACACTAAACTAAAATTGAAATGGATCAAAGGCCTAAATATTAAAACAGAAACACTAAATCTGCTGGAAGAGAAAATAGGCAGAACTCTTGAAGATTTAAGTGCAGGCAAAGATTTCATGAATAAAATCCCAATCACATAAGAAATAATACAAAGAATCAATAACTGGGATCTCATCCTGTTAAAAAGCACTGAGCTTTTATTTTTACTTTTGGCTGTAATGCATGGGAATTATTCTTGTGTTATCCTCACTTTGTCATAGAAATCCTGTATTTCCCTAGGAGCTGTTGTCACGTGGAAACTACAGTGTTTCCAATCCAGAGTGAATGGTGTAGTGGTGGGGCTCAGGAATAGCGCCTCATGGTAGAGTGCAGTCCTTACTTGTTTCTCTTGTTCTGTGTCTCTTGTGAATATCAATAGCAGCACCCACTCCACACAAACTCATCTCTTCATTTCACATTTCTGTTTGTTATTTTTTCAGACCTCATCTTTGTAATCTGAAAGAATACAGGTCATATGGATTGTTACAGAGTAGATCTTAACTCCCAAAGGCTATATGTTGAAGGCTAATTCATGAACCTATGTGCATACTAGGAGGTGGTGGGACTTTAAAAATTGGTGGGCCGGTGAGATGGCTCAGCAGTGTAAGCGCCTGCCTGACAAGCGCGAGGGCCTGAGTTCAACTCCCAAAACCCACATATGAAAAAAGGACCGGTGATATCACTCAGCGGCACGGGCGCCTGCTGGCGCACGAGGTCTTGAGGTCCACCCCTGGTACCCACAAAAAAAAAAAAAAATTGGTGCCTAGTAGAAGGAAGTTCGGTGTGAGAAGGCAGGCCCTTGAAGCAGATATTGGGACCCCAATTCCATCCTCTCTCTCTTTGGTTCCTGGCCTCATGCTCCCTCCCTACTGTGTTATTCATCCTTACCGCATACCCAAAAACAGCAGAACCAAGTCACCATGGATAAATCCTATGAAAATGTGAGCCAAAATACATTTTCCTCTTTTTCTGTTTATTATCTCTAGTGATTTGTCACAGTGACAGAATGCTAACATGGGCACTTTCTTCCTAAAAGAGATAAGTTGGTGCTTTTATTCTCAAGAGTTTTTCCTTAAAATGTACCCATAATTGTTTATTTTTCTTTGTCAGTATCCCTCCTCTAATATCAGGATTTTTGTGACTATGTTCAAAATATATAGGGTTTTTTCATTGTTATTTGTTTATTTGCTCAGGACTGCTTCAGGAGAGGTAGGGTGGCCTCATCCCTTCATAATGAATACCCTGTGTCTTTCTTTGCCTACTCTGAGGTCTATGATACATGTTATTCTGCTTTCATAGCTATTGATGGATTTGTTTCAACCATCACAGTTTAGTTAGTATAAACAAATAATCGTATCATGCTGTTCATTTCCCATCTTAAACAGGTAATATACCATTTTTCCTATACCTTAGTGCATTTATGGAGGGTCATGAAGCACAAGTTGGTGGGAAGTGAAAGAGGTAGTTAAAGTCTTAAGATCTATGGTGCTGATGGAAGAATTAGCCTGACTGGGCAAGAGAGAGGCAGAGAGTAAGAAGGACTCTTGCTGTGTCGATTAATTCATTCACTTCATAGACTGCTTCTTCGGACAACAGATTTCTACCACTTTTTACATGCACAGAAAAAAAAGAGCACTGAATATTTAATACCATGTAATATATACTTGATACCATTTTCAAACGATATCTCAACTGCTATCACAATACTAAGCATGAGACAGATGCTTAATAAATGTTAAGTAAATGTAAAACTGAAATAACAAATTGTGAAAAAAGGAGATTGGATCCAAATAAGTGTGTACTTATGGGGGAATGTGTGTATGCATGTTTTTGTAATAAGTAAATTATAAATATTTTTCTCAGTACTGAGCATTTAATATATAAAGACACCATGAGATTATTAGATTACTGATAGTTTGTAAGAAGAACTTTGCACAGTTTATGCATAAATCCATGTATAGTTTGAATTTTGAAGAACCTCAGTGCTTAGGAATTTCCTTATACCAGTTAATTTTTTCATTTCTGCATATGTTAGAATTTTATTATGTTATGTACCAAGAACTGAAGTAGCCAGATTCAATTATGGAAATAAAACAAAACAGCATAACAATGCAAATAAATATCATCATGTGCATGTTAGCAGGTGCATTTCACTGCTTTTCTCATCATCAACGACAAAGACTCACAGCTGATGTGAGTAAAGCACACGACATCTACAAGAAGCTCAGCTGGTCTGTCTGAGAAAATACAAGATTTTCATGCAGGAAGCTATAAACTCACTGAATACCTTTATATTTTCTTGTTTACTTGATGTTCCATATGCAAGTTGTTTACTACAGCATGTTCTGAATTTTCAAGAGTAAGATACACATAATTTTATTTGAATGCATTAAGAAATATTCAGCAGTGTTATTAGACATTGGAGCTTTTCTGACAGACAATGGGTGATGTCCTACAGAACATATTGTCAATCATTTTAAGTGTGGAGTACGCAATAGGAAATTTAGGAAATGGATTCATAGCAGTGGTGAATTTCATGGACTGGGCCAAGAGAAGAAAGGTGTCTTCAGCTGATCAAATCCTCACTGCTTTGTCAATCTCCAGAATTGGTTTCCTCTGGCTACTATTTCTAAATTGGTGGGTATTTGAGGTTTACCCCGATTTACTAATGACTGAAGAGATGTTACAAATGATTTCTATTACCTGGACAGTGACCAGTCATTTTAGCATGTGGCTTGCTACATGCCTCAGCATCTTTTATTTTCTGAAGATAGCCAACTTTTCTAACTCTACTTTTCTTTATCTAAAGTGGAGAGTTACAAAGGTAGTTTCAGTGACTATGCTGGTATCTATGGTTCTATTGTTCTTAGATATCTTACTAATGGAAATATATAATAACGAAGGTATTAGAGAATATAAAACAAACATGTCTTACAGTTCCAGTTCAAGTAATTCTACGGAGTTTACCAGAATTCTTTTGTTCACAGAGACTGCGTTCACACTGATACCCTTCACTGTGTCCCTGACAACACTCATCCTCCTCATCTTCTCCCTGTGGAAACATCTGAAAAGGATGCGGCACAGTGTCAGAGGATCCCGAGATGCCAGCACCAAGGCCCACATAAAAGCTTTGCAAACTATGATTGCCTCTCTGCTATTGTATGTCACCTTTTATGTATTTTTTGTTGCATACATTAGTGATTATGAATTTCCGCAGAATAATCTCATTGTTTCCTTTCTCCTGCTATCTATTCTAATAGCTTCTCTTTTGGGCCACTCATTTGTCTTGATCCTGGGAAGCAATAATCTGAGACAGGCCTCTATTTCAGTGCTGATGTGGCTGAGGTGTTGGTCCAAAGATGTGGAATCCTTGGATCCATAGACATTTCAGGGATCATCTTGCATGTTCTAGAAGAAAAACAGATAAAAAGATACTCCTATATTTATAAAATTGTATTTTCCAAATGTTCTTTTACACGTAACTTTGTAGAATTTACAACAGTATGTTGGAATAAGAACTATGTAAGTACTTTACAACTTTAAGAGTAGATATATATATATATATATATATATATATATACATACATATATACATACACAGTCAATGTAGAACATTTACATGGAGGAAATTTTGTAGTAAAAAATAATGTTTTTATCAATTAGCATATTTCAAATTTGAAAATGAGAAATGTATAATATGTAAGATATATGTGTATGTACACATGTAAATCATAGCTATTGAAACTTCCTAATTTTATATGCCACGAATAGTTTCTATGTATAATTTCTGCTTCAGCCTAATCTACAATTGAGAAATAAAGGAAAATATAGACTGTTGGAAATCAGTTTCATCAGTTTAAATATGAGGCTCCAACTATAAACTAAATAAAAATACTTAATCATGAGGTTACTTTTTGAATTTTCTATGTATAATATTACTTTCACATTTAAGAATTCTTTAAGGATTTTATGTTTATTGTGAATAGCTATTTCATATTTGGAAGTACACTGTGTCCTCCAATCCTTTTGTCAAGGATGTTTTCACATTTCACTTTAATTTTAACACATAAGAACACCAAGTCATAACAATGGTCATCTTTTACCCGAGTACCACAAAGGGAAATTGATGCTTTTGTTATATACTATGTCATCACATATTCTTATTTTACTTGAGTGTAAAAAAATCAAGTTCTCATAGGAGTAGAAATTTAAAGTAACTTATGAGTGGCCAACACACAATTAATACAAACTTTTGTTATGTTTATAAGATATTGGTATTGTTTGTACTAAAAGAAAAATAAAAATCTCATAAAGTATTTGCAAATTTAAAATAAATTGCAGTCAAGAGGTGAGATTAAGAGAAGGAAACATTGTTAAGTCCTGTGTTCAGTACTGTTAAATATTCAGTAAGATTAAATCCTGTATGTGTTTAAAATGAAGAAATCTTTAGTCATACTTATTTTCACAAAGAACCCCTTAAAACTGCTAGGTTTGTATTTGGTATAGATTTTTGTTGGTGTTGTTCTCTCAGCACACTTCATTCATTTACTCATTTCTTCAAAAAATTATATTATGAACTTTTTTCCTATGTGTGTTTTGGAGGCATTTTAATGAGCAACAGATGTTATGAAGTAAAAAGTCAGCATCTCTAATTGCCGCCATAAAGAGGATATTATAATACTTAGGTTTCAGGTAATCTGTGTGTCTCATACCTCTTCAGTCCTTCATGTGTTTAATATTATTTATCACGTGAGTCAGCTGAGGTTCTGAGATAAGAGAGCCTTATTCAGCTCAGAAGGAGCCAGCACAGAGCTAGAGAGGCTGTCCAGCACAGGGAGGTTGTCCCCTAGATTCAAATAAAACATCGAAAGGAAGAGGATTCACACAACCGCATACAGATTGTGGTAGAAGAAATACATAAAATAACATGAACTTTTTTCTAATATTAAACAGTCTTAATTTTTCTATGGTATTTGGTCCTGGTTAATATGGGCACAAAAAGGTAGTGTAATTCACTTGGTTTTTTGCTGATCATGAGTCAGCTGCCTCATTGAGCTATCACATGTTTGTATTTAATCTCATTTTCTTGGGTCTTTGTTTTACATGAGGAAACTCATATTGTAGTCACATAATTATTTAAAAAGGCTATCCTATTTATTTTGATTATTTATAATTCTGTCTTTATTTATGTTGTATTACATTATAAAATGCTTTCAGCATTCGAAAAGTTAAGCAATTGTGGTCTTCTTGGCATCTATGCTTTTAAGTGGAAAGGTTGCTTATGTTTCATCAGTTAGCATGATATTGACATAAGCGTTAAAGAAATACTTTCAAAAATTTTCTTCAGATAGAATGTTTCCCTTATTTTTGTGCATATTGTACCCACTAAAGCCTGTGTTTAATTTCAAATATTGCTTTCTACCAACTGGCCTTTCCCTAGAATACAGAAATCTTTAAAAACACCTTTAAATCAGAGCCAAAATGCAAAAGATTTATGTCAATATTGTCATTGTTGCCAATGTTAGACAAGTAGTTAGGGCTAGTCCACCACTACTGGCCATCTGATCTATAAATGTGGTGGAATGGACAAAAATACCCACTGAAAAATTTAAGGAGGCTTTTAAGATGGGAAAGGACTTCTCAACTCCTTTAAAAATGCCTGAGTTTTGGATCAACTGAAAGGTAAGTTTGAGTATGTTACCATCCTTGACATCTCACTTTGGAAATTTGAGACCAGGAAGTATTACGTGACTGTCGTAGATGTCCAAGACACTGACACTTTATCAAAACATGAATGTAGGCTCATTTTAGGCTAATTGTACTTTGTTGTTGTTGCAGTTGATTAATTTGAAACTGGCATCTCCAAAATTGGGAGACCTATGAGCTAGCACACGCACGCGCACAACCTGTCATTATTAATAAAATGGTTTCTCTTGAGTCACCTAAAAGCTAGAAGAGATATGAGGAAATCATTACGAAAAATCACACCTACATGAAGAAAATTATTTCAACCCTAATGCAGTAATATTTGAACCAATTTCTTGTTGAAATAATGACTAAATGCTAGAACTTTGGTTCGAGAGATGGATAGTCACCTGCAAACAGCAATGCCAGTGATACCACACTGCTTGAAGCTTTAGATTGCTTCCAACCACCAAATTGTCCAAAGACAAGACTTTATCTCTGGCCCTCAAGGATATGTACAAAGTTGGTGGCATCAGTACTGTCTCTGCGGTCCAAGTGGAGAAAGGTGCTGCCAAATTTGTCATGGTGGTCACCTTTGTTCTAGTGTCACAACTGAAGTAAAGTCTGTTGAAGTGCACCCTAAGGTTAAGTGAATCTCTTCCTGGGGACAGTGTGGTCTCCCAAGATAAAAATGTACATGTCAAAGATATTTATTTTAGCAATATTATAGGTGACAACAAACATTACCTACCAATGGAAGTGGGTGGTTTTGTAACTGAGAGGTATAAGTGAATCTTTAAGAAATTAGGAGTCTTTAAAGAGATATAGTACTTCTCCAGTTTCCTCATGCTGAGACCATAATCTACCACCCCCACCCCTCAGCTCAGACAAATTGACTTGCAGAGAAGCAACATGTCTGTCAAAAAGCAGCATATCCATCTGATGCAAATGCTGGCCCCAGGTGGTTGAGATCTAGTTTCATTTTGATAAAGATGAGGAGAGCTGAGAATGCCTGAGAGACAAAACAGTATGGGATTTTCATTGTTCATTGTCTCATTTTTGTTCCTCTACTCCTCTTCTTCACAATAATCTTGTACACCTGAATAGGGGAGGTAGAGATTTGAGTCAACAAAGAAGCCACCTTCGCTCCTTCAGAGCTGCCTTTGAATAAAACTTTTTCTTTCCACCAAAAAAAATCTTTCTCCAAAATATTTGGAGGAGCAGTGGATAGTGTAGATCTTAAGCTCTGGTAACAGTTTTAGTGTTGCCAAGAAGGAAAAAAAAAAAAAAAAAATCCAGGTCCTGATGGTGTAACTGTCTTGGCTTTCCACAGAGAGGCAGCAGTCACTTGGGAAAGGAGAATTAACTGCTGGTGGCTGGCTAATTCCATGACTGAGACTGCAGGGATGTCTGGCAGCTTCCAGAAGACATCTTACTCTTGGGACTCTCTGTTCTTTCCCTTTCCTGACAACAGTTATCTATGAACACCTTGCAGGAGAAAGGAAACGGTCTTGGTTTTAGGGGAGCTAATGGACTCCATTAGGGTATCACACAAAAGTGTTCAATAAGATCTTCAATCTTTACCATTTTGGACTTTTCAGACCTTTATTTGGGTCACTTTACAATAGTAGTTCACGTGAGCTGACCTATCTCCACTCTTTGGGGCTGAGGTAGACATTTATACCTCCTACAAGTCATTTTGAGGGACTGACTGGTGTGGGATAAGATCCAGAGGGCTAAATTTCCCAGGAGAATTTTGTTTATTTGCCTGGAGAGTATCTTTTGTTTTGGTTTGATTTGTTTTCTTTTTTGTTTCCTTTTGTCTTTGTCTTCTTATAACCAACTTTATTTCTAGGATGGGCAGCTGAGCTTTGTCACTATTACCCGATTCTGCGGTGCTGGGGACATTTTCTAGAGGTGCTTTCTAGGTTATTTTTGTTCTGAACAAAGAAACAAATGAGACAGACAAAATATACAGAGAGATTTTACATTTATTAAAGATAGGAAGATAAATATGCTCTGCAAAGTGAATCCGGGCCAATTGAAGTGGGAAAAGAAGTACAGTCTCCAGAGTGACAGTGGATCACTGTGAAAGAGAGCCTGGTGGCCATGAGGAAAATGGCCACTGTTTTTTGCATCCCTCACTCCTCAGGCTGATGTCAGATCTCAGCCTTCCTATTAAAAACCTGCTTGACTTCTTGGAAGAGGAATTGAATGTGCCAATCTCTGATTGGTCCCAGGTGTGGGGAATGGGTGCATGTCCTGGATTTCTATGATTGACAGGTCATGCTCACTTGCCCATCTGCCTGGCCAAGGCCTAGTTTCCTGCCTCAGTACCACATAGAAGCCCTCCAAATGGCATCCCAAATACAGGATAGATTATAGCACAGATTCTATGACAAAAAAAGAAGCTGGCATATTATTGTAACACCGCATGGCCTAAATGTGTATTCGATTCTGGTGAAAAGTGTCTCCCTGATGGCTGTGGGCAGTCAGTTTTCCCAGTATCGCTTATTAAAGAGTCTTTTTCCTCCAGCATGTGATTTTTGGCCTCTTTGTCAAAGATCAAATCATTGAATGTATTTGTGGTTGTTTCTGCATCTTCTATTCTTCTCCATTGATCTTTATGCCATGATGTGTTGTGGAGAGACTATTTTCTGATTATGGGTATTTAGGGTTGTATATGCCTCTTATTTGTATGTTGAATATTTTTTACCTTATTTGGAAAGGTTTTGGCTATCATTTCAGGTTTTTCAAGCCATTTATTATCTTTTGATTTTTCACTAATTCAAATTAATCTTAGATTAGTCTTTTTTCCTCAACTAGGAGCTGTTGGACCAATTTTTCATGTTATCTTGCTGTTTTTTTTTTTTGTTTTTTTTTTTTTTTTTTTTTTTATTTTAAAGAGAAGAAAAAACAAAACAAATCAAAAGAAGAACAAATTTTCAAAACAACATAATAGGAGGGTAACAATGGTTAATACATTGCGTATTACTATCTTTAAGTTAGTTATTCAGGACACCAGACATTAGCATTCAATTATGCAAACATTATTGGCACAAACCTTACTCTTCAATGAACTAAGTGAAAATCGTAGTGTATCTATCTTAACCATCTTATATATATATATATACAATTTTTTTTCCCTTTCCCTTCTTTCTTTTCCTTATTCCAGTCTCTCTTTCCTTTTGACCAGTTTCTTTTTGATTCACCATGTCTATTGTACATTTTGGATCTTATTTACTCTTTCAGTTTCTCATACTAGAGAGACAATACGATGCTTACACATGTGCTTCTGGTTTATTTCACTTATGAGTATTTTCTCGAGTTGCATCCATTTACCTATAAAAGTCTCCAGTTTATCCTTCTTAATGGCTGAATAGTACTCCATTGTATAAAAATACCACATCTTTCTTATCCATTCCTCAGTTGATGGGCATTTGGGTTGTTTCCAAGATCTGGCTATTACAAATTGTGCTGCTATAAACATGGGTGCACATATATCGCTGTGGTATGATGTTTTTAATTCTTCTGGGAAGATGCCCAGAAGGGGAATAGCTGGGTCAAATGGGACCTCCAACCCTAGCTTTTTGAGGAATCTCCACACTGACTTCCACAGTGGCTGTACCAGTCGACACTCCCACCAACAGTGGAGAAGGGTTCCTTTTTCCCCACAGCCCCTCCAGCATTTGTTATTAGTTGATTTCTTTATAGTAGCCATTCTTTCTGGGGTGAGATGGTATCTCAGTGTTGTTTTAATTTGCATCTCTCGAATGACTAGTGATGTTGCACATTTTTTTGTATATTTATTTGCCATTAGTATTTCTTCATCTGAGAAATGTGTATTCATCTCAGATGCCCATTTTTGGAGTGGGTCTTTAAATTTGGGAGGTCTAATTTTTTTGAGTTCTTTATATGTTCTCGATAGTAATCCTTTGTCTGAGGAACAGCTGGCAAACATTTTTTCCCACATTGTGGGTTGTCTCTTCACTCTGTTGGTGGTTTCTCTTGCTGTGCAAAAGCTTTTTAATAAGATGAGATCCCAGTTATTGATTCTTTGGGATAGTTCCCGTGCGGTTGAGTTTTTATTCATAAAGTCTTTGCCTACACCAATGTCTCCAAGGGTTTTACCTATCCTACCTTCCAGCAGATTTAATGTTTCTGTTTTAATATTTAGATCTCTGATCCATTTTGAATTTAGTTTAGTGCATGGTGAAAGATATGGGTCTAGTTTTAATCTTCGGCATGTGTAGAGCCAGTTTTTCCAGCACCATTTATTAAAGAGGCTATCTTTTTTCCAGCAAATGTGTTTGGCACCTTTGTCAAAGATAAGGTGGCTTAGTATGTCTGGGGTTGTTTCAGCATCTTCTAATCTGTTCCATTGATCTTCAGGTCTGTTTTCTTGCCAGTACCACACTGTTTTTATCACAGTAGCTTTATAGTATAATTTCAAGTCGGGGATTGTGATGCCCCCTGCCTTGCCTTTGTTGCCCAGAATTGCCTTTGCTATTCTAGGTCTCTTCTGATTCCAAATGAATTTTAGGATTGTTTTCTCTAATTCTGTGAGATATGCTGTTGGAATTTTGATTGGAATTGCATTAAATCTGTATAACAATTTTGGAAGTATGGCCATTTTCACTATATTGGTTCTTCCTATCCAGGAGCAAGGGATATCTTTCCATTTTCTGATATCCTCTTCAATCTCCTTTTTCAGAGTACTGTAGTTTTCAGTATAGAGGTCTTTTACATCCTTCGTGAGGTTGATTCCTAGGTATTTCATTTTTTGGGATGTTATTGTGAAAGGTATTGTTTCCCTAATTTCTCTTTCAGTAAGTTTGTTATTTGTGTACAGGAAGGCTATTGACTTTTGAGTATTGACTTTGTATCCAGCTACACTACTGAATTTGCTTATCAAATCTAGCAGTTTTTTAGTGGAGTTTTTGGGGTCTTCTGTGTAGAGTATCATGTCATCTGCAAATAATGATAATTTAACTTCTTCCTTTCCAATCATTATTCCTTTTATTTCTTTCTCTTGTCTAATCGCTCTGGCTAAAGTTTCCAGAACTATGTTGAATAAGAGTGGGGACAGTGGACATCCTTGTCTTGTTCCTGATTTTAGAGGGAAGGCTTTCAGTTTTTGGCCATTTAGTATGATATTGGCTGTTGGTTTGTCATAGATAGCTTTTACCAGATTGAGATAAAGACCCTCTATTCCAATTTTCTGTAGGGTTTTTATCATGAAAAGGTGCTGGACTTTGTCAAAAGCTTTTTCTGCATCTATTGAGATGATCATGTGATTTTTGTCTTTGGTTCTGTTAATATGCTGTATTACATTTATTGATTTACGTATGTTGAACCATCCCTGCATCCCTGGGATGAATCCAACTTGGTCATGGTGTATAATCTTCTTGATGATTTGTTGGATTCTGTTTGCCAGTATCTTATTAAGGATTTTTGCATCTATGTTCATTAGGGAGATTGGCCTGTAGTTCCCTTTCTTAGTTGGGTCCTTCTCTGGTTTTGGTATCAGGGTAATGCTTGCTTCCAGGAATGAATTTGGGAGTATTGCTTCCCTTTCAATTTCATTGAAAAGTTTGAGAAGTAGGGGCGTTAGGTCTTCTCTAAATTTCTTGTAGAATTTGGCAGTGAATCCATCAGGGCCTGGGCTTTTCTTTGTTGGGAGGTTTTTAATTACATCTTCAATTTCACTGGCTGATATTGGTTTATTTAGGATTTTTAAATCTTCTTGATTCAGCTTTGGTAATTCATACGAATCTAGGAATCTGTCCATTTCTTCTGCATTTTCCATCTTAGTAGAATATAAATTTTCAAAATAAGTATAGATGATCTTCTGGATTTCTGCATGGTCCGTCGTGATATCACCCTTTTCATTTTCAATTGCATGGATTTGAGTCTTTTCTTTTCTTTTTTTAATAAGGTTGGATAAGGGTTTGTCAATCTTATTTATTCTTTCAAAGAACCAACTTTTTGCTTCATTGATTCTTTGTATTGTTTTTTTATTCTCCAATACGTTAATTTCTGCTCTGATCTTTATAATTTCCTCCCTTGTACGGGCTTTTGGCTTAACCTGCTCTTCTTTTTCTAGAAGCTCGAGGTTCACCCTTAAGTTGTTTATTTGCGCTTGCTCTATTTTCCTGATATAAGTGTTTAATGCTATAAATTTCCCTCTTAGGACTGCTTTCATTGTATCCCATAAGTTCCGGTATGTTGTACTGTCATTATCATTCAGTTGTAGAAAGTGACTAATTTCTTCTTTAATTTCATCTGTGACCCATTGGTTGTTCAGGAGGATGCTGTTTAATTTCCATGTGTTTAGGGAGTTTTTGTGGGATCTTTTGCCATTGATTTCCAATTTCATTGCACTATGGTCTGATAATATGCATGGGATAATTTCAATTCCTTTGCATTTACTTAAGCAGGTTTTATGAGCTAGTATGTGGTCTATTTTGGAGAATGTCCCATGTGCAGCTGATAAAAATGTGTATTCTGATGTTGTGGGATGGAACACTCTGTAGACATCTACTAAGTCCATTTGTTCAAAAGTTTGGTTCAGTTCTACTATTTCATTATTGATTTTCTGTCCAGTTGATCTATCTTTTTGTGACAGTGGAGTATTGAGATCTCCCAATATAATTGTATTAGTGCTTATTTGATTTTTCATGTCCTTTAGTACTTGTTTTATATAGCTGGGTGCATTGGTATTTGACGCATATATATTTATGATCGTTATCTCTTCCTCTTGGATTGTTCCCTTTACAAGGATGTAATGACCGTCTTTATCTCTCTGAATCCTTCTTGGCTTGAAGTTCACTTTGTCTGCAAAAAGAATAGCTACCCCTGCTTTTTTCTGGGTTCCTGTGGCATGGAGTATTGTTTTCCATCCTTTGACTTTCAGTCTATGAATTTCTTTCTGAATTAAATGTGTTTCTTGTATACAGCATATTGTTGGATCTTGCTTCTTGATCCATTTCGCCAGTCTGTGCCTTTTGATTGGTGAATTGAGACCGTTAACATTGATGGTTAAAACTGATATGTATTGACTTGTCATGATATTTTCCTGTTGTTGGTTCCCACTCTTTGTTTTTCCGCTTTCCGGCTATTTAATTATTTGCCCTGCCTGGTGGATTCCTTCTGTTGGGGTTCCTATCTCTTTCTAGAATGTCCTTCAGAACATTTTGGAGTGCTGGTTTGGTGGTCATAAATTTTCTCAGATGTTCTTTGTCATGAAAGTATTTTATTTCTCCATCAATTTTGAAAGATAGTTTTGCAGGGTACATCAATCTGGGCTGAAAATTATTTTCCTTTAGAGCTTGCAATACATCATTCCAAGCTCTTCTTGAATTGAGGGTTTGTGCTGAAAAGTCAGCTGTGATTCTGATGGGTTTTCCTTCATAGGTGATTTGTCTCTTCTCCCTAACAGCTTTTAAGATTCTGCCCTTCTGTTGAATTTCTGGGATCTTGACTATAATATGTCTGGCTGAAGTTTTTTTTTGATCATGTCTAGTTGGTGTTCTGAAAGCTTCACTTATAGAGGTGTCAAATTCCTTTTCTCTTCCAGGAAAGTTCTCCCTGATTATGTCTTTGAACAAGGTTTTAATGTCGTTGATGTTATCTCCTGCTTTTTCATTTATTCCAATTATTCTTAAGTTGTTTATCTTTGAGTCATCTAGCAGCTGCTGAATTGATTTTTCATGGTCCCTTGCTATTTTTAAGAATTTTTCCATTTCATGATCACTAATTGCAAGCCTATCTTCTATATCTGAGATCCTGTCCTCGCATTGGCTTATTCTGCTACAAATACTTTCAATGGAATTTTTTATCTCTTGGATATCTGTTTGAATCTGCCTTATGGATTCCATTTCTTTCCTATGCTGAGCATTCATGGTTTCTATAGTTTTCTTAAGTTCATCTATTTTTTTGTCTGTATCAGCTATAGTGTCCTTAAGCATGGTCTTCGTTGTAGACATTATCTCTGCAGTTATCTGTGAGATTATTTCTGTTTTAATTTTTTCCAGAACCTCATTCAGTTGCTTTGTTGTTACCACTTCAGATAGGCCAGGTGGGTGGCTTTCGGGTTGTCCCACCTCGTTGCTCCCTAGGTTTGCCTTTGGTGAATTGGATGTGTGGGGTTGCATCTTGTTTAAGTGACGTCTCATGTTTTCTTTCTTTAATTCCTGGGGTGATGTTTGCAAATTACCTATAGTAGGTTACTTTATTGCTAGTGTTTAAGATCTTTAGAAGATGACTACTTCTCTGCAGTATCTTCCAAGTGGAGCTTGCTTTTGTGTTTTGAGCTTTCTGCCAGATCCTACCTCTTCAATTCGTTGGGTATGCGAAGTTGCTACCTGTTTGGCCCAGTCCTTGATTCTT
Source organism: Erethizon dorsatum (assembly GCA_028451465.1). Classification (NCBI taxonomy): domain Eukaryota; kingdom Metazoa; phylum Chordata; class Mammalia; order Rodentia; family Erethizontidae; genus Erethizon; species Erethizon dorsatum. Next base: position 26,030,032 of record CM051831.1, read on the forward strand.
TGGTACTGTGCCACTGTATTTTCTGTGTCCCTTAGTCAATCTCAATCATGGAATATCAGTAAGGAAAGATGTTTAGAACAATTATTTCACATTTGGCTATAATGTTAACTAAAGCATCAAACACAGCCTAGAAAATGACAGACTGAGCTAACCAGTTATTTACCACTTTTAGCTGTATAGAGTTGCGGTTATATAACAAAATCTAAAACACACCAGAAAAATTATATGCAGTATACAAGTCCTATGTATGTCAATTTTTCCCTAAGGAGTTTAAATTTAAAATGAGTTAAGGAGGAAATAGAGTATTGGGAGAAGAGGAAGGAATTAGATATAAGGTTAGAGGACCAAGAGGGATCCCACTAAAATTGGGACACTAGTGCAGAGAACAGGTGGTAAAAAGAGAAGGAAGTGATAAAAGGAAGAACAGATCACGACCACAATCACAAAGAAGTTAGAGGCGCTGTTTACACTCATATAAAAAACCAGAGAGAATAATGAAGGAAAGAGCAAATACACATACAGAAACAATAACGAAGATAAAAGCAATAAAACAGACAGATCAAAAATAAAACCCCACCAAAAAACAAAACTAAACAAAACAAAAACAAAAAAAAAACCCTTCGCCAGAACAAAAAACAAATCAGTGAGAAGAAAAAAAAAATAATAATAATAAAAAAAAATAAAAATAAGAAAAAAAAAAATTAAAAAGAATCAGTTCCAGGTGTTGACTTTGTTGTAGGCAGCTACCTGTTCTGTGCAGGTCCGTCCCAGTAAGCCAGGAGCGCCCTCTGGCGGGCGGTGAGCAGAGGCGCGTACTTTCAGGTAGAGACCAGTCTAGCTCGCCTCCACTCTCAGCGCCCTTTCACCGTCCCTGGGCCTGAGAGGCTCAGCGCGCTGTCTGAGCGCGGATTCCCTGCACTGGTTCCCACCGCTCTGGTTTTTCGCCACGCCCCCCACAATGGCGCCGGGCCAGTCGCTCTCTGGCGCGGGACAGGTGTGGCTGTGAGTCCAGTCTCGTTCGCCTGCTGACCTCAGCACACTTTCGTGGGCTCAATTGAGAGGCCCTGTGCTGCCCTGTCCAGAGCACAGGTTCCCAGAGCAGTTTCCGAGCCGCTCTGAGTTTCGCCACACCCCCCACAATGGCGCCCGGCCGGTCGCTCTCTGGCATGGGACAGGTGTGGCTGAGAGTCCAGTCTCGTTCACCTGCTGACCTCAGCACACTTTCGTGGGCTCAATTGAGAGGCCCTGTGCTGCCCTGTCCAGAGCACAAGTTCCCAGAGCAGTTTCTGAGCCGCTCTGAGTTTCGCCACACCCCCCACAATGGCGCCCGTCCGGTCGCTCTCTGGCGCGGGACAGGTGTGGCTGAGAGTCCAGTCTCGTTCACCTGCTGACCTCAGCACACTTTCGTGGGCTCAATTGAGAGGCCCTGTGCTGCCCTGTCCAGAGCACAAGTTCCCAGAGCAGTTTCTGAGCCGCTCTGAGTTTCGCCACACCCCCCACAATGGCGCCCGGCCGGTCACTCTCTGGCGCGGGGCAGCTGTGGCTGAGAGACACTCACCGCCGGTCAGCGCCATTCTCCGCCGCTCCCCTGCCCCGCCGCTGTCTCAGGATCCTCCGTGGGGGCTCCCTGGGCGCCAGCTGCCACCGTGTGTCCGTAGAATTGAGCCTCCGCCGGCGCTCCAACTCCCGGGATATTAGAAGGTGCGCGCGCACGGTCTGCTCCTTCTTTCCGTCTTCTTTGTTAGAAGTCACCCGTCACTGGTGCCGGGGGTCCCAGATTGCGCTTCAGAACTTCTCTGGGTTTCGGGGAGGCATCCCCCCCCCTCCTGCGCTTTCCGGGTCGCTATATTCTCGTGTTCCAATGGTAACTTTTAGAGAGAGTTTCGTTGCCTGCTTCTTACTCATCCGCCATCTTGAGGCTCTCTATCTTGCTGTTTTTAATGTATCTCTCATAATTGGTCGCAAAAATGAGACCTGTCTTCTAGTTTTGAGATCTTGTCCTCATTGGTCGCTTCTGCTGCCCATACTTTCCAAAAAATTTTTAATCACCTGAATTTTTACTCGGAGCCATATTATAAAATAAAGGTATTCCATCTAAGGCTATGCATTTAATGAAATATCACAATTCTTAAAATTGTTATATTTTAAGAAATTTGCAACCATCAGAGGCAAAGAAAAATTCAGAATGTATTCACACTATAATGACAGTAATATCCAAATGGGAAGTAAGTAATTAGAGTCATATGATAAGTCTTTTCAAAAATCATATGCTAGAAGAAATCTAACTCATATTGTCAAAGTCCTGAGGAATGTAACTATAACCCTAAAGTATTGGCTAAAATATGTCCTCAGGATTCAATTATTTAATATTATTTCATATAAAGAACAGTGGCTATTCCCTACACACCTCCAACTGTAAATAATATGAATGATCTTCCTTCAGAAAAACTGTTATGGACTGAATTGTTTGCTCTGAAAATCTAAATGTTGAAGAAACACCCAATGTGTCTATATTTGATGATACAGGCTTTAAGTACATGATTAAAAAAGATTATAAGTGTAAGTCCCTAATCGGCAGGGCTCATATCCTTAAGGGAAGAGCAATTGTACACAGTAAAGGCTGTGTGAGCTTTCAGAGGACTTCCTACGAGCCAGCAAGAGGGGCCTTACATGAAACCCACCCCGCAGTCCCTCCATTGTGGACTCGAACTCTCCAGGACAGTAAAGATAAAAATTTCTGTTATTAAATATATTGATGTGGTATTTTTATGTGGCAGCCCAAGCACAGTAATGTGAAGGCTGAATCTGAGAGAAATAGCAACATTGAACAAGTGAAATGATAAATAGGTGGAAAAAATAAGTTGTATTGACTATGTATAAGATGTAAAACATTTATAATTTATAATTTAAAGCTAGTGGTTCTTAATAGTAGCTCAATATGAACTTCAATTCCAAATTTGTCAGTTTCATTCTACTACAACATACTTTTATAAAGCTTGTTAATAAAAAAAAAAACTATGTGCCTAGCACATATTGAAAGGCTTGCCAAGTACAAGTGATTTTAAAATATGCCAAGGTTTTTGGATTAAAAAGTGACAGTGATATAAATCAGGCATGATTAGAAAGAGAAGTGTTATATGTTAACAAGAATATGTTAAGTAATAAAATCAGTACATAAACTCTTAAATAGGTCATATGGGATGCAACCTGGAGATTGCCCTCTGTTCCTCAGTCTTTGGGGAAACTGATACTTTGTATAACTGAGTACTATTTCATGTTTCACATACCACAGTTTGTTTTACATTCATCTTTGGAAGGGTATCTTTGGTTGTTTTCTTTTTTTGCAATTATGAATAGATTTGCTATCAACAAAATTGTACTAAATGTTTTGCTATGTATTAAGACTATCATATATTTCCTTTGTCCTCAAACCAATTAAAATACATGATGCATCATAATACTGTTAGGTAAAACAATGGCGAGTTTTCTAGGCTACATATACTGTATTTATTTAAACATACTATATGTATTGACGTGTGTGTAAATAAAAATAGAACCATCAGAGACAAATTGAAATTCAGAAAGTATCTACAATGTAATAAAAAGTTATTCTGAAAAAGGGAAAAACACCAATTTTAGTCGCCTGTGAAATCCCAAAAATTTCATACTATAAGACAACTGATTCATGTTTTTGAATGGCCAAGATATATAACATTATTACTGACTTATTAGCAAAAATATGCCTTAGGAATTGAATTATTTAAGATCACTTCCAAATAAAACACACTGATGCCATTTGCTACATACATGGCGTCCTTGAGAAGTCAGCTAATGAATCTACTTAGAAAACACTGTTATGGACTGAGATGTTGGTATCCTCTCCCCTCCATGCTGAATCCTTAACCTGTAATTTGACTGATTTGATGAAAGTGACTTTAGAAGGTTATTAAGGTCAAATGGGTTCATGAGATAACCCTAAGCCAATAAAGCCAGTGTACTATGAGAAGAAGAGAACAGAAGAAGCCCTGTGCTTTCCAGAGAGCAGGTCCTGTAAGAAGGTGGTCTGCCCATAAGCCACCAAGAAAGGCCTCACCAAACAGCAGCTGTGCCAGCCCTTAGTTGTGCACTTCCAGTCTCCAGAATTATTTAAACCATCCGGTTTGTGGTGTTTTGTTATGCCTAACTGAGCACAGTACATATTACAAAGATGAAAATATAAGAGGGAAAGAGCAATGTCAAAGAAAATGTTAAATTAAATCATCCCTAGGTATGACAGGTAACAAAGTAGATATTTCATAGTTTAAAGTAAACTCTAGGGGCCGCTGAGATAGCTCAGTGGCATAAGCGCCTGCCTGGCAAGCGCGAGGTCCTGAGTTTGACTCCCGGTACCCACGTATGAAAAAAGGGCCGGTGATATCACTCAGTGGCATAGGCGCCTGCCAGCAAGCGCGAGGTCCTGAGTTCGACTCCTGGTACCCACATACGAAAAAAGGGCTGGTGATATTGCTCAGCGGCACAGGTGCCTGCCGGCAAGTGCGAGGTCCTGAGTTTGACTCCCGGTACCCACATTAAAAAAAAAGAATATTAGGGAAGGAAAGAGAGACTATTATTGACAATCAATAGTAAAGTATTCAAAATGGGTTTGAAGTTTTTGGAAATCACCAAATGAATTACATTAATTATTAAAAAGCAAAAATACTCATATTTTAGATAAACACATGAATTTTATGTACATAAATGTGTTATTATGTAACAAATTTTATATAATACAATGTTATATATTTTATAAATTTGTAAACTACTTTCATTTCATGTATTACATCATAATATGATGTTGCCAATGAAAATATGTACACAAAGAAGTAAGAATATGAATTGCCAGGGCACTCACTGCTCGGTGTTTTCCAATATTCATACTTGCTGTCTTGGTGAGCGACAGAACAGTGTTATAAGGTGTATTTTGATGTCCAAATTATTAGTCCTGGGACATATTTGGTAGATGAAAAACAGCTGGGTTTTCACCTATGAAATCAGTGTTTTTACTCATTTACTCGGCTTGAAAATGTCACCATCCTGGTTCTTGGCAGTCCAGGGAGAAGAATTCACTGGGCCACCACACTCGAGCAATAAAAAACCAAGCAAGTGAAGTATTGATTCAGAAAAGGCAAAGTTTATTGCAAAGTGGGATATGGCTCACAGACAAGCCAAGAGTCAAGACCCAGACTCAGTGAGGGACTTTCTCTGTTATGGTGTACAGGGGCCTTAGTCATGATCTGCTCGGTTTCCTTATTACAGTCTTATCAGGTACATGTCCATGGAAACTAGTTAAGCTCCTTCTTGGGTTTTTAATTCAATGTGTGTGATGCAAGGCATACGTATAAAGCTTTAAATATTTGTTAATTAAGCGGGGTTACTTTAGGGCAATGGAACAGGTCACTGCCCATGCATCCAGAGCAGGCCCGTGCCTATGTAGTCCTCTTTTGTGGCTGCTTATCTTCTTGGCAAGGCCCGAGTTCCTCCTGTTCTCTCTTGCTTATCTCTCAGGGGTTGACCACAATGTCCCCTTGTACCACTGCTCATTTCTATCTGCCTACAGTAACATAAAGCAGAATTCTGAACCAAACTACCAAACAAAGATAATCTTGTGGAGCCATGCTAATACCAAATTAAATATTTAGGGAAGTGGAACACAGGGCAATTAAAACAGATGTATTTAGACTAATGAAGGAAACGAGTCATAAGTGCTCTTCAAAATGCAGCATTAAAATAAACGTACCAAGTTGTCATAAATGGAGTAAACTATACAATTATTTAAGTAATTTGCAAGCTGACAGATTGAGCAGAATTAATTATTATAAAGCTGATCTGAATAACACATTTTTTTTTTTGAGACAAGGTCTCAATATGTAGCTCAGGCTGGCCTTGAACTCATGGCGATCTTACTGCCTCAGCCTCCCAAGTACTAGGATTACAGGCACACGCCAGCACACCCAGCCTGAATAACACATTTAATACAAGATATAAATGTAGATTCTTTTACCAACAAAGAATCTAATTACTTCAAGAAACAGTTACTCTTTGCATAGACCATTAATTCATTCAAAATTCTCAATAAATGTCAGATAATGCTGTTTGTAATATACATATTATTTTAAATAATTCAATTCTACTTTAATTGAATAACAACAACAGTAATTATACTTCATTAGTCTGGAGAGTAGATTATTAATTCAATCATTAGTCCAAATAAATAAATAGAGACAGAAATAATACCACAGCACCTTAAGGTGAATGCTAATTTAGAACTAATAATCAAAGTACTACCTCAGTTAATGTTTTTTGCCAAATCTGGAAAATTCATGTCTTTTTAGGCATTTATTTAAAGAAAAATGCTTTAGTAGATAGAAAACCACATATTTAACTCAGGAAGAGAGAAACGAATGACAGATTGTAAGAAATATGAAAAGAAGTATAACAAAGGAGTATAACAAAGTATATTTTGTGTTATGATATACAGACAACAATATCCAGTGCACTATGTGCTTTGTCATATTGAATCCTGGAAATGATCTTATCAGTTACAGCACATAAGGAAACCAAAAGAGAGAAGATGTTAATACCTTATCCAAATCCTACCAATAAAAAAGAAAAAAACAGAAAAAGAAACTCAGTATGTTAGTACAAGCAATCTGATTCACAAGTTTACATTCTTAGCTTTATAACCTGCTATGATAGTTTCTATCTTAAATAGGGTCATGTTAAAGGCTTCATCCACTGGATGGTGCAATTGTGAGTTTCAGTATTGGAAATTTTTAAGAAGTAAGGCTAAGACATTCAGAACAGAGGATTCCTGGCATTGGGTTGGCTTGAATATAGACAAACTTCTAAAACCGTGAGCCAAAATAAATCCTTTCACCTTGTAGTTTGATTACTTCAGTTATTTTTTACACAAATGGGAAGGTGACTAAGACACCTTCGTGTACAATTATCTCTTGGAATCTCTGCTGGATTGTTTCTAGGATTCCTTGCAGATATCAAAATCCAAGAATGAAAAGTGTTTTATGTAAACTGGTGTAGTATTTGCATATAACCTACTATGAACAATTTCTGTGTATTTTAAATCATGTCTAAATTGCTTATGATGTTACAAAGCAAATGTTATTAAATAGTTGTTATACTATATTGTTTAGGGAAGAGTGACAAGAAAAAGAAATATGTATATATTCACCAGAGATGAAATTGTTTTTCATATTATTTTCAATCTGCAGTTCATTGAATCCACAGATGTACAACCTCCAGAAATGAAGGATCAACTGTAGTAATGAAATGAAAATAATAATATAGGCAACTACAATAAAATACAGATGATGGTAAAATCAAAGGATACTCTGTAAAAGAATAAAAAGCAAATGTAGATATTACAAATAAAATATTACTCCATAGGGAAAAAAATACAGAAGTACATTTTTCCACCAAAGAGCACAAAATTCAGATAAATTAGGTATACTTCTTGCTTCAATCAATAGCATGGGTAGCTTCTCTATACCTGACTACCAAGGTGTGTGATAGACAACAGAACCCAGTAGTCAACAGCTTTTCTGAGGACATCTAACAAGACACCTGTCTGTGAGCTGTTTGCCAATACCCTGGAAGAGGATTTCTGTCCAGGTCTAAGAGGATTTCCATGTTGTCTTCAGTGGGATATTTTCTTAGCCTTGGATTGGTGTGTGTGTGTGTGTGTGTGCACATACATGTGTGTCTGTGCATGTGTGCATGTGTGTGATCTTCAGTGGGTTCTGCATCTTAGTCTTGGGGATAATGACCGTTTTTATATCTGCTATTTTTATATTCTGTAGAAAAATCTTCATTCATTCTAACCAATCCTTTAACATGTCGATTACCTGTTATAGTCAATAAATCTGATATTACACATTTTTTCATAAATTTCCATGTGATGTATATCTTAATTGACCACTATAATAACAGATGTTGAAATACTATATATAAACATTTTTAACTGAATGAATAAATGTGGAAGAAAATAATATTCCCATAAATGGTGTATACTACATAAACACAGAAACATATATTTAATACTAAAATGTAGAATCTTTATACTAATGCCTGGACTAAGAGTGCCTAGGGTTATTAGTCAATTTAATGATAAACAATAACAAAATCATCAAAATTTGGTTGGAAATGACAAAGCATATTTATACTTCTTGCAAAGAATATGTTTTACCTATTAAAAATAAAAATTCAGTACAAAATTAGTAAGTTTATCAAATAGAGAAAGTTTAACAAACTTCTCAAACACAATACTGAGATATTACTTTTAACTCATAAAGACAATATAAAACACAACATTTTAACTGGAGATTTTCAAGTGTCAACAAGAATAGAAGACTGGGGATACTGCCTAACATGAATGAGGCCCTGGGTTAGATCCCCAGCTTTGTAAGCAAAATAAGTAAATAAATAACAAAAAACATAAACAGAAAATGCTAAATACTATGACTAACTAAACCATTTAACAAATTATATTGAGGAACATAAAAAATCTGAATAAATCTTTATGTATACCTGGTTTTGTGTAGGGATATTCAATTTCCTAAGGTAGCACCATAGTTTTGTGTAGATATATTCAATTTCCTAAGGCAGAAATTATATTCACATCCTTGAGTCCAAAACAATTCCAGTAAAAATCACAGTGGATTTAATGATTAGCTTTAAAATTTCTGAATATTTTAATGAAAAGATGAACACTTAAATATTAAGTACGATCAAGAGCAAAGCCTTTATGAAAAACCTAAGCGTGGGAGACACGCCCGATAAATTGTGGGCTAAGAAGCCTGAGTGTGAACGAAGGGGATTTAAATCTCAGTAAGTTCTTTGAAGTCTACTTTTCCTTTTGGAAACTACAGGATAATAATTTATGTTTTATTCCTTAGGGTTTTTTAAAAAACCAAATAGATTGTACGGCTGGTATGTTGGTGATATGTGTGGGTGACTGTGATTATAGCTTATAAATAATAAAAATATGTAAAAATACTAGTTGTCAGCAACCAGTACTAGGGCAAATTAGCTTTCCTAGGAGATTCTAGGAAAACTGAAGTTCTCAATATGTAAACGTAAGGAGTCTATGTATGAGTTCTTTTAAATATTTCTGTATGAATCTAATGTTTTTGTTAAATGAATCTGAATCATTCAGGACATTTCAAGACTGCTAAAATCCATCTATCAATTTAGACTTCTCTTGCATGACCTATGCATTTAGTTTTAAAAGTTTTCTAGGGGCCGGTGAGATAGCTAGACCTGGCTAGCGCAAGGTCCTGAGTTCGACTTCCGGTACCCACATACGAAAAAAGGCCGGTGATATCGCTCAGCAGCATGGCCGCCTGCTGGCACACGAGGTCATGAGGTCAACCCCTGGTACCCACAAAAAAAAAAAAGTTTTCTAGCTGACATCGAAACCTGATGAAATCAAATTATGCACAGACAAGACAAGGTAAAAATGTGCAAAACCACAAAAGAGAAAATGTTTTCATTCACACGTTAGCAAATGAAAATTCAGCTTTTGCTCCAATATCCTTTGTAACAGATTGCAGCCTACGAAAGTATTATAAAGTATATGAATACGAGATATTTTGAGCTGTTTTAGAAAAAACAATATTTTCTATAAAAACTGCATTAAATTCAATATTTAACATACTGTTATGAGCCTTTTATGTTTGAAATTGATCATGAAATTTAAAAGAGAACAATACCTTAGTGCACAACTGTAATTCAGTTGCTGGCAGAACTTTAGCTGAGGAGAATAAGAAATCAAAACCAAGAATACTAGTGTTGGCTTACCTCTCCTCCAGACTTGATATATTTACTATTGGAACACCACTAATGCCAGAATCTGGTGTTGGAAAATCTAGTGTTTTATAACACTGGAAAACAGCACTGACTTTGTCAAGAGACAAAATATAATTCGGCTCATTGACTTCTCTGTACTCTGGTCATCTCCATAGTTGGTATGCTTTGGAAAAGTTAATATACCAATATTTAACTATGACTAACCAAGTTTAATAAGATGGAAAAAAGTTAGACTTGTTGCTTGAACAATCACCAACAAATTTAACGCCTTGCTTGCTACTAGCCTGAACATATTTTATTGTTCCAGTTAGAGTGTTTCTCCACATTTTCTTTTCCTCTGCTTTTACTGTTGGGGATGATAGTGGTTTGTTGTTTTTATCTCGCAGTTATCAACATAGATGAAGTCATGAACTTGAGTTAAAAATGTGGAAATGTGAATGTAAGGGCTAAATTGAGAGACATCATAAACCTTTTAAGTGGTCTGCCTATACGTTACTACATTCCTGATCTGCTTTTTGTCCATAATCTAGCCCCTGTACAAACATCTCAGAAACGTGATGCTCCATGGCAATAATTCCAAGACCCTATCATCAAGTTCCACATGAAAGATCTGGAATTAGTCTCCTTTTTCTTGTGATGTGCTATATACTCTCTAATCATTTCAAGTTGGAGTTCTAATACCCTGCTAATTAAGACATTTCCAAATTATGAAATGGCCACTTGCTTTGGCAGGCTACTAGCACTGTATTATCTCTTAAGCCATCACTTGCGCTGATTGAGTGAAATGGGGAGCTAAAACAGGCCTTTCTGTTAGTTTTTTTCAGGAGAGATGCTGGCTGAAAAACCAGAAACCTTTATGATTCTGTAGGTTAAAAACAGAACATCATGTGATTTTTAGCAGAAACTAAACTGGTGGAGGTTGTAATAGTTTATACTTTCTACTCTTTTTCCTATTGCATGTATTTGTGTAATTTCTAAAGATAAAACCCAAAGTATCTTGTTTATTATATGGAAAATATGAGGACTGACAGTAACATAGTCTGAATCATATTTCCATGTAAACAATCTAATTAGCAACCCATATGTCCATCAATAGATGAACGGATAAAGAAAATGTGGTATTTACAAGCCATGGAGTACTACTCATAAAGAATGTCAGACTTGAATCATTTGTAGGAAAATGGATGCACCTTAAGACTGTAATGTTAAATGAAATAAATCAGACACACAGGTTTGAATATTGCATTATTTCTCTTATATGAGAAACCCAGAGTAAAGAGCAAATTAAAAGATAATTGAAAGTCAGGAAATAGATTGTTCTAATGGGGAAGAAGGAGAAGGATAAAAGGGATGAAAAAAATGGAATTGGGACATGTTATATTCATGTTCTCAATCACATATTAAGAATATATCTTAATGATTGATTTATTCTATCATTAACTCTTATTTCATGTTAACAGAGAGTAATTACATTGTTAGTACAAATGATACACAGAATAAAATTCAAGAGTCACAAATAAATTAGAGTAAATCTAGTATATATGTAGCAGAAGCAGTACTGCAGAATATTAGATGTAATATAAATAGGTGAAATCTGAGAAAAGGAGCAATTCTATGATAGGAATGAAGAAGGGAGGAGCATGATTACAACTTGATTTTCAATGTTGTAATAAGTTTCCATATGCTCTTAGAAGTCCCTTATTCATGTTGCTGAATTTAGGAAAACCTTCTTAGATGTTGAGATTTAAGTTTAAACATTTCAAACTTTTCTTAAAACACCTCTCGGCTCTTGAATTCCCCAAAATATCCTTCATCTACCACTCTAAAAATTCATCTTGGGCTGGGGATATAGCTCAGTGGCACAGTGCCTGCCTAGCAAGCTTGAGGTCGTGAGTTCAATTCCCAGCACCAAAAATAAACAAATAAAAAAAATATTCATCTTAATCTTAAGAACACTAACATTCCCCCTCCTAGGAAACTACTTAATACAAAAATAATGTAGAAATTATTACACTTAATTCAAAGAAACTTATTCCTACAATTAAATTGTCATAGATAAAATACATATAATAATTATAAGTAATTTATAATATGCTGATTCTATGATAATCTGGTATAAAATGTGGACATGAGAGAAAATATGCTGATTTAACAATTAATAGCAAGATTTTTCATGAGAAGGGTGCAAGTAATTTTATAGATGTGATATATTATTTGTTGGTATTATGTAATTTTAGCCACATTAAATGTTATGATAGATCATCTCCACATTTGATTTGTGTATTATGTATCATTTCTAGTACTGTATACCCCCAAAGAGACTGAGATTATTTTGTTATGTTTATTGTTATTTTCAAGTACATAAAACCTGGTGAATAGAATATTTGGTGAAAATAGAACATTTGGTAAATTAATTAACAAACCATATAAGCACTGTTGAATCAATGAAAATGAAAACCAAAATCTGCAAGTTGTATGGATTTTCTGGTTATAGGTTTATCTAAATAGAACAATTTCTCAGAGCAAGACTGACCATGACACAATTCTAAGAAAAATTATCAATAGAATACAGATCTAATGAAACTATATGAGGAGTAGGAAATGGATAGAAATGGAACACCAAAAATAGATGGCATTTATCACAATACAGAGAGTTTTAAAGAACATAAAATTGTTTAGAAAATTATATTTTTCCTACTGACAATGATATATCATTTTGATAATACATCCTAGTTTGCTATTTAACACATGAAAGTCGCTTTTGGTTTATAAAATTCAGTAGTCACCTTCATTTCTAAAATGTTATTTTAACCTAACATTTAAAAATATATTTTTAAATAAACTTTTTTATTGTAAACCACAGAGAAGTGAACAAGTAATAGTCATGCCATTCAGTGACCATCTAAGTCTAAAGTACATAAACATAAGTCGATACCGGGGATTATCATGATGCCATTCATTTGAGAAGGCAAGTGCAATGTGGGAATGTGGAAGCATGTGGAAATGAGACAGCAGAAGATGAGAAACACAGTGATATGATGTGTGATGCTGATGGTGACCACATCACCATGAGCTGAGAGAATGCATGGTGGTCAGCACATGTGCACTCTTGCCCCAGGACTATGCCGGGAGGGTCCAAAGGGAACTGAGTGTAGCATTATTCCATGGAAATAGAAAGAGTTGAAATTTACCTACCCAGCTTTCTTCTTTCTTCTCTTTCCCATTGGCCAAGATATACCCAAGTTAGAGCCAACATCTTTACTTTTATGCCTTTCATTCTCCAACCTCTAGTAGCAAATTAGACAAGTTTTCTTGCTTACAGCTGGGAGGTCCACAAAAGTCCAAAATGGAACAACAATGCTGACCAAGGAAATAAGAGATAGTCAAGGGTCTGAGAACACACACACATTTTTGTCCAGTATCACCAACCCTGTGTGCCACTCAGATAGATGCACTTATGTTTCATGTTACAGTAAAAACACTCAGCAATTCAGTAGTCACAAAGTGGTGATGATCTACTTGCTAAATCTCGTGGAGAACATCTACCAGTACAATGTAACAATGCAAATTTATGGTAACTTGCATTATTCCTGTATTGTAACTCATTTTAGCAGGGTCCAGATACTATATTTTAATAGACATATATGAAGGAACACTGTTGTAAGCAACTTCAACATTCTTCCTTGTGACTATAATCTATTCTGCTCCTCCAGAAGGTGGTTATTTGTATTTATTCTCCCCGAAGAAGGAGTATCACAGTCTTCTTGATTTTGTTTATAATAATGTATGTTGCTCTACAGGTTAAGTAGCAATGGGTGTTACTGCTTCCAAATTGATCCATTTCCATTACATCTTCAGGCTTAGGTAAATAATTACAAGCCCAGTAGATCTACTTTGGGATGGACACGAGTCACAGCTCTAGGGAACACCTGACTTTCAGAAACTCCCACTCCATGCTGTGATCCACAGCCTCTCTTTAGGTCTCCAAGATTAGAGTCAGATCAACGTAATTCCTGCAAGTCCTACAGAAGGTACATAGGTGGCCTCTCTTTGGGGAAATTGTCTGCTGACTAGCTATCGGTCTTTTGAAAATGCACAAGAACACATCTTGAATATTTCTTCAATGCACGTTAAGGATCCTTTATCACGAAGAAGTAGAATTCCCTCTGTCACTGGACTTTGGTTTCCGGAATTGGCCCAGTGCCACAGCCTGGGTGATCCACTTAAAGGCATGGCTCAGGAACCGACTTTCCAGTTTTGATTTGCTTGTGATTTATATTGATCAGGCACAGAGCTGCTTCAGCTGCTACCCTAAGAACACATTCTATAAGGCTGTTACTCTCACCACTTCCCTGAATGTGACTTTTGCAAGATTATTAGTGCAATGTTAACTGACAATTACCTATCAGCAGCATGCAGAAAACTTACGTGCTTTCCAGTACACTGTTCTCTCATGGTTTCACAGCTTGCTCACTGAGCACCCCTTTCCATCTCCATCTGAACAAGAAAATACCAGGGAGGACAATGGCTCAGCCTTCAAGCTATCGCTAGTTATGTTGACCTTGCTGGTGCTCACATAGTCTCCTTACTGAGACAGAACTTAAAACATTCCACAGAGATAAATAAGACTGATTCTTCTCATCTGTGTATGTATGTATGTATGTATGTATCTATATCTATCATCTCTATCTATCTGTCTATGTATCCAATATCCATCTGACCATCTGTCTGTGCACACATCTATCTACCTATCATTTCTCTCAAATTAGAAAATGTACTTTTTCCCCTTCAAATATAAAGGATACCTTTAGAAGTAGCATTACTGAAAACAAGGTAGAAAAGGGAGCTCCAGTAATATTTCAGTTTAACTATCTACTAAATCATTGGGTAAAGGGAGTTGAGGAAGAACCCCAGAAGGAAGGAACAATGTATCCTCACCAAGAATCCAAGTTCTTTCTCTCCTGCAAAAGCCCATGATACTCCAGTAACAGCTCCCATTCCACACACCCCACCCAAGGGTTCTTTGCATTTCTGTCTTCTTCCCTGAGCTCCTCTTCTCTACCTGCAGGGAGTCAAGCCAGGGTAATTTCCTGCCTTTACACAGAAGGTACGCTTTTCTTTCATTCTTAGCAATTGTCCTTTAATTTTGATGATGCTGTCCAAATTTTGTTTTTTAATATAGCACTCCACTAACCGTAGGACATTTGTAAGAATTGTCAGAATATATTGTTCTCATTTTCTTTCTTCAGCATTGCTTATGGGGATCAAGAGTGTGTCAAATATTCACACTGGAAAAATCCATCTATCTCTCTGACATCACTGGAGTTTATGATACATGTTTTTATGATTTCTTTGCTACCATTTACTGTATTCTTTTCTTTGGTTCCTTGCCTACTCTTCAGCTATTGAGGAATGAGTGACTGTGTCATGACTCTTATGCTACTTCTTGACCAGATAGTGTATCATCATTTACCAACCTTGGTGCCTGTAGTGGGGGTCACAGAGCAGCTGTTCATGGGAGGAAAAGCGAGGGGTATAAAATTCAAAGGTCTTTGATGCTGATGAAAGATGAGCCTCAGTGGGAAAGAGAGAATCTGAGAATGAGAAGGATTCTTGCTGTGTGGCTGAACTCATTTTTTTTAGTGGCTGCTTCATGGGAAATCAGATTTATTTTCACCTCTGTTTACATGCACAGAAAAAATATTCACAGAGTTTACTGGATATTTACAGTTGATGCTTTTTAATGTTAAACAGGAAGCATTTTTATAGCTACATCTTAGCAAATATAAAACTCAACATGAACTAGACACATAAGTCAGTTCAAAACCTGAATTATTGGAGTGAAAAGAGAATGGGAATAGAGTCTAGTAAATGTGTGTATCTGTAAAAGTAAAATCACGAATAAATATTATTCTTATCACCCAGAACTTTAGGAGTACTGAACTCAAATAGATTATTAGATAACTCTAATACTTGGTAGGAAAATCTTTAGACAATGTCTGTATAGCGTCTCAAAAATACTGTGATTTGTATGTCCTCAGAGCTTAGGAAATTACTTATATTTTTTGTCTGCTATACCTATTATAGTTTTGTAATATTACTTCCTCAGGATTCATGTTGACAGACTGAAATATGTTGATAAAGCAAAAATAACAAAGCAATCCAAGTAAGTATTTCTCTGTTTGCATGTTAACGCAGGAAACCACAATGTGTCCTTTATCAACAAAAGACTCCAGGACACTATATGCAAGGGACACAGAATCTGGAAGAAGCTCTCTCTTGGGCTAAGAAAGGGGAAGATTTTCATGAAGAGAACTATGAACTGAATCATTACAAAATCTTGATGTTTCCTTGCTCAGCATGGTACTCATGACAGACAATATTTTCAAAGGGAGAATATTTTTGAAAGAAAAAAGAATGTTTTAAAAATTTCAATAATTTTATACATATATTTACATATATGTGTGTGCATAAAACATTTTAAATGAATGCATTAACAAAGCATCAGCAGCAACATTGAAAATCAGGGCATTGTCTTATAGACAATGAGTGGTGCTATGCAGACCATATTTAAAATCATTATATACATGGAAATCATTATTGGATATATAGGAAATGGATTTATAGCACTGGTGAACTCCCTGGTCTGGGTGAAGACAAGAAAGATCTCTTTATTTGATCAAGTTCTCACTGCTTTGGCAACCTGCAGAATTGTTCTGCTCTGCATAGTACTGATACCTCTGCTGATATCTGTACATATCCCAGCTTTGTTATTAACCATAAAAGCTGTAAGAATAAGCAATATCATCTGGATAATACTCAGTCATTTTAACCTTTGGATGTCTACACTCCTCAGCATCTTTTATATTCTCAAGATAGCCAATTTTTCTCATTCCATTTTTCTTTATCTAAAATAGAGACTTGCCAAGGTAGTGTCATGGACACTTCTGATCTCTCTATTCTTTTTGTTTTTAAATATTGTAGTTTCCAACATACGTATTGATGTCTGGAATGATGGATCTACAAGAAATATATCTTACACTTCAAAATGGAGAAACTTTACACAAATTTACAAATATCTTATTTTCACCAACTCTATGTTCATGCTCATACCCTTTATGGTGTCCCTGACAACATTCCTCCTGCTCATCTTTTCCCTGTGGAAACATCTGAAGAGGATGCAGCACAATTTCAGAGGGTCCAGAGATGTCAGCACCATGGCCCACATAAAAGCCTTGCAAACTGGAGTTGCCTTCCTACTGCTGTATATTGTTCCTTTATTCTCTGTTTTTGCACAAGCTTTGAGCTTTGAATTGCTTGATGAAAACCTGATGATTTTATGGGACCAGGCTACTGCAATTGCTTTTCCTTCAGGCCATTCATGTATCCTGATTCTGGGAAGCAATAAGTTGAAACAGGACTCTGCTTTGGTATGGAGGTGGCTAAGATGCAGGTTCAAAGATACAGAACCAAAGGATTCCTTACATATTTTGGGAATATCTTGCAGATTTTAGAGTTTCTCAGGTCTTATGAAATTCTTGCATTATAAATTTATACTTTCTCAATTTTTTGTCGCATGAAACCCTATGAATTTTACAAATGCATGTTTGGGATCAACACTAATCAAGCATATTACAAACTTTGCAGTATATTTACAAATATATATATGTGTATATATTATGAAACCTTATACACAGGAGAGTATCAATATAGACTACTTAAATGTAAGCAAACCATTTTATTACTTTTGTGTCAGTCATTAACGTTCAGAGATTATAAAATAAGAAAGCTATAATATGTATGATCAATGCATGTACAAGACAGTTGTAAAATAAAACTTTATACTTCTATGCAGATTAAATTTTCAACATAGAAATTGTGACAAACATTTTAGATTAGAAATGAAGAATGAAGTAAGACTGTTGAAAATTAGATATTTTACATTCATAATTCTTTTTTTTTTTTTTTTGTGGGTACCAGGGGGACGACCTCAGGACCTCGCGCGCCAACAGGCACCCGTGCCACTGAGCGATATCACCGGCCCCTTTTTCGTATGTGGGTTCCGGGAGTCGAACTGGGGCCTTGGGCTTGCAAGGCAGGCGCTTACGCCGCTGAGCCATCTCACCGGCCCACATTCATAATTCTTAATGTAAATCCCAATGTAACAATTCTAATATTTTACCAAGAATATCATTGACTTTAGTTTTGAGATAAATAACTTTTTTACATCATCTTAGAGAAAATCTTCTCTACTTGCTTTTCTTTGCCTTCAAGGAGCATATTATTTAAGCCTATGTTAAAATATCATATTTTGTGCATTTCTACAACTTTTAACACAGGTATAAATTCATGTATCCACGACTATCCTAAAGACAAGAGCAGATCAATCACCAAACAAATCCCAGTATTTTTTCTTCTTTCAAGCCAAAAACCTAATTCTACCCCCAATTCCTGCAAATGCTTATCTGTTCTCTCTCCCTACTGATTTGCCTTTTCCAGAAAGTTGTATGTCAAGGATTACACAGGATGTAGATGTTTACTCACCTTTGTGTTGCTGAGCTTCACCCATGGTATTTCTTCTCATGGCTGAATAGTATTTCATGGATGGATGGGCTATAGTTTACTTTCCATTCATTGAAGAAAGGATATTCATATGGTTTGCAATGTTTGGTAATTATGAATAAAATCACAGTGAACAAACATTCAAAAAGTATTAAATCCACTGTTATTTGCAATTTCAACCACATAAGAAGTCTTATATAAATATATGTGTCACAGTTCAACTGATTCATATTTTAAAGTGTGGAACTAAGTAAATGTAATCCTGAATTCTTGGCTAAAATTGTATCCTAAGGATTGAAATAATCATTTAAAAATATTTCCTATACATGCCTCCTAAGTGGAAAATGTTATTAATGAGTCTACATTAGAAAAACTGGGTTGTTTGTTTTCCAAATTCCACATGTGAAAGCTCTAACCCCTAGTGTGACTATATTTGGAGAAGGGACCTTCATGGATGTCATCAAGGTTAAGGTTAAATGAAGATTATGGGAGGAATCTTAATCCAATAACAATGGTTTGATAATTGATTCTTCTCTTTATGAGAAGTAGAATTTGTACACAGAGAGGAGCACATGTAAGCTTATAGAGGACAGGTCCTGTGAGAAGGTGACTGCCTACAAGGCAGGAAGAGAGGCCCCATCTGAATTTAACCTTGCAGTCATTTGATCTTGGACTTAGAATTTCCAGAACTCTGAGGTAATAAATTTCCATTGTTTTAGCACTCAGGATGTGGGATTCTGTTTTGGAAGCTGGGCGCACTAATACAGAGATGAGATGGGAGGAGAGGGAGACAGAAGAGGGGCGTATTGAGGGAGAAGGGGAGGGGGACGTGGAGAGTGAGAAAGAAAGCAATAGTGAGTAAATGATACTGTTAATACTGTGAGAAAACCAGAAGTGGGTGTGCAGAGGAAACAAGTAGATATATTGTTATTTAAAACAAACAATTTAAGATTCTGCATAAAGTGGTCTACACCTTCTAAATAGTTCAACTAATTTGGCATCAATTATTCTTTAATAAAGCAGGTTAAGCAAGCAACATACATACAACATATATTGGAAAGTTTGACAAGCGGAAAGGATTTTAAAACAGTTTAAGGCCTTAATTTGGAATTAAGACAGTGATTTATGTCTGAAATGGTTTGAAAGGTAAGTGTTTTATACAAAAAATACAAAACATAGAAAGGAAACTGCTAAATAAAGACCTCTGATAAAAGGGATAATAGCAATTCCATCAGTGTAAACCATGTAGACCAGGAGAGATAGAGAAGAAAAAATATTTATAATCATGAATGGGATATTCAAATGAGTCCAAAATTCTCACAAATCCCTAGATGAATTATGTTAGCTGGCAGAAACACACAAATTTTAGGTTAGCACATAATTTTTGTATGCTCACGTATGTAACTTTACTTATACAGTGGTACTTCAGTTTACTAATGCTTCTGTTTGCAAACGATTTGGTTGGCAAGCAGAAGCATTTGACACAATTTTGTTTTTGTTTCCAAACTCTGCATCGGATGAAGAATGTAACCGCAGCCATCTTTCACACACAAACATGAACATAGCCATCTTTTCCAGAATTGTGGAATGAATTAAGTTCATGAACCGAGGTAGCACTGCATTCTGTATAACAGAGTCGTATATTTTGTCCATTTATAAATGTCTTAGATTTTTAATTTATATTTGTATACTGTATAAAATGGTCAAACCTAAATGAAATAAACTGAATAAAGAATGAATAAAGATGTAAGGTTGAAAATTGTCAAAGGACTGCTGGGTACTTCCCACTCTTCTTTTCTTGATGAGTGACAGAGCCCTAATGTCATCATGTATACCTTGGCTTCCAAACTACTCAACTTTGAATACTTCTGTTAGATTAGATGCACATAAAGTTCCATGTGATTAAATCACTAAGATTTCATTCATTTATTTAGCTTTGCAATTTGAAGCTGAACTAACCTACCAATTGAACATAAGCTGGTGAAACAATGTTAATATTAGATGACATACTTGTATCAAACTGAAATGTATCAATATATAAGCAGAGATATATAAAATATAAAAAGAAAGAACAATAGACAAAGCACCATAATTAGATTCATGAAAGCTTTAAAAGTGTAGTAGCAAAATAAACCTATCAAATTTTTTAATGGACAAAGTATTTCACCCATATACTGTACAATTTTAAATATTTCACAGGTTGATAGATCAAGCATAATTAATAAATATAATTAATAGATATAAAAGACAATGTAAATGACACATCTAAAAAGTTTAATCTAGTTGGTAAATACAGACTACTTTGCCAAGAGAGAATTCACAATCATTGAAACATTAACATTTGCATAAATAGACTACTAAAGAGCCAAAAAATTCTCAATAATGGTCAAATAATTGCTATCACACAGAATATATTCTACTATTACCAAAATTAACCATTATTTTAAGGAAATGATGTTAGTAATGATAATAATTGCCCACAGGTTTAGAAATTAAATTACACTCTAATTCAATCATAGATAAAATAGAGAAATAGATAAAATAATGACACTACATTAGAGCCATTACCCAAATTAGAAATGAATAATGAAAGGTTCCCCTAATTTGACTTTGAAAAATTTCAATCCAGCACACAAAATTCATATCTATGAATGCATTTAAAAAAAATGTTGAGATGAACAGATAGAATACTTAAGGAGATAGGAATCAGTGGCAAATTGATCTTACAAAAAATAGAAAAATGAAAAGTATAGAAAAATGTTTACTTATTTTGTAGTACAGAGACCACTATGATCAGTGTTGTACATATAATCACATTTAATCTCCAAGCAACAATTCTATTTTTGGGACATGAGGAAGCAGATGGTAAAAGAGACTAAGAAGAAAGCCCAAATTCTCGGAGGAGAAAATAGAAAACATCAAAATGTTAGCACAAACAATATGATTCCCAGGCTTGCATTCATAACTACTTTATACCTGCATATATAATCATACTCTGATCTGTGGTGATTGGTTCCATTCTTTCTCTAGATACCCAAATTTGTGGATGCTTAATTGCATTGTCAATATGCTTGCAAATAGATGGTATGCATGCTCCTGCCAATTTTAAATTATCTCTATTTATATGTAATACAAAATATAATATAAAATAAATGCTATGGCAGTAGATGTTTTATTGTATTGTTTTGGGAACTGTGATACAAAATAAGCCTGTACCTTCTAAGAAAGAACAAAATTTTTTGAGGAATTTGGTTTGCAATTGCTTCAGTCTACAGACATGGAATCTGTGGAAAAAGAGGAAATTTTGTAATAAAAAGGAAAGAATAAGTACATAGAAACTAAATGTAGAAACGTGAGAACCAAAGAATCCTATGTATTAATCAATAAACAGAGAAAAGAAAGTGTAGATAGTATTGGAAACACTATAATTATCCTTGGTAAGACAAAAAATGAATGAATATAAGTAGTCATTCAATGAAAAGTACAAAATGTGGATAGATTAGACATCCAAATTTCGGATAGGTCTGTAGTATGGTCAGATGCTCAAAACCACATTCCTGAGGTTCTTGGCGGAAGACAGCACACCATAGCCAGCAGCTTTTCCCTGGAGCTCTTCAGAGTTTTGCACAGAGCACTTCTGGTAAGACATCTATCTGTGAGCAGCTTTATACTTAGCCAAGATGTGGACTTACGGCTAGGTCTAGGAAGCGGATTTTCAGCGATTTCTGATGGCTCAGCTTGATGAGCTATGGCTGTTATCTTCAGTGCGGTCTTGTTCTTAGTCGCAGCTTGGTTGGGGAGAGGGTACTTGTTGCTACATCATCTTAGCCTTAGATATAATTGTTGTTCTTACTAATGCTATTTCTTTATTCTGTAGTGTCATCTTTTTACCTTCTAATCAATCCCTCGCTATTTTAACTCCTGTTAAAGTCAATAATTCTTGTTAAATGTTTTCTGGTCTATTTGTTTTGTGGTTTGTCTTCACACTGATCTCTGACCATTGTGAGATATTTAAATATTATTTGATCATAATTTTCTAAAGAAATATATATGGGAAGAAATGATAATAATCCAAAAGAAAATGTACACTACATAAATATATGAATATTATGTTCATGGTGAAGTGTAGGCTATTTTATGCTAGTGCTAGTATTAAGAAGATGTTTGAATTAGAATTATGAAATTAGAGAGGCAAAAAACTTATAAAACTGAACAAAATGGAAAAAAAAGATTTATTTTCCTTGGGGATAGTGTTTTTACCTGTGAACCATCCAATGTAATCCATGAAGGAACAATCAAAATGATGACCAACTAGCAGTATGTGTAGCAAAATAACCCTATATAATACAAACGTATAACTATTCACCATCAGTGACTATTTAGAATATGACATTTGAAGGTAGACTTTTTCATAGTAGCAACAAAAACTAGGCAGATCATGGAAATAAACTTCATTCATCATATTTCATTGAGACACTTATTAAAATATTTTAAAGGACAAAAATAAACTGAATAAATGTACATACAGCTCTTATTCTTGAACAGATAAGATATATCTCCTAAAGTAGCAAATGTTTCCAAATCCTCATGTGTAATGTAATTCTCATGACAATCACAATGGAAATCAGAAATATCTGTAAAATTTCTGAATCTTTTCATTAAACAATGAACAATTAAATATTAAGTATAAGAAAGATACAAGCCTTTGTAAAAGACCTAAAAAAGAGAGACATGTTGGGTAAGCACCATGGTTTGAGAAGCCTAAGAGTGAAAAACAGGATTTAAATCTCAGTAAGTACTCTGAGAGTCATATTTCATTCTGGAAGTTACAAGATAATAGTCCCTGTTTTATTTTTATTTATTTTTTTATTTTTTTTTTTGTGGGTACTGGGGGTCGACCTCAGGACCTCACGTGCCAGCAGGCACCCGTGCCGCTGAGCGATATCACCGGCCCCTTTTTTCGTATGTGGGTTCCGGGAGTCAAACTCGGGCCCTTGCACTTGCCAGGCAGGTGCGTACACCGCTGAGCCATCTCATCGGCCCCAAGTCCCTCTTTCACATACCCTTATAATTTTTTTTTAAGAAACCAATAGACGTGTGAGTGGTGGTAGTGTCAGTATGTGTGTCTCTGTTAATGACTTGTAAAAAATAAAGTTGTATCAAGTACTAGATATTAGTACCCATTTTGGGGGAAATTTATAAGAGAGATGGGAAGCATGTTATAGAAAATACTTGGAAAACCTACAGACTAATTTCTATAAACTTTCCTATACAGAGTTGATGTTTTCGCTAAAATAAACCCTCAGTGGTAATGAACCAGACAGGTCATTTCCAAGTAACTAAGTTCAACCTATCAATTTAATTTTTCCTGTATGGTTTATAGGTAAAGGTTTCAGATTTTACTAGCTGACAGCTAAATCTAGTGATCCAAATGAGGTACAGGTATAAAACCATGGAAAATAATATGACTTCCTTTGCATACCAGCAAGTGAGAATATAGCTTTCCCCTCCAACACCTGCTAGGAAAGCTTGGACCTTGTGGCAAGATCATTAACAGCTGTTTTGTGGTTTGGGGGAGTAACAATGTTGTCCATAAAAATATCTTTGTATTCAATCACTAGCATGCTATGGTGCTTTTTCCACTTGTCATTGGTCATGGAACTTAAAACATAAAAAAATAAAAGAAATGTTAGTGCAATCCAGAAAATATGCTAGTAGCCTAGGTAAGCACATTAATAAAACACAAGCAGGGGTATTAGGGTTGTCATTTTTCTCCAGACATGACTTTACTGTAAAGCATCTTTTTCATTCTAGTAGTGGGTTAATTTTTCTTGGAAATTTGGCCCAAGCCTTCATAGCACTAATTAAATGCACTAACAGAATCAAGAGACAAGTTATTCCCTTGCCTGATGGAATTATCTCTGTTCACTATGTCCTTGGAGTTGGTTTGTTTTGAGAAAGTTAACACAATGATACTTGACTGTGCTTCTTCTAGGTTCACATGGTGGACAGGGGAGAATTATTGTTCTGAATGCATGGGAGGTAGTCAATCTGCACTTTACTTGCTACTACATTGGGCATATTTTATTTGTTCAAAGTAGCCAATTTCTCCAACCTCATTTTTCTTTACTCAAGAGGAGCAATCAGAGAGTCATTCTAGTGATGTTGCTGGGGACTTGGTTGTTATTCTGATCATGTAGTGAAAAGCATATGTGAGGCCACATAGGTGTGAAAACGTGAAGGGAACTTGAATTGAAAGACCAAATCAGTGGACCCTATAAGATTTTCAAATATGGCTATTGATTCTAGAAAATTTTGTACCCTTTATTATATCCCAGATCTGTCTTCTGCTTTGTAATCTCCTCCCTGTGGAAACCTCTGGAAACCTGTGGAAGATTCTGTTCCCAAGGTCCCAACGCCAAGGTCCAGCTGAGGGTCATGAAAATTGTGGTTTCGTTTCTTTTGTTATGTGTCTTGCACTTTATTAAGTAATCATATCAGATTAGAGTTCTAATAGGCCACTGAAGGAACCACTTCTCTTACTATGCCATGTTACTGGCACAATCTAGCTTTAGACCATTTGTGAGTTTGATTTTGAGAAACAAACACCTGAAACAGAATTTCCTGGTGTTTCTGAGATGATAACTGACAGAACAGAAAACTTCGAGTCCACAGGTCAATAACACAGAAGTGGTGTGACTTCAATAATTCTTCATGTTAAATGTTTTCTGATCAAATTGTTGTGTGGTTTCACTCCTGATTGGACTTTGAATGCTAACAGATATTTAAATATCATTTCATAACATTTATCACTGAACTACTATATGTGAAAGAAAATGGTAGTAATCCAATAAAAGGTGTATAGTAAAAAATACAGAAACATTATGTTAAATGGTGAAATGTATACTATTTTATGATAATGCTAAGATTAAGAAAAGCTTTGTAATGCAGTTATGAAATGACATTAAAAAACTTACCAAACTGAAAAAAAATGACAAAACAGATTTTTTCTGAGATAGAATTTTTGGCTATGAATAATCCAATATAATCCACAAAGGAATAATTAGTACAATTGTCAAATAATTATATTTCAAAAAATAGCCAAATATAATGTTAAGATATAACTACTCATACTAATGACTATTTTAAAATACAACATTTAAAAATAGACTTTTCAAAGTAGTGACAAAAATAGGTGAGGCCCGGAGAAAAGTCTTATACAGTGAAATATGAGATAATAAGAAGTAGGGAGCTCTTTTACAAATGGGAAGAGGAACAAGAGATAAAGGGAGGGGGGAAAAGAAAAGAGGGAAAAGGGAATAAGAAAATGAAGTGCAAGGGAAAAATGAAAATAGAGCTTTTGCAAATGGAAAGGGAACCAAGAACTGAAGGATCAGGGAGGTACAGAAGGGTTAAGGGATGTAAAAAGAGTTAAGAGGTATTATATATGTGTAGCAAATCCACATGACAAATGTAATCATTAAGTACTGCAAACTTCTACTATTAAAAAAGAAGCAAATAAAAAAGAAATGTATTAAGATGCCCCAAAGAGTGTAAAAAATCTGAATAAATATAAAAAATGAAATTATATAAAACATCAATACAGATATTGATCAATTGATAGGCAAGCAATTATCGCCATAGATATAATGATTAAGTAAACATACATAGATCAAATTTTGCTTAATTAACCTATTTGACAAGCTTTACCACACAGTTGTTTGCATTACCCTTCATCTCTTTTCAGAGCTCATTTCTGCTACTCAGGAGTCGAGTCAGGGGAACTTCCTGTCTCTGCACTGGTGGTGCATTTACACTTCACTGTAAGGAGTATTTTCTTAAAACCCTCATGCTGCCCTAATATACTAAGTCAGTAGGTCTCTTTCTTAAATGTAGAGCATTTGTGAGTTTTTCAAGTTATATTGGTTTCACGTCTTTGCTCAGTATTGTTACAGGGAACCAAGGACGGGGTCAGCTCTGCACAATGGAAGAATCTCATGTGTTTTGCTGCCAACACTGAGGTTCATGTTATATATTTTTTTTGCTGTCTTTTACAGATGCTGCTGTATTTCTTTCACTGCTTCCTTGGCTGTGTTTTAGAGAATGAAGAAGAATGATTCTGTCTCGCTGATTATACCATGTCTAGTTCAGGCCATGCATCATCCTGTGCCTTGTCTGTAGTGATGTTCGTAGAGCAGGTGTTGGAGGGTAGTGGATAAAATATGAGCCTTCGGTGATGATTCATGAATGTGCACTGGTTGTCTAAGAAGAAGCAAAGAATGAGGAGGATTCTTGCTGTGTCTGTGGACTCATCCATCCCAGTGCCTGCTTCAGGCCACCATGAAGGGATTTCCACCAATTCTCAAATGCACAAAGAAATTAGTCCCAAGTTTTCAAATATTTAAACTTAACAGTATGTCATTTTACCTGGAAAGCACTTTTTAAAAAATGTCTTAACAATTATTACACTGTAATCATGAACTACATGAATAAAAAATGCTGAATTAGTGAAAAATCTGAATTATTGGATTGGAATGAGAAGGGGATATGGATTCAAATAAATGTGCTATTAATTGTGTGGATTTTTTTTTGTGTGTGAACATGCCTCATTTGTAAAAAGAAAATGATAAGTCTTATCCTCTGTACCAATCATTCTAGGCTTAGCTATATGTTTGGTCATAAGCTAAATGTTATCTGCATATGGCAGCACATGCTTGAAATCTCAGCACTCTGAGAGTCTGAGGTTGGAGGACCACAAGCTGGAGTCCAGTGTGGTCAACTTAGCAATTTAGCAAGGTCCTGTCACAAAATTTTTAAAAAGGAGGGATTGAGAATTTAACTCAAGGTAAATGCCATTTGTTTAATCCTTAGTAAGACACACACACAGATACACACACATACACACACACACACTTAAAACAACTCTTAAGCTGTGTATGAAGGTTTATGGAAAACACGCATAGTCTCTTATATAGACAGAAGTTTGAAGTGTTTAAAAAAATTCAGTGTTTAGGACATTACATATACTAGTTTAGATTCTTCTTGTTCTAATGTATATGTGAGAATTTTGCAGTTACCTGTCCAGAACACAAGTAGCCAGAGTACACTATGCAGATAAGGCAAAAACAGTAAAACAATGCAAATAAATACATCTTTATACGCATGTTAGTACATGGTGTTTAAGCATTTCCTTCATCATCAGCCAAAGACTCCAGCTGCTGAGTTTGAGGAGCATCGTGTCTAGATGAAAGCTGCACTCTATGTGGAATAGCAGACATTGTGGGACTATGAATATTCATTAGCAAATCTTGGTGATGATGGTTTGATATTGCATACGTGAGGTTTTTTTAAACAGGGAGAATATACTTGATTTTTAAAGAACCTACAAGCATTTTAGATGAATGCATTAATAAGTCTTCAGCAGTGATATTTGACATAGAAGTGTTCTTTTACAGAAAATGGGTGTTGTGCACAGCATATTGGCAATAATTGTTGAATTTATAACTGGAAGTTTAGGGAATGGATTTATAGCCCTGGTGAACTGCAAGGACTGGGTCAAGAGAAGAAAGATCTCCTTAGTTGATCAAATCCTCACTGCTCTGGCAATCTCCCAAATTGTCATGCTGTGGTCATTTGTCATAAGTGTATTCGTATTTTTGCCTTTTTCAGGTTTATGGGTGCCTCCAAGAATGTTTAAAATGATTATTGTTCTCTGTACAATAGCTAGCCATCTTAGCATCTGGCTTGCTACATGCCTCAGCATCTTTTATTTTCTCAAAGTAGCTAATTTTTCTAACTCTATTTTTCTTTATCTAAAGTGGAGAGTTAAAAATGTTATTTCAGTGGCATTGTTTGTATGTCTGCTTCTGTTGATTTTAAATATTTTACTGATGAAAATATATACTTATGACTTGACTGATAGATATAAAACTAACATGTCCTACAGTTCCAGCTCAAGAAACTTTGCACAAATTTCCAAACTTCTTATATGGATCTACGCTGCATCCACTTCCATACCATTTATTCTGTCCCTGGTGGCTTTTCTCCTGCTCGTCTTCTCCCTGTGGAAACATCACACAAGGATGCAGTACAATGCCAGCAGATGCAGAGGTGCCAGCACTGTGGCCCACATAAAAGCTTTGCAAACAGTAATTGACTTCCTCATGCTATATACCATTTTCTTTCTGTCATTCCTTGTACAAATTTGGAAGAATGAATTGCTAGAGAAAAAACTGACCTTGTTTTGCCAGGTCGCAACAGAGTTTATTCCTTCATGTCATCCCTTTGTCCTGATTCTGGGAAACTGTAAGCTGAGACAGGCCTCTCGTCTGGTGCTCAGGTGGCTGAGGTTCAGGTCCAAAGATGCAGAATTCTGAGGTCCATAGATCATTTTCTACAGGAAAATTATTTCATAAAATTCGATTGTTTTCTACATTATTACTTTCCAAATATTTTTATGGTTTATGTACATTTGGAGCAACAACTAACCAATCATATTATAACCTTAGCAGTACATACAAAAGTTTGTATATTAACATATTTATACACTGAAGGAGATCAATGCAGATCACTCATTTTATAAGAAATCTCTATAGTAAAAAATAATATGAATTTTGTGTTAATTATTAAACTTTAGGAGATTATAAAACAGAAACCTATAATATACAAATTATTTTTTTATTTTTTTATTTTTTATTTTTTTATAATATATAAATTTTATTCATGTCTATGTATATGGGACATAGTTACTAAAACTAAAAGTGTATAATTTTATACTCTCAAAATCATTTTCTTTCTTTTTTTTTGTGGGTACCCGGGGTCAACCTCAGGACCTCACGTTTGCCAGGCAGGCGCTTATGCCGCTGAGCCATCTCGCTGGCCCTCAAAATCATTTTTAACTCAGGAATAAATACATAAAATTTTAGATTAAAAATAAAAATATTATTTAAAATGTTTAATAGATAATTGGGAAAAAGTACCAAAATTTCCATAAATCCAACAAAATGCAAGCAATGGAAATTAGAGAAGAAATTCAAAGTAAATGAAATCAATTTTCTAAGATTATTATGTCCCAAATTTTGTTTACAATTTTAAAGTAAATAACTGGGGATTTCAGGAATATCTACTAAAATCCAGGATATTTCAGTATAGACAATGGACAGTTACATATTAAACAGAGTAGGGAGAGAAGTTTATGTAAGAGACCAAAGTCTGGGAGATGTACATGATAAATTTTATGGCCAATCAGCTTTAGTGTGCAAGAAGGGGATTTAGATCACAAGTGATCTGAGACTCATTTTTATTAATTTTTAAATTACATGGAAATAATTCATATACTCTTGTTCTCATAATTTTCCAGAAACTAAATGGAATATGTGGGTGGAAGTGACTGTGTATATCTGTGTTCATGATTTTGAACAACAAAACTTTTTATAAGTACTGGTTATCAGCACCCCATTTCTGGGAGTGTTATCTTCCTGAGTGTTTCTATGGAATTTAGGAATTCCATAGTTAGTAAAATCTTAGAAACTCCTATAGATAATTTCTTTAAACCTGTCTAAATTGACTTAGCATTTTTGTTAAGATAAATCTTCAATGGCAATGACATGAATAGGTCATCTCAGGCCAACAGGGTCCATGCATCAATTTAGATACTTCTTGAAAATTGTATGAAATAAGTTTTAGAATTTTACTAGGTAACTTGTAAACTCGATGAATCATATTTTCACTGTCTTATTGGTCTCCAGGGTTGGTTTGTTTTGGGTAACATTAATATTAATAAATTGTTATTTAACTATGTTAATCCAGCTTTATAGAGTAGACAAGTTAAAATCATTCTTCATATTGCTTGACACCTGGCTTACTACTGACCTCAGCATATTTTAACTTGATTGCTTTCAAACTTGTCAAATTTGGTACTCAACACATTTTGATGCAAGAACTTTTGTCCCAGTACTTATCATTTGTTTGGTACTAAACACACAAGTTATATCTTCTCTGTCTCCATTGCCTCCTGATTAACTACTCTTTCCAGCCAAAAGAATTTCTTTGGTATTTGTTGTTTTTTTATATTCTTTGTACCTCTGGAAGCCAGTTAATGACAAGTACCAAGGTTCCACTGTATTTGCTCAAGATAGTCATTTTTCCAACTCTATTTTTTTATTTATCTAAAATGGAGGATTTAAGTGTACATTTGGTGATACTGCTGGGGAGTTTTTCTTGGTTTCCTATCTTTAGTATTAAACATAGATAACCTTTTACGGGTGGATGATCCTGTGGGAAACATGACTTGGAAAACCAGGTAAGTAACACTGTACATCTTTCATGCTTCACTGTATTCACTCCAGCAGCATTTGAACACTTTATCCCGATTTGTCTTCTCATAAAACCAACTCAACCTGTAAACATCTCAGGAAGATGAAATTTCATGGCAAAAAATCCCATATTCTCATGTCAGTGATATAGCTCAGCGGTATAAGTGCCTGCTTGGCAAGCACGAGGTCCTGAGTTCGACTCCCGGTACCTGCATTAAAAAAAATACCACATTCCAACACCAAGTTTCCCCTAGAAACTTTGCAAATGGCATAGACTTTGACACACTCTCTCCTGTTTTTTGCCATTTACTTCCTGATATAATCATATTGTAACAGGAATCATACTGTAACAGGAATTACTCTCTCCTGTTTTTTGCCATTTACTTCCTGATATAATCATATTGTAACAGGAATTACTGAGATAAGAGTTAAGATTCTACTCGGCAGTAAGGACAGCACCCCAAAACAGAGTTTTCTGAGTAAGAACCTGTCAGGTGACCTTCAGTGGTCTAGGATCTCCCCAGAGCATGACAGGAAGGCCATTAGCTCCAGGATGCATGGGCCCTGCATGGACACCGTGTCAACACTGCATAGATTGGACCCCCAAAATATGTAGTCACCTATAGGGTAGAGATTACATTGCTTACCCCATAAGTTGTGCTCTCTTCTAAATCCTTTAAAAACCACTAGGCAAAGAGCCCTTATGGGTGTCCTACTCAGAAACCCTTCTGCCTAGCAGGAGCTTTACTTTCCTGCCTTTGTAACCTTCACTTTCTTGCCAGTATAGGCTCACAGGTCTGTAGACAGGGAAAAACTATGAATAGGGGCCTCACTAGATCATCTAGCTAATCCTGACTAGAAGGAGTTAAAAAAAAAATTTTACTAGAGAAATTCCCCTAAGGAACATATCAAGCACAGGGATAAAAAAAAAAAAAAGCCAGATAAAGACACCAGGTGACACTGGGACTTACACCAAAAGACCAAAAATAGAGCTGTCAGATAGGACATGGAGATAAAGCCAAGTGCACAAACAATAAGTCACCTTCACCTTCAATAAAATATAGGAAAAGCAAAGATGGGGGCTGACTAACTTTAAGACAGTATGCACTCACACCCATGGGCTAACACATACACATATATGTATATTCGCTCTGGAGTCACTATATTCTTCACTCCAGGGTCAGTATAGAGTACAATAGATATCCACGTGCCTACTTGTTAACTCTACGCTAACAAAAAGTAAGACACCCCTTGCAAACTCACCGCCTACCCCAAAGATAAGGCCTTAAAAGTTAGGTCAAGGACAAGTAATCAAACACAAAAAGAAAGTAATACATAGACCACCAAAAGAAATGACATCAGACAGAGTCGCCCAGAAGCCAATCCAGTTATGGTAAGTTCCATATGTAGGGGGAAGGGTCACTCACCCCCCTGTAAAAACAGCTGGAAACAAAGGGCGATGGGTTCTCCGTCTTTCTGGAGCTCCCTACCCTGATACTTTCTCATCAGGGTAGCTATCTATAATCTCCTTTCCTCTCTTCTCCTTTTCGTCTTTACAAATAAAGTGTCTTCCTTTTATTAAACTTTGTCCCTTTAATTTTTTATTGGGGCTGAATTTATGATCCCAGTGGGATGCTTGGACAGCAGAGCAGCGGTGCTCATCCCCTATATGTGACATCTTTGGTCCCTTGACCAGAAGCCAGATATAACGCCTTCATAGCTTTTAAATAAAGTTGTTTGCACCCTTCCTCCTCCATCTTTGGTTTCATTCTTCATCACTGTGGGACACAATCCCTGAGTTTCTGCAACAATATCAATAAAGAGATCTAGTAGATTGAAAAACTAGAAATTTGCAGGCTTTACTTGCTTGTTGGAATCATCTGTCCTTCAAACTGTTTGTTCACCCTAATTTTGGGAAACAAGATGCTAAAGTAGGCATTTTTTGATGCTATTATTTCTGCAGCTCACGAGGTGCTGGCTAAAGGAAAAGAAATAAGAGGAGCATGCATGTCTGCTAGCATAAAATAGATCAGTCATGTGTCTTGTGTATGTTGATGATAAACAATACGTATCTAAATTGTACCAATAAACAATAAAAAAATACAGACTTAATCCAAGTAAAGATTAAATTTAATGCAAGCACATAAAGGCTTGGAACATTCAAGTTTTTATGGGGGATGAAGCAAAACAAAAGCTATAGGAGAAAAAGAAAATCTATTGTTAATGATGTTAAAAGTTTCATTATAAAGGATTTTTGGAAAACTGACATTCAAAAGTGAGGGGATACTTGTTTAAGGCTTACTCTCAAAGAAAAATTTCTTTAACTTGAAGATTTTTGTTTGAAATGACTTAATATGCTCTTCTACTCCTACTGTGCATATACACATTTATGTATGATTTGATTACTAAACCGAGAAGTTTTCATTTTTATTTAACAGACACTATTTGTTCTTCACACCTTGTTATTACTCTGATATCTATCAAGATTCCTCATTTATTGTATTCATTTTAATAATTCAGATGAATTTTGGAAATTTACTGAAGAACTTGACTAAATTGCCATGTGCATTTTCAGGGAGAATTATTAAAAATAGCCCAAATAATCTTAAATTTATTGAATAATTTTAATAAAAATGAAAAATGGTGCTTATGTTCACCAAGATTCATGTATAAGAATATTAAAAACAGTAATAAAGAATATAGAGTAACTTCCATCAGAAGAACAGATTAATAAGTTATCAGTTCATGTACTTGATTAGTACACAACAATAAAAAGAAATTAAATACAGTTATATAATAGCACATAGATGAGTATTTAAATATAGTTTTGAGAAAAACAGAACCAGATATAACCACCCTCCCCTCCTCCAAAAAGCACAAATAAATGATTCCATTTCCCAGCTATATGCAAAACCAAACTACAAAATGTAGGAATAAAATGTAGTAGTAAAATAATAAAAAAAATCATGCAGTTATTTCCAAAAAAGATGGTGAGTAACCATAGGAGTAAAAAAGTTATGAAAATGAAGACATGTGTAGTAAGCTTTGTTGTTTTCTTTTAACCTGGATGACATTAACATCAGTGTCCTATTTTTAAAAATTAATTAAGTTGTACGTCTTTTTCTTTTTATCATGCGATATTTCAAATGTATTATCATGTGTTACCACACACCTAACTTTTTAAGATGTTATAAAACCTCTTATTTCATAATTATTCTTTTACAGTTAATTATATTTTTAAGAGATTTCAGTAAGAAGACCAATATCTTATGTATTTTACCATAGTTCTCATTTCTGATACTGTTTATGTCCTTCTGTAGATTCTTTACATCCTCTGTTATCATTTTCCATCTGGCTGGAGGATATACTTTCAGTTTTTTTTTTTTTTATGTGGGTACCAGGAGTCAAACTCAGGACCTCACGCTTGCCAGGCAGACGCTTATGCCACTAAGCCATATCACCGGCCCTGTACTTTCAGATTTAAATGCGTATGGGTCATTGGTGATGAATTCTTTGCTTTTTATGTCTGTAAAGTGTTTATTTCTCCTATTTTGAAAAATATTTTGTCTGGGTCTTCTAGGTTGAGAGTTTCCCTGCTTTAGTACTTTAATCGCACCCCAGTAAATTCTTAATTGCACTGTTTCTTGGCAGAAATCTTCTATGAACCATGTGTGTTCTTCTGAATATAATCTTTTTTTTTTTCCTGTCTGATACATTTGACTTTTTCTCTTTAAAATTGCTTTTGGGAATTTGACTATGACTTGCCATGGTATATAGTTTTATATTTCTTGTGGTTGGGGTGTACTGAACTTCTTGCATCACTGGGTTTATAGTTTTCATCAGATTTGGGAAAAGTTGTGGCCATAATTCCTTCCACACAGCAATACATTTTAGGACAGTGTAATTACACATCAGTTAAGCTCCTGAATTGCTCCAAACATTATTGATGTGTTTTTATTTTTTCAACTTTTTCCCTTGTATTTTACTGTGGGTAGTTCTTATGATTATGTCTTCATGTTAACAAATATTTTCTTCTACAATATCTAATCTACTCCTTATTCTATGCAGTATATTTTTTCACATTAAATAATGTGGTTTTAAGTTCTAGAAAGTCAATTTCACTCTTTTTTATTCCCTCTATGTGTCACCTGGACACATGGAATTAATTTAAATAGTAGAACACCTAGAATATAGTTAGGATAACTGCTTTCATATACTTACTGGTTATTTCTAATATCTATTTTTGTTCTAAGGTTTTGTTTAATATTCTCCTCATTGTATACTATATTTTTAATATTTTTATTTAAAATATAAAAATTCCTAACAAAATAATAAGAGAAAAACAATAGTTAATACTCTGTATATCATTATCTTCAAAGTAGTTAGTGTGCAAGAAGTATGTGAAAAGATTCTCTCTTACAAAGAAGAAACAGACAGATAATATAACAAAACTTTTGTTTCAATGATAAAGAAACCAGTAGTATAAATGCAGTGAATTAGAATTCTTTGCTGACCTGGAAATATTTGACTGGATATTAAACATTGTGCACTTAACCTTCTCATATGCTGAATATTTTTGGATTCCTGTAGGTATTCATGAGATTTTCATCTGGAATGTATTTAAATTACTTGGCAACAGTTTGCTATTTTCTGAGTCTAAATTTCAAGATTATTTCAGCCAACAAGAGAACAGTATTAACTCCCACCACTGAAGAAAGTCCTTCCTGTGCATTCTGCCCAGTGTCCTGTGAAATGGAAGGTTTTACATCATTACTGGCACTGGCCAGATACTTTCCACCCATCTTTTATGTATGCTGGATACTGTTTCCTCTAATCCTCTGGGGTGGTTCTTTCTCAGCCTTAGAAAGTTTCCTCATGGGCATGTGTCTACTAGTTTTTCCCAATACTTGATGGGGACCTTTCACATACCTTGGTAATTGTTTCTCCTTTCTGGTTCTATATGTTACAAATTCTGGCAAGCTTGATCTCCTGGATTCTTGGCTCTGTCTCCTCAACTCAGGAAGCCTACTGAGCTCCTGTCCCTTCACCATGGTTCAGAAACTCTGCAGCTCCTCTTCTGGAGCAATCACAGAGCTCATGTCATTTGTTGTCATTACTCAGGGATCAGTGTCCATCCCTCAGTGCCTAAAGTCTTAAGTTTGGATGTCTTCAAACCTGTTTTTTCATATAATTCATCTGTTAAGTTTTCCATTTCAAAAGTGGAAGTTTCTGAATAAAATCCTTTGGATGACTTTTAATATTTTTTTATCTTTCCCTTTTTAAAAAACAAATCATATTTAAATTTCAGGGAAGTTAGCTTTTATCCATTAATCAGTATTTATTTCATCATTAGCTATCTCCTTAGAGACAAAATTCTTTGTCTCTTAAGTCTTTGAAATAGTTTTTTACTTCTGTTAAAATTCAGGGGGTATTAAAAATAAAGCTACTATGAACATTCACATCAAGGCTTTAATTTCTCCTGGAATACTAAAAATGGAATGTTGGGATCATATAGTAAGTGTATGTTTAACTTTTTAAGAAACTGTGCATCTCTGTTACAGTATAGTGGTGTCATTACATATTCCCCCAATCTACATATCCATAAATGAATATACATGTGTATATTGTAGTATTTTTCATATAAAGAAGTATTTTCATATAATGAACTCAGTAATAAAAAGTATGAATTATCTATATGTGCATCAACATGGAGGACTCTTTCAGTAATATATTGAGTGAAAAAAGCCAGAAAAAAAGAATACATGATACCTGATTTCATTTATATAACATTTTGAAATATAGAAATTAATCTGTAGAGAAAAAGTAGATTAGTGGTTGTCTGGGAATTGGAGCTCTGGTAATGAATGGGGAGGTGGGATGCAGAAGTTACACAGGAGCATAAGGGATACTTTTGTGGTTAATGCTCGTATGTGTTTGCTACTTTGATTACTATGCTGGTTTCACTGTTATGTAACTATGAGAAATCCACCAATTTGCGTACTTTAAATATGTACAACTTATTGTATGCCAGTGATCCCTCTAGTGCAATCATGCACTGCATAATGACAATTTGGTCACTAACGGATGTCACATATGGCAGTGCTTCTATAAGATTAGAGATTTACCTTTCCTAACGTCCTGGGACACTATGTTTATAGTAACATCATCATGCATGCAATGTATCATTTAAGTGTTTGTGATGATGTTGGTATAGAAATCCTAGGCTAATGTGTGTGTTTGTCTCTTTGTTTCTAAAAATGTTTAAAAAGTAAAGTGAAAAATAGAAAAAGTCGCATAGAATAATCACATAAAATCCTTTTCTCCAGTTGTACAAGGTGTTTTTGTTCTGTTATACAAGCAAGTCAAAAATGAAAACAGTTAAAACTTTTGTAAAATTAAAATTATAGGGCCGGTGAGATGGCTCAGCGGCATAAGCGCCTACCTGGCAAGTGTGAGGGCCTGAGTTTGACTCCCGGAACCCACATACGAAAAAAGGGCCGGTGATATCGCTCAGCGGCATGAGTGCCTGTTGGTGTGAGAAGTCCTGAGGTCAACCCCGGTACCCACAAAAAAAAATTAAAATTATAGTAAGGTAATTTTAATTTATTATTGCAGAAATAAAATATGTTAAAATACGTGTAGCACAGCCTAAGAGTACAGTGTTTATGGAATCTAGATTCATGTACAGTGACATTCTGGGCCTCCACCGTCATGCTCCACTCATTCACTGACTCACCCAGAGAAATTCCTACTTCTGCAAACTCCTTTGGTGAAAAGTATTCTACCCAGGTGTTCTTCACTTTACCTTTTATACTTTATTTTACTGTATACTTTCTCTGCAGTAAATACTTTACTTGTATTTAGATGCCCAAATACCACTGGGTTGCAGTTGCTTACAGTATTCGGTACAGTAACTTATTGTACCTTATCATATTATAGCCTAGTAACAATAGACTATATAAACCGTATAACTTTGATATTTTGTAGTTTCTATCATCTTGGTGTGTGTAAGTACACTTTAGTGTCTGCACAATGATGACAATGATGAAATTACATAGCAACTCCTTATTCAGAATGTATCTGATTCTTAGTTCATTCATGAGTATAGTGTATTTTTTAAAACCCTGGAAGAAAAATATTTGTTTTTAGAAAATTTGAGATTTAGAAGAATCCAATCTCTCTCTCTCTCTTTTGTATTTCTATTCTTTGTTCTTACCCCACATCTTCTGTTTTTGCTTTCTCCTTTTTTGATTTACTTACCTTACGCAAAACTCATCTGTTTTTCTTCCCAGGCTACTTTTTGAATGCAACACACTGTAAGTGTGTGGGGGGTATATTCTGTATGCACATACGTATACATGTATATGAGTACACATATCGGGAGGGTGGGAGAATAACAGACCGAGCTGCTACAGGGTACATTCTACCTCTTGAGATCTGGGTTCTCTTTCATCGTCTAACTTTCAGATCTCATTTGTTTATGCCATCTTCATTTCTACTCCTGTGGGAGTTGGTATCTTCTTCAAATCAACTTCCACACATCCTGGAAGGTGCCAAGCATCTTATGCCCATTCTCTCTATGCCTGGGCAGTGTGTTGGGGCTTAGAGTTTTTCCTTAAATGTTTCCATTTTTTGGATGTGTGACCCTATCTGCTTGCCTTCAAATTGGACGGTGAGGGAATAGTGACCATTTTATAGGAATTTTTTCAGTTAGTTTAATATCCTAATATCAATTTTTGAAAAGTTTAAGAAGAAATGTGGATGTGCTGTGATTTTAGTCCTGTATGTTGTTTAGAATCTGTACTTACAATGGAGTATGATTAACACCCAGAGTGGATGTTTCTGGGGAGGGTGAAAGGAAGCTACATAAAATCCATCAGAATTTTATGACTTAAGGGCAAGATAAATATTGCTGAGTGGTGGACAGACACGAATAGGACAATCTCTACTTAGCCACTGAACCTGCCCTCACTCTCAGTATTGTCCCTATATGAGTTTAAATGAGAGAAAGCTTTGTGGAATAGATGGGTTTAAATGAGGGCATGCTTTGTCTCTACAAACAGCTCTACGAACAGTTCCTAATATTCTCTGAATATTTTCAGTTAAATATTAAAGCATATGAAGGATAGTCAAGTTATAAAACTAGTTTAGTATCTAATATAACTTTTAACATCTGGAGAAACTTAATAAATATTAATGAAGGAAGAAATTCTGAACTATTAGAAAGAAAAGAAAGGGGTTTGGAATCCAAATAATTTCTCTAAGCCTCATTTTTGTGTTGCCAGAAAGAAGTGTTATCATTCCTCTACAATATTCCTATAAGCTGGTTCTGTAATGTGTGAGTGAGTATGTGTGTGTGTGTGTGTGAAGAGCTCTTGCAGACAATCCATTGTTGAATAAATGTAAAGTAGCAATACTCAGCATTTTGAATGCCTTGGAGAGCAAAGGTTTGGATAAACTATGAAAATATCTATTTAGTGTTTCTTCATAACTTCTGGAGATGATTTTAATGCTCACAAAACCCTACCTACTAATTTTGATATTTGCTGTAGTTAGAGCTCTATGCATTGAATTTTTAAAGTATGATTGGTAATAAACCAAACTGATGAGCAAATCATTTAGAGATATAAAGAGAAAACAGTGAAAACCAAAAGATTATAAATCTTTATTTGCATATTAGCAAATAAGAATTCAGTTTTTGTCCAGTATAAAGTCTGAGAAATTTCACTTTATGTTTAGAACATGCAATATCTTTTTCAGAGTATTTGGGGAAAATTATTGTTTATGACGAGAGTTATGTACTCATCCAGTAGTACAACTTAAGGCTTTCTACTTTCATATTGAACCTAGCTTTTTTAAAAAAAGAAGATATTAACTACATATGCAAGAAATAAATATATATGCCACTAACATGGTAGATTAAGAAATTGTCAGCCTTGCAACTGAATACTGAGCTCTGTTTTGCAAATACGGTAAGTGTCTGGCATATCATCTTCACCATTATAATAAGCAGAGTTAATAATTGGAGTTTGTGTGGAGTAGATTCATAATGCTAATGAACTGTATTCACTGGGTCAAGATGCAAAAGATCTCAACTGATTGAATCTCCACTGTTTTTCACATCATGTTTTTCCTGAAAATGATAGTTTTCAAGTTGAAATGATAGCTCTGTGGCGAGGCTGAGAGCATTACTCTTCTTGCCTTTTAATTTTAATGTGATAAGAATGTAATTAATATCCAGATACATCCATATGAAGAAAATATGAGTTGGAGCTCCACAAAGTGTAGAAGTGTAATACTGAAAACTTTTCTAAACTAATTCTATTCACTGTGGGAGGCTTGATATTCTTTTCTGTATCCTTGAAATTATTTTCCTGTTAATCTTCTCCCTAAGGAAAATCTCAAGAATATGAAGCTTACTGCAACAGGATTCCTAGTGTGAAGGCCCATAAAAGGGCCACGAAATCTATTATTTCATTCCTCTTACTATTTACTATTTATTTTGTGTCTGTTCTCATAAGAACTTTCTATTTTGCAGTGATACAGAACAAACTGATCTGCATGATAAGTCAGGCTATAAGAAGTGTTTATCTTTAATCTGCTTATTTGTCCTGATTCTGGGAAATGATAACCTAACAAAAGCTTCTCTTTGGTTGTTGTGGAAGCTAAGATGCAGCTGAAAGCTGAGAATTGCCCATATCTGTAGAGCATTCTGGTGCGTATCTCACATAATGTACAAGAAAAACATCAAGGCATTCTTCTGCAGTTTTTCATTCTTCTTTGAGGATCATGTGCAATGCATGATACTCTTATCTAAGCCAATTAAGTGTTAGTTGCATATATATATATATATATATATATATATATATACACACACACACACACACACATTTATACAGTGAAAACTTTAAATGGATTACCAAACTAGAAGAGTTCACAACCAGTAAATGATATAGTCTTCTAGTTTTTAACCTCCTTAGAAATTTTTATTTAAAATGTTCAAAACATGCATTTTCATGCATAACACTTTTCTGATTCTCCGAATCAATTTACAAATATTTGTTAGGAATTTCTCAGAGTGAAAAAAAGCAACTTGTATTCCTCTCCACTTTGTTATCTTTTTATTCAATAATCCATTACACCTACATACTTATGCAGTATCAGGAAAATGTAAAATTCTTTGATAATTCATCACTATTTCCTATTGTAATAGTTATGTGTCTACTCATATGATTTTGATTTCAGCGTGTCAATATCCAACCAAATAGCTTGCAATGGTCATTGAATTTGAAATCTGTGTGTGTGTGTGTGTGTGTGTGTGTGTGTGTATGTGTGTTTAATTGGAGTGATTTTTAAATGTATCTTTCACTGGATCACACATCTCTGAATCACTGATGAACGGAAAACACAGGGAAATTGAAAGAAAGAATTAGAAATATTAGGATGAAATTATATGAATTTCAGACACATGTGACTCTTGCTACAATTGATTCTATTGTGGAAGAAAGAAAAAAGATAAGACTTAATCGAAGTTTCAAAGTTTATCTAAAATTAAATTCTAGTAATAATCTTACTGAGCAATCAGTCTCATTACATTTTGAATACAGTGAAGTGCTTAAAGTGAGATTACCTTGAGATATTTGCTCTTCAATATTTTATATAAATTATAGCATTAAAAGATGACCTTTAATTTGAGGAAATCACCCATAATGTTATCTTTACAGAGCAATTTGCCAAAGAATCAATTCTTTGTTGAATTTTCAAATACTTTACCTAGGTATTAAGTACTTTAACATGTTTGTAATATTTTTCATGTTACATTGTATATTATAAGTCAATTTATGTTTTATGTCTGTAGAAACTGTTTTTCCTTTAGCAGGTTTGTTTTTCAGAATATAAAAATGTCTCATCTTCTTAAAATTTTCTTAGGCTTTACCAGACTATGCCAAAGATTGTCTATATTTTTTTCAAAAATTGTAACATTATTTCGTTAATTTTATTGTATTTTTAAGAAGTTATTACTACCAGTGGTGAATTTATATTTTTATTATATACTTGATATTTATTTTAAATATTGTATTAATTCTTATAACTGATTTCTTATGTTATTTTTGTCCATTTCTCATTAGCTGATTGTGTTACTTACTCAACTAATTTTCAATACTCTGTATTTCATTTTAAAATCATTCAAGTTTTAAATTTTCTGATTATTATGTCAAATCCTGTCAACTTTCACAAAAAGCTCATTATCATTATTTTCAAAATTGTCAGTAAATTGCTTTCTGTTTCATCAGATGTTTATATTATATAATTATTTCAATAATACAAGTGGCTTTGTTTACATATGGTTTCTATGTTTAATTATTTCCTAGGGTTGTGATAATATGATATACAAAAGTACACTGTATAATTCTATTTTATGTTATTTACTTTATTTAAATATACTCTATCAAGAAGCATGTAATTTTTTTTTTTGTGGGTACCGGGAGTCAAACTGAGGACCTCACGCTTGACAGGCAGGCAAGAAGCATGTAATTTTTGCTTAAGGATTTAAGTTTGATGCAAATCCATGTATAATATTAAGTATATTTATTGTATGTGATTTCATTCATTGGTTTTCTTATTTTTATCTCATTTGTCAAAGAAAAGTGTCTGTGAATTTCTGCTATTATTCTGCTGCATTCATTATTTTTTATAATTTCCAATTAATTTTTTAAGCATATTTTCCCAAATTTGTGTTATTAAATTTCCACTACAGGACAAGCTTCAAATATTAGAACAGTTGTGGAATCTATCATAAGTAGTAGAATATGTAGAGATATGTAGAAGGGGGTACAACTATATACACAGGGTATAGTAAGGATTGGAAGAAAATAGAACAGAGACATACTACATTTTTCTTTTATATAAAAATAGTATTTAATAACAAGTTTTGATAATTGAATAATTAGAGAAATAGGTTTAATTGTGAACATTAGAGATGATATGGTGTGTTAAAAATGACCACACTTTTTTATGTTTTTATTAGTTCATGCTTGCAGTACATGGTATTTACATTTACCTTAGGAAGTAGGTATATGTATTTAACACATCTTGATTCTTTTTATTCCCCTTCCCCTTCCCAAACTCCATCCTTCTTCCATCTCTAGAGCTCCTTCTCCCATTTTTATTTCTTCATTATTTCCTTTTATTTCACGTTTGTGACATATAATGATTAGATTCACTGTGGGTAGTTGATACATACACTTCTCCAGTCCAGAAGGGGGTTAACCTCCCCTCTCTTTAAATCCAAGCAAGCTCTGTAACTGCTTTGATGTAAGAGATGTTGCGCCAGGTTCCCGTTCCAGCTTACAGGTATTGGCAATACTCACTTCTTGTGCTTGAGCACTCCCCACTTGAGCACTGTGAGGAGCCAACCACCACAAAAGAAGAAGCTCCGGTCACAGTAAGAGGCCACTGTAGACACCTTCACAGGCAAGTCCTGTTGGGTGCGTCACTGACATCTGCATGAACTGCCAGCCATTGCATTGAACCACTTCGGGTGTACAGCGCATTCGAGCATTCAGATAACTCTGGTGCCAGCCATCATCATTGAGAGCAAGTATCTAAAAGATCCTCAGGACTCCCTGACCCAGCCTAGACAATCTGCACAATAATAAGAAAAAATAAGAACTGCTGTTTTAAGTCCTTAATTATTGGATTGGTTTTAATACAGAGATAAAAATTTAGAATAGAAGAAGATATGAATTTTTAAATTTCCATCAATTCAATCTCAAAGTAAGAAAATAGAACAAAGAATGATAACTAGCAAAATGTTCTTATAATTGTAAAAATAAGCCCAGTGTTATGAGAAATTGCCATGAATTTAAATTATTTACTTTACTTACTGAAAGACAGATAATATATTTTTGAAAAACTATATTCTGCTTACAAACTCATAGTTAAAGCAGAAACCACACTGATAAAAAGAAATGTATAGAAATGTACTATACACTAATTATAAACAATCTATTACTTGTTTTCCATTATCTATTATTCTATTTTTAGTTAGTAGTGGAATCACACTGCTCTCTTGAACACAGTTGTGCCCAAAAACTTACCTATGCACCTTTTAGTTATAGGAGAGACAGGTCCTCTTTCATATGGTGAATTTCTTAGAATTGTTTATTTGTTTAGATTTGCTATATCTCATTGAAATATAGCTGCTATACTACCCAAATAAAAAATATTAGACAAGCTAACATTTAAAGTAAATAGCACCACGGGCCAGTGAGATGGCTCAGCGGCTTAAGCACCTGCCTGGCAAGCGCAAGGGCCCGAGTTCGACTCCTGGAACCCACATACGAAAAAGGGGCCGGTGATATCGCTCAGTGGCACGGGCGCCTGCTGGCGTGCGAGGTCCTGAGGTCGACCCCCCGGTATCCACAAAAAAAATAAATAAATAAAGTAAATAGCACCAACAGATATAGAAGGGTTAGTTCAAAGTATTACTCATGAAAAAGACAAAATATTTACGAATTTAAGCACTTCTAACAATGCATTATCTAAATAGATAATGGAAAACAAAAAAAAATTGCAAAGAGAACCTAATGAATCAACAAGTAGTAATAACTTACAGTACTTTTTATCAATGTTATATCTAACAGAATTAATAATGACATCGAAAATTTGAAGAAAATTAGCAAAATCAATAGAATGTCCTTATGTAGGAATCTCTTCTTGACAGTAATCAATATACCATCATTTGAAATACACTTTAGATAATAAGGGAAGTCAGGACCTTGAGCCACCTATGTTTTAACAAGCCCCCACTTCCTGCCTCAGGGTGCAAGGTCCCACAATCCCTTCCATGGGTAATGTGCTGAGCTTGTGACCACAAGATGTCCCAATTGACTTCTGCCTCTGTAGCACCTCTGACCTCAAGATATAACACCTGCAGACTTCAGCTTGTGTAAAATTCTGCTTTACTCCACCCTGAACCAGTCCAACCTAATTTAAACTACAGTACAAAGTCTCCCCGACCCTACTATCTGTTGCCCAGAGTTTGGAGTACA
The DNA here is from genome assembly GCA_028451465.1 of Erethizon dorsatum. Classification (NCBI taxonomy): domain Eukaryota; kingdom Metazoa; phylum Chordata; class Mammalia; order Rodentia; family Erethizontidae; genus Erethizon; species Erethizon dorsatum. The sequence goes on from CM051831.1 coordinate 26,074,826, forward strand.
TAACTCCTCTGGGTCACAGCCAGCTAATAAAGGTTTGTTCCCTCCACTTCTCCGAGTGCCGCTGGCGTTCCTGCATCACCGGTAGGGCTGATTCTGCCCTAACAGAGATAGTTACACACGTGGATGTTCACTTCCGCAAAGAGCATCGAAACAGATTCTACAAAGCAGACTGCACAGAACATTAATAAAATGTTAAATCAATTTAAAAGTTTGAAATTAAACCACTCTCTATAACTTGGTTTCTAAATGTTATGGTTTATATCTAGACCAACCCCTGATCCCAGCCTTATATGCTCACAGGTGGGGCTTTTGGGAGGCGACTGGCTCATAGTGTCATGATAATCATCAGAGGATTAGTCCATTGATGAGTTTATAAATGTCACCTTGGGAGGTGCAGCCTGGTCAGAAGAGGCGGGTCACTGTGAGCGTGGCCTGGAAGGGCCTATAGTATCTCCATTCCCAGATCTCCCTTGACTCTCTCTTCCTATTGGATGCCTGCCATGAGGAGCTCACCTCCACCATGCCCCTCTGCTATCCTGCCTTGGAGGCGCCAGAATATCAATTAAAACCTCTACTGTGTGCCAAAATAAACCTTTCCTCCCTTGAGTTATGGCTATTTTGTCCCAGGATGAAAAAAGTGACAAAGATGATAAGTAAAAGATAAACAGAACTCAACTCCAAAATTTTCTTTATAATAAAACTTCAGATAATAAGCTAAAGGTTCATATCTATTATTACATATGGTACATGGGGAAAAGTTTCAAAAACAAATGAAGAACATATTCAATATAAGAAGTAAACAATGAAGAAGTAAACCCAAAGAAATTATAAATAAAGAAGCTTATATTTTCATTGTTCCTACTTGTGTACTCTAAATCCTACAAATTTGCTATTATGTTTAACCCTAAGAATAATCTTATTTCAGTTGGTAAAGAATCTGAGGCAATAAAAAGATTACCTTAACTTTCCCAAATCACAGTTTGAAAATAGAAAAGTTAGAATTTGGACCTAACCAGGCTAAATCTACAGTAATTATCCTTTGGTATATTAATCAAAATAAAAATGAAAGTAGAAATTAAATAAAAAGAAAGTCAAAACATAACAGAGATTGCCAGCACAATAAAAATATTTTATAAAGATCAATACACTCAAAAGTCTGATAATACTAATGAAGAGATACAAAGCCAGAAAAAAAAAAAAAACGAGATGGAAGACAAAAAATACCAAATGAAGTAGAACTTTATGCAACTAATGATATGAATAGCTTTAGAACAGAAATTCACAAATTCAGCTGGAATAGCCACAGTTTAAAAAAGCAGAGATCACCAGAATTTATGTTACTAGTAGAAAAAAATAATAGATCAATAGTTGTAAAAATCCTTGACATACTACTAAGAATTCAATTCAGGTGAATTTATGAAAATAAGTTTATTAAGTTTAAAAATAGTCAGAACTCATTTTCTCAGTTACCTAAAATTTTCATCCCTCCTTACTTTAAAAAAGTTAGTGTTTTACTCGCAGGCTTACTTCCAGCTGCATATTTGAATCCTTGCTCTGCAATGGACTCCTCCCTGGCTGCAGCCCACTCTCTACTGTCACTGGGGTGTTGGACAAGTTGTTACTCTGTTCACAGGGAGCATCTTTTGGCGCTCTCGGCTTTAACCTTTGCTGGCCTTTGTGATTTCAGCTACCGTGCTGTGGGCATATGCAAAGCTGCTGCCCTGCTACGGAAGCTCTGATCTTTTGGACTTAACACGTTAAGAGTTCATTGTGTGTCTCTTTGCCTCTGCTTTGTCGTGCCATTCAGCCCAGAGTAAACAAAAAATAACGGATAAGTCCATCGGTCATTATCAGATGGTCATTTTTAGAATTTAATTTTGAGGAAAACGTTTGAGAGGAATTGTATCCAAGAAATACTGAGACTGAGTTCTATATTTTAGTGAGTTAATGGGCTTGTCTCTCAGCTCACAAGACTCAGAGTATAACTAAACATTACATATGAGCTTTTCTCTTAATTTATCAGTCTTTTTAAGAGAATTTAGCTTTATTACTATCAATACATGACCATACTTTTGTAGTTTTCCTGGAACTAATAGACAAAGGGAAAGACTGTTAATTCAAGAGTAAAGACTGCAGAAAATCAGACAGTGTTTAATTTTTGGAAACCTCCTTGACTGTTCAATTGGTACCATATAATGATGATTATTTTGTATCCTGGAGAAACTTTAAAATTAGAAAATGCTGATATCTCATATTCAGATTTCTGAATCATAGGAAGGAAAGCTTGGGGAGTTTCTGAATTTAGAGACCTATTTAGGGAAGACGTCTTGCAGGCGAATCGGAATATTACCAATTCCAAACAGATTTAATTCTCAAATGTGTTTTACTTGTTCTAAAATAATCTGTCCACAAATATAAAACTCTAAGTAATAAACTACTTTCCCATAGTGGGAATTGCTAATGAGAACATGTATTCTGTGAAAAGAAACTATTTTTTAAATAAAAGATTGTATAATAAAAATGTATTCTACTCTTTTATTTTTCAAAAAAAAAAAGAATTCAAAGATAATTTAAGACCAGAAAATAGATAATTGCAATTTATCTAAAACAATGTGACATGTGGAAAAGGATTTAATGGAACTTCTAAGCAAAATAAGTACCCAAATTAATTTTTCAGTAACCTGAAAAAGGTGTCTTTTAAACAAATATAGAAGTATTACATTTAATAGAATAACGAAAAATTTTCGTTACAGCAAAATCAGGACAAAGATACTTGTTTGATGACCTTTGCAGCCAGAAGTTAACCAATGTATTGTGACAAAAAATATTAATGCTAAGTAGATATTTGGGTGGGAAAATATTTTTTATTACATACTAGTAAAAGGAATGTCTTCCTTGATAATTCAAAACAATCAATAGGAAAACATCCAAAATAAAGTTTGACAAATTTATGGGATACAGTATCAACATTTATTGGCAAACGTACATTGATTTATCAGTAGTGGTCCAGTAGAATTAGTAATTCAAAAAAATCCTTCTCATCTTCATAAAAAAGAACCATAAATTGATATTAATTAGGTGTCATAAAAGCATTTTAAAATATTTTACATTATATAATTATATTTTAGTTAAGGGTTTAGAAGTTCTGATTAGAAAATGGAAACAAAGCTGTGTAAATAAAGAGGGGAAGAAGTATTAAAGAGAGAGGAGGGGAATGGGGAAAAAAAGAGGGATTAAGATATATCAAGTAAAAAAAAAAAGATATATCAAGTACAGGCACAAATTCCCTATGATGGATGTGATTGTTATGTATATCTAAATTGTACCAATGAACTTAATTAAAAAAAAAAAGTTCTGACTAGAGATATGCAACAATAAATTTCCTGAAATTTGGATTATGCCCAAATTAATTCTCATATTCAATGTTACTATAACAAAAATCATAAAGTATTTCTCTTGAATTTGACAATATTCTAAATTATACATGAAATTAAAGATTACAGAAATAGTCCAATTCTTGGATTCTAAAAATAAGGCAGTAGGTATCCTAGAAAATATTAAGATTTTTAAAAAAACTATTTGCTTCAGCAATTAAAATAGTTAAGGTTTTGGCACAGAAATAGAGAAAAAGAAATTTATTTATAAAATTCATAGTTCAGTTGGTCAAAATAAAAGAAAATGAGACTAGTGTTAAGAACTCTCCTATATGGAGAGTTGGCATTAGACATCAGTGAAAAAAGGATTATTCAAATAATGATATTGAGACTGACATTTCATATAAGGACAGAAATTATATTTTTACTTAACATGCAAAGTACAATATTAAATGGATTGTCATTTCAAATTTGGAAACATTTCTTTAAAACAATTTTAAAAATTCAAAACAATTTAGGGAAGCATAAGCCAGAAGAAAAACATTCGATGAAATTACATTTACTTATAAAAGCAATATAATCAGTTCATCCTAAGCTATGTCCAACAAGCCATGACTCTGTGCTGTCATCTGTCTTGGCCTCTGGAAATCCCACTGAAGAAGTAGCACAGCACGGTATCATAAAAGAATTTAAGAGGCAACTCCAGTACAATAGGAGAGAACAGACCTCAGAAAATTTTTCTTGTTTGTTTACAAATATATTATGTGTTACAAATAAGCAGCCTAAACAAGTGGAGAAAAATCACACCTTAAATAGTGTTGACACCAATATTATAATATGAAATTTTAAAAATCTGCTGCACATGCTTTTTTCAATATCAACAACAAATGGATTAAATATCTGCTATAAGAAGTAAAAACATAATCAAAAAGGGAAAAAAATATGGTTTTAGAGTTTTAGAGTTAGGAAGACATGTTTAAATATATAAATATATAAATATATAAATATATTAAATATATTAATGGCAAAGTACATTTAAAAATCAATAAATACTTGCAATACACTTGATATTAGAATTAAATATTTACAATGTATATGACACTATAACATAAGCAAATTAGCAACATTCCCTGCTGCAGAACCTGAGTTCTTAATATGCAAAGGTACTTTCTAAAATTCCATTAAAAGTGTAGAGTGTGTGTACTGCCAAACTTCTTTGACCTAGAAATTCCTCTTGCCTTAAAAAAATTTGAATGCTAAAGTTTATGATTCTTTTTTTGTGTGTGGGGGTATCGGGGGTTGAACTCAGGACCTCGCACTTGCAAATAGGCGCCTGTGCTGCTGAGCGATATCACCGGCCCAAGTTTATGATTCTTTAAGATGGGACAATATTTGTAGGTGTTCTGTATGAACACACACAGGAACATACCTTCCAAGCTTTGTTCAAATGGAGTAGAATATATTGAAATGGCCAACAGTGGAAGAAATATTCATGGATGTTTTCTTCTTTCAGCATATAAATATATTTGTTTCAGAGGAGAAATACAGTACTTCTGTGATAATTAAAAATTATTTGCTACAAAAGTATTTATGAATAATGGAACAAGGGGTCTGAATTTAAATTCAAAGTCCTGCTTTCAAGTTCATTCCTGCTACTGACTGCTTTGGAATCTAATGAATGAGGGTGCTGATCATGGCAGTGATGCTGGATTGCCATCTCTGAGATCAGAAATCTCCAGGCATTTCCGCACTCCAGTGCCCTGCTAATCTTCCACCTGGGGGCTGTAATGTGTTCATAAATTGCATTTTAGCTTGAATAAGAAAGTCAAAGCTTTGAAAGGAAATCTTGCCAATATATGCACCTGAGAACATTAGACTTCATTGTTTGACTACTCTTTTGAATATGGAAAATTATCACCTGTGGTCCTCATAAAAGAAATAAAACATTTGCTAGAATGAAAATAGCTAGCTGCGTCATTTGAAAAATGAAAGTGGTGATTTCATAATGACCGGTATGACCCTATTCCACAGTAAACTGATATTTTTAAAAAATATAATTTGTAACAGAAATAATGAAACAATAAATATCAATCCCCTTGTTATTTTATTAATGTTATAATTTTTTTTTATTTTTTATTTTTTGGTGGGTACTGGGGGTTGAACTCAGGACTTCGAGCTTGCCAGCAGGCGCTTGTGTCACTGAGCAATATTGCCGGCCCTTTTTTCCTTTTTATGTGGGTATCAGGATTCGAACTCAGGAACTCACGCTTGCCAAGCAGGTGCTTATGCCACTGAGCTATCTCACCAGCCCTATTATAATTAAATATACAAATTCACTATAAAATCCGGGAATTCTCTTTCTGAAAAGAAGACAAATCCACCAGAGGACATTTTCACTGTGATATTAACTATGGGGTTCATGACTGCTGCTAGAGGGGAGCAGGGCATTTGCTTCAGTGACTTCATTCTCATCAGCTTAGTTTCTGAATGTATTGCTTCATTTTCATGGGAGTTCCTTTCTGATCTTTCTAGCACTGGCAAAATTGGAAGAATAGCATTTTGCTTCATTTCTAACATGACCCTTTACATATTTGTTACATTTAGGACATACTTGTCCCATTTTTTTATCTTGCTTGGTGATAGCTTATCCACTAATTCCTTCATGTGAAGGTTATATGGTTGTTACTGTTATTTGTTATTTTTCTGAGGTTGCCTAGGTGTTCCAGGACTTCCTGTGGACCAGAGATTGTGGATAGTGACCTGAGAAGGAGGAAGAATATGAATATTATAGACTAACTAGAGATGGATATCAGAACTAGAAGAAAAAATGAAGTCAACCTCGAGATTTTCTCATTGTTCAGTGGTCTCTAACTTATGTTTATAGTATGATAAAATATATTTATGGCACATGGTTTTAGCTGAACTGTATTAAAACAGTAAACTGAGTGATACAATATAATTTTAGAGTATGTTTGTTAAAATATGATTCTCAATTTGGCAGCACCAAACCAAAAGTGGCTCAAGAGTTCCTACAAGGCAGACTCCGATAAGACAGACAGAGAGGGGTAGAAAGAAAATATTTGGTTTATCATCGGCTTCTAATTGGATTGTTTGCTTTTTTTTAATGTAGGAATTTTTTGAGAAATAACTCAAATTAAGTTCCACTTAGGTTTGCAAATCAAGTAAACTTGAGGGCACTTATGAGGCTCATCGGATTTGCCTTTCCAAGAATACTTCGGACTTGATTTCCTTTTTAAGTTGCTTTAACACAGACGATTAGTCTTCACTGTCAGCTCTTTCCGAATAACAATGCTTTTAAAAACTCAGGTCTAGGGCCGGTGAGATGGCTTAGCGGCGTAAGCGCCTGCCTTGCAAGTGCGAGGGCCTGAGTTCGACTCCCGGATCCCACATACAGAAAAGGGGCCGGTGATATCGCTCAGCGGCACGGGTGCCTGTTGGCGTGCGAGGTCCTGAGGTCGACCCCCCGGTACCCACAAAAAAAAAAAAAAAAAAAAAAACTCGGGTCTATCTATTTCATTCCTGTCAACTTCACCTGCAGACAATTCTCAGTCTTTGCCAGTCATCTTTTTTGTCTTTTATGTATTTTATTGCTTTTTCAATCCTGTGCTTTCCTTTCTGGACTTAATAGGAAATATTTGAGCTGGAGACTATCAGGAAAACCAGATAGTTGAGTTACTTTGAGTTACTTTGTCAAAGTACAAGGATTTATAAAATGCAATAACTATTAGTGGGAACCTTATCTGTAGATATGATCCAATGAGAAACTTTAACCTGGGCTTGACAGCCATACTCTTGAGATGATCTCAGCCTGAAGTCTGAGTTTCAGTCAGGCTTTGACACTCAGTTACTATTTGGTGTAGAGGAAGCAATTGCCTCTTCCAGCTCTGTGATAACATGAATTGCTAGACATTTTAGTCATTTTTGCTCCTGCTCACAAAGTAGGCACAAAAATTTTGAGCTTGTAAGTATGCCATCAAATGGCAAATAAATTTATGGAAAAAATGTTCAATATCACTGGCCATGCAAGAAATGCAAATTACAACAACACTGAGATTCCATTGTACTTCAGAAAGAATGGCTATCATCGAGAAATCAAATAATAACAAATGTTAGCAAGGCTGCAGGGAAAAGAGAACATGTCTATATTGTCAGTGGGAATGTAAACTAGTACGACCACTACAGAAATCAATATGGAGATATAGAAAGCCCTTCTGGACCTTGTTGTGGTTCAGAAAAGTCCACATTTATAATCACATAGAAAAGTTATTGGAATTCTAATAAGTTAATTCCAACCTACCACTTCCATTGTAATGCAGTATCTAGTGTTTTGGGGTCAGTGCTTCAGTTTTGATGTGTAATCCATGCCCTGAGAAGTCATAACCTCTTTTCTTGTGGCTCATTCCCAGCTGACAGTGTGGGGTCACTTGGCCTAGCTCACACATGTTACTTGGGAGCTGTAAGTGGGGCATCACTGACCTGTCACATTGCTTCAAAGACTATACATCAGCACCTCCACTAGACCCATTTGCATTGCTTAAAGCCAATTCAGGGGATAAGGAGATGTCCTAGCCAGTTCTGTGCATATCAGTACAAGGAGGTAGGGCCAAATGTTTTTCTTTCTAGGAGAGCCATCCAGGTTGTCCTCCACATGGAGATTTCTCAAAAAACTAAAACTAGAAACTCCATTTGTCCAAGCTATTCCCTTTCTTTGTATCTTCCCCAAAGCATTAAAGACATTACATTACAGTAATACTCATGTTTATAGAAGCACAATTCTTTTTTTTTTTTTTGTGGGTACCGGGGGGGTCGACCTCAGGACCTCGCGCGCCAGCAGGCACCCGTGCCACTGAGCGATATCACCGGCCCTTTTTTCGTATGTGGGTTCCGGGAGTCGAACTCGGGCCCTCACGCTTGCCAGGCAGGCACGTACGCCGCTGAGCCATCTCACCGGCCCAGAAGCACAATTCTTAATATCTAAATCTTGGAAGCAGCCTGTATGTCCAGCAACAGATGAACAAATAAAGAAAATATAGCACAATAGAATATTACTCTGCTATAAAGAAGGATAAACTTGAGTCATTTGTAAGAAAATGGATGCACATTGTGACCATAATATTAAGTGAAATAAATCAAACACACAGCTTAAATGTCACATGATTTTTTTTATATAAGAAACCCAAAATATAAATAAAGAAGAAAATATAAGATACATAGTAGAAAGTAGGAAGATAAAACTTTTGCAAAGGGGAAAAGTATCAAGAGATGGAGAGAAAGGGGAGGGTGAAAGTGAAAAGCTGATGAAAAAATAATGTGCTATGCCCATGCACCAACTCCCCAAAGGGAATGTAATCAGAACACAGTGCAAACATGGAAAATAAGAACTACAAACTGGGGCCGGTGAGATGGCTCAGCGGCATAAGCGCCTACCTGGTAAGCGCGAGGGCCCGAGTTCGACTCCTGGAACCCACATACAAAAAAGGGGCTGGTGATATCGCTCAGTGGCACGGGCGCCTGCTGGCACATGAGGTCCTGAGGTCGACCCCCGGTACCCACACACACACACACAAAAACTACAAACTGAAAAAGTACATTTTCAAATTCACCTCTAATATTCAATTATAATCTTTTCTCTCTGGAACAACAAAATTCTGAAATATGTGATCCACTTTCCAAACAATTCCCAGTGACAATTTACCAAATGTTTTTGCATTTCTGAATTTTTTCTGCCAGCAACCAATAATATGGCATTAGTCATAAATAATGGATCTAATATCAAGCCAATGTTATATTATGTGTTGTTTCAGCACCACCCCACTTCAAGAGGCCAATCCTACCCTCATTGAGACAGTATACAATAGGTTATGCTTCACTAATAAGACCCCCAAATCTCAATGACTTCACACAGTAAAAGTGGTAAGTGTGTCTTTGCTTTTCCAAACATTTTGTTATGTTTGTTATATGCCCATTGTTTAAGCGGTCACAGAGGGACCCAGGTGTACAGATGTTCTCTACTGACCCGTGTTTGTGCATTAAGGCAAGAAGATGAGGACTTTACAGTGACTCGAACTCATTCCAAAGCAACATGGCACTGACCAAAATTTCTCATAACAGTGTGTAACTTTGGGCAGAGGTGTTCCTAAAAAATTCATTTTTTATACCATAAGGGAATGTTACTGCACAGCCTGAGGTCCTTTTGCACTACCTCTACATGATTTACAAGATACATATTAAACCTTGATGACATAGAAGTTAACAATAAAAGGGTAAATTTTACCATGAAACAGTAACAAAAATAAGCTAGTAAAATTGTTTTAACAGAAAGTAGTTCCTAAGGGAAAAGGCATTAGAGTAGATAATGTCATTCATAGGCCTACAGGTTAAATACCATGAAGTTACTAAAATTTTAGTACTTTATGCACCCAATAATGTAGCATCACTATATGCAGAGCAAAAGTCGTGAGGACAGCAAAGAAAATAGAAAAATTTCATAGGATAGATTCACATTAAATATCAATAAATGATAGAAAAAGAAAACTAAACTCAAAAATGATCAGTAGGATTTAATGGCTGTATTAATAGCTATAGTGGATATGTGAAACACTGTACTTTCAATCCACAGGTTGTACATTATCCTCAGCAAATATAAAGCATTTATCAAAATTGATCCTACATGTGCCATTAAATGATTTTCAAAATATAACACAATCTATCAGCTTATAAAGTATGAGCTCTGACTTCAAGGTGTGCTAGAAATCAAAAACGAATCAGAAAAACTCCATTTGAATGGAAACTTAATATATATTTTAAAAATAGTCAATTGGTTGAAGAATAATTCTAAGGAAACTCAGAAGACATTTAAATTTAAGTATAAATGAAACATAAGAAAATTTTGTGAGAAATGGTTAAAAGTTCTTGGAATAAGTGCACAGATGAATACATTAGAAAGGGAGAAAGGATAATTAATGTTCTATGTTTAGTTCAGAAAATTAGAAAAATGGGCCGGTGAGATGGCTCAGTGGCGTAAGTGCCTGCCTTGCAAGCGCGAGGGCCAGAGTTCGACTCCCGGATCCCACATACGAAAAAGGGGCCGGTGATATCGCTCAGCGGCACGGGTGCCTGTTGGCGCGCGAGGTCCTGAGGTCGACCCCCCGGTACCCACAAAAAAAAAAAAAAAAAAAGAAAATTAGGAAAATAACAGCAAATTAACTCAGAGTGAATTTATTTATTTATTTTTGTGGGTACCGGGGGTCGACCTCAAGACCTCGTGCACCAGCAGGCACCCTTGTGGCTGAGCGATATCACTGGCTCCTTTTATGTATGTGGGTTCTGGGATTTGAACTCAGGACCTCACGCTTGCCAGGCAGGCGCTTACACCACTGAGCCATCTCACTGGCCCACTCAGAATGAATTAAATATCGCTAGTAAAAGTAAGAAATTAATGAAAGGCAATGCACATAAAAGTATTAGGCAACATGTATTTAGTTATTTGAATAGACTGATAAAATTGATAAACTTCTTGTGAAATCACAAAAAGAGAGAAAATAGCAATAGTAAGTATTGAAAAGATGATATTCTGCACATATTAAAATACAATAAGGAGACATTATAACCAAATTTATATGAAATATAATTAGGTGAAATTTACAAATACCTATAAAATCAGGAGCAACAGAAATGGGCAACATAATAGTTTTAGGTAAAAATCATAAAATTGTCTGCTCATACACCCATGTATAAATTACATAATAGAGAATTTTCATAGCATTTTCATAATAGTAGTCCCCAATTAAACATCTCTAAATTGTAGTTCCATTACAATAGATAAATTATGAATATTCACTCCATTAATACTGTTTAAAGATAAAATGAGCTATGCCTGTGTGCAGCAAGATTAATTTAAAAAACTATTGATCAAAGTTAGTTAAATCCAAAATAATATGAACAATATCATTTATTTTATGTGCAATTTAAAGTCATAGAAAACTAAGAAAGTATTTAGGTATATCTATTAACATGTAAAAGATATATAGTACATCAAGACAGAAATTTCAATTTGCAAACTGTTTTAAAAGGAGATGATGCTCAGAAAAGAACATGTCAGGGGCTTTTGGAATTTACAAATTTCCTTCTGCTGACCAGGGAGGTGTTCACATTACTGTAAACTTTCTAATAGTAGAATAGTAGAGCATCTAGTCTTCATTTACTCTTCTATGTATGTTACAGAATAGTAATAGTCAAGGAAACATTTCTTAGCAAATGTTACAAAGCTACCAAAATCTTTTTTTTTCTAGTTTAGTCTTTACTTTTTTATATTCTGTCTTGATCGTTTTTCTTCTCCTTTATCCATACAAAACTATACTATCCTTCTTCCTCAGAACCCCTTCCAAATCTCGAAAAACCACCTCCCTGTTCCCTACTATGTCTCCTCCATTTTGCTCTTTAAATTATTTGTATTTTTAGTTTAGCACACAAGATAAAGCATGCAATCTTTAACTTTCCATGTCTGATTTATTTCACTTGACATTATAGTCTCAAGATGGATCCATTTTCCTGTACATATGTATATATATATTTTATCTATTTATCTTTTGATGAGCATCTACTCTATTTCCATAATTCAGCTATTGTGAATTGTACTGCTATAGCCACGGGTATGCACTATCACTGTAATATGATGACTGTCTCTTTCTGGAAGATCTCCAGGAGATGTATTCTTGGTGAAATGGAATTTCTTTTTTAAGTTTTTTAAGGAATCACTATCCTGATTTTCATACTGGTCATACTAGTTTACATTTCCACCAACAGTGTTAGTAGGGTGCCTTTCCCTCCACAACCTTGCAAGCAAAGGACTTGCTTCCAAGAACTTGAATTTTTGATGATAGCCATTCTTTCTGGAGTAAGATGGAATTTCAGTATTGTTTTGATTTGTGTTCCTTAATAGCCAAAGATGCTGAACATTTTTTCATGTGTTTATTGATCACTTGTACTTATTTTGAAAAGCATCAATTTACTTAATTGCTCTTTTTTATTGGATCTTATGTTTGGGGGTGTGATATAATTATTTTAAATTCTTAACATATTCTTGATATTAGTCTTCTCTGTTAGAAGAGTAGCTGGAAAATTTTTCCCATTCTGTAGGTTATTTCTTAATTCTGTTGTTTGTTTTGCTGTTCAAAAACTTTTTAATATGATATCACTCCATTTGATGATTTCTGGAATTATTTATTGTTCAATTTTTGTTCTTTTCAGGAAGTTCTTCCCTATGGCTATGTCCTCAAATGTTTTACCTATTTTATCTTTCAGCAGATTCAGTGTTTCTGTTTTTATATATAGGTCTTTAATTCCCTTTAATTTGATTTCAGTACAGTGTGAGATATATGGTGCTATATGCATTCTTTTGCATATGGATAAGCAGTTTTCCCAATATCTTTTGTAAGAAGCTATTTTTCACATTATTTATTTTTCACCTCTTTATCAAAGATCAAATAGTTAGGGTGCATCAAACCATTTCTGTTCTCTTTTATTCATCTAAATGTTTACTTTTGTGGCATTACCGTCCTATTTTTATTATTGTAGCTTTGTCGTATAACTTGAGATTTGGGACTGTAATGCCTTCTGCTTTGCTATTTCTGCTCAGAATTTCTTTGGCTATTCTGGATATTTTCTGGTTTCATATAAATTTTTGGATTTGTTTTCTAATTCTCTGAAGAGTGGTGTTGGTACTTTGATTAGAATTACATGAAATCTATTTATTATTTTTAATAATGCGGCCATTTTCACAATATCGATTCTTCCTGTATAGGAACAGGGCTGTCTTTCCATTTTCTAATACTCTCTTCAAAGATTTTCTCCAAAAGTGGTATAGTTTTCATTGTAGAGATCTTTCACCACCTAGGTTAGGTTGATTCCTGCCTATTTTTTTCAGCTACCGTGAATGGAATTATTTTTTGATTTCTTTCTCAGTAAGTTCATTATTGGTGTATGAGAATGTTATTAATTGTTATGTGTTGATTTTATATTTTGCCACTTTGCTGAATTTTTTTTTTGTGGGTACTGGGGGGGTCGACCTCAGGACTTCGCGCGCCAACAGGCACCCATGCCACTGAGCGATATCACCGGCCCCTTTTTCGTATGTGGGATCCGGAAGTCGAACTCAGGCCCTCGCGCTTGCCGGGCAGGCGCTTAAGCCGCTGAGCCATCTCACCGGCTTTGCTGAATTTTTTTATGAGCTCTAAGAATCTTGTGGTGGGATTTTCTGGATCTTTATGTAAAGGATCATATAATTTGCAAAAAAAGATAGTTTGACTTCTTCTTTCCCTATTTATATTACTTTCATTTCTTTCCCTTGCCTGATTTCTCTGGCTGAAGTTTTGAGTACTACATTAATCAAGGATGAAATTTTAACACCAAATCCTCATAAGTATAATGTGAGAACAAAATTAAACATCAAATATATATATACACATATTGTAACAGCATGGGAAATCAAATCCAGCAAAGGTTAAAGACATTAATACATCACAGTCAAGATAGATTTATGCCAGTAATGTAAGTTCTGTTCAATGTGAGAAAGTTAATTATTGTATAATAAAATAGAAGGCAAAAGGGCATTCATGATAAAGTAACTCAGATACATAAGTAAATATCAACAAAGTAGGACTATTGGGGTAACTTATTTTTATTTTATGGAAAAAAGTTAAAACAAAATTTCATAACAAAATATTTGGAGAATAACAATACTTAATACGTTATATGTTGCTATCTTTAAAATAGTTGATCAGGGTAAAAGATATGGGCATAAAATCTCTCCAAGCAATACTAGCAAAAAACTTCCTTTTTAATGAACTAAGAGATGCTAATAGTATAACTGACTTGCATTTTTTCCCTTTTCCCTCCTGTCCTTTCCGTTTTCACCTATCCTAGTTCCTTTTCCGTTTTGAACAATTTCTTCCCATTTTACATTATCGACTGTACATTTTAGAACTTATTTACCCTTTCAGTTTCTCACACCAGAGAGATAATACGATGTTTATACAAGTCTGATTTATTTCACTTATGAGTATGGTCTCAAGTTGCATCCATTTACCAGTAAAAGTTTCCAGTAGTACTCCACTGTGTAAAAATACCACATCCTTTTTATCCATTCCTCTGTTGATGGGCATTTGGTTGTTTCCAAGATTTAGCTATTACAAATTTTGCTGCAATGAACATGGATGCACATAGATCACCGTGATACGATGTTTTTAATTCTTCTGGGAAGATACCCAGAAGGGGAATAACTGCTTTGAATGGGACCTCTAAACTTAGTTTTTTGAGGAATATCCACACTGATTTCCATAGTAGTGCACCAGTCTACACTCTCACCAACAGTGGAGAAGGATTCTTTTTTCCTCACATCCCCTCCAGTATTTGTTATTAGTTGATTTCTTGATGATAGCCATTCTTTCTGGAGTGAGATGAAATCTCAGTGTTCTTTTAATTTGCATATCTCGAATGACTAGTGATGTTGAACATTTTTTCATATATTTATTTGTGGTTTGTATTTCTTCATCTGAGAAGAAATGGGCATCTCAGATGCCCATTTTTGGATTGGGTCTTTGAATTTGGGGAGTCTGATTTTTTAAAATTCTTTATATGTTCTAGATAGAAGTCCTTTATCTGAGGGGCAAGTGGCTAAAATTGTTTCCCACTCTGTGGGTTGTCTTTTCACTTTGTAGGGGATTTCTTTTGCTGTACAAAAGCTTTTCAATAAGATGAAATATCAGTTGATTCTTTGTAATATTTCCCAAGCAGTCTGGGTTTTGTTCATGAAAGGTATGTAGACATGCCTATACCCATGTCTTCAAGATTTCTACCTAATTTCTCTTCCAGTAGATTTAGTGTTTCTGTTTTAATATTCAGATCCTTGATCCATTTTGACTTTAGTTTAGTGCAAGTTGATAGACATGGGTCTAGTTTTAGTCTTCAGCATGTAGAGAGCCAGTTTTTCCAGCACCATTTATCAAAGAGGCTATCTTTCTTCCTGTGCACATGTTTGGCTCCTTTGTCAAAGATAAGGTGGCTGAGTGTGTTTGTAGTTATATCTGCATCTTCTAATCTGTTCCAGTAGTCCTCAGGTCTGGTTTATTTATTTATTTATTTTTTGCCAGTACCAAGCTGATTTTATCACAGTAGCTTTGTAGTATAATTTCAAGTCAGGGACTGTGATGCCTCCTGCCTTGCCTTTGTGGCCCAGGATTGCCTTTACTATTCTAGGTCTCTTCTGGTTCCAGATGAATTTTAGGAATGTTTTCTCTAGTTCTGTGAGGTATGTTAATGGTATTTGGATTGGGATTGTAATAAATCTGTATAACAATTTTGGGGGTATGGCCATTTTCACTATGTTGGTTCTTCCAATTCATATAGATCTTTTAGTCCTTTTGTTAGATTGATTCCTAAGTATTTCATTATTTTGGATGGTATTGTGGAGGGTGTGATTTCCCTAATTTCTCAGTGAGTTTGTTGTTTGTATACAGGAATGCTATTCATTTTTGAGTGTTGACTTTGTATCCAGCTACACTACTGAATTTGGTTATTAAATCCAGAAATAATTTGGTGGAATTTTTGGGGTCTTCTATGTAGAGTATCATGTCATCTGCAAATAACGATAATTTAACTTCTTCCTTTCCTATCCTTTTATTTCTCTGTCTTGTCTTGCTCTGGCTAATGTTTCCAGAACTACATTGAGTAGGAATGGTGATGGTGGATATCCTTGTCTGTCTTTTTCCTGTTTTATTAAAGAGGCTATCTTTCTTCCAGTGAACATGCATGGCCCCTTTGTCAAAGATAAGGAGGCTGAGTGTGTTTGTAGCTGTGTCTGCATCTTCTAACCTGTTCCATTGATTCTCGGGTCTGTTTTTTTTTTGCCAGTACCACACTGATTTTATCACAATAGCTTTGTAGTGTAGTTTCAAGTCAGGGATTGTGATGCCTCCTGGCTTGCATTTGTTGCCCAGAATTGCTTTTGCTATTCTAGGTCTTTTCTGGTTCCAAATGAATTTTAGGAATGCTTTCTGTTGATCTGTGATATATGCTTGTGGTATTTTGATGGGGATTGCATTAAATCTGTGTAACAGTTTTGGGAGGGTGGCCATTTTCATAATGTTGTTTCTTCTTATCCACGAGCAAGGGATATCTTTCCATTTTCTGATATCCTCTTCTATCTCTTTTTTCAGGGTACTGTAGTTTTTAATGTATAGATCCTTTACTTCCTTTGTTACATTGATTCTTAAGTATTTCATTTTTTGGATGCTATTGTAAAGGGTGTGGGTTCCCTAATTTCTTTCTCAGTGAGTTTGTTGTTTGTGTACAGGAATGCTATTGATTTTTGAGTGTTGACTTTATATCCAGCTACAGTACTGAATTTGGTTATTAAATATAGAAGTCTTTTGGTGGAGTTTTTGGGGTCTTCTATATAGAATATCATGTCATCTGCAAATAATGATAATGTAACTTCTTCTTTCCTATCCTTATTCCTTTTATTTCTTTCTCTTGTCTAATTGCTCTGGCTAATGTTTCCAGAACTATATTGAATAGAGGTGGTGATAGTAGACATCCTTGTCTTGTTCCTGATTTTAAAGTGAAAGCTTTCATTTTTTTCCCATTTAGTATGATGTTGGTGGTTGGTGTGTCATAGATGGCTTTGATAAGATTGAGGTAAAGACCATCTATTGTGATTTTCTGTAGGGTTTTTATCATGAATGACTGTTGCACTTTATAGAAAGTTTTTTCTACGTCTATTGAGATGATCATATGGTTTTTGTCTTTGGCTCTGTTGATACGGTGTATTATGTTTATTAATTTGCATATGTTGAACCATCCCTGCATTCCTGGGATGAATCCCACTTGGTCATGGTATATAATCTTCTTGATGATTTGCTGCATTCTGTTTGCTAGTATCTTATTGAGGATTTTTGCATCTATGTTCATTAGGGAGATTGGCTTGTAGTGCTCTTTTTCGTTGGGGTCTTTCTCTGGCTTTGGTATCAGGGTAATATTTGCCTCCAGGAATGAGTTAGGGAGCACTGCTTCCTTTTCAATTTCATTAAAGAGTTTGAGGAGTATTGGCATTAAATCTTCTCTACATTTTCTGTAGAATTCAGCAGTGAATCCTTCAGGGCCTGGGTTTTTCTTTGTTGGTAAGTCTTTAATTACATTTTCAATTTCATTGACTAATATTGAGTTATTCAGAAATTTTATATCTTCTTGATCCTTTACTTCCTTTGTTACATTGATTCCTAAGTATTTCATTTTTTGGATGCTGTTGTGAAGGATGTGGTTTCCCTAATTTCTCAGTGAGTTTGTTGTTTGTATACAGGAATGCTATTGATTTTTGAGTGTTGACTTTGCATCCAGCTATAGTACTCAATTTGGTTATTAAATCTAGAAGTATTTTGGTGGAGTTTTTGGTGTCTTATATATAGAGTATCATGTCACCTGCGAATGATGAGCAGCCTCTTACTCCTTACCCTGGTTGTCTTGTTGGCATCTCTCTCCCAGTTGCTGTGCTGTTTTCAAACAGAGATAGGAGGCTGTTCCCATTCCCATGCACCATTGGCTCCTCCTGGTCCTTGCTCAACCTTCTCTGTTCCTCTTCCACTTGCAAGTCTCTGTCCTCTCAGGTCACTTATTGCAGGGTGGGGTGGGATGCTGTGATATGGTCTGGTCCTCTGCTCCTGCTGTTGCAGTGCAAGGCTGCACGGTCCCAATTCTTACTCCTCTCCTGAGGTGGGTGCTAACTTCCCATTTACAAGTTCCACTGCCATCGTCACCCACCTCTGCACCTCTCTAACCTCAGGCCATGGGGGAGGAGTTAGTTGTTCCATTTACTATGCACCCCAGTATTCTTGTTTGTGGTGGTTCCAGTTAATGCTCTGGTGCACAAAAAGAAATAGAAGAAAAGAAAAAGAAAAGAAAGAGACACAAAAAAAGGGGGAAAGAAAAAAAAAAAAGGAAAACCGGCCAATCATTAGGGAGGGAGCAGATTTGTTGGCAGAATTTACTGCTGGACTGTAGCATTGTCTGTTTGGAGGAAGGCAGAAGAGCTAGGAGGCCTTACATCCCAAGTCTATCCTGTATGGCTTGATCTAGCCACACTATTTTAGCATATCCTTTTTTTCTTCTTTTAAGATTCCAAGTATGGCGGGCAGTCATCCCAATAGGGCGACCCACCAGCAGCCAGGTGGGTTAGCTGGCCATTTTATTAAGTCCTTTATCTATATTTTTCTCTACCTATTAATCTCTTACATCAGATTGATTTTATTATCAGGGTGTTATGTCCCTCCCCTTTCTTCCAATTACCTGTGTTTTAATTGAATTTCTCTGAGTAGCTCTGAACTAGGCATTGCCTCTACTCTGCCATGTTGTCTCTCCACTGGGGTAACATTTTTAATTGAAAAGGGAATCAACAAATTATCTATAGAAAATATCATTATTCATCTTTTTTTTTTAAGTGGGTACCGGAAATCGACCTCAGGACCTCGCACTTGCCAGCAAGCACTTGTGCCGCCAAGCGATATCACCGGCCCTTTTTTTCCTTTATGTGGGTACTGGGAGTCGAACTCAGGACCTTGCGCTTGCCAGGCAGGTGCTTATGCCACTGCTCTATCTCACTGGCCCTCATCTTTTTAATGAAGAATTCTTTTTCTTAATGAAGGCAAAACACTGTATGCATTCTGTTTAAGACCAAGGTTAATGAAGAAATTCCTACTGTCAAAAATTTATTCCACATTTTTCTAGCCAGTGCATTAATGCAAGAAAGATTATCTTCTGTATACATGAAAATTCATATGGAGATAGCTGAATGTTTTAAGTGAATAACAGAAAAATATTAAAAGCCTATACTTCGTATAATTATTTCCATAGTCCATGGAAAATACTTCAGTGAAACTTCTTTTTGTCTCCCATTGCTACACTTTGCTGCCATTTCTTTTCATATCAAACTTCTAAAAAAACTTCTGTAATTTTGTCCTGACATCTATTGCCTTTTATTTATTTATTTTGGTACCAGGAATCAAGCTCAGGACCTTGTGCTTGCCAGGCAGGTGCTGTGCTGTTGCACTGTATCTCTGGCCTTTCTATTCTCTTTTAATCATGAAAGTATGATACTTCTCTTTAGACTGTCTTGTTAATATATTCTCTTATGAAAACACAGTAGGAATATGCAACTCAAAATTGCAACTCTGTTATCCACCCTCTATAAATTTTTATTATGTATTACAGCTCAAATTCTAGGCCAACGCTGACCTTTTAGTTGACCTATTGTGCATATCCTCAGTGTTTGCAAGTTGTGGGAACATCCTCAACCTTTTGCTATAAATGGACAAGACAAGAAGGCTATCTTGTTTCTTCCTAGGATGAGATGATATAAAGAATTCTTTTTAAGCTTGTGTCAGAAGTACAAATGGAAATCCATATATCACCTATTTGACTATTTAAAAGTCATACTTATATAAAGATAAGAAACTGTCTATAGGAAATCTATTCTATCTTAACTAATATACCAATATAATAATGGAATAAAGAACATCTGTATAAGTATTTTAATTTATAATTGATATTTGCAAATCACCAAAAACAAAAGAATCGCTTTGTGAATCTTGTTGTGTAGATCATCCAGCAAAGTCTGTATGAATAATAAAATACAGGCTTTATAATTCATAAACCATATATTAATGAGATAAAAATTGCTTTTCTCTTTATTCAGTAAAATAACAATTTATTATACTATACTCAACTAAAAACAGCATTTCATTGGTTTGAATGTTGACCTAGGTCATTTTTGTGAGTCTTCGCATTTTCAGAATTTTGTTGATTCACTTTTTAACCTGGGGATGCTTAAGAGAGTGAAGCAGAGTGAAGAAATGTGACTCTTCACACTGAATGCTTCTTTCTTTTCTTATCTGTTGGTTTTGAAACTTGAGAAGTGATGTGATTCTGTTTCATTGGTAGCATTTGCTGATTTTTAAAAATTTTTATTGTTCACATTTATGCTTGGAAAAGAAATGTGAGGGTAAAGTGGGTGAGATGTGAAGGCATTTGGTGCCCAGGGCAGAGTGGGGAGCTTTGCATAGCAGTGAAGAAGCAGGGGTGTGGAAGGCAGGTGCTGTGTGGATGAATTTCTCTTCATTTCCAGGGTTGACCAAATGGAGCCTCATTTGGCCAGGAAAATGAGGGCTCCTTTGAAATAAGTTAGTGCTGTCTTTGTATGTTTTATAAATCCTAGGCAGCAATACTGTTAGACACAAAAGTTTCATTTAGCTAAATATTTCATAAATCCTATTTTTAAAATTGTCGTATCTCAGAACTCAAGCTGCTAGAAACAAAAATTCTACAGCTGAGACAAGATTAAAGTACAAAACAGTGAAAGGGAATATATCTTTATTTGCATTTTACCAAATGTGAGTTTAGTTATGCTTCATAATCATCCACAAACCATTTCAATTGGTGGAGCGATTATAATTACTTAGGTAGGGTTTGGTATAGAAGTTGGAAAAGAAAAAGATTTCAAGAGTTATCTCATATTAATTAGCAAACTTTGCAGATTTTTGGCTTGGCACTAGACCAACAGTTAAGGCACAAGAGGAATAGGAGGAGGAAGGACTTATCTGTACATTTAAAGACGTTCATGATATTTTAGATCAGCAGGTAACCATCAGCGATATTTGACTCTGAATTTTCTCAGTTTGGACATGGAAAGTGGCCTGCAAAGATTCTTCACCCTCGTAATAGTTGTGCAGGTCGTAATTGGGAGTTTGAGCAATGGATTTGTAGTGTTGATAAACTGTGCTGACTGGGTCAATAAAAGAAAGCTCTCTTCAGTTGATCAAATCCTCATCGTTTTGGCAATTTCCAGAATTGGGCTCATCTGGGATATATCAGTAAGTTGGTTTCAATTTACGGATTCATTTCCAAAGGGGCAACAAAAACTAATAATTACTATTTATATCTGGATATTTTTCAATCATTTCAGTCTCTGGCTTGCTACAATCCTCAGCATCTTTTATTTGCTCAAAATAGCCAGTTTCTCCAGGTCTACTTTTCTGTATCTGAAATGGAGAGTAAAAAAAGTGATTCTGATGATACTGCTAGGAAACTTAGTCTTCTTGCTTTTAAATATGATACGAATAAGCACACACATCGAAGATTGGAAAAATGGACATGAAAGAAACGCAACTTGGAATTCCACAGTGAGTGACTCTGCAACATTATCAAAGCTCATCGTATTCAATGTAACCATGTTCTCCCTCACACCATTTATTCTGGCCCTGATTTCTTTTCTCCTGCTTATCATCTCCTTATGGAAACATCTCCAGAAAATGCAGCTCAATTCCGAAGGACACAGAGATCCCAGGACCAAGGCCCACATAAATGCCTTGAAAATTGTGGTCTCTTTCCTCCTACTCTACACTAGTTACTTTCTGTCCCTTCTCGTGTCATGGATTTCTCACATACATCAGATTAAACTGGTCCACATACTTTGCATGACTGCCGGACTCTTCTATCCTTCAATCCATTCACTTTTCCTGATTCTGGGAAACTCCAAGTTAAGGCAGGCCTCTCTTTTTGTGCTGAGGCAGCTAAAGTGTGGGACAAAGGATGAGAAGCTCATGACTACATAAGCCATCCAAACCATAACTATCTGATGTTCTAGATAAAATAGAAGGTATCTACTTCAAAGGTATTTTATTCTTTCCCTTTGTTTCTTCCATTGTGAGTCACTGTAAATATTTCATTTGAAAGTCTATAATAATGTCTTATCTAAGAATATCACATTTTTATGGAGTCCATTTCTATATTATTGACAATTTCAAACTTTGCAATGAGCAACTTCATTTCATTGCAATGAGCTAAGAGATACTAGTAGTATAAATGAAATAAATTAGCATATGTACTAAAATATTTTTGAAACAGCAGAATACATAATTTAGAAAAGATTACAATACACAGCTTATTTACTATTGTTACTCTCTTGTGAAACATTTTATTTTTGCATAAAATAAAAATACATTAAAATAAATAAAGAAATATTATTGAGGTATAATTTTCACATACATATAATAAAATGCAGAATTTTTATTGTGTATTTCAGTTAGAGTTTTGATGATGTGCATAATTATGTGACCACAAAATCAATGTCCTTTGCAGTCCATTCTTCCCCTCACCATCCCTTGCACACAGGCAACTACATACCTATTTTTATTAACAGCAAAGAATTCTTTGATTTCTAGTATTATATATATATATATATATATGAAATATACCTAGTGATATATATATGTATATATAGGCATAGATTGTGTACTGTTAGATGTAAGACTTCTTGAGCTCAGCATTATATTTTTGAGTTTTATTTATTTTGTTGTGTAGAGTAGTAGTTTCTTCTTGAATGGTATTCTTTAGTAGTATTCCTGAATAATATTGGATATATGGCATTTAAAAGTCCTTTTAACTATTTATGAACATTTGAATGGCTCCAAATTATTGGCCATTATGAATAAAATGGATATAAATATTCATATATGTGTCTTTTTCTGATTATATTATTTTGTTCCTATTGGCTAAATAAAATGTCAAAAAATATGGCAAGTAGATGCCTAACTTCATTAAAAATTATCAAAGAATTCTCCAAAGTGATTGTATCATTTTGTATTCCAACCAGCAATGTATGAGAGTTTCAGATGCTCCACATCCTGTCCAACTGTTGATACTTTTTTTTTTTTAAGCCATTGTAGTTAGTGGATAACGGTATCTCCTTGTGGCTTTAATTCACAATTTTCTGTCAACCAATGACATTAACCATTTTTTTCTTGTGCTTTGCCTTTTATGCAGCTTTTTTAGAGTGTGTCTGCTATTTACTTTGGTTCACTCTATTTTCATTTTATTATTGAGTTGTAATTATTCTTTATGTACTTTAGATATTTGTCCTTTATCAAACATGTGTTTTACAAATGGCCCATGGCTTGCTATCTCATTTTTGCAGTGTCTTTGAAAGTCAGGATTACTTTTTATGGTTTATTTTAGAAGTATTATAATAAGTTGCAGATATTATGTTTAAGAATATGACCCATTTCAAACAAAGTTCTATTTGCAATATGAGGTTAGGACTGAGGTTCGTTTTTAAAATCCAAATATCCATTTATTTTCCAGCACCACTTCTTAAAAAGATTATCTTTTCTCATTGTTCTAACTTGGCACTTTGTTCAGAACAAACTGATCATATGGGTGCGGCCTATTTTTGGAATATGTATTCTGTTCCTTTGATCTGTATATTTATCTTTATGCAAATATTATGTTCTCCTGACTACTGTAGTTTAATACTATATCTTGAAACTCAATAGTAAGCCCTCCAACTTTATTCTTTTGTTTTAGATGTTTCAGTTTTCTGGTTCCTTGAGTCTTGCATAAACATTTTAGATTTAACTCAACAATTTCTTCAATAAGGCTCTCTGGAATATTGATTGACATTGTATTGAATGCATAGTTATATATTTGGAACATCTGACCCCTTAACAATATAAAGTCTCCCAATATATGATCATGACATAAATTTTCATTTATTAGGGTCCATTGTAGTTTTCCATGTGCAGTTTTTAGCCATAGTTTGTTAAGCTTTTGTTTTTTTTGTAGCTATCATAAATGGTGTTTTGTTCCCCTAAATCTTGATTTCTAATTGTTTGTTTCTAGCATACAGAATTACAATTAACTTTTGTGTGTTGTTGTTTATGTGCTATGAACTTGTAAAATTGTCCTGTTAGATCTAAAAAAAACTTTTGGAGATTGATTGGGGTTTTCTATGCACATTATCATGCTGTCATTGAAGATACTCTGTTTTCCCTTTTGTAATCTTCATACCTTCCATTTAACTTTTTGCTTTATTTTTACAGACCAAGTCCTTTCAGACAATATTGAGTATAAGTGATGAGAGCACAAATTGTGGCTTTGTCTCTTGTCTTAGGATAAAGCATCCAGTTTTTTACCATTAAAATGATTTTACCTGTAAGTTTTTCAAAAATTCCCTTAACCAGTTTTAGAGTTTCCATTTATTCCTAGTTTGTTGAGAGCTTTTATGTTGAATGGGTGCTGACTTTTGCCAAATAATTTTTATTCATCTATTGAATTTATTATGATTTTTCTACATCATTCTGTGAATCCTGTGAACTCTATTAATTTCTTTTTAATGTCAAGCCAGCCTTATGTGCTAAGATAAGCGCTGCTTGGTCCATATACTCATTTTCTTGCAATATGTTTGTCTGGTTTTGTTATTAATATCATGAAATGACTATAAGAAACAGTACCCTCCTCTATTTTCAGAAAGACATAAGATTGATTTTTTTTTCTTAAATATTTGATAGATAGAAATCATCACTCAGGTAATTCCTTTATCAATGAAAGTTTTTACTTGAGGATATGATTCATAAGAACAGATATATGGTTATTAAGATTTCACCCTCTTATTCCGCCTGGTCCAATAATTTCATCTTTCAAAAAAGACTGAGACCAATGTTTAAATTCCAAGAGTTTTCAAACCTTATTCCTTACAACCCTTTATCTCTGCATTTAAGCTAACACTTAATGGTCTCACTTAAAATCATGTTCATAAAATCCTTCTATATGTTGCCCCATTCCTTTGTATTTGTAAGCCAGAACATATTTCTAAATTCCAGATGTATATACACAACTTCCTCAATGCATCAGCTGTATGTGGAATTGACACTTCAAATTTAATATATTTTTAGCAAACAGGGTCTGGTCCATATCCACATTTGATATTGCTTCTGTTATAATGATTTTTGTCTCCATAAAAAGAACTGTCATACTTCTAGAAACACATAGAACACAATCTAGAGTCATCTTTATAGCCACTTTTCTTTGTATAAGTAAACCTTATATATCAGTAACACTTTTTAATGCAGTGTTAAACGTATGTCCACAATGCAAGTCCTACAACACTTCCGTGTCCACTCCATCATGTCCTGAACTTAACCAAGTATTTAAACTATGCCCTGGTCTAATATCATCTTTCCTTTGATTTATCACAAGATGCTTCCCTAATATCTTATCTTCCAACTTTTCCAGAGATAGACTTTATTCTCAATGATAATTTTTAAAAATACAAATTAAATCGTGATACATTGCTGTTCAAATACCAAATCCTCCACATACTCTTTGAAGACTTACATGCTTTGTCCTACTCATATCTCTTCCTTCTTTGAACTCATTTTTCAGGACTATTCTCTCCCTCCCTTGGTACCAACCACACTGTTTCCCTTGCTCTTTTGCAAGCACACTAGGGAGTTCCAATGTTAACACAATTGTCATTTGCTGTTCCCTGTGTGTGTAATGTGTTTCTTACCCCACAAAACATGAGCCATCCCTTTATCTATTTTAGATCTTTTCTCAAAGTCGTATTCTCAATGTGTCTTTTCTTAACTGTTTTATTTAAAATTTCATCCTACCTCCACACACACTTTCAATTTCCGTTCTCTACTTATATCATCAACTTCTTTTACACTGCATTTAAACTTGCACATTATATTTTCTATTACTTATTTTTTTACTCTAGAACATAAGTTCATAAAAAGTATATAAATTTTTTGCTCACTGATACTCATTTGTATCTCTGCACTAAATATCAGGCACAGAGAAGACATTAAATAGATATTTTTTGTTTTGCATAAATGAAATAATGCTCTTTCACCACAATGCTTTTCCCTGGCATTTTCTGCTGAATATTTCAGATTCGACTTTGTTTTCTAAAACATCAATTTTTCTTGGTGTAATTACCTAGGATACATCACTTTATGGATTACACAGCTTATTTGGCTCATTAAATCCTCCTAGCTCTACATGTATTTCTCTTGTTTTTGTTTTTGTGGGTTTTTTTTTTTTTTGCTTTTTATTCATTAAATTGAATTTTAGACAACTTATTTTGAGAGAAA
The DNA here is from genome assembly GCA_028451465.1 of Erethizon dorsatum. Classification (NCBI taxonomy): domain Eukaryota; kingdom Metazoa; phylum Chordata; class Mammalia; order Rodentia; family Erethizontidae; genus Erethizon; species Erethizon dorsatum. Next base: position 26,101,200 of record CM051831.1, read on the forward strand.
AATTCAGCAGTGACATTAACAGAAAGAATCTGATGATTTGACCTTCCCTTGTTTGATGTCATCAGAATAAAGACAGGTTAAGGAAATTAAGTTCAATGTATGTGAAAGTTTTGAATAGTTTGCACAAGTCACATTCTGTGAGGAAACTAAAGATGTCATACGTAGCTCTATTTGAGACATTGAAAATTTGAAATAACAATATATGTTTAGCCTTCTATTGTAGTAGTTCTATTCTGATAATTTACTACTGTATAATACAACCATCCCAAAACTTCATGATGTAAAACAACCACCATTTTAATTCACATGGATTCTATAGGTCGAAACTTTGGATAGCAGCATGGCATCTTTTGTTTAGCAATGTGTATGTCCTTAGTAGAAAGACTCGGATGGCTGCTCATTCAAATATTGGGGACTGAGATCATCTGTAGCCTAGGTGAAAAAGAAAACATTGGGCAATGATGAAAAAGTTCATTGTGCATGCTGGTTATGGAATAATCAATGAACTACACATGGTTATTGAACACTTGTAGTGATATTGCTGAACGATCTTTTTAGTGTTTAATCTGAATTAAAGGGCCAAATATATGACATGTGGCTAGTATCTATCCCATTGGACAATTAAAATACAAAATATTCTAGACTTACAAGTATAGTAACTGGGATTTAAAAATACTAAAACTTTGGCTCAGGTGAGGGTGTTGACCTGGGGCCTACCTTTGGTCTCCATGCAGTTTGGGCACTATGGCCTCAGACTTATCGAACTACCTCCATGTGGTTTAGGGTTCCAGGACCAGATAGATGTTCCAGTGATCAAGAGTAAAGTCCACAGCTTTCTGTGATTTAGCTCCAAAATTCCTGTAGAACATTTCTGCCAGTTTTCTTAATTGAAGTTGTCAGAAAGCATCCAAGATTCAAGGAAAGGTTATGAAGACTTCAGATGTCCTAAAAAGAGGTACAGATAATTTTTGGCAGGTTTTGAAACTGCAAGAGACTACATAAGATTTAGTTATTATGACATAAAGCAAATTTTCTTTATTTTCCTAAACCTTAGGTGTTATATAATTGATCTGTGTGTTTCGAGTTGATAGTGAAGACATATGCTGATCATAAAATCTAGATATTTGCTACATTTTCTCAATGTGGGCTTGAGGTTTCTAGTTACAGGATAAGGAATGAAAAAATATGAGTAAATGGATAAAAATGAATAAATTTTGGTAAAGAATGAAAATGTAAAATTATAGAAGAAAACCTATCTTTATTTTGCATGTTCCCAAATGGGGATGCAAATTCCAATGCAAAAACTTTATATGTAGAATATAAATATGCCAATCACAGCATAGAGTACAATATAAGCCTTGAAAACACATTACTGACTTTTTTAAGAAAAGTAGGTGTAGATTTTATAAATCAGGTAGAACTTATTTCTGAGCTTACCTTAGGTATTTTCCAGACTCTTCCACTCATTGGACATTACAGCTTTGGATACATAAATCTATACCAGTTCAGCTAGAATCTCCTTTGGTGAACTGAGGGCAGAGATTCTCTATCAACAGAAATGTTGAGTATACTGGAGACTTTGTCTATGATCATTTCTATTGTGGAATTCATAATGGGGATTTTTGGGAATGGATTCATTGTACTGATAAATGGCACTGACTGGATCAGAAAACGGAAGACCTCCCTTTTTGATTTTATTCTCACGTGCTTGGCCAGCTCTAGGATATGTTTTCTTTGTTCAATACTTTCAGGTATAACTTTCAGTTTAGTATCTGAGAAACTGTTTTTCTCTAAGAATGTACTGATAAGTGTTGCCATCTTCTGGACAGGATCCTACTACTTCTGCACAGCCTCCACCACCTGCCTCATTGTCTTCTATTTCTTCAAGATAGCCAATTTCTCCAACACCATTTTCCTCTGGATGAAACAGAGGATGCGTAAGGTGCTTCTTATTATAGCCCTGGGGACAGTACTTTTTTTCTGCGTGAGTCTCATTTTCGTTGATGCATTCACAAATATTTTGATACAATATTGGGTAAGAACGAAACAAAACTTCACATTCTATTATACAAACAGTCTTTATGATTGCTTAATTTATTTTAATCTCCTTCACATGGCCCTCATTATCTCTTTTGTGGTGTCACTGTCCTCCTTCTTCCTTTTACTCTTCTCCTTATGGAGCCACACCAAGCGAATGAAGCTGCAGGGCATGTATTCTAGGGATTTGAGCATGGAGGCTCATGTAAGAGCTATGAAAGCCATGATTTCATCACTGCTTCTTTTCATTATCCACTATGTCAGCAGTGTTACGATAATGTTCGCGTATTTTTCTGACAGTGTGGTGGCAAAGGTTTTTGCTAATTTGCTATTATTTTTATATCCATCTAGTCACCCATTTCTTTTGATTTTATGGAACAACAAGTTGAAACAGGCTTCTCTCTGTGTCCTGAGGAAGCTGAAGTGTGTCAGAGATAACCCTTCATTCCCAGAATAAACTTGATATGACTGATGATGCTTGGAAAAAAAAGAAAAAAAAGGAAGAAAAAAGAAGGACTTCATATTTGTCCCTTTCAGAACCTCTTCTCTTCTCATTATATTCTATGATATATTTTCTTTCTTTTTGTTTTGTTTTTTTCTTTTTTGTTCTTTTCTTTTCTATTCTTTCCCCACCCCCACCCCCACAGCAATGGGGATTGAACTCAGGGTCTTCACACTGAGCTACATCCCCAGTCCTTTTTACTTATTTTGAGGCAAGATCTCATTAAGTCGCTAAATTGCCCAGGCTGAGCTTAAACTGGCAATCCTTCTGCCTCAGTCTCCAGAGTACCGGGATTTCAACATGTGCCACCAAGTTTGGACTATAATGTACTATTGAACATTACTGAAAATACCTGTTTGATTTTAATTAGACAGAAAAGACTACTATTTTGTGTTTTACATTAAGCACTATAAAATATTATAAATTATTCCATTTATACATTTTATTCATAAGTTGGATAAATGTTAGAATAGAATAGAATTAAAATACCTGATGGATAGTGGTATATACTTGTGTGTATTAATATATATGTGTGAACAGATTTATAGGCACAAAATTGTAGACATTTATTACCTAAATAATCTTTAAAATGATCTTTCTAAGAATGATTTTCAATTGATCATTTAAAAGTAAAAGTCAAATGAAAATAGTTAAAGGAGTCTACAGTTAAAACAAAACTTCGAAAGTATAAATATAAGGTCAGGACGGTGAGATGACTCAGCGGTGCTAGCGCCTGCCTGGCAAGCGCGAGGGCCTGAGTTGGACTCCCGGAACCCACATACAAAAAAAGGGCCGGTGATATCGCTCAGCTTCACAGGTGCCTCCTGGGGCGCGAGGTCCTGAGGTCGACCCCTGGTACCCACAAAAAACAAAATAATAAGTTGAACTTAAAGATACACATTAGTATGAGTTATTTCCAAATATATACATCATTCTGTAAGTATTTTCAATAAAAAGCATTAGACAATCTTGACTATGAAGAGGTAACAAAACTAAAAACTTTAACTCTAGAATCTGCACCTTGGATGTGAAAATTAAATTGTACTCAATTGATTAACTGTATAACTAAGGCAGGGATATGTCATAGAAAGTGATTAAGATTCCAAGAGGTGATAGTAGCAAATACAAGATCTCATTTGATAAAAGTCACTGCAAAGAAAACATAAAAATGAATATTTCAAAGGAAAAACGAATCAATGGAAAACATGCAGATTGCAGAATTCAATTCTAGAAGAATGACTCTTCCCTGTAAGGACAATTAGGGACTATGGGCACAGCTCAGTGGTAGAAAATGTGCTGAAAATGAACGAAATCCTTGGGTTCAAACCCAGAACTACAAAATAAAAATAAAAACAATTAGGAAGTATGTAAGACTTACAGGTCAGGGGCCGGTGAGATGGCTCAGCGGCATAAGCGCCTGCCTTGCAAGCGTGAGGGCCCGAGTTCGACTCCCGGATCCCACATACGAAAAAGGGGCCGGTGATATCGCTCAGCGGCACGGGCGCCTGCTGGTGCGCGAGGTCCTGAGGTCGACCCCCCGGTACCCACAAAAAAAAAAAAAGACTTACAGGTCAAAGGAAAATGCAAATAAAATGAAAATAGTAACTTAAAGAGAAACAATAAATTATTAGAATAATAGGGAGCAAAATTTGTTTTTTTTTCTGAGATACTATATAAGATATTGCAAGGAAATAGTATTATTCTGAACAATAATTTCAATACACAAATTTTTAACATTGCATAAAGTAATTTAAATAGTCAATTATACAGAATTAAATATAGCTGGGCATGATGGCGTACCCCTGTTATCCCAGACCTAGGGAGTTTGAGGCCAGCCTAGGCTGCATAGTGAGTTCAAGATCAGCCTGAACTGCACTGCAAGACCCTGTCTTCAAAAAAAGGAAAACAGAATTCAATATAAACCAGAAATACAGGCTGACTACTGAAGACCTAAAACAAACAAATAGGTGAGCAAAAATGTATGTAAAATCAAATATCTGAAGTACAGAACATGAATTCCAATGTGCAAAGCACACTATTTCTTTAATTTCTCAACACAAGACAACTTTGCCCCCTAGCAGACACATACACATGTGGGATGGTTTTAGTTGTAAAACCTGAGGGAATGAATGCTATTGCCATCTAGTACAAGATTGCAAGGTTTTGCACATAAAAATGTAAGAGACCCAGGTAACTTTGAATTTCAGATTTTAAAAAAAGTACATTTTTATAAAAATACCTTAGAATAATTATAATATAAATACATCCTAACATAAGAATTCTATGGTGGTTTAATCCTACCTGAGGATGTGCATAATTTGACAGACAATAACAAATAACAGTTACTTATCTTCAATATAAGTTGAGCTGAGTACCCCATACTGTATCTGGTACCTGCACGGGGGATGTTGATTGCAGTGGTCTCGATATACATAAAGTTTGCTTCCTAAAGCTTCAAGGGTGGAAGTGTGGTCACTGGTGTAATGGTATTGACAGGAATTGGGTCTTCAAGAACTGGGGATTTGTGAATGTCATCAGAGAATATGGGCATCACTCCCAAGAGATTAATGCTATGTCCTTGGAGAAAGCCTGGCACACTGGGTTAAGTAGTTCCTATAAGAATGGGTTGTGACAAGACAAGTTGGGTTTCTAGGTTTGTCCTCTTGCTTCTTCTCTTTGACACATCTCTACATTTCACCCAGATGTTGGTGCAATGCTATTTGGAGTCTCCAGCCATGAGAATCATGAGCAAAATAAACATCTTTCCTCTATAAAGTACGCAGCCTCGGGTATTTTGTAATAGTGACACAAAACAAAGACCCTAGAAATCATGCTACAATATTTGTGACAATCCTTTACCACACAGAATTATCTGGCACAAAATGTTAATGGCACCAAGGTTGAAAAACCCTACTGCAGGAAGATATAATGAAAACCACTGACTCAACAACGGTGGCTACTACAGAAAAATTAGCCTTGATACAAGATAACAGCTACTTTTATTGTCTCTGAATTGCCCAATTTAGCATCAGAGGACTCTCTAATTTCTGCACAAGCGGCCCCAACTCACTCTTGCTCCCATTCACACTTTACTTTGAGACAGAAGGGACTTTTCTCCAGTCCTTCACAAACTTTTGGTCACTGAACTCTGATGGCTTCAGTTAAAATAATTCATGGGTGGGGCCGGTGAGATAGCTCAGCAGCATAAGCACCTGCCTGGCAAGTGCAAGGTCCTGAGTTCGACTCCCGGTACCCACATAAAAAAAATTCATAGGTGAAAAATTCTAATATAGAATTGCTGCTTTAAAATTGGAATATTCTCAGAGCTGTGTCCCTTTTTATGGGATTCTCTGAATTTCTTAACACCCATAATTTTACAGACAGCTTATTTTTGCAGGCTTCTCCTGGAACTAGAACTTTGTTTGACATCTCAGGCATTTACTGTACTACCTGCCTCTCTGAAGTTCTCAGTCTGAATTTCCAGATTTCTAAAATCAATTCCTTCATAATTTTGCATTGTACATCTCTTTGATTCTTTTATCATGATGTGAGATATTTTGATAATTATTTTTTTGCATTTTTGTCAAATAACACACATGGAGTTAAACCAGTGCATGACATATCTTCTTAAAACAAGATGCCTCCTCCCTTCCAATCCTTTATGACTGTGCCAGTGCCCTCTGAATATGTTGTTATTTCATGACACAGTTCTCTTATTGTCTCATTTTGGACTCCTGTCTTCATTTTAACTTTAGATTGAAACACATCTTAATGAATGGAAAATAAGTTTACAGTTCTAGGATTTGACCTCAAGATTTTGTTCATGCTATGCAATCTCTGTACTTCTCAGCTATAACCCTAGCAAGGAAAAGTATATATTGGGGTCTTGGCCTAGCCCCAGTCTCCTAAATGAGTGGACAGTGAAGGCTTAAATAAAAGAAACAAGTGATATGATTCTAGGACTCCAGAAGGATCAAAATCCTCTAGCAGAATTCAAGATTCTCTAGGGGCTGAGACAAAGAACTTCTCTGGGTGGCCCATATTTATTTGGTTTTCAAACTAAGGAAGGAGATAGAGTGGAAAGCATGGGAAACTGAGCAGGACCTTGGGAGTCAGTTCAAAGACTTCCCCAAGCAGTAAATTATGCTAATTAGAAGAACTATCTTATCTCCAGGTTGACCTTCACCACAGGGGTGAGATGCCTGCAGCTACAGTCTTTACCTAGTTAATTGGGGTTGGAGCCGGGCATCCTCAGCTGTGGCCTTGTCTTGTCCTTTGAGGTGTCATGGCATCACAGGCCACTACAGGCCTCAGCTGGGACCAGTGATTCATAGAGGTTCACTTACTATGAATCCACTACCCATCTCCAGACAAGGGGCCCAGGCCTGGGACAGACTCACAAGTAAACATAAAAAGCCAATTGATTAATTTTAAATCCTGATCAGAGCCACTTCATAGTGGTCTCCATCAAATATATATTTTTTAGAAGCCACTACTTGTAGAAATAGATTCCTCCTGGAAAAAAATATTGCATTTGTTTTTCTAGTCTTCTTTTAATGTTAGTAAAGTTTGGTACAGAGAGGTTGTGTGATTTGGATGAGTCATCCTGCAAATTCAGTATTATGGGCTAACATAGATGGTCACCAATAGCAGTTATTACATCATCATTCAGACCCATAAATCATAAAAATGAAAGCAAATTTGGGCTGCAAAAGATTAAAATTTTAGAATATACACACAGTTTGATTCAGGCGTGAAAACCTCTGCACCCTTACCATAAAGTGTTTGGAGATTAGCAGAATTTTTAATAATAGATTTTGTAAGAAACAGATTTAGACACAGAGACCTGCATAATTGCAAAGATAAACAACACCAAGAAGAAAGAATGTTAACTAAAAAATGATTCACCAATTGTTATTAGCATCCCCAGTAACAACTAGTCTTTTAAAAGAAGAAATAAAAATATTGAAAAAGAAAAATAGTTTTCAAGTCATTAGCATTCCTGTATTTCCTTGACTACCTGAAAATAATATATTCACCCTTAAAGTGACTCTCTTACGGCCAATGACCACCCAAAGTACTATATAGGTACTTTGAAGTCCAGAGTGTATTCAAACAGAAATCTGCGACACTTACAGATAAATTTTTGGACTCATGGAATATCAGAACAATTTCAAATTCTAGATAGTGAATGGAAAGATTAGATTGAAAAATGATCCCTGTTTTCTTGTAGGTTGTGAAATTTTGTGAGCAGTTTTTTTTTTTTCCCTCAACTATATAACAGATAGTTTATTGCAATGGGTAAAGGCAGAGTTAGGTAGGATTGTCCTGCATCATTCGGCCTCTGAATAGCAAATTTAGTACTCCTTCAATAGCAGAAATATTACGGGTTCAGAAAACTCTGAGGTTTTGTTAATCATACACAAACATATTATTTCATGTCATTGCTACAGACCATAACATACTCTATGATACAGAAAACTTGATAATCTGAGGTAATTGTTTAACCGTGGTCTTGGTGCTGGGTGCTGGGAAGAATTCTCCCTGCATTTAACTGCACTTCTTCATTGTCTAGGTCTTGTCTTCTGAGCAATGTTTGGCCAGCCATTGATCCTGGTCCTCCTTCAACTTGTGTCCTACATGCTATGTTCATGTCATTCAACACCAAGTTATGGCCAAGAGGCTTGGGATTTAGAAATAGTGTTTCCCTCTGGGTTTAGCACAAGATTTGTTTAAAAATAGAGCTGCTTCTTCTCCCCAGGTATATGTGCTTACATTTCAGTGTAACGATAAGGTCTATTTTGTTCCACAGAAGAGAAAACAGGCAACTCATTATGATCAGAGTTTCCTAATTTGGGATTCTTTTCCTATGAATCACATCACTGCATTGACACATGACATCTGGCCCTTAGTTTATTTCTCGGAGGGATTTGAAGCTTGAGGAACTAGTGCTATGACTGGATCCTCCTGTTTCTGCTGTGAATAATAAAAATTTTAGTTTTTCTGCAAGCACAATTAATAGAAAGATAAATTGCTAACTTACAACAATTTTGGCAACAAGGATATGGCTCTGAGCAAAGCTATGATTTTTGAAAAATATGTGAAGGTACTACAAGTTGATAAATGGAATTGAGGAAAGTCCATGGGATTAGTAGGTGGTATAGTGACTGAATATACAGACTGCTGGTCAATAAATAACCTTTCACTGTGTTAATCACTAACATGTAGAATTGAGAAGTGGATGAAAACAGTTACTAAGAAGTAGAATTGAAACAAAAATCTCAAATGTAACTTTTAGTTTTTTGCTCTATACTCCAAATAACAGGAGGTAGAACCCTTGTGGAGTCCCAAACCTAGGGGAAGTTTCGAGTACATCTGAACAATGGATTTTATTGTTGAACTATTGCTGCACTGTTGAATTTGAAAGTAAATGTGTGCTGCTTATTAGTTTGGAAACATTTTATTAGCACTCTGACTACCTCTTACCCTTCATTATGATCACAGCTGCTTTAAGAACTCAGGCTGGCCTGACCTCACACTGACCAAAAGAAGGCCCCAAGCCTACATACCCATCGAAACATATTATAAAACAGCAGGAATGCAGTCCTTTAGAGCCATGTTGACTACAGGTGGGAGGTGTTGAGGATTGTGAATGGAGCTACTGATGACTGGGAGGAGATAGAAAGGAAGAGATCATGAGCCTGTGAACTCCCAAAACATGGGCAGGTCCAACAGAAAGGAGGCAGATCTAGAGCAAAACTCCAGCAGGATGCAGCTTCCCTGCCCTCTGCAGCCATTCCTTTCAACTTAGCCTCCCTTTTCTGCATTCTGTAAATCCCCAGTGGAAGATATCAGGGCCACCCTAAGGTGCTTCCTAACAAGCAGGTGTTAAATGCTGATCTTCTGGAAGGGAAAAAAAGAAAGTGTCTGATTTCAACTGGAAAGGCTTGAACAAAAATAAAAGTGAAAAATTTGAAAGACTTTGGGATAGGGCACTTTGGCTTACTCAGTGCACTGTTTTTGTTTTTAGTCTGTATGTACAATATGATACTAAATATCTGTAATTTTACCTCATAAATGGTGAACAGAACCATCTAGGCAAAAATTTTAGGAAGAAAATTAGGTCAGCGAAACAAGCTTCCTGTCATTTAAATCAGTGGAGAGAGAGTGACATAGTGTGAGTGCCTGTACCCTCTAATGTTGAAAACTTTCCCCAACTTTTTGCGTATTACAGCTAAACCCCTTGTGTACAGCATAAAATAGAAAACACCTCTCTCTCTCTCTCATATAATTTGATATTAGAACCTATATGCTGTTCTCTAGAGAAACAGAATCAATGAAAATATATGTATAATTATTATCCGTGACTGTGCATAATTATGTAAAGGGTTTCATCAGGTAGCTTGCAAGATCGAGGTGGGAGATTCCTGAATGGCTGTCTGTGCCCCAGGGAGGTGGATGATCCAGTAGCTGCTCAGCCCAACTAGATGGAAGCTGCAGAACAAGAGGGATCAAGGATGCATCACCAGCTCAAGGTCAAAATTCACTTTAGCATCACCAGTGGGCATCTGCCTTGGAAGCCTGATGAAATTGAAGATTAATGTCCAAAGGTGATGGTGAAGAATGGAGCTTTTCCAAAAGGGGGACACTTCCTTTTTCTTTTCTTTTTTATCCCACCTACACTACAAGGATATTGGTTGGTGTCTCCGCTTCCTGGGCAGATCTTTCTCCATTCAGGTTCCTGGTGGGCATGCCAATCATTCACAGACACACCCAGAACTGTGCTCCTCCAATCTACATGCATTTCTTAATCCTTTCAAATTGACAAGACATGATCAATGGTCACAGCAACATTATTTTTACAGTTAACTTGTAGGTGCATCCATTGAAATCTTATGCAGTTTAACCACACATGTAATATACTTTTCAAGATTCTATGTATATATGAGTGTGTCGCTGAAGAACTGTTAAGGAATGAAACAGTCTACAGATAACAACAGACATGTTCTAGATATTGAAAAAATCAAAGACTTTAAAGAAGCTATTATAACCATCGTTTTTGAGGTAAATGTAAACATTCTCAAAAGGAAAGAAAATAACTGCTCACCAGATAAAGAAACTATGTAAAATAATGAAATGGCAACTTTAAAAAGTGAATGAGTATAATGGCTAAATTGTTTTAGAAATTATTTGTTATGATTGATAGCAGAAAGAAAATGACAGAGAAGTTTCACTAGTATGGTGACTGGATCAACATACTTATATAATCTGAGGAATGCAAGGTAAGATAATAAAAATGTACACATCAAATGTTTTGAATAAATTTTCAAGAAAACTTCCACATTAATTCACAGATATACAAATCTTTCTATTTCTCCTCCTTCCTTTTTCCTTCTTTTCTTTTTTCTTTCTTTCTTTCATTTTCTTTATCTTATTCTATTCTTTCTTCCTGCTTTTCTTTTTTCTTTTGTGTATATTGTTATTTGTTTTTACAATTGTATACTCTTCTGTTCTGGCGCTCTGCCATGCTTTCTTCAACTAACATTGTGTACATTTAGACTGATTTGAGTTTTTCACTGATATTATCCAATATGTTGTGGTGATCATATTTGAACTCTATTGTTGAACATTTTCAGTCACAAAAGATGAATAATCTAAGATAAATATATTTGGTTTATCTTGCATGAACTATTTAGAACACATAATCTGCTATGTATAGCCAGAATGAATGTAAAGAAATAGGAAGGCAAAGGGAGAATTTGGGGACTAGAAGATGAGGAAGATGAAGACTTGAGCTCTTAGCTGCCTCACTTAATGATACCAGCCTGGGTTAGGAATGTCCTGTTCTATCAAGTCTTCCTATTACATTACTTGTTTGTTTCAGAAAGTAAATAACATAATTTCTTTCAAAAAGCTATGCCATTGGACCAATGAAGTCATAATGGTTATCTTCACTATACCCATACACAACAGCACGAAACTCATAATTTCTGGCTTTTTGTGTATGGGAGAATATGGAATTTGAGGGCCAGGGGCCCAATATAGAACATTAGGACCCCTTCTGATAGATGCTGTAACCGAGCTTCCATCCCTCTTGATCCCAAGCCAGTTGCCAGGTGAAGATTTCCTTTGCTCGCCAACTTCTCTGGAAGAGAAGATAAAATATTTAAAATTATTGTCTAATACTATTAATATAGTAATAATTAAATTATTACCGATACTTTTATAATTTTAAGGAACAAGGAATAGAGAAGGAAACCATGGAAGTTTCACAAAAAGAGGAATCCTCAAAATTGGAAATGGACCCTGCTGTTTTGGGCCATGAATGTAGTGTAAGTTGCTTCTCATTTCATTCTTCTTCCTTCTTGCCCCTACTTTATCATTGCTCAATCTTTCCCTCACAAAATGCCACATGATTCTTTATGCAAAGCTGAATGGCTTTTATAAAAATGCAGCATGGTAGAGTTTGAAGAGTGAGGAATTTGGAGTCTTTCAGGCTGCCTTTATTTTTTCCTCCTTTTTTTTTTTTGGTGACTAGTCTGCATTTTCGCCAAACTAATACAATGTATATAAAATTATGGCTGATAATGTAGTACCAAGCATATTAGGACCTTAAAATTTCATGCAAAATTATTTTCATGCATTTTCTGAGACATATAATAGTTATGTATGTCTATACAATTCACTGAAGGTGAAACATCATGTTTTTTTTTTTTTTTTTTTTTTTTTTTACTTGTGGTATTGGTGATTGAACCAAGAGGAGCTCTACCACTGAGCTGCGTTGTTAGCATTTTTAATTTTTTATATCAAGACAGGGTCTTCCTAAGTTCCCAGGCAGCATTTGAACTTGAGATCCTCGTGGCTCAGCCTTCCTTGGTGATAGGATTATAGACATGTACCATCATTTTTGGCTGAAACATCATTTCTTATTTTCAATGTAATTTTGACATTGATTTAATTCTAATTAGTTTAATAGCTTCATTTTTATATGGAGACACAATGAATTCTTCTGGAATATTTTAGGAGCCACATGGAACCACCCAAAGTTACACCCAAAGAGTACAGAGCCACCCAAAGAGTACAGAAAGAGTTAATTTAGGATTTGACATTAGAAAGTTGTCAAACCAAAAAGAAACTTAAAAGCACTTGGAAAAAAAGCATATTGTGACAATACCAAAGTCACATGTGATCATAAAAGCAATACATACGAATATATAATTATGAAAATACAAAACGTAGTTGGATTACTATTGAGAAGGCTCATTTATCTTTAGTAACAAAGAAGTAAATAAAAGACAACATGAAGCCTAATAAAATGTCTTGATGAAACACAAAGTCCTTTTTTCTTTGGCCAGTTTTTCAAAGGATAGAGAAAAGCCTTCACATTCTAAACTCAAACTTCCTAGATAACTTTGCCATTTTAACAGAGGCAAAACTAATCTCTATTATTGTAGTAATTTTGAAATTAGAATCATTATTTTAAAAAATAACTTAGAAATAAATCCGTTGAAATCTTATTAAGTTTAAAATACAATTGCTTTTTCAAGATTCTACTTCTAAAATATTCTGTGATGTTCTTATACATATTTCAGTTTTATCACACATTTTTTCCTCTTCCTCATTGAGGGACAAGCAATATTTCTAATTTAGGGAAAAAATCAGTCTCATTGTTCATTAGAAAAGAAAATTTTCATACCTCACAGCCTCTTTCTATTGTCAAAATTCAATTTTCATTTTTCATATACATAATTATGTCCATTAATTTTCATTGTTCTATTTCCATTTAGTGACTAGAATTTTTAGGTCTTATTTACTTTTCTGAAGAATGTGTTTAGTCTTAGTAAAGATGCTTAATTTGGCACAGAACCTATTTGTTAACACAATGAAAAGTCCATTTTTTTGTAATAAGATCAATTTTATAATCTTGTGTGGGTAGTTGAGTTTTTTCATATTATCTTACTTGGAAATAATCTAGATATTTTAAAGTATGCATTATTGATCTTCCCACAATGAAAATTTGAGAGTTTAAAGTATAAATCAGAATTAGGATATGTTCGAGCAGACATATTATAAAATATAATTAGAGTTGAAAACTATATTTATAAACTTTTGTCACCCAATCACCTCTATTTATTTGTTCTTAACAATAATGATTCATTATGAAAATTCTGTGACATTAATGCTAACACTAATCATCATGACAGTTTCTTTTCGTGGTAACTGTAGAGAGTGGTCATCAGACAGAAAACCCTGAAAAAGTTAAATAAATTGTGTTGTTGCTATACTTGAGACTAAATTGTTGTTTGTTCAGATATTTTTCAGAATCAAATTCCTGTCTTTGGTAATGAGAGGGAGTACTTTCGGATTCAAAGGACTTCTTTGAAAAAAATTGTATATCATGTGCTAAATAAAAAGAAGACAGGGAGAAGAGGAGAGTGTGTGTCCTACACTTGGTATTTTTCAATTGCTCTCAACAAAAGACTTTATTTTGAAGTGTGTATTTTGAAGTGTTTGTAAAAATATGAGAGAAGAATGAATATGAAACTGTGATGCTTTTTAATCCCAGGCAATTAGGCAATGTCTACCCTCCTCAAATAAACATCACTCTCAAAATTCAACTCAAATGAGCATTTAATTTTTAATAATATTCTGAAATGGTACGCGGATAGGGAATGCCCCTCTCCTATGTCTGCACAATTCCCAATGCTCATCCAGGATCGATATCTCACTGTTTCCCCTCATCCCAGTCTCCATATTGGTAGTCCCAGGTTTCATTAATTTTCTAATTATGCAAAATCTCCTGTTAGTAGGCTATGATATAAGCTCAGAGTTTTGGTAGAACATGGTGGAGAATAGAGGGATATTTACAGCTCATGGAGAACTTCCTTCATTTTGTAAATGAAAAAAATCAAAATTCCTACTAAAAGAATAGTAAATTCTAGCAGAAATGTAACAACTAAGCCTCACAAGATCAGGCCCATCTGTGCACACTTACCACTGAGAACTTACATATGGAATTTAATTTCTTGAGATATAATTTTGATCTTTGCGCCATCAACATGTGCCATAAGATATCTACACATTGTCCTAGCATGTACTTTATAGCAGGAAGTAGCAGGAAGTACTACTTCAGGGGTCTCCAAAAAAAGGCAGGAGTGAGGTGAAGTATTAAACTGGGATTTTCTATTTCAAAGTGCTTTGACATTACAGTTTTCTATGTAACTGTAGGTTCTATACCTCAGAAAATCTGATGGCTCTCACTAGGCCTTCCCATTAGTAAGGTTACATAGACTGGACTGGAATCCCTATCCTAGAGAAACAGGAAGTGAGGAAAGAATCATGGAAAAGTAAAAAAGATGCCTCTATTTTATAAGAATTGTTTGCTTACTGAAATTCCAGTCATGTGTTACTAGAAGATGAACCTGAGGGAGGAAACAGATTGCTTCCTACATTTTGTGGCTGATCTTTGTAGGTTTTGTGGTTGAACTCATCACTGGTAATAATCAGTTAGGAATTCCTTGCAGTAAATTAAAACCAACATCACAGAGACTATCAACCCTGTAGGACATCAGGATCTAGAGAGATGCGCTGAGATGGACTCACCGCTTCCTCTGGAGATTTTGGTCTGGTCTATAGCTAAGTAAAGGAATTTTTATTCACTTGCAAAAGTATTTCTCTCAAGATATCTAGAATCCCATTAACACTCTCAAGTAGTGTTCCTAATGCAGGATTCCACTAAGTCTAAGGCAACATCCATCCTCCTCCTAAAGGCCTGAAATTCTACCAGTGGGCGTGGACTGTAAAATGCACTCCATGAGAAGAAATTGATCAAGTTTGGTCTCCACCCACGTTCTGAAAATCCTGAGTAGCACATAAACCAGACATTTTTTATGTGCTAGCACCATATTCTCTATCTTTCCCAAGATTAGATTCTGCTAAGCAAACAAGATGCTTGGAGGAAATGGGAACACGAAGGAGAAACACAATAGCCTCCCTCTTTTTAATTCTTTTCTGGAATGTTTCTGAAGAAACATGACTCCACAATGAACAATAAGGCAAACATACAAAAACCTGGGGTTTTACCTGATGTTTCAGTCCCGGATATATAGCAGTGAATTCTTTTAGAAATAAAGGAGTAAATTTCTCAATTTATGAAGTAAAACCTCCAGGGAAATTACCAAAGACTCTCAGTTTCTGGTGATTGCTACAGTTTGAGATTATGTCCTGATAGACAGGTGTCAAAACAAGTGAGGCTAAAACAAAAACGTAAATCTCCTAACCAGTCTGCTCAATGAGGCTTCCTCTTGCTTTCTTGATCCAAAACGAGAATTTTCCTCACACCCAGGAATTGTCAAAGAAGAAAGCTTCCCTTAACCATTCACACCCTGTTGGGTAGTGAAGCACGCTGCAAATATGTACTAAAGTGGAACATGTTCAGCAAAGGAGCTGAATTCTGCAGAAGGCGCAATTAAAGGAAAGCAACTCAAGTTTAACAGAAAAGTTTTCAGCCTAATATACAAGAACTAGATTCCTCCAACTATCACGAAGTCCCTCCAAACCCCAAGTGTAATCTTGAAATAAGAGTTTTATATTATCTATTGAGGTATATTTTCTTTTGTAAGTAATGACCAATGCTTATTTATCACATAAATTCTAGATATCCCCTAAATTATGGAAGTTTATGATGCAGAAAGCACTAAAATGTTAGGATCACAGGAGTAACTGGCAGAAAGCGAAATGAAAAGAGTAAACAAGGAGAACTGAGAGAGTGGGTGGCAGAAATACAAGGGTGAATTTTGTATCTCTGTTGTATCGTGAATGTTTAAATTTTAAAAATTTATTACAATAAAAGCTACATTTCCATTAGCCCCTCAAAATACTCTCACTTCAAGCACACTTATCTTACCATTCTTTCCACTTTCTCAAGCAGTTCTAGAATTCCTCCTTTGTGAATGTCTTTAACTGATGTGATCAAAAATACAGTGAATGCTGCTGCTAAGTACCACCCAACAGAAAGGCTCACAAAAACACTACAGTGCGCCTTCACACTCTTCACCCGATCTGGCACCATGGGATTTCTGGCTCTTCCTGAAGTTAAAATGACCGTGAAAGTAAATTTTTAAAATCTATTCAGGACACTGAGGCAGCTATGACAGTGCAACTCACAAAAAAGGACTTCCAAATCACTTCTGAAAGTGGCAGGCATGATGAGATAAATGTATACAAAGCAAGGGGGAGGTTACTTTGAGGAGGATTGATGTCAGTTTATCTTTTGCTGTAATAAATTTTTATTTAATCAACCCCCATACTTTTTATCAGACCTCATAAGAACAGTGCTTATCATGCAAATTTTCAATACATTTTTCTGCTCTTAAGTCTACAGGTGGTCTTGGATATAAGCTATGCAGAAGAGGGATCCAAAAGCCTAAATTTATTAGCTTAATAGAAAATGTGCCCATGTGTTGGGATCATGATTTAAATCAGCCTTTATTTAGTTTATAAAATGAAAAAAGACATTTTTGAGACTATCAGAAAAATTTAAGTATAGACTGAGGCTAGCCAGACACACAGGAAAATTATCAAAATTGAAGAAAAATCCAAAGTCATTATTTATCTTATTATAAAATTTAATCTCTTCTGGATTTGTTTACTCAAAAGACAAAAGTTTTCCTATTATAGTGAGAGATTTGTAGTAGTAGTTTGTCATATGGTTACTTCTACAATTGAGACTATAGATGCCTCAAACAGGAAACTGTATTTGTTAGGCTATTAATGTACACAAGCGGGTTTGTTTACATAATACCGTTTCTCCCAAAAACAAGTTGAGTATATTCACTACCTTTTTGAAAAATTCTCAAACTTTTATAAAATAACGGTCATGTTACATTAAGTGCAGGCAGTAATCAAGAAAAAAATTGCATGAAAATAATTCTGTTAAAATTAGGGACAGAGAAAGCAGTAATCTGACTTGGAATGTAGTTTGAGCAAACAGGAATTTTAAATTGCTGTTGTATTGTTGCTTTCTCACTCTCTACCTTTCCCACTCCCGCTAACTTTATTACAGTGGTACCTTGGTACATGAACATTTTTGTTTGCCAATAATTTGGTTCAAAAACAGCAGCATTTGGCAAAATTTTTTTTTTATTTGTAAACTCTGCATTGGGTGATAAACATGATCATGGCCATCTTTCCCACACAAACACAAATGTGCCCACCTTTTCCAAAAGCATGGGTCAAGCCAGGTGTGGTCACGCATACCTGTAATCCCAGCATTCAGGAGGCTGGGGCAAGAGAAATGCCATAGGTTCAAGGCCAGCCTGGGCTACATTGTGAGTTCAAGATCAGCCTGGACTACACAGCAAGACCCTACCTCAAAAAAGCCAAAAACAACAAAAACAACACAAACAAACAAACAAAATCATGGAACATCTGGGTATCTTCCCAGAAGAATTAAAAACATAGTACCACAGCGATATATGTGCACCCATGTTTATAGTAGCACAATTTGTAATAGCTAGATCTTGGAAACAATCAAAATGCCCATCAACTGAGGAATGGATAAAAAAGATGTGGTATTTTTATACAATGGAATACTACTCAGCCATAAAGAAGGTTAAACTGGAGACTTTTATAGGTAAATGGATGCAACTCAAGACCACACTCATAAGTGAAATAAACCAGATGCACATGTGTAAACATTGTATTGTCTCCCTAGTGTGAGAAGCCGAAAGAGTAAATGAGATCCAAAATGTATAATAGATATTGTAAAATGGGAAGAAACTGTTCAAAAGGAAAGAGAAACTGGGATGGGGGAATGGAGAAAAGAAGGAAGGGAAAAGCAAAAAAAAAAAAAAATATATATATATATATGATAGTTAAGATAGATACATTACTAATTTCTCTTAGTTCATTGAAAGGAAAGTTTCGTGCTAATATTGTTTGAACAATTGAATGCTGATATCTGATACTGTGAGTAACTAATTTAAAGATAACAATATGCAATATATTAACCATTGTTACCCTACTATTATGTTGTTTTGAAATTTTGTTCTATTTTTTTTCTCTTTAAAAAAAAATGATGGAACAAATTAAGTTTGAGAACTGAGGTGCCACTGTGTGTGTCTCTCTTACTCTTTGTCTCTTTTTTTTTCAATTTTATTTCCTAATTGTGTTTAGACTAGAAGTACATGGCTTCAAGAAAGTCAGTCATATTGATATTTTGTCTTGTTTTATGGAAAGTGTGCAGAATGCAAGAAAACAAAAGTCTTTTGTAAGTGCTCAAAGAGCTAATGAAAATAAAGCATTTGTTGTTGTGGGAAGCACAACAGAATGATAAATAATAATGGACGTAAACCCATACAAAGATAGAAATGTATTAAATGTTAAAGACAGACATTAAATCACTGCAAAAATGGGATTCAAATGGTTTGCGGATGTTTACAAACCCAATTATTTGCAATAACTAATTGCAGAGGTCTACCATACCTGAAGGGTTTCTTCACAGCATGTGTCCTGATCTTAATGGAATCATTTTAAATCACATGATGTATATATGATCTGCACTCAGAAGTCAGAGAGCATCACTTCTGACCTACCCCATTGGTTAAGCCAGTTACAAAGTGCCACCAGGTCCAACAAGGATGAAAAAGACCTCACTCCTTAGAGATACAATATCAGGTCCCACAGTAAGATACTATCATGACATGATAGAGACTGCAGTGCTCATTCTTTGGAAAATACAAACTATTACACATAAGAATATTCAGGATTAAAAAAAATATATTCAGGATTTAGCCTTAGTAACTGTGCACCCTGAAATAGTAAAATACATTTATATTTTATGGTGCCACCGATGTTCTTAAACAGGGGCAAAAAAGTCCCTGTTAAGAAAGAAAAATCTTAATGTGCACCTTGAAGAAAAGTGAATTAATCACTTGCACTAAATCTCCAATTTAAGAATGTATGCTTAACTGCTTTTTGCATATCTTTAACTACAGAGGATATTTATAATGCTTTGTACCTCATTTGAAAGAAGCTATGATTATATTTCTCTGTGAATGCAGAGGAAGCGCCACCTCCTGACATTTCTGAGACAATGGGGAGCTGAGACTGCAACCACCTCCCCATATGGACAGAGAGCAGGGCCTCCTTCAGCCCTAGGCCCTTGACAAGGTAATCCAAGCTCTATGTGCAGCATGCAGGAGCTCCTCTAAGGCAAAGACCGGAAGCAGGGGCAGGAATTCACAGATTCACACTTTGATGACATCTTTTTGACCAGTCTCCCTCTCAGCTTTCTAGAATTATATATTCATTAAGATTAGAAGAAATAAATATTAGCCCATTTATTTTTTAATTTTTAAAAGTTTTTATTAGTACATGTTTTCACACAATGATTACATTCATCCTAGGGAATTGGTACATCTCTATAACATATCTTACATCATTTTTTTCAGTTTTTATTTTTATTACTACACATTTGCATCACATAATGATTACATGCTTTGTGGAGAGTTGGCAAATGTACATAAAACATCCCAATTCTTTTTTAAAAGGGCATCTACAAGAGTGGCTAATGTTAGAATGCTTCCCATAGTCACACAGGTGAGGATGCAAAAGGAAACATGCATGAGCTGTATTCACGACTGCAGAATAAAAGAACAAATGTATGTGAGTATCTTCCTAAGAAAGGGAGAACTTAAGAAACTATGACTAAAAATTGTACCTTTAAAACTACAATGGACCCAAATGTATTAAAAGATATGATATGCCCATGTATTGATATGCTCAATATTGTTAAGCAGTTTGTTACTCCCTGTGCATAGCTATACGTTCAGTACAACACCAATCAATATTCTAGGAGGTTGTATTAAGGGAATTAATAAGATCTAAAATGTATATGAAAGACCAGAGGAACCAGAAAAACTGAACATTATAGCAGAAAAGAGCAACGTTGGAGGGCTGTTATATTTCAAGATGTAGTATTAAACGCAAGTAATTAAAAAAGTATTTAATCTACATCAATGTAGACATACAATTCGAAAGAACAGAAGACATAGACTAGAAATAGAACCACACACTTATGATCAACTGGTTTTCAACACAGTGTCAAGTTGAAATAATAAGAGAAGGTAACCTTTTTTTAAGAAATGATGCTGAAAAATAAATGGATATCTGAACTTTAAAAATGAACCTCAGTCCTGATCTCATATTGCAAATTTAATTTTATTTGAAATGAGTTATCTTCTTAAACATAATGCCTGAAACTTTCTATAAAACTTTTTAAAGATATCATAAAAATAATCTTACCTCTTTGAAAGATACTTCAGAAAAAAAAATGACAAGCCATTGGATTGTAGAAAATATGTACAAAACTTGCATACGATAAATATAAATATCCAGACTACACACACTCAAAAAATATTCAGACAAAAAAACGCAAAGCAATGAACCAGATCAAATATTAGGCAAATTCATAAAAGAAGTTACACGAAGGCCAAAGCACATAAAAAAAAAAAAGGTCATCAACAAGTAAAAGGATTTTCTAAAATGTTGTATATCCAACTGTACTCAGGAATTCTAGTGCAAATACCACTCAGGAACAAACTAATGCCTAATAAAACAAGGTATAGTTACCAAACACAGGTAAGTAGTTACCTTGGTGCATAGGATGGCAACAGGGAAAATAGACTGCAAAGGGCATTGATGTGGTAACTAACAGGTGTATATATCAACACACTAACTAAGGTGCACACTAAAAATTCTGCATTTTATTATTTGTAAATTACACC
Source organism: Erethizon dorsatum (assembly GCA_028451465.1). NCBI lineage: Eukaryota > Metazoa > Chordata > Mammalia > Rodentia > Erethizontidae > Erethizon > Erethizon dorsatum. Next base: position 26,122,527 of record CM051831.1, read on the forward strand.
TCTATGATATTTATTTAAAATATCTATGAATATTTGTCCAGTATAATTACCAAGTGGAAAGTTATTGTTTTATGTTGCAACTACTTAAATTAAATTTTTTTTTCTTCTTTTTTTTTATTTTAAAGAGAAGAAAAAACAAAACAAATCAAAAGAAGAACAAATTTTTGAAACAACATAATAGAAGGGTAACAATGGTTAATACATTACGTATTACTATCTTTAAGTTAGTTATTCAGGATACCAGACATTAACATTCAATTGTCCAAACATTATTGGCACAAACCTTACTCTTCAATGAACTAAGTAAAATTGGTAGTGTATCTATCTTAACCATCTTATATATATATACAATTTTTTTCCCTTTCCCTTCTTTCTTTTCCCTATTCCAGTCTCTCTTTCCTTTTGACCAGTTTCTTTTTGATTCACCATGTCTATTGTACATTTTGGATCTTATTTACTCTTTCAGTTTCTCATACTAGAGAGACAATACGATGCTTACACATGTGCTTCTGGTTTATTTCACTTATGAGTATTTTCTCGAGTTGCATCCATTTACCTATAAAAGTCTCCAGTTTATCCTTCTTTATGGCTGAATAGTACTCCATTGTATAAAAATACCACATCTTTCTTATCCATTCCTCAGTTGATGGGCATTTGGGTTGTTTCCAAGATCTGGCTATTACAAATTGTGCTGCTATAAACATGGGTGCACATATATCGCTGTGGTACGATGTTTTTAATTCTTCTGGGAAGATGCCCAGAAGGGGAATAGCTGGGTCAAATGGGACCTCCAACCCTAGCTTTTTGAGGAATCTCCACACTGACTTCCACAGTGGCTGTACCAGTCGACACTCCCACCAACAGTGGAGAAGGGTTCCCTTTTCCCCACAGCCCCTCCAGCATTTGTTATTAGCTGATTTCTTTATAGTAGCCATTCTTTCTGGGGTGAGATGGTATCTCAGTGTTGTTTTAATTTGCAACTCTCGAATGACTAGTGATGTTGCACATTTTTTTGTATATTTATTTGCCATTAGTATTTCTTCATCTGAGAAATGTGTATTCATCTCAGATGCCCATTTTTGGAGTGGGTCTTTAAATTTGGGAGGTCTGATTTTTTTGAGTTCTTTATATGTTCTCGATAGTAATCCTTTGTCTGAGGAACAGCTGGCAAACATTTTTTCCCACCTTGTGGGTTGTCTCTTCACTCTGTTGGTGGTTTCTCTTGCTGTGCAAAAGCTTTTTAATAAGATGAGATCCCAGTTATTGATTCTTTGGGATAGTTCCCATGCGGTTGAGTTTTTATTCATAAAGTCTTTGCCTACACCAATGTCTCCAAGGGTTTTACCTATCCTACCTTCCAGCAGATTTAATGTTTCTGTTTTAATATTTAGATCTCTGATCCATTTTGAATTTAGTTTAGTGCATGGTGAAAGATATGGGTCTAATTTTAATCTTCGGCATGTGTAGAGCCAGTTTTTCCAGCACCATTTATTAAAGAGGCTATCTTTCTTCCAGCGAATGTGTTTGGCACCTTTGTCAAAGATAAGGTGGCTTAGTATGTCTGGGGTTGTTTCAGCATCTTCTAATCTGTTCCATTGATCTTCAGGTCTGTTTTTTTGCCAGTACCACACTGTTTTTATCACAGTAGCTTTATAGTATAATTTCAAGTCGGGGATTGTGATGCCCCCTGCCTTGCCTTTGTTGCCCAGAATTGCCTTTGCTATTCTAGGTCTCTTCTGATTCCAAATGAATTTTAGGATTGTTTTCTCTAATTCTGTGAGATATGCTGTTGGAATTTTGATTGGAATTGCATTGAATCTGTATAACAATTTTGGAAGTATGGCCATTTTCACTATATTGGCTCTTCCTATCCAGGAGCAAGGGATATCTTTCCATTTTCTGATATCCTCTTCAATCTCCTTTTTCAGAGTACTGTAGTTTTCAGTATAGAGGTCTTTTACATCCTTTGTGAGGTTGATTCCTAGGTATTTCATTTTTTTGGATGTTATTGTGAAAGGTATTGTTTTCCTAATTTCTCTTTCAGTAAGTTTGTTATTTGTGTACAGGAAGGCTATTGACTTTTGAGTATTGACTTTGTATCCAGCTACACTACTGAATTTGCTTATTAAATCTAGCAGTTTTTTAGTAGAGTTTTTGGGGTCTTCTGTGTAGAGTATCATGTCATCTGCAAATAATGATAATTTAACTTCTTCCTTTCCAATCATTATTCCTTTTATTTCTTTCTCTTGTCTAATCGCTCTGGCTAAAGTTTCCAGAACTATGTTGAATAAGAGTGGGGACAGTGCACATCCTTGTCTTGTTCCTGAATTTAGAGGGAAGGCTTTCAGTTTTTGGCCATTTAGTATAATATTGGCTGTTGGTTTGTCATAGATAGCTTTTACCAGATTGAGATAAAGACCCTCTATTCCAATTTTCTGTAGGGTTTTTATCATGAAAAGGTGCTGGACTTTGTCAAAAGCTTTTTCTGCATCTATTGAGATGATCATGTGATTTTTGTCTTTGGTTCTGTTAATATGCTGTATTACATTTATTGATTTACGTATGTTGAACCATCCCTGCATCCCTGGGATGAATCCAACTTGGTCATGGTGTATAATCTTCTTGATGATTTGTTGGATTCTGTTTGCCAGTATCTTGTTAAGGATCTTTGCATCTATGTTCATTAGGGAGATTGGCCTGTAGTTCTCTTTCTTAGTTGGGTCCTTCTCTGGTTTTGGTATCAGGGTAATGCTTGCTTCTAGGAATGAATTTGGGAGTATTGCTTCCCTTTCAATTTCATTGAAAAGTTTGAGAAGTAGGGGCGTTAGGTCTTCTCTAAATTTCTTGTAGAATTCGGCAGTGAATCCATCAGGGCCTGGGCTTTTCTTTGTTGGGAGGTTTTTAATTACATCTTCAATTTCATTAGCTGATATTGGTTTATTTAGGATTTTTAAATCTTCTTGATTCAGCTTTGGTAATTCATGCGAATCTAGGAATCTGTCCATTTCTTCTGCATTTTCCATCTTAGTAGAATATAAATTTTCAAAATAGGTATAGATGATCTTCTGGATTTCTGCAGGGTCCGTCGTGATATCACCCTTTTCATTTTCAATTGCATGGATTTGAGTCTTTTCTTTTCTTTTTTTAATAAGGTTGGATAAGGGTTTGTCAATCTTATTTATTCTTTCAAAGAACCAACTTTTTGCTTCATTGATTCTTTGTATTTTTTTTTAGTCTCCAATACGTTAATTTCTGCTCTGATCTTTATAATTTCCTCCCTTGTACGGGCTTTTGGCTTAACCTGCTCTTCTTTTTCTAGAAGCTCGAGGTTCACCCTTAAGTTGTTTATTTGCACTTGCTCTATTTTCCTGATATAAGTATTTAATGCTGTAAATTTCCCTCTTAGGACTGCTTTCATTGTATCCCATAAGTTCCGGCATGTTGTACTGTCATTATCATTCAGTTGTAGAAAGTGTCTAATTTCTTCTTTAATTTCATCTGTGACCCATTGGTTGTTCAGGAGGGTGCTGTTTAATTTCCATGTGTTTAGGGAGTTTTTGTGAGATCTTTTGCCATTGATTTCCAATTTCATTGCACTATGGTCTGATAATATGCATGGGATAATGAAATTAAATTTTTTGATCCTCTCAGTGTTCTAATACTATCAGTACTAGCAAAAAGCCAAAAATCTAAGATTTTTCTATTTCTTTTCTAAATAACTGTTCTGGTTATCCTTAATTCACCAAGTAATTAGAAGCATATAAGATATTAAGATAATTACCTCAAATATCCATTCTCAATGAGTGATTTAGAAGTGAAGGGCCATAAGCAGTCAAAAAGCTGGAGGTTCATAATTAAGAAAATGTTTGCTATGGTAGATATTTTTAAAAAGTAAGGGGATCTTTCAATTATTTCCTCAAGAAAGCTTTAAATTGTCAATAATATAGAAATGCACACCATAAATATGACATATAGATATTCATTTGAAAATTTTACAATGATTTTCACAATGAAAGAAACTGAGAGGAAAAACAAACTATCTTTGAAATAGTTACCTTTTGAAAAGTCTAGAACTTCCAAAAGCATATGGCTTGGATGACTTATGGAGTTGTGATCCTTTGATCCTTGTCCTTTGTCCCACACTTTAGCTGCCTCAGCACAAAAAAAGAAGCCAGCCTTAACTTAGAGTTTCCCAAAATCAGGATCAGTGAGTGGCTTGAAGGATAGATGAGTCCAATAGTCAGGGAAAGTGCCTGGACCAGGTCACTCTGAGGCATCTGAGAAATCCATGACACGAGAAGGGACAGAAAGTAACTAGTGTAGAGTAGGAGGAAAGAGACCACAATTTTCAAGGCATTTATGTGGGCCTTGGTCCTGGGATCTCTGTGTCCTTTGGAATTGAGCTGCATCTTCTGGAGATGTTTCCATAAGGAGATGATAAGCAGGAGAAAAGAAATCAGGGCCAGAATAAATGGTGTGAGGGAGAACATGGTCATATTGAATATGATGAGCTTTGATAATGTTGCAGAGTCACTCACTGTGGAATTCCAAGTTGCGTTTCTTTCATGTCCATGTTTCCAGTCTTCGATATGTGTGCTTATTTGTATCATATTTAAAAACAAGAAGACTAAGTTTCCTAGCAGTATCACCAGAATCACTTTTTTTGCTCTCCATTTCAGATAAAGAAAAATAGGCCTGGAGAAACTGGCTATTTTGAGCAAATGAAAGATGCTGAGGATTGCAGCAAGCCGGAGACTGAAATGATTGAAAACTACCCAGATAAACATAATGATTTTTATTTTTTCTCTACCTGCAATTGAAAATGAATAATGAAGAGGTTTTAACCAACTTACTAATATTTCCCAGACGAGTCCAATTCTGGAAATTGCCAAGACGATGAGGATTTGGTCAAATGAGGAGAGCTGTCTTTTATTGACCCAGTCAGCACCGTTTATCAGTACTACAAATCCATTGCTCAAACTCCCAATTACTACCTGCACAACTATCACGAGGGTGAAGAAGTTTTGCAGGTCACTTTCCATGTCCAAACTGAGAAAATTCAGAGTCAAATGGTTACCTGCTGATCTAAAATGTCACGAACATCTTCAAATGTGCAGCCAAGTCCTTCCTCCTCTTATTCCTCTTGTGCTTTTTTTTTTTTAAAGAGAAGAAAAAACAAAACAAATCAAAAGAAGAACAAATTTTCAAAACAACATAATAGGAGGGTAACAATGGTTAATACATTACGTATTACTATCTTTAAGTTAGTTATTCAGGATACCAGACATTAGCATTCAATTGTCCAAACATTATTGGCACATGCCAAGTCAAAAATCTCCAAGGTTTGCTTTTTAATATGAAGGTAAGTGTTCTGGTAAAATCTTTTTTCCCCGATTTTTCTGCCATGCCTTATTTAAGAGGTTTAGTTCCCCAAGATGGGCTGCAATATACTTCATAGATGATTATGAAACAAAATTATATTCACATTTGCTAACATGCAAATAAGGATAGATTCTCTTCCACTGTTCTATACTTTTGCCTTGCTTCAGTGGCGGAAATTTCAGTGCTACCTGCTTGAGTTCTAAGGTGTATAGAGATCTGGTTGATAAAATATTTAGCTAAATGAAGCATTTATGTTTAACACGATTGTCACTGACAATTTATGAAACATGCAAAGACAGGACTAACTTATTTCAAGAAAATCCTCAGTTTCCTGGGCATGGAGGCCCCATGTGGTCAATACTGGGAATAAAGAAAAATTCATCCACAGAGCACTAGTCTCCTTACCCCTGCTTTCCACCATTGGGCAGGGCTCCCCACCGTGCCCCTGGCCACCAAATGCCTTCTGGTATTACCACTTCCCTCCTCACTTTCTTTCCCAGACATAGAAGTGAACAAAATCAGGAACAATTACAAAAGATACAGAAATACATTACATCATAAGTTTCAAAATTTATAAACAAGGAAAGAAAGAGAAATTCATTTTGAAGGGCAAAGTTCGTTCATTCTATTTCACACTCTAACAACCCCAGGGAAAGAAAGCAAATGAGCAAAATTCTGAAAATGTGGAGATGCAAATAGATGACCTAACTCAACATTCATATAAACAGAATGCTATTTTTATCTTGATTATAGTGCAAGAAGCGGTTAATTTGCTTATTAAGGCAAAAAGCTAGATATGAATTATAAATGTAACTTATTCATTTAAGTTTTGCTAGGTGATCTACAGAACACTCAGATTCGTGAAGTAATTTAATTTTATCATTTTTGATGATTTGCAATTTCAAGTATAACTTAAAATACTTATGAAGTCATTTTCCCTTTTATTATTTTGAAGGTATAATTGTTAAGATAGAATAGATTTCCTGCTAAAAAATTTTTAGCTTTTGTGACTTAATTATTTAGATATGTGGTATATGGGTTTTCATTTGCACTTTTGGCATAAGCCTGAAGAAATCTTTTATACCTTTTTATTTTTTGAGCAAACAAGATGTTCTTCCTGTTTACCTAGAAAGGGTTATCACCAAGAATCTGCACAAATACATCACCTGACAGACAAGATAGTGCTTGCATATCAGAAAATACCATAGACCTATGGAATTTGAGACATAACATTTGATAAAGATTTAGAGTTATAGTTTTGAGCTTACATGTGCCTGGTGTATTTCCATAACAGAAGACTTTGGAAAGGCAGATGAAAGAAAAATGGTGTTTCATTTCTATGGGAGAAGAACAGATTCCATGGGAAAACCACAGAAAGTTTTTTTTGTAAGTCTGAATTGAAAAGAAAAAGGCAGTAAAATGTGGGAATAGGATATGAGGAAATGTTTGACAGTTTTCCGTAGATTATGGAAATAATCATATAAGATAATTTGATATTAAAATTATCTCATAATTTAAAATTAAAATTTTAATATTTTAATATTTTCCTATCTTTTACTTAAGGCATCCTGATACCTTCATATGAATTTGCATGCTAATGGTATACAGAGGATTGTTTTTCTTGCATTATGCACTAGCTGCAGAATGCAAAATAATATATGCAATATTATTTCTTTTATATGAAATTTAAAACCATACAAAGCTAACATAGTGTTTAGAGATATCTACTAAAATATAAAAGATAAAAATTAAAACAAAATAGCAATTACCAAACAATCGTTAAGGAGGGTTCCAGTCAGGAATGAAGATGTCAGTGTCTCTGAGATTTTAATGTCAAATTGAAATTTGATAGTGTGCATTCCGGTACATATTACCCTTTGTTCTAAAAAAATGCTTGCAATATTTCACCTTTATTAAGAATGAAGTTTCTTTATTAAAAATAAAAAGACTAAAAGGGTTACCTGTAGATTTTTTGTGGATTTGCTTTTTTATTAAAATTTTCTACCCCATTGTCCTATTTTGTTGATTTTTATTTATGCTTCACTGAGTTACCCTACCACGTGTGCCTTTCAACCTGCTATTTTGCCATATTATAGTTAATTTTCTAGCATTCAAGAGAGCTTACGATACTGAGCTAAAACTATCTTGAGCAGGGTGTATTACCCTTCTCTAGCATTGCTTGATTTGATTTGCCAATATTGTGGTAAAATGTTTGCATCTCTGTTTATAAGGAATATCGACATTTTAATTTTTATTTCTCACATTGCACTCATCAGATTTGGTGTCAAGATTTTCTAGCCTCATAACATTTGTTGAGAAATATTTCTTTTCTGGTTTCTTTTGATACATAAAGTACACAGAGCATTTAATTAAGACTAGGTGCTCTATTTGGAAGTATACACTAATGAAAAACTTTCCTGGTCATCAGAGTGAAATTTGTAAACTCTAGGAGCTCCTGACATCTTCATTTCTGACTGGAACCCTCCTTAACAACTGTTTGGTGATTGCAATTGCTATCTTATTTTATATCTTTTACATTTTAGTAGGTACCCCTAAACACTAGGTTGGCTTTGCATGGTTTTAATTTGTATATGAAAGGAATAATATTGTACATATTATTTTGCATTTTGCTAATTTTGATCAATTGTATTTCTAAAAATTGCTTATGCTGCAAGCAAATAGATCATTTTATGATGAGTAATATTAATGGAATGAGTACTCATAATTTATGTATTTGAAGGGAATTGCATTTTTGAGTTGTTTTTGGGAATTATTTTGATAAAAATCCTATTAATATTTTTTAATATGTAATTTATTTTTGGCACATTTCTATAACTTTGTTCTAGACTTATTATGTTGCTTATTTCTCTTGCTTTTGAGTTTCTAGATATTTTTCAATTTCCAATAATTGCATTATGTAATTTTTGTAAAAATGTCTTACTGTTTTTAATACCTGCAGATAACTTCTTTCCATATTTAATACTGCTATTTGCTGTTTTTCATGATTTATTTCTCCATAAGTTTACCAATTGTATCACTCTACTAAATAGCTAAAAGCAATGTAGATAATCTTTTAAAATATATTTATCTTTCATTTATTTCTTATACTTACTATTACATATTTTGACATCCTCATTTTTCTACTTTAATGAAATAAACATTAGGATATTAATTTTCATTGTGTCTTTTCTATGACATACCCATTCTAAAAATACTAAAGTACATTTTCCTCCAAGAATCTTTAACAGTTTCTCACAAAGTCTTATTATGTTCCATTTATACTTAAATTGAAATATTTTCTAAATTTCAATTAAAAGAATTTGAGAGAGGACCTCAAGATGGCGGATGAGTAAGAAGCAGGCAGTGAAACTCTCTCTAAAAGTTACCATTGGAACACGGGAATATAGCGACCCGGAAAGCGCAGGAGGGGGGGAGATGCCTCCCCGAAACCCAGAGAAGTTCTGAAGCACAATCTGGGACCCCCGGCACCAGTGACGGGTGACTTCCAACAAAGAAGAAGGAAAGAAGGAGCAGACCGCGCGCGTGCACCTTCTACTATCCCGGGAGTTGCAGCGCCACGGAAGCTCAAATCTACGGACACACGGTGGCAGCTGGTGCCCAGGGAGCCCCCACGGAGGATCCTGAGACAGCGGCGGGGCAGGGGAGCGGCGGAGAACGGCGCAGACCGGCGATTGACTAAGGGACACAGAAAATACAGTGGCACACTACCAAAGAATCAAGGACTGGGCCAAACAGGTAGCAACTTCGCATACCCAACGAATTGAAGAGGTAGGATCTGGCAGAAAGCTCAAAACCTAAAAGCAAGCTCCACTTGGAAGATACTGCAGAGAAGTAGTCATCTTCTAAAGATCTTAAACACTAGCAATAAAGTAACCTACTATAGGTAATTTGCAAACATCACCCCAGGAATTAAAGAAAGAAAAAATGAGATGACACTTAAACAAGATGCAACCCCACACATCCAATTCACCAAAGGCAAACCTAGGGAGCAACGAGGTGGGACAACCCGAAAGCCACCCACCTGGCCTATCTGAAGTGGTAACAACAAAGCAACTGAATGAGGTTCTGGAAAAAATTAAAACAGAAATAATCTCACAGATAACTGCAGAGATAATGTCTACAATGAAGACCATGCTTAAGGACACTATAGCTGATACAGACAAAAAAATAGATGAACTTAAGAAAACTATAGAAACCATGAATGCTCAGCATAGGAAAGAAATGGAATCCATAAGGCAGATTCAAGCAGATACCTAAGAGATAAAAAATTCCATTGAAAGTATTTGTAGCAGAATAAGCCAATGCGAGGACAGGATCTCAGATATAGAAGACAGGCTTGCAATTAGTGATCATGAAATGGAAAAATTCTTAAAAATAGCAAGGGACCATGAAAAATCAATTCAGCAGCTGCTAGATGACTCAAAGATAAACAACTTAAGAATAATTGGAATAAATGAAAAAGCAGGAGATAGCATCAACGACATTAAAACCTTGTTCAAAGACATAATCAGGGAGAACTTTCCTGGAAGAGAAAAGGAATTTGACACCCCTATAAGTGAAGCTTTTAGAACACCAACTAGACATGATCAAAAAAAAACTTCAGCCAGACATATTATAATCAAGATCCCAGAAATTCAACAGAAGGGCAGAATCTTAAAAGCTGTTAGGGAGAAGAGACAAATCACTTATGAAGGAAAACCCATCAGAATCACAGCTGACTTTTCAGCACAAACCCTCAATTCAAGAAGAGCTTGGAATGATGTATTGCAAGCTCTAAAGGAAAATAATTTTCAGCCCAGATTGATGTACCCTGCAAAACTATCTTTCAAAATTGATGGAGAAATAAAATACTTTCATGACAAAGAACATCTGAGAAAATTTATGACCACCAAACCAGCACTCCAAAACGTTCTGAAGGACATTCTAGAAAGAGATAGGAACCCCAACAGAAGGAATCCACCAGGCAGGGCAAATAATTAAATAGCCGGAAAGCAGAAAAACAAAGAGTGGGAACCAACAACAGGAAAATATCATGACAAGTCAATACATATCAGTTTTAACCATCAATGTTAACGGTCTCAATTCACCAATCAAAAGGCACAGACTGGCGAAATGGATCAAGAAGCAATATCCAACAATATGCTGTATACAAGAAACACATTTAATTCAGAAAGAAATTCATAGACTGAAAGTCAAAGGATGGAAAACAATACTCCATGCCACAGGAACCCAGAAAAAAGCAGGGGTAGCTATTCTTTTTGCAGACAAAATGAACTTCAAGCCAAGAAGGATTCAGAGAGATAAAGACGGTCATTACATCCTTGTAAAGGGAACAATCCAAGAGGAAGAGATAACGATCATAAATATATATGCGTCAAATACCAATGCACCCAGCTATATAAAACAAGTACTAAAGGACATGAAAAATCAAATAAGCACTAATACAATTATATTGGGAGATCTCAATACTCCACTGTCACAAAAAGATAGACCAACTGGACAGAAAATCAATAATGAAATAGTAGAACTGAACCAAACTTTTGAACAAATGGACTTAGTAGATGTCTACAGAGTGTTCCATCCCACAACATCAGAATACACATTTTTCTCAGCTGCACATGGGACGTTCTCCAAAATAGACCACATACTAGCTCATAAAACCTGCTTAAGTAAATGCAAAGGAATTGAAATTATCCCATGCATATTATCAGACCATAGTGCAATGAAATTGGAAATCAATGGCAAAAGATCCCACAAAAACTCCCTAAACACATGGAAATTAAACAGCATCCTCCTGAACAACCAATGGGTCACAGATGAAATTAAAGAAGAAATTAGTCACTTTCTACAACTGAATGATAATGACAGTACAACATACCGGAACTTATGGGATACAATGAAAGCAGTCCTAAGAGGGAAATTTATAGCATTAAATACTTATATCAGGAAAATAGAGCAAGCGCAAATAAACAACTTAAGGGTGAACCTCGAGCTTCTAGAAAAAGAAGAGCAGGTTAAGCCAAAAGCCCGTACAAGGGAGGAAATTATAAAGATCAGAGCAGAAATTAACGTATTGGAGAATAAAAAAACAATACAAAGAATCAATGAAGCAAAAAGTTGGTTCTTTGAAAGAATAAATAAGATTGACAAACCCTTATCCAACCTTATTAAAAAAAGAAAAGAAAAGACTCAAATCCATGCAATTGAAAATGAAAAGGGTGATATCACGACGGACCCTGCAGAAATCCAGAAGATCATCTATACCTATTTTGAAAATTTATATTCTACTAAGATGGAAAATGCAGAAGAAATAGACAGATTCCTAGATTCATATGAATTACCAAAGCTAAATCAAGAAGATTTAAAAATCCTAAATAAACCAATATCAACCAATGAAATTGAAGATGTAATTAAAAACCTCCCAACAAAGAAAAGTCCAGGCCCTGATGGATTCACTGCCGAATTCTACAAGAAATTTAGAGAAGACCTAACGCCCCTACTTCTCAAACTTTTCAATGAAATTGAAAGGGAAGCAATACTCCCAAATTCATTCCTGGAAGCAAGCATTGCCCTGATACCAAAACCAGAGAAGGACCCAACTAAGAAAGAGAACTACAGGCCAATCTCCCTAATGAACATAGATGCAAAAATCCTTAATAAGATACTGGCAAACAGAATCCAACAAATCATCAAGAAGATTATACACCATGACCAAGTTGGATTCATCCCAGGGATGCAGGGATGGTTCAACATACGTAAATCAATAAATGTAATACAGCATATTAACAGAACCAAAGACAAAAATCACATGATCATCTCAATAGATGCAGAAAAAGCTTTTGACAAAGTCCAGCACCTTTTCATGATAAAAACCCTACAGAAAATTGGAATAGAGGGTCTTTATCTCAATCTGGTAAAAGCTATCTATGACAAACCAACAGCCAATATTATACTAAATGGCCAAAAACTGAAAGCCTTCCCTCTAAATTCAGGAACAAGACAAGGATGTGCACTGTCCCCACTCTTATTCAACATAGTTCTGGAAACTTTAGCCAGAGCGATTAGACAAGAGAAAGAAATAAAAGGAATAATGATTGGAAAGGAAGAAGTTAAATTATCATTATTTGCAGATGACATGATACTCTACACAGAAGATCCCAAAAACTCCACTAAAAAACTGCTAGATTTAATAAGCAAATTCAGTAGTGTAGCTGGATACAAAGTCAATACTCAAAAGTCAATAGCCTTCCTGTACACAAATAACAAACTTACTGAAAGAGAAATTAGGAAAACAATACCTTTCACAATAACATCCAAAAAAATGAAATACCTAGGAATCAACCTCACGAAGGATGTAAAAGACCTCTATACTGAAAACTACAGTACTATGAAAAAGGAGATTGAAGAGGATATCAGAAAATGGAAAGATATCCCTTGCTCCTGGATAGGAAGAACCAATATAGTGAAAATGGCCATACTTCCAAAATTGTTATACAGATTTAATGCAATTCCAATCAAAATTCCAACAGCATATCTCACAGAATTAGAGAAAACAATCCTAAAATTCATTTGGAATCAGAAGAGACCTAGAATAGCAAAGGCAATTCTGGGCAACAAAGGCAAGGCAGGGGGCATCACAATCCCCGACTTGAAATTATACTATAAAGCTACTGTGATAAAAACAGTGTGGTACTGGCAAGAAAACAGACCTGAAGATCAATGGAACAGATTAGAAGATGCTGAAACAACCCCAGACATACTAAGCCACCTTATCTTTGACAAAGGTGCCAAACACATTCGCTGGAAGAAAGATAGCCTCTTTAATAAATGGTGCTGGAAAAACTGGCTCTACACATGCCCAAGATTAAAACTAGATCCATATCTTTCACCATGCACTAAACTAAATTCAAAATGGATCAGAGATCTAAATATTAAAACAGAAACATTAAATCTGCTGGAAGGTAGGATAGGTAAAACCCTTGGAGACATTGGTGTAGGCAAAGACTTTATGAATAAAAACTCAACCGCACGGGAACTATCCCAAAGAATCAATAACTGGGATCTCATCTTATTAAAAAGCTTTTGCACAGCAAGAGAAACCACCAACAGAGTGAAGAGACAACCCACAATGTGGGAAAAATTGTTTGCCAGCTGTTCCTCAGACAAAGGATTACTATCGAGAACATATAAAGAACTCAAAAAAATCAGACCTCCCAAATTTAAAGACCCACTCCAAAAATGGGCATCTGAGATGAATACACATTTCTCAGATGAAGAAATACTAATGGCAAATAAATATACAAAAAAATGTGCAACATCACTAGTCATTCGAGAGATGCAAATTAAAACAACACTGAGATACCATCTCACCCCAGAAAGAATGGCTACTATTAAGAAATCAACTAATAACAAATGCTGGAGGGGCTGTGGGGAAAAAGGAACCCTTCTTCACTGTTGGTGGGAGTGTCGACTGGTACAGCCACTGTGGAAGTCAGTGTGGAGATTCCTCAAAAAGCTAGGGTTGGAGGTCCCATTTGACCCAGCTATTCCCCTTCTGGGCATCTTCCCAGAAGAATTAAAAACATCGTACCACAGCGATATATGTGCACCCATGTTTATAGCAGCACAATTTGTAATAGCCAGATCTTGGAAACAACCCAAATGCCCATCAACTGAGGAATGGATAAGAAAGATGTGGTATTTTTATACAATGGAGTACTATTCAGCCATAAAGAAGGATAAACTGGAGACTTTTATAGGTAAATGGATGCAACTCGAGAAAATACTCATAAGTGAAATAAACCAGAAGCACATGTGTAAGCATCGTATTATCTCTCTAGTATGAGAAACAGAAAGAGTAAATAAGATCCAAAATGTACAATAGATATGGTGAATCAAAAAGAGACTGGTCAAAAGGAAAGAGAGACTGGAATGGGGAAAAGAAAGAAGGGAAAGGGAAAAAAACAATTGTATAAAAAAAAATATATAAAAAAAAATTTCATTCAGATTTTTTCATTGTTAATGAGCAAGAGGACATATTAGTGGTTGCTGGCAATCAAATTAAGAACTACAAAATCATTTGGTACACTATCACAAAAGATTACTTGGAAAATACATCATGTATTTGAGGATTTTGTTAATCCAGGAAGAGAAGATTTTAATTGAAAAATATTAGTGTTGCACTTGGCAATATTTAAAAATTGAGCTCAGAAAATAATTGCCTAATTTGTGAATAGGAAAAAAATTAACTAGAAAGTCTAGAAACTCAGAGGTTTACAGAGCTGCAACTGCTTCTTCACAACAAAGAGTATTTGCGTATCAAAACCTGATTAAATTCAGCCTTCAGGCTAAGATTATCTCAAGAGTATTACTGCCAAATACTGTTAAGGTGTGGAATTGGATTATATTTACAGATAAAGGCCCCACTGAAAGGTTTACAGCCAATAAATCATCTCAATTTGACAAAGTCACTCAAAGCAAAGGCAAAATTTCTGACTTTCCTGGTGAAGTCTCATGCTTAATGTATCTGCTGTTAAGTCCAGAAAGAAAGGCACGGGGGTAAAAGCAGTGAAAAACAGCCAAGATAAGAAGGGTGACTGGCCAAGAACTGCGAGTCTTGTGCAGGCACATGAAGCTGACTGGAGTCACATAGAACCCCGAATTTTAAGGGTTGTATTTTTATTTTTTATTTTATGGAAAAAAGATGACACAAAATTTCATAACAAAATAATCGGAAAATAACAATAGCTAATACATTACATGTTGTTATCTTTAAAGTAGATGCTCAGGGTACAACATAGGGACATAAAAATTTCTCCAACTGATATTAGCACAAACCTTCCTTTTTAATGAACTAAGAGACACTAATAGCATAACTGACTTGCATTTTTTACCTTTTTCCCTCTTGTCCCTTCCCCTTTCAACAATCCTAGTTCATTTTTTGTTTTGAACAATTTCTTCCCATTTCACACTATCTATTGTACATTTTTGAACTTATTTACTCTTTCAGTTTCTCACACCAAAGAGACAATACGATGTTTACTCATGTGAGTCTGATTTATTTGATTTATGAATGTGGTCTCAAGCTGCATCCATTTACCTATAAAAGTCTCCAGTTTATCCTTCTTTACAGCTGAGTAGTACTCCATTATATAGTAATACCACATCTTTTTTGTCCATTCCTCAGTTGATGGGCATTTGGGTTGTTTCCAAGATTTAGCTATTACTGATTGTTCTGTTATAAACACGGGTGTGCATATATCACCGTGGTATGATGTTTTTAATTCTTCTGGGAAAATACCCAGAAGGGGAATAACTGGGTGGAATGGGACCCGTAATCCTAGTTTTTTGAGGAATGTCCACACTGATTTCCACAGTGGTTGCACCAGTCTACACTCCCACCAACAGTGGAGAAGGGTTTCTTTTTCCCCACAGCCTCTCCAGCATTTGTTATTGGTTGATTTCTTGATGATAGCCATTCTTTCTGGGGTGAGATGGAATCTCAGTGTTCTTTTAATTTGCATCTCTGGAATGACCAGTGATGTTGAACATTTTTTCATATATTTATTTGTAGTTTGTCTTTCTTCATCTCAGATGCCCATTTTTTGATTGGGTCTTTGAATTTGGGGAGTCTGAAGTTTTTCAGTTCTTTATATGTTCTAGATAGAAGTCCTTTGTCTGAGGGACAAGTAGCTAAAATTTTTTCCCACACTATGGGTTGTCTTTTCACTTTGTAGGTGATTTCTTTTGCTGTGCAAATCTTTTAAATAAGATGAAATACTAATTGTTGATTCTTTGTAATATTTCTCACACAGTCTAGGTTTTGTCCATGAAAGGTATGTAGACATACCTACACCTATGTCTTCAAGATTTCTACCTAATTTCTCTTCCAGTAGATTTAGTGTTTCTGTTTTAATATTTAGATCCTTGATCCATTTTGACTTTAGTTTAGTGCATGTTGATAGACATGGGTCTAGTTTTAGTCTGTGGCATGTAGAGAGCCTGTTTTTCCAGCGCCATTTATTAAAGAGGCTATCTTTCTTCCAGTGGACATGTTTGCCCCCTTTGTCAAAGACAAGGTGGCTGAGAGTGTTTGCAATTGTGTCTGCATCCTCTAATCTGTTCCACTAGTCCCTCAGGTCTGTTTTTTATTTTTTTTTTCTTTTTTGTCAGTACCATGCTGATTTTATCACATTAGCTTTGAGTATAATTTCAAGTCAGAGATTGTGATGCCTCCTGCCTTGCCTTTGTGGCTCAGGATTGCCTTTACTAGTTTAGGTCTCTTCTGGTTCCAGATGAAATAAAAGATCTATATATTGAAAATTACAGTACTCTGGAAAAGGAGATCAGAGAGGATATCAGAAAATGGAAAGATACCCCTTGCTCATGGATAGAAAGAACCAACATAGTGAAAATGGCCCTTCTCCCAAAATTGTTATACAGATTTAATGCAATCCCAATCAAAATACCATTAGCATACCTCACAGAACAAGTGCAGTACTTCTGAAAGAACTGCCAGGTCATCTGTGTTGAGGTAAATTAAAAAGGAGACCAGGTATAAAGAATCATTAGGCAGACAAAACCAATTAGCCACATAAGTGACCTCAACTTTGCTTGATTTGCATAAGTGAAACTTAATTTACTTCTTGTAAATTCCTATGTTAAAGGAAAACCAAACTTAAAGCTCAACCAATCGGAAGCAGCCAAAAAAATTAGCTTTCTACCAGACCAAGCAAATGAAGCAACTGCCCTCTGTACCAAATACTTTCTCTGCTATACTTCTGTTCTATCTTAGCTATGTCTCCCCTTTGTGTCCTTTGGTGGAGCTCCTGAATCACTTCTGTTTGGAGCTGCCTAATTTATGAATCCGTTTGATCAAATAAATTTTAAAAATTGTATTGTTCCTCTCAATATACCTTTTATAACACCTCAGTTAAAATCCTTTTCCAGAGATTTATTTTATCATATTGTAAAGAGAAATTTGAAACCACAGAATACACAAGTATTTTAAAGATAACACTTTATTTTTCTTCTTCTAGTTCTAAAATACTTATATTCTTCCTCCTTCCTAAGACGCCTTCCACTTTATATGGAACTAAGGGATCCTTGTCACAGCTAAGGAGCCCCAGGAAAATACCAGTACAATCAGCTAAGTCTTCATATTACCTATTGGAAAGACTATCACCAAGCAAGATAATGAGGCAAGTAAGTGGTACATTTAAAAATATGTAAAAGCTCCAGTCAAAGATCAAGCAAAGTATCATTCTTCCAATTTTGTCAGTGATAGAAAGATCTGAAAGGAACTCCCATGGAAATGAGTTGTGTCACCACCAGGAAATACATTCAGGAGCTGAGCTGATGAGAATGAGGGCACTGAAGCAGATGCCCTTGCTGTCCCCTCTCACAGCAGTCATGAATCCCATAGTCAATACCACCATGAAAATGTCCTCTGGTGGATCTGGCTTCTTTTCAGAGAGAGAATTCCCAGATTTTATAATGAATTTTCATATTTAATTAAAATATTAATATAATAATTAAGGGATTGATATTTAATTGATTTTTACTATTTCCCTGTTAATATTTAGTTCTATTTTTTTAAAAAAAAGTCTATTGTAGAACAAATAGGGTCACATCAGTTTGTATGAAATAAAAAATATCATTTTTTAAATGCTTTAGCAAGCAATTTCCATTCTAGAAATATTTTATTTCCATTGTAGCAAATGTTTCTTTGCTTTTATGAGCACCACAGATAATTTTCCATATTCAAAAGAGTAGTCAAACAATGAAGTCTAATGTTATCAGATACAAATACGAGCAGCTTTCCTTTCATTGTTTTCACTTTGCTGTTTATGCTAAAATGCAGTTTATGAACACATTACAGCCCCCAATTAGGAGACCAACAGGAGATTGGAGAATGGAACTGTCTGGAATCCCTGAATTTAGAGATGACAATTTGCCATCTGTCATGATTAGCATCCTAATTTATTAGATCTCAAATTATTTAGTGTCAGAAGTGAACATGAAAGCAGGGGTCAAATTCAGACCCCTCATTCCATTAATCTTAAAAACTTTTGTAGCAAACAATTTTAATTATACAGAGGTACTGTATTTCTGTTCTGAAAAAATATATTGATGAAAAGATGAAAACAAAATCCATGAATATTTCTTCCATTGATAACCACTACAATATATTCCATTTCATCTGAACAAAGCCTGGAAGTCCTGTACTCTACATTTAAAATACTGTCCTCCCAACTTGGAAGATTATAAAGCTATGACATTTTCTCTGTCTTTGAGTATGCTTTTACTTCTAACATTAGGTCACCTATTTGCTGTTTATTTTGGAGAAAGTCATGTGCTGTAGATTTGTTTAATTTCAAATTCTAATACTGGTGTATAAACTATTGAAGGTTTAATTTTCTCCACTAGTTTAAGGTGTATATCTATCGCACAAAATGTATTTGTAAACAAAAAAGAAAACTTGTCTAAGCTCTTTACTCTCCTGTTGCCCTGGTATTAGCTCTACATTCTGCTACAATGACATGCTGTGCTACTCCTTAAAAGGGTGTCTCAGGGGGTAGGAGCATGACAGCATAGGCTTATGTAACTAATGATTTGTTAGACACCTGTTTTAGGATGGACCAGTTACATTATTTTTATAACCAATGTACATTCAGTATATTTAATCCTACGTAGGTTCAATACCTGGGTTGGATTTCACACCAGATGTCTTGACAGTGTATGGCATGGGCCCAGAAAGGAGGTTTTTGGTAGGATGAGTTTCCATAGAGATAGAATAATCAGCTCATTTAAGGGCATGAATTCTGGTTCTCTTTCATCTTGGAGCCTGTACCTTTTCAGTGATACAGATAAACTAATAAAAAATAATTTAGAATCGTGAACATAGTAAGGACTTCTTAACCCAAACATTATTGCTCATATGGAGATACATTAGAAAAAAATGGTGGATCTCAAATGTCTCCAAAAACATAAAGAATATTTATGGACATCTGCAAGTTTCTAAAATACTAAATGAAGATTATAAGATCTGCCTGCACATTACTGCTTATACATGCTCGAATATATGCTGCATATGTGGGATAGTTTCAGACATGGATGGCATTGCCAAATGAATTGATAATCATTTAATCATCTTAAAATAAATGCTTACATAAATTGAATACAAAAATACTAAACTTTTAGAAATATACAAGCTAACCAAAATGCTTTCCAAGTTCATGTGACTGAAGAAAATCTTTAGAAAATAATACTATTCCTTTGTTTAATAAAATGGCTGCTGCTTCTTACTAGTTTTCAGGACTCTATGAATATACCATTTTCATTTTTCCATGGGTTTTGCATCTGTACTGGATATTAACATTCCAGAACTGTGAGTTTAACCTAAGAATATATGTGCAAATGGAAATGAAGTTTCTATTACTTCATATATATCAAACACAGCCATCAGAAAATGAAAAAAACTCACTTCAAAATATGTGCATTTAATATGGGAGGTATTGGTAAGAATAACTGAGAAATCAAGGGCATGTAGAAACCCTTCTGTCTTCCATCTTCCTGCCCAAAATCACAATATTAATTCTTCCTTACTGAAGAGACTCTAGAGATAGCTTAGCCCATGGACTCGCATCAGAGAAAACAATAAACAAGCACTTTCATCTCCTTTTACTTTCTTCAGGGATAAAATTACATGTGAAAGAACCCTATCTCTTCATATCAGAAAGTACTAGCATTCTTATTATCAAAGGATGAGAGCTGATACTGAGGGAAATCTTTACAAACAACCTAGTTCTGAAGCATTACAAGAGTAACAAAAACCCACATACAAGGGATGGTCAGAATATACAAAGAATGTTCAAATCTTAAAAATTTAGTAAGATACCTTGCCATTAGTACCCTTCAAAATACTTGCCCTTTCTTCAAACATACTTATCATTTTTGCCACTTTCTGAAGCAGCTCTGGAAGTCCTCATTCACTTCTTTAGGAGTGTGAATGTTGCTGTTGCGTGCCATCCAACAAAAATGCAAGCTTGTAAAAACATTGTCTTCATCAGTCTTATTCACTGGATTTGGCACTGTGTGACTTCCGGCTTTTCTCTGATGTCAAAATGACCGTGCAAGGTAAAGGTTTTGAGCCCGTTCAGGACATCAAGGCAGAACAATTAAAGACACTCAGGAAAGAGGACGTCTAGAACTGCTTCAGAGAGTGGCAAAAGCAATGAGATAACCAGGTTCAAAATAAGAGGAAGCATTTTGAGAAAGATTAATGGCAATATGTTTTTTACTGTAATTTTTTTTCTAATTTAATCATGTGCTGTATTCGTCAATCACACCTTGCATTTAACTGTTTCAAGATTTTCACCTTGTCGATGACTGCTGACATGCACACACTGTAAACATAGTTAACAGGGAAGTAACTTGAGATGATGGCTAGCTTTGTCTAACATCATAAAATTTTCATGAGTAAGTGTTAAATGCATAAGTGTTAAAAATATGTATCTATGATAAAGATAAAAGTATATAAATGAACCTTCAATAATGATAATATTTTATGATATTTCTTCTAGAACATTTTCCAGTTCACATTGGGACCTTAAGCTCTTATGTTTTACTAAATATAGCAATGTGTACTTAATAATATGTATAGCCTTTCTAAATAATATTCCATGAAAAACATTAATTCCTAACATCAGTTTAACTATTTTTGTTTTGTTATTACAGAACGATGAAAGACTAAAAGGTGAGCTGACAATCACCATCCATGACATATGAAATAATTGTATTGTAACTAAGCACATATTTCATACAATTAAAGTTATTAAGAAATAAGTGTTATAATTTATGTATGGAATCTCAAAATGGAAAATGTAAGAAATACAACTATACATATAAAAAAATGTGCTTCTGATAACAGACCATGAGGTACAATGGATTTGTATTTGCTAAGGAAAAATGAAAGTATTTTTTTGTCCTGAATTAGCATTACTGATCGGTCCTGAGTAAGGAAAAGGGAAAACAAATATAAGATAAAACTAAAGGAATGCCAGGCATGGTGGTACACATCTGTAGTCCCAGCACTCAGGAGGCTGAGGCAAGAAGATTGCTGAGAGTTCTAGGTCAACCTGGGCTACATAGTGAATTCATGGCCAGCCTGAACTACATAGCGAAAACTGCCTCAAAAAAACAAAACAAAACAAAACAAAACACCCCCACTAAAGTAGACATAAGAAAATTGTGGGTTTCTGGAAGAGGAGTCTTTAAAATAAACTATTTGTGTAAATTGGCTTATTTGAATGAATTTATAAATATCTTTTTAAAAATGGTTATTCATAATATCAAAAGAACACTGGCACAATAGTAGATGCTGATTTTATCTCTTAAAATGACTCCCTTCTGTTGCCACTTTGTTCTTAAAATGCAATGCTATTATCTTGGCTGTGGGTTTGTCATATATAACCCTTAGTATGTTCAGGTATGTTCTTTCTGTACCTAATTTGTTCAGGGCTTTTATCATGAAGGTATATTGAATTTTATCCAATGCCCTTTCTGTATTTGTTGAGATGATCATGAAGTTTCTGTCCTTCATTCTTTCGATGCAATGTGTTTTGATTACCAACATAAAATGAACCCTCCTTGCATCCACAGGATGTGTCAATTTAATCGTAGTGAAGGATTTTATTATGTGATATTGAGTTTAGTTTGCTAGTATTTTGTTGAGAATTTTTGCATATACACTCAACAATGATAGTGGTCCAGAGTTTTCTTTCTTTCTTTCTTGCATCCTTGTCTGGTTCTGGTTACAGAATAATGCTGACCTCATAGACTGAGTTTGTAATTCTCTGGGATGATTTTGGAAGATCAATCTTGACTTCTTCTTTTTTTTTTTTTCGTGGGTACCAGAAGTCGAACTCAGGACTTCATGCTCCAGCAGGTGCCTGTGCCCCTGAGCGATATCACAGGCCCTTTTTTTGTATGTGGGTACCGGGAGTCTGACTCAGGACCTCACACTTGCCAGGCAGGTGCTTATGCCCCTGAGCTATCTCACCGGCCCCCTACTTCTTCTTAAAAATTTGGCAGAATTCACAAGTGAAGCCATCTGGTCATGGGTTTATTTATTTATTTTCATTTTGTATAGAGAATTCTTAGTAGAGACTCTCTCTACTTACCTGTGATTTGTCTTTTCAAGATTTTGATATTCTCATGGTTCAAACTTGGGAAATCAAACGTGTCCACTTGTATGTTTTCAATTTATTAGCATATCATTTTTCATACTAATTTTTAATGATCCTTTGTATCTCTGGGGTAGTAGTTGTTGTGTCTCCTCTTTCAATTCTGATTTCATTTATTTGTATCTCTTTTTTCATCCTTAGTCTCATTAGCAGTTTGTCATGTTTTTTATCTTTTAAAAAACTGAGTCCTGTTTCATTGACCTTTTCTTTTGTGTTTTCAGTCTTTCATTTATTTCTGTTCTGATCATTGTCATTTCTTTCCTTCCATTAATTTTGGGTTTGTTTTGTTCATACCATTCTAGGTACTTGAGATGCATCTTTAGGTTACTTATTTCAAATCTTTCTATTTTTGATGTGTGCACTCAGTCATACAAACTTCTCTTTTAGTGTTGTTTTTGCTGTATCCCATAATAATTATTATGATGTGTTTCCATTCTCAATTCTTTTGAGAAGTATTTTATTTTCCTCTTTGAATTTTTTAAAAACTTGTTCATTCAAAAATATGTTCTTCAGTCTTTATATATTTGCAAAGTTTCTAAAATTGCTTTGGTTACTGAATTCTAGTTTTATTCCATTGTAATAAAATACAGGATACCATTTCATTGTTTTTATTTCCTAGGATTTGTTTTTTAGCCTAAGAATGATCTACTCTAGAGCAATTTCCATGTACTGATGCAAAGAATGTATATTATGCAGCTGTTGGATGGACTCTTCTGTAAATGTCCACTGTGGCCATTTCATTCTGTGTTATAGTTTCATCGTGATGATCCTTTGTTTATTTTACCTTATTTTATTTTATTGTTTCAGTCACAGTGATCTGCCCATTGAGGGAAGTGTGGTGCTGAAGATTCCCAATATCATTGTATTGCAGCTTATCAATCCCTGTAGATTAAAAGATGTTTGTTTTAGAAAATCAGGTGTTCTAACATTAGGTATATATGGATTTATAATCATTATGTGTTCCTATTTAATTGATTTCTAGAATATCATGTAATGACTTTTTTGTCTTCTTATACTTTTAGTCTTAAAGTCTATTTTGTAAGGAGTAAGTATGTATATTCCTGTCCATTTTATGTTTCTATTTAATTGGAATATTATTTTCCATCCTTTTTTTTCACACTTGTGTGTCTTTACTGGTGAAGTGACTTTCTTGTAAGTCAAGTGTAAATAAAATCTTTTTATTCTCAATCTGACTTTAAGAGATTCCATAGGCTCTTTGATTATATCCCATAATATATTCTCTCCTTAAAAAAAGATATTAAACTAATTAGGATTATTCAATATGTTAAACTTGCATGGAAATAAGAAATGTTTCATCTTCATTGAGATGTGTAGACCTGTGTGAATAATATGTGTCTGTGAAATTAGGTGAAACTCATAAAACACTAATATATCCAGACATAATTTTTTTCAGACAGAATTTTGTCTAACCTAATTCTGACTATTTTATTAGTTTGACAGAAGTCCAAAGACTGAAAAAAAAATGAGAGATCTTAATATCTTCTCTAAAGAGCTCCAAATTCCTACCTCTTAAATTAGATCACTCTGCCTCTTTTGTGAAATCCCCTCAGGTCTGGATAAAGAATGGTGGGGTGTGTAGGGGAAGAAAAATTGAGCAATGATAAGACACAGGGAAGGAGAGGAATGGTCCTACAGAGAAGTGAACTACAATTACATCCATGTCCCAAGAAACCAGGTTATATTAGAAATGTTAGGGATTCTTTAGAATGGGCAACTTTCTAACATGTGTTCTATATTTTCTGTTTCCTGAAAAGTAACTAACAACAGCACCTTTGCCTCCATGCTGTGTGACCTCACAACTAAAATACTCAGATGACTTGCATCCCTTTCTTCTGTTTGGGACCACAGCCCAACAGGATGGATGGGAAGGAGCTTATCGTTGTCTCATATCTAAAATCTGCAACATGTTGTTTGGGTAACATTGTTGAAGGCACATTATCCAAATGATCAATAGAGACACTAAAAATGAACTTCCATCATTGATCATGCTATGATTTCATCATATACTGCACATGGTGAGGGCTTGATGAGAGCAAAAGGCTTTATTTGTGTTAGTAGTGATGCTATATACAAAATTGAAGGTTGTAAGTATCTCTGACTATTACTGTGTCCCAGACTCCAGTGACTGTGATACATGCAATCCTATTGATATGATATTTAGCTGATTTTTTTGATGATATATAAGGTCATGCCTGCTCAACTTTGTAAAGAATTGGGCCATCATACATGGATCCTTGGTAACTAAAAGTTGATGATTATCCTGCTTAGACTCAGAAAGATTGTCCAGGATTCCCTTCATCTAACGCCAGTCAGGGAAACCTTCATGTTATGGAAACAAAGTATTAATCATTCTGTTCTTATTAATATTTTGGAGAATTATTAAAGCCAAATGGCCACACATGCCCCATGGGATTTCCTCAGGATTGTAAAATGTATACAGACTTTCTGATTGCATCAAAATATCTTATGTCAATAAGACTTTTTCCAGGCTCTTCCCATTTTGTAGAATATTTTGGAAGACTATATTTGCACTGTATCACTTTTGAAACCTCGTGAATATCCACCACTAAAATTGATTGGCTGCAAGTGTCCACTTGAATAAATAAACTACTACCCTTGCCAATGTTTCAATTGCCTCACATTCATGTTTTATTTTACACTCACATCCCATGCTGCTTTGTCAGACTCATCTTCAGCATCGAGAGCTTTCTCAACAGTTTTCTGAAAGGCAATCCTCCCCCCACTCTCTGAATATGATTTGCTGATAATGTATGTTATGACTCAGTCTTCCAGTGTTGACTTACAAACATACATATTACCTTCCCCACTCCCTTTTTATTTAATTTTATTAGTACATATTCTCAGTACATGATGATTATATATTGATATATGAACTTCCAGCTGTGCTTATGGGCTTTATGAAAGGCAGAGAGTTTGCCTTGCTTTTTGTAGGTCCTTTTATTTATTGCCATAGCTGCTTCTCTTTCTGCAGACAGCATATAAGAAGTAAACCTACAGAGGAGTGGTCCTGACCAGTTCAGTTGGCTTGTGGTTGGCCTTTCACATGGGAAGGGAAGGTCGGACGGAAGACACAGAAGGGAGTGCCAGGCAGACTTTCTCTCATTGTGTGGGCAGTTGTGGAAGTGGCGGTCCTGGGAGGTCAACCTTATCCTTGGCTTAATGCTCCTTGAACAAAGCAGATGATTTTTAAAGATGTCTTTCAACTCGAGGCCTTTCCCTGAGCTTCTACAGTGTCAGCAAAGGGCAAAAGGAGTTACTGTATTATGAAAGAAAAATATCATCTATGAATTCAACAGACATAATGAGAACAGGTTACGGAAGAGCCAACACAAAGACAGCCAAGAGAGGAAGAATTGAAGCATTGAAAAGACTGTGCAGGCAGGCTAGGGGCCTTTGGGTGAGTGGAAGCCCTCAGCAGCGGAACGGTGTAGAATATGGATAATGTCCCTTACACTTAACACACCATCAATAGGATTTTTGATTTCCACATCCTACCTTAATTCCCGCTGTCTCTCAATATAGTTTGCTATGACTGCCAAAAATATCCAAACACTGGGTGGAATGAACAGAAATTATTTTTCCTATAGGTTTAGACCTAGAAGTCCACGCCATTAGGTGTCCTCAGAGGCCTCTCTCCTTGACTTCCAAAATGTCACCTCCTCGCTGCATCTCAAATGGGGTTTTCTCTGTGCACATGGATCAGCAGCGTGCTGTTTAAATTAGCCATTTCGGATAGATTGTGAATGTTCAACACAGCCAGTGGGGGTAAAGGTCAGCTGCTTCTCATGCATTAGGGATAAAAAGCAAGCCTGCAGCTGCCCCCCTGTGTGTCTGCCACCTCATGCTAGAGTGGGCTCGTGCCCTTCTGCAGAAATAAAAAGCCTTGTTGAGATATGGTGTCTTAGTGCTTTATTGTCTGCATCAACAAATCGAGTCTGGGGGCTTATTCCCAGCAACCCTACCTTCAAAATATATCCCAAATGCAGCCACTTGCATAAGCTCTACTCCACTTGCAGCAATTCTCTCTCTCTTGTCCTGTTACTATTCTTCCAGCACACGTTGCTGGAGTATAATAGGAAACATTATGAATAGTGAGATTTATGTCATTTAAATGTCAAGGCTATCTTTCTGGCTGGGTCTGATTATTGTCAAACTTTTGCAGATGAGATGAGTGAGCCCAGGGCCAGGCTACTATACAGGTCCTCAGTGTCTTGGAGGCTACCAGGCCCAGGGCCTGTGTTTCCTCTACTCTGCTCCACTGACTTTCTGCTGTTGATTTGTCTTAGAAGGTGAGAGGGGACGTGGTTCAGAGAACAATTAAAGTTATTCATTATTAGAGATGGTTAAGGTAAAATATTCCTGAGACATTAAGAGGTGAGGTGAGAAAAGCCTTTCCCTGTTTAACTTGTTTCTTAAAAATCATAATTTATACAGACTTTTTATATCCTGTTTCCCTTTTCCTTCATACAAATATATTTCTAGAAATTATTTCTTCTTTTAAAATTTTTTTCTGAAAAGTTGATAAACCTATGTTTTCATATCCCTCTTCTATGCAGAATACTTCCAAGACTTTTTATGCCGAACAAAACAAAATTGGATTGAAAACTCCATGAATAAGCAGAGCTCTGCCACTCCCTCCCACAATGATTTCTGTTGAACAAACTTTAGTTTTTTAAGGTCTGTCTAGAATGTCTGCTAAAAATAAGACTTGGTCCTTATATAAAAGAGCAAACTTCTAAACACCTAACTTACATTTACAGATATTAGCAAGCTATTTTCAGTACCGTCGTAAATGTTTAAGAGACTGCAGTGATTGTGGTTGGAAAAAATAAGAGGTTGTGTTTATTGGAGGCTGAGGTTTATTTACACTGGTAAATAAGCCTTTTATGGCTTTACCTTCCTTCTTGTCCTTTGCAGAATATACCTTCTTACAAAATAGTCTTCTATGTCAATATTTGTGGTTCACCAACTACCTAGCATGGTGTGAATGGTTAAGGGAAGCCACATCTTCTTTCCTTGACAATCCTTGAGGTGTCAGGGAAACTCTTACGAGCAACAAGCAGGCTCAGGATCCAAACCCACTGGGAGATTTTTTTTTTTTTTTGCTAGAAGTAGACTCCAAGAGAAAAGCTGTTTCCACACCTTTCTATCAGGACATGATTTCACACTGTGACAATTACCAACAAAGGGAAAATCTTTGATTTTTAATAAGAAGAATAAATTTTCCTAGAGATTAAGAATCTTGCTCCTATGTTTCTAGTAGAAATCCCTGCAATTTCTTCTGAAGACTCCTAAGTCTGGAACCCTTGATAAGGCTGAAGCACTTTGTAGTTTTTCTTTGTAGCTATAGTTTGAGTGATGTTTCTTCCAAGGCATTTCATGACAGAATTTAGAAGAGGGACTCTCATAATCTGCTCCTGTTAACCTCCTCACAAAGTTACTGTTTGCTAGCTGACTCCATTCTTGGGGAAAGGAGAGAATATGGTACTAGCACATGGAGGAATATCTATTTCCCATTCTACTTTTAGGAAGTGCTCAGTGTGAGTAGAGATGAACTCTTTCATCCAATCCTTTTGTGGAGTATTTTTGCATTCTCCTGCCTCTGATGGGTTTCAACCCTAGCAAAGTGCCTGGGTGGTTAGTTGAGGGAAGGTTGATATTATAGACTTAGTGAAACCTACATTTACTAAAAGAATATCAACTTGTTAAAAGGAGGCTGGACAGATAGAGACTGGTACTTACTAACAGTGAATTGAAACCATTTTTTTATTGCAGACCAAGCGAATGAGTGTATCTCAGAACATCTGTGTAAGTTTCTTCTCTCTGGTCCCTGATGTCCTATTAGAGATTTAACATTCTTTTGATTCTGGTTTTAATGCCCTTACAAAAGATTCAATAAGTAACACTTCCCAGATGCTGACAACAATCTTGAAATCTGAGGAGATCTTGAACAACGACCTCTTTCTTCCCAGGAGTCATTCCGCTTGTAGTTGTCTGGATTATCAGTAACCAAAAAGTGATTGTTTAAAAAAGGCATCTATTTTGAATTTTTCAATATCCCTACCTTCACATCTCTCTTGGATATGAATTCCAGTCTAGTGCTGTGCCTTTTACCTAAGAAAGCACATGAAATAAAGCTTTCAGGTTTTCTGATACCCATAAAACATATTTTATTGAAAAATGTTCAAACTAGGGAATCTGAATCAGGTGGCATAATGTTATTGCTTCACCTCACCCTTGGGTTTGTTTGTTTGCTTGCTTGTTTGTTTTTGGAAGCCCCTAATGTTAGTGCTTCATGCAAAAACTGAAACTGAGCTATGTGCATATAGCTTAGAGATAGGGAGGGAGATTAGCACATTACACTCAGGCAGCTAGGTCTGACATCCAAACTCAGTCATTTGTGGGAATCCATGGGCCTGAGCTCTATCTTAGTTCTCTATTTCCTATTAATAACTCGCATTACTCTGTCTCTTATTCTGTCTCTGCCTATCTGTATTCATGATTCTGCTAACCACCACTTTCTAAGTAAATTCTGAGTTTCAAAACAATCCTACAATTACACTACAGAGGATGCATAACTGTAGAAAACTAGCTGTACAGAGGTATTCCCAGCTGAGGAAACAGAATGGTGGGTGGAACTGTGCAGAAATAGGGGATGGATCTTTAGTAACTGTTTCTCATTTACTATGGGCTCAATAAATGATCATTTAGATGGTATTCTGAGACAGCAGATTGGTTATTTGCCTTATATAAATACAATCATTTTTGCCCTTCCTGTATCCTTTCAGTAACCTTGCCCCAAATCTTGGCAAGTGCCAAGAAAATTTTACTTGGACTTGTAGGCAGTGCATTTGTGCTATTACTAATGTAGCAAATGAGCATAAGTTGAGTATCTTAACACAAATCTATTATCATGGCATTCTATAGTTCAGAAATCAAAAATGTATAAACTCGTGTTGGCGTAAATGAGCTAATGATTACAGGAGAAAGGAGTTCTCCGTTTCTGCTGTCTGCTATGTGGGGATGCAGCGGGCACGCGCTGTCTCTAACTTAGATGAAGATCCTCAGCCGAGCTCAGCCGGCTGGCACTCTTCTGTCCTACTTCCAGCCTCCACACCTGGGAGAAATAAACTTCTGTTGAACAGAAGCCACCCAGTGGATTTCTGCTGTGGCAACACAACCCACTAAGACGAGAGTTTGCGTACCATTTAAAACACATAGGATTTTGTTTCTTGCCAAATTTGAAAGTTTACAGTTCTTACCTGTGAGTTCTTTGTGAGGTCTGCCTTATTTCTCCTCTCCTTCCGGAACTCAGATGACACAATGCTAGGTCTTTACTTATACTCAGGGGTTTCTGAATGAACTTTTTTTTTTAAATCTGATTTTATTGTTTTATTTTAATCAGGACAATTCAAGAATCAGGACACTGCAGATCTTATTTAAACTTTTGACTGAGGTGATTTTGGCTCAAACAGCACAGCAGGGCAAGGTGGGAGGGGTCACTGTTACTATCAGGAGAGTGCAGAAGTACAAGATTCCCTCTCAGCCTCTGCTGACAGCAGCAGGGGAGTAATGCAGACTACTGCTCAATGGGTGTAGATGTCTGGATCAACACTAGGTTTCCAGGAAAACCATCATGTCTGTGAGGGGGATAAATGTCTTATTTCTGCTTCCCAAATGTTCTTCACTGACAGAAACCCTGTGGAAGATAGGGAGGGGCTGCTTCATTATTGCTCACTTAAGAGGGTGTGGAGCACCATTTGCCATCCAATACTGCCAGAGTAGCTCCTTTTTTCTAGGTGGAAGTGCGAGTTCCAGTTTCTACTTCCTCTCACACTGCACTGCTTGAGAGCTAAACTGTTTCCATTTCACAAGTGTAAGGACAAAGCTCCCTTCTTTAGCCTGCAGCTTTTTCTGTAGTATATGACTGCAATAGAGCAGGTATTGTCTAAAGGTTTCTATCTTCCTAACCTTTCTGTGTTCTGATCCCATGGATAAAAACATTAAGCTTCTGTGAGGGGTTTTTCATCTGTGACCAGTGGCATTTCTGAGTTATTGGCTTTTTCAGTTACACGTGTGCAATTTATAAAGCCAAAACAAACATGTAGAGAGAGAATTCATCATCTTATCTGTTTCGGGGTCTGTGATACATCTGCCTGTCCACACTACATTTAGAATCTCCTTATGTTTGTTATATAAAATATCTAGGGATTTTAGCTGTACTTAGTGAACTGAATAGGGCAAAGCACATAAACTCTATTTCTGTAAGTGGAAACTTGCTGACTCTAGATATAAAAATCAAGTTCTTTTTCTGTCTGGAGTCATTGCTTTCTCAGGATGAACTGAGCTTTTTTTCCCAGATTGAAACTCCTGGGCAACATAGACCTAGAA
Organism: Erethizon dorsatum; assembly: GCA_028451465.1. Classification (NCBI taxonomy): domain Eukaryota; kingdom Metazoa; phylum Chordata; class Mammalia; order Rodentia; family Erethizontidae; genus Erethizon; species Erethizon dorsatum. Next base: position 26,153,609 of record CM051831.1, read on the forward strand.
ATGTCCACACTCTATACAGAAGAAGGTGCATTTCCTTTGACGTGACACAGAGGTATTGGTACTTAAGTGAGGAAAGAAATTTAAATATTATTCATGTTTGCAAGGCATCTGGAGATATGCAGGGATGTTTTCTTTCATTAGCCTTCCTGTTTGATGGTCTTTCTGCTTCTCTTCAAATGTTCCTAGTTCTGTAAAGCTGAGCTACCAGTTATTTTTGGGTACAGTTGATACAGTTGGACCCACACGAATACTACCAGGGTTCACATCCCATGTCTCTTGCAGGTCCTGTTTAAGACACACCTTAGCACACCTGAGCCACAGCTGGAGGAATTAATATGTGCTGCACCAGAATATATGAAGGGAGAACTTCACTGGCCCTGGACAGCAAGCTCTGAGGTCTCACAGGGGAATAGGAATTCTCTTCCAAAACCATCACTGAAGGCATGAATCGGGGCTCATAGTACTGAAGACCTCTGCAATGTCATTTTCTCACTGTCTTCCTGAAGGGCATCTGCAGTCCTTCTCTCCACACTGCTCCTTAGCAAACATTTTTGTTCACGCCCCTTAACGGCCTTTCCCATTCTTTCTTATTCTTCATAGGCTGAAAGTTTTCCAACTCTTGAAGTTGTGCTTTCCTTTAAATGATAATTTCCATAATTATTTGTTTTCTCTCTTTCTACCTTAACTACACATATTCAGAAGAAGGCAAACACACTCACAACACTAATCTCAGAAGCATGTGCCACCTAATATTTTTCATCGCTCTTATGTCCTCTCTATACAAAACATGGAAGCAGAAACTCCATCCAGCCAAATTATTCATCATTTTTTTTTTACCAAGAAATATCTTTACTGCAATTTCCAGTAGCATATTCTTCATTGGTATCTTGGTGCTCATCATATTGGTTTGTACTGTTCATATTTTTCCAAAATTCTGATCATGACATTGCAATTAATCTCCAAGTACATTAAATCTTTGCCTGCAGCTCACTTATCTTCTCAGCCCTAGACATAATTGCCTGTAATGATTGTGGCATAGTTGGCTTTTTCTTGCACCCACTTCCAAGTTCTACTAGTCACTTTATATTTCCAAAATTGCTCCCACATTTTTGGGTCTTGTTGATATATCTCACTTGAATGAATTTTTGTATAGGCCAGCTCAAGCTATAAAAACAAAAAACTTTAGCCTGAATAGCTTTTCAAATATAGAAATGCATTTCTCACATTAGATGGGGCATAGGAAAATGTCTTGGCTACCTTTCTCTCATTGCTGAGAAAAAATATCCGACGACCAAAATTAAAGAAGGAAAGGTTTATTTAGCTCAGTTTGTAGAGGTTTCAGTCCATAATCAGCTGGCTCCAAGGCAGGGTGGCATGGCACAGGGGCAACACCTCAAGGTGGCAGAAGACAGCAAAAGCAACAAGAGCAAAAAGCTGTGGGGGAGGGCAAGCCTCTTTTCCTCCCTTATATTGTATGCAGGCTACCCGCCTACACCATCTCCATGCCCTCCTCTTGCACAGCCTCAGGATGTTCACAAAGTGAGGACCCTGGCCCCCAGGTGGGTCACTTGGTTAACTTCTAAACTTCTCAAATTGACACAATGAACAACATCCTAGAGCAGTAAGTCTTTAGGATAGATTTGTAGCCATGGTTGTTACTTCTGAGAAGAAAGTTATGAAATGCTTAATGTCCTTTATAGCAATTGAAAGTTTTGATGTTCGGGATGTGAGCCGTGTCAGTAGAATGATGGAGTTGGTGTCGAGGCTCATAAGCTCTGAAAAGCCTTTAGGTTTGATTCCTTAGGTATAGTGGCTAAACTGCTTGTAGTCTCATGCAGTCAAGTCGTGAATATCTGAATGCACAAACTCTTGACAAATTAGATGAAGTGGACCTCGATGGTGGTTGAATAAGATCCTACAGCAATCGTCTAATGAGAAGATGCGCTAAATTGAACATGTTGTCATTTGTGTGCATGTGTATGTAGTTCTTGAGTTTTATTCAACTCTATCGTGTGTAATTTCATGGATCTGGCATCAGGCTACAGAAAAGTTCCATCACAAGGATAAGATAGTGTGATGGCACATATTTTAAAAAGATCTAGTTTACTTGTATTGCCTGCAGCTAGGCTGCTAGTAAAATAATTGTGCCATTATTTCATGCTTTGTCCCATTGACCTAATGATAGTATCATCCCCTCAATTAAACAATATATAAGTTAAAGCCCAAGATTGAATTTTTGTTTGCTATTCAGTATGTTCTATATTCTTTTGTGTTTTCTGCACTGCACCAATAGCAGGAACAAAATTTTGTGCAGTATGTGTGGATTCTTCATATAGCTGCATATTGGTGTGGGACCCAGGGGGGGCAGGCTCCCTTTATAACTCCTGCTCCCTGTAGGAAATGTGCTCACCTTCCTGATGAATGAAATCACTTAGCGAGAAATGGAAAATGCATGCAGACATTTTATCTATGGAGTCTTAGCCTATACCTTACACAGGTTTATTGAGAGTATAGAAAAATAGCTGTTTGGGCAGGCAGTAAGTGAAGTACAGAATAATACTTTCTTCAGACTTTCACTATGAATGGGAATGTTCTTATTAATGTCACCCTCTCTGTCCCAGCTTCACCCATAATAGACAATTAACAATTAGGAAAGGATAGGAGTTAAGAACATGGATTTGAAAATAGGCATTGCCTCTGCACAAAATATTGGTCTGTCAGTAACTTTTAGACCTTGGACAAATTATTCAAACTGTGTTTGCTTCAGTTTCCTCGTATGCAAAATGATAATAACAGTACCTACTCCATAGAATTATTATGACAACCATTAAATGAATAAATGATTAAAGTACCTATGGGTGTTTTCTTCAGGTTATGAGTTTAGGGATAGTTTTCATCATTGATTGAAAAAATTAAAACGTGAGAACAGGACCCAGGACACATGGTGAGCCCCATGTAAATATCTGCCACTCCTGCTACTGTTACGCTAGTACTGCTGTGTGGGTCACTCTGCTCCTCCTGGCTGTCTGGCTGGGTAAGTGATGGGCAGTGTCAGGGCAAAGTGATTCTGTCCTGGACCTGAGGTAGGTGCCATGATGGGGCATGAGGTAGGAGGAATCACCTGACAGGGGACACACCAGCACGTTTAATCTTCTCACAAACCTCCAAGTTAGGTAATACGGTTCTGTGCACATTACAAAGGAGGAATCACACACACACTGAGAGGTTAAATAAAACTTCCACCAATTGTACCTAATGTGACACTATGCTAGTGGCAAAGGTGATGAATAATGAATTTATTTGGTCCATATCTGCACATGCATTTAAATCATGAAAATCTTATTCATCTTAATATTAGCTCCATATGGATTTGTTTATTAGTTGCTCTGTTTCATACCTCAGTACCTTTGCAAGCTCTGTTTTTTCTTTTTTTTTTTTTTTTTTGTGGGTACTGGGGGTCGACCTCAGGACCTCACGCTTGCCAGACAGGCACTTATGCCGGTGAGCCATCTCACCGGCCCTGTTTTTTCTGCTCACATAACTGAATGGCTTAATTATTCCTTTTATGCCTTGTTGTCATTGCAGGAAATCTCCTTTATGTCCTTCTAAACTTTTTTATGTTCCTGTCATCCTCTACAGAACCTTTCCTGATGAGCTCAGCAGCACTCAGTTCTTCCTCCTCCTTTGTGTCACAACTGCACAGTTTAGTTCTGCACCTCTCCCACTGGGTAGAAATTACCTGTTTACTTGTTTCTCTGGTAAAGATTACGCTTTTACAGTAGGGATCATGTTGCTTCCCTCCCAAGCCCACTAACAGTGTTTGGTAGGAGGTAAAGATTAATGAACAAAAATAATGAGGGAAAAGGAAACATTGAAAGGAGTAGTGTTTGCAGAAAACTCAATGTAGTAAAAGATTCAAATTATACAGAAATATATATAGCAAAGTGTGAAAGTCCCCTGCTTGCCACTGTCTCTTCCTCAGTCTCTACCAGAAAATCAGCCATTGTCAATAGTTTTGTATGTCTCCTTCTAGATGCCTTTTTTGTGTGCATCTATCTTTCCATCCACCTGTTCTTTAATAAAATAGAATTTATATCTATGTAAACTTTACTCTTATTTTGTAAGAGTAAATGTTTGTACACACTTACATTTATGTTCAAGTCACTTTTAACACCTAAACAGTTCCTCAGTATGTGGTGTATCAGAATTTTATTAATCACTGTCCTTATAGATTGTATCACTTAATTTTTTTTAATTTTGCACTGCAAAGGATCAACCCTAAAGCCTGGCAATGCTAGGCAAGTTTGCTACCACTGAGCTGTATCCAAGTCCCATTTTCCAACTTTTTGACACTACTTAGATCGCTGAACATTTTTATATAGTATATATTTAAATCCAAAAATTTAAAGGGTAGATTCTCTGAAAATAGAATAGCTGGGTAAAAACTGCACTTTAAATTTTGGTAGATTTTTGCTACTTTGTATTCTGGCTAATTTATATGTATGTCATAAGTCCTGAGAATATTCCTCTTTTTTGCCAACAGTTTATTTAAATTATTTAATCAATATATTGGATAAGGAATATCTTATGTTCATCTCTCATTATAGTGAAGTTATAATCTTTTTGTATATTTTGCTATCATTTTTTTCTCTTATGAATTGCCTGTTTATTCCCCTGGGTCACTTTTCTGTTGGATTTATGGCATCTTTTAAATGTACTTTGTATATTAATCCTATTACAGTTACAGTTTCTCCCAAATTATCATTTGCCTTGATCTTTTTGGTCTTGTTTGTCAAAAAGAAGCTTTTATTTTTTATATCTGTTTTCTTAGTTTCTTTCTATAGAAATTCCTGATATTTCTTATGCTTGAGATTATCTACCATTTCCACACTTCTACATATGTTTTATTTAATGCACTTTGAACTTTGTAATAAATATAACCAGCCTTTAATTCATCTAGAATTTTTTTGTATATCATGTGAAAGTCAGAGTATAAATCCATTATTTTCCTCCAAAAAGAAATGCCAAGTTACAATATTTCTCACAACACTTCTTAAACAGACCATTAAAATTGCCATAAATGCCCAAGTACATATTAACCAGTTTCTGAATTTATTCTATATCATTCCATTCATCTTTTTGTGTATATTTAACCATAAAACTATCTTAATTATGATATCACAACACATTCTGAAATTCGTTAATGCAAATTTTCCTATTCCTTCTCCTTTCCCTTACTTTCCTTCCCCTCCCTGTCCTCTCTAGTCAGTGAATTTTAATTTCAATGACTATTTATAGAATTTTGTTGATTTTCCTTCAAATGTTCCTATTCTCTGAGTTTGTTTCCCCTGGCTTTGTTTCTATTTTTGTCATTAATTATTTAAAACATTACATAATTTACTGTTATTTTTAAATCTTTCTATTTTTTTCTCACTTGTGCTTCTGGTATATCTGTTGGAACATGTCATTTGGCATGTGTTTGTTTTTAATTTATAGATAGTGAGTTTGTCTTAAAAAGTGTTTTCTTCATGAGAAATCTCATTTACCTGGGTTGTGGGTAGTTTTTTGGAGTGGTTTTGTATATGCCTTTTCTAAGCCTTCAAGGTTATAATCATATTGAGATGAACTTTTAAATTAAATGATTGTTTAAGCATCTTCTTTTCATCATAGGTTATGTATATCTGTACTCCACATCTAATGTAAGCAGAAGCTTGAGACTTCCCCAACATTTTATCGTGAATATTTTCAAGCAGAAATTGAATGACATACTTAATGCCCATATGACTAGATCTAATTTAACAACCATTAATATTTTGAGAAATTTTCCATTTTATACACGTATACACACATACATACTATAGTATTTGCTGGACCACTTGACATTAAATTTCATATATACGCTTTACTTTTAAATGCTTCAGTATGCATCTTGCCGAATGGTTATTCCTCCACAATATCATAATACCATTATCACTCTTAAGAATCTCAACAGTTATTTTCAAATTGTATGTTCTACTTCGTCTGTATTCAAATTGCCTCGGTTGTCTTCAAAATGTTTATTATATCTGTTCTTTTTTAACTGGGATCCAATCAAGTTTTACCTATTGATTAAAAATTTGTTTTTGATTGACACACAATAATTATGTATTACAATGGGGTTACACTGTCATACCTCACTAAGTGTATACAATGTGTACAATGTGATTAGGTCAGGGTAACTGGCATATCCTTTCCTTCAAATATTCATTATTTCTTTGTCTTGTAGACACTAAAAATCCACTCTGTTAGCTCATAGGAAATAATTAATTGTTGTCAACCACAGTTATCTTATGGTGCTATAGGAGCCCTGTAACCACCTTCTCTCCACCTCTCCCTCCCCCACACCCTTACCAAGCTCTAGTGACTGTATTTTATGTTCTCTACTTCCATGAAATCAACTTTGTAGCTACCACATATACATGAGAAGATGCAGTGTTTATCTTTCTGTGCCCAAGTTACTATGCTTAACATAATGTCCTCCAGTTTTCATATTGCTATAAATGACAGACTTTCATTCTGTTGTAAGCCTGAATAACATTCCATTGTGTATATGTGCTGTATTTTTTCTATCCATTCATCTTCTGTGGGGCCCTTCGCCGAGTCCATATCTTGACTACAGTTAATAGTGCAACAATAAAAATGAGTGCAGATATATATTTGATATGCTGATTTCATTTTCCTTGGCTTTTTACCCAGAAGTGGAATAGCTGAATCATATGGTGGATCTATTTTTAGGAGTTTGAGGAATCATCATAGTGTTTTTCTTAATGGCTCTACTGATTTACATTCCCATCATCAATATGTAAGACCTCCCTTACCTCTGCATTCTCACCAGCACTTCTTATTCATTTAGTTTCTTTTAGTTTCTGACTGGGGTGAGATTAGGTCTCATTGTGCTTTTTCCCTGATAGTTAGTGATGTTGAGCAATTTTTTCATATATATGCTGTCCACTTATATTTCTTCTTTTGAGAACTGTCTCTTCAGATCATCTGTTCATTTTAATTGGATTTTTGTCATAATTGAAATTTTTGATTTCCTTATATATATGGATATTGATTCCCTAAAAATGAGTTACTGAATGTTTTATCCCATTCTGTAGACTCTGAAGGGCCTCTACCCATGGGGTGACCTTTTGTATCAGAGCTCAGGGAGGCTGAGTGGTGGCTGTGGGGTTGGTCTCAGGAGGGAAGCACAAGCAGAGGACAGAGGCTCCTCTATGGAGAGTGGTTCAGCACAGGGAGTTGGAGCCACAGTGAGGTGAGGACCTTAGGGATGTTGGCTGGCCCTGTGTGGAACCCCAAACAAAATGAGGAGAGCATCAGTGCAGGGACAGAAGCTTGGACTGGGGAGTACAGACTAACCAGGATGAGAGGGAGGTCTTAGTGGGGGAGAAATGGCACCAAAGGTGGAAGATTGGTACCATCTGGAAGGACATTCAACTAAGTAAGTTAAAGACAGTGACTCAAAGATTGCTGCCATCACAGAAACGGGAGTTAGAAATGTAGAAATGGAGAAAATTAACATGAAATCTGTAACATGGCATTATAGATATTAGTGTGAGTCATGGTTTTCAAGTACTTGTTGGTATAGAAATGTAAAAATAAAGTCACAAAGGTGCACTTACACGTGTGTGAGTGTGTGTGTGTGTGTTATGCTGAGAAGGGGCAAGTTAGGCAGGGAAGATTGTAGAACAGAAGCCATTTGCAAAGAGCTGAGGGCAGAGGATTTGGGCATGAGTTAACAACAGGTCTATGGAAATGTCCCACAGGAAGGATTTAAATTTTACAATTTTTTTCCCTTGGTCTTTAGGGAAAAAATTATACCTAGCACTCAATTTAAATTTATGCTTTTCTGTATTTTTGTTCTATTTAATTATCCCATTTAAAAATAGTTATATATATGTACATGAGCTGAGTGCTGAAGTGGTGTGGAGATTAAAGGGACAAAGAAGTGTGGGCTAAAGATGGCATCCTCCTCCAACATCTAAAGAGGAGAGCTGCTTCCTGTTCTGTAGGTTACCAGTAGTGTTATGAGTAGATATTTATGATAGAGTTAATTACAAAAATATGAAAGCAAAGGGCACAAAGAAGCAGCTTCAGAAAGATAAGATTTAAATTTGCTTCCCCACCACGCTAGAGGAAACTGCATATTTAAAGTGGGTGGGGGGTTAATATCCGAGTTTTGTGTCAGTGTGGTACCAAGAAGTTGCCTGGTCAGCCAAAATATGAGATGGATGTGGCATGAAGTGTTTGTTGAGCTTGGTTGCTTTATAAGCAATTATATTTATAGTTGGAAGTAAACAAATTTTATTTGTGCTCTAAATTCAATACCACAATTGTCAAGAAAGATTTCTCTAGTTTCTTGGTTCCTCTTTCCCTTTACTTCCTATTTTTTCTTGCGTCCTTGAGTTCCCACATTGCATAGTTATAGTTCCTGCTGTGCTGGTACTAGAAACTAGACCTTTGTGTGTGTGCTGAGTGGCTGTCTATTGTGGTTTTTAATTGTCACGAGCTACCTCTCTGGGTACCTGCCTAAAGTGCCTCTGCTCTTGTCTAGTTGAGTGACTGAAAAATTTACCACCATCTGTGGTTCTTATTTAAATTTTAAAGAACAGATGAAACGTTTTCTGAAGAAAGCAAGTTTTTTTTCAACATGGCCTCGGAAAACACTTATGCCAAAGTGAGCTTCAAAAGGGTATTGGAGTTTTCAGGAACTGACTCAAACTACTGTCCTGCAGGTAAAAAAAAAAATGTTTTCTGGTGAAGGCGAAGTGAATAAAGAAGACGAGTTTTATAGGCTGTAAATAAGGTTAGTTGCTGCTGGTTCTCTGAGTGGCTGTGTTTGGGAAACGGATATCAGCAGATGGAGCATCTATACATAGGCAATAAGGGGCTGTAGAGTTGTATAGTGTGAAAGGAAAGAGTCATGAAAAGAATCATGTATTTACTATTACCATTTGTAGAAAATCAAGTTTACATTTAATTTATATCCTTCTACATATATATATATGTATAATTTTTTCCAAAAAATGAAATCCTATTGTATAAGGAATATCCCCCCTATGCACTTGAGAATATAGCATACTGTACAAAAGTGCTCTCCGTTTATTTGGTGCTTTGATATTAAAGTATGGTGTCCCCTCTGGGGGGTATCAAACTCAGGGCCTCCCATATAGTGGACAAGCTCTTTGCCACAGAGGGATGATTAAGAAGACTGACCTAATTCTAAAAATTTGAAGTGTGGTTATTTGCTACAGCATTAAATCCCTAACACTGGAAACTTTAAAATATAATGAAGTACTGCATAACCATAATAAAGTGTTAATTAGGAAAATATGGTGTTGAGAAAAAAATGTATGTGATATAGTATTGAAGAAAATTGTAGTGAGAAAATGTGCCTATATATATATATATATATATATATATATATATATACATACTTTACAAATTGCTTAAAGAATATATTGAAAATATTAACAACAATTATTCTCCATGGTAGAAATTTATGTTTTTATGAGTTGTGTAAAATTTCTATAATTAATGTCATTATATTTTTCTCTTCCTATTTTTATATTATTCCAAATGTCTATAATATTAGTATTCAGGCAGGAAAAGAGGAAATAAGAACTAAATATATTAGTACTTATGAAATGAATTTGGTTTTTCCTTCAGCTTTTCAAAGGAGCACGATGCCTCACAAAAGTAAGCTCAGTTTTCCCATGGTTCTTCCTGCCTCATTGCTGATACTTTTGCTATTGGCAATCATGTTCTCTGTCGCTTTCAACAGTAATTACGTTCCTGCATCAGTAGCAGTGTCTGCCTTACACGAAAAGGCAGTATCCAGTAGAAACTGACATTTAACGAGTTCATCCAGAAATTTTCTCTGGGAAGATGTAATTCGTTGGAATCCATTTGAAATTGTGCTCTTCATTTGAGTGTCATTACTGTCCTATAAAAAATAACTGAATCCACTTTCATAAGAGCAACTGCAGCGAGAGAGAGAGAGAGAGAGAGAGAGAGAGAGAGAGGCTGTGTTGCCACTGTAGAGTGAACTTTATGGGGCACCATCTTCTATTGGTCTCTTTGCAAGTGAAGATAGATCTATATTTTCTGAGTAAGAATTACAAGATCAGCTCTATTTAAACACACAAATGTTTATATTTCCCAAGAAGCAGGTACTCAAGAAGGATATGTATGGGAGGAAATATAGAAATAGTTCTTCATTGAATTTGATTCTAATTATTCCTGTCCTGCACAAGACTGTGTTGGGTATAAAAGCCAATTTAGTATATAGACGAATTTCTGCATATTTTGACTTTGTGAATTATCAAGTTTTTCAAGCATGAAAATTTATATATTTGGGGATGTATTTTGTATTCATTTGTTCTTCAATAAGCAGTGGCTTTGTGTGTGTGTGTGTGCGCATCTATATGCATGTGTGTGTGTGTGTGTGTCTGTGAGGTATTAGGGATTGAACCCAGGGACTTCATACTGAGCTACATCCCCAACCCATTTTAATTTTTAATTTTGAGACAGGGTCACTAAGTTGCTAAAGTGCCCAAGCTGGACTTGAAAGTCCATTCTTCCTGCCTCAGCCTTTAGGAGTGCTGGAATTATTGGCACATGACACCAACCATGCTCAGCACTAATGGTCCTTTACTGTGTGTCTAGTAGTGTGTCAAACACTGAGTGGAGAAAAGTCACATTCCTGGGTCTCAAGAAGTTGAGAAAATTATCTAATCAAACAGTGCTTCCAGCACTGCATGGGGAGTGTTGTGCAGGTAAGAAATAAGCACAGGAGGCTGAGATAGGCTTTCCTGGAGGAGGTGGCATCTAGAGCTGTGTACCAATAGTGACACACATAAGAGCAAGAAAAATTTAGGGAAATATAAGTATCCATGATCAAGACATATGGTGCTAAGAGAAGAACAAAGCAGTGAAGTTGTGTGTGGCAGCCATGAACAGGACTCAGATTATGAACAGTGTACTATTATAAAGAGAGGGTATTTTCACCTAAAGTTTATTTTATCAAATATATTTTGCTGTATAATTAACCGGTCTAACACTTAGTGGATCAGTGGATTAAAACAACTTTTAATCTATCTAGTGAACCTGTGATTTGTCCATTGAGACTTGTCTCAGTGTGCAGGGTCCTGTGATGCTGACTGAGCTCACTCATGCCTGTGTAGTCAGGGAGCCATCGCAGACAACTAAAGCTTCTCAGGAAGAGGATGTCAGCTGGAATGATGGGGCAATTGGACCACACATTCTTCATCAGGTCAGACTGCTCGTGCTCATCTGGCACTTTCTAGATTTCCAAGGCTGAGGAGGACATGGGGCATCCTCTTGAAGTCTCAACTTGGATCCAGCACAGAGCTGTTCCTGCACATTCTTTTGGCCAAAGAAAGTTGTAAACAATTAAAGAGGTACAGAAATGAGCTTGTTTTCTAGATTGGAGTAGCAGTATAGTCAGGTTGTGAAGAGCGTGGATGCAGGGAAGGTTGAAAATCATGTCCATTTTTGCAATGTTTCAAAGTCATGGAGACACACAAAAGAATATACAGCAGGGAATTGATGTAATCAAATTTGACTAACAAGTATGCTTTTACAGAGCTGTGAAAACAGAGGTAAAGAGAGAAGTAGAAGATTAATTCATAGTCCCTTTAAGAAATAATGAGAGCCTGACCAAAGGACAGTGGTAGTAAAGAACAAGAAAAGAAAGTAGCTTTAATAAGGGAGATAGAATAAAAGAAGTAAATGCTTCAAGAGAACAGTATTTAAATAATGATCTTAAGGAAGTCAGAGAAAGTAACTGTGAAGCTAATACTTTGTCTTGGTAAACTCACCATCATGAAGTTATCCAAACAAGTAGACAATATAAAATGAGTAGCAGATTTGTGTTGGATGATGGGCATGTTGAGCTGAACCTCAAATGTACATGTCTAGTGGCAGACATATTGTATGGGTTATAGGAGAGAGCTCTGAGTTTTGAAAGTCATTCATGTACAGGCAGCAGGTAACACTATGGGAATATATGGTATCACTTGGAAACAGCATAATAGAATGAGAAGCAGAAATAAGAATGAACCTAGGAAATGCAACATTTTAAAAGAGATGGATGGAAGAAGAGGAGCTTATGATGAGTACAGGAAGCAGTAGCACGAAAGGAAAGGCTAAACAGAAAGGTGCAATGTCCAAAAAGTTAAGAAGGAAAAGAACTAGGTCAGGTATTACAAAAAGTCCAGAAAGAAGGTGACTAATAAGTGGCCCTAGATTGTTACTGATGATCCATTGCAAGGATGGGTTTAGTGACAGTAGAACGTGACAGGGCTGGGTTAAAACCGTAGGTAAAGAGGACAGAGAAAATTCAGTTTCTAGAAAGAGAAGCGAGTTAGTTACCTATAAACCGGGAGAGTCAGGAGATTGTCGGTGGGCTGATCAATAAGAGGCACTGGGACAGAGAGAGTTAAGAGAAGAAAAGAAGAGAAAAATGTCTTCTTTTCAATGTTGGGTTCTTTAAAAAATTTTTTCCATTCTCTAAAGGAACCCAGAGCTACTCATAATCAGCTAATTCATCCTTACCCCAAAGTCTCAGGGTGTGCTTTTCGGATTTCTTCAGCCTTTGTGTCCTTCTGAACTTTCTCTGCATGTTGCTCTTTTGCTCACATTAAAACCATTAAATAAAAATTATGATGATGACTATGTTATTATAAGTATGAATTAATTGAATTTTTAAATATATGTTATATTTAAGGATTGTTTCATATTCAGAGAAAAATTGAGGAGATAATATGTGACAATTCTGTATATAATGCATATAATGTCTGCTATTATTAACATCTTTTATAAACAAGTGCGTTTGTCACAACTAATGAACCGATATTGATATACTATCAGTTAAGTTCTTGATATATTTGAGTTTTCTTAGTTTTCACCTAGACTTCTTTTGCTGTGCTAGAATCCCATCCTGGCTATCCTATTCCATTAAGTAGTCATGTCTCTTGGGTTCCTCTTTGCTGTGGTCGTTTTTTGGAATTTTCTTATTTTTGATGATCCTGGTACAGTAGTGTTTGAGGAATACTGCTCTGGTATATTATAAGTTACCTCTCTATTAAAATATTTTATTTTTCTAATGATAACATTGGGGTTACTGGTTATTTAGAGGACGATCCCAGATGTAAGATGCTATTTTACCTCAAGATATCAGGGGTATATATTATCTAAATGATTTTTGACTTTTGATCACCTCTTTAGGGTAGTGTTTGTCAGGTATCTCCATTGTAAAACTATTCTCTTTATCTTTCCTCATCCCAGTATAATCTTTAGAAGAAAGCTGTTATGCACAGCCTACACTTAATAACTGAGGAGTTATGTTCCATATATGGTAGGGTGGACTATTTACTAGTTACAATAAAGTGAAATTATTTTATTTATGTGGATTTTGCAGAAAAATAAAACTCTGTGTGTGTGTGTCTGTTGTATAACAGAATGGATATTAGGGAGCTGTCTCACCCAGTTTTGAGAAGGCCAACATTTGTATGTGTGGTATATGTGTTTAGCATATTTTCTTTATTCATCCATCCATTGAAAGACACTTAACGTTGTTTCCGTGTCTCCATAATTGTGAATACTACTACAATGAACACAGGAATGCAGATGTCTCTATGGTAGTGACTTTACTATTTTTTAGGCCATATGTCCAGAAGTAGGATTGCTGGATCATACGACAATTGCATTTTTAGATTTTGAAGAGCCTCCGTACTATTTTACACAATCGCTGTACCAGTTTGTTCTTTCCTGCTCCAATGATTCATGTGTTGGAGCCTTGGTCCTTAGTTTGGAAATAGAACCTGTAAGAGGTGCAGCCTGGTGGGAGATTGTGAAGTAATTGAGATGGTGGCCTGTGGATTAAATTTGTTTTTATGGATTCCTGAGTGGAACCCTGGGATCCTTCACTGTTTTTAGCAGTGTTTTTTAGTTTTCAGTGTACAGATCTTTCACCTGTTTGATGACATTTATTGGTAGGCATTTTATTCTGGTTGACACTCTTGGAAATGGATGCTTTTCTTCCTTCTTCAGGTAGTTCATACTTCCTTTTTAAGGTAGCATATAGAAATGCAACTGACATTTAATGTTTAGCTTATATCCTGTAACAATCCTGAAATCATTTACTAGGTCTAAAACTCTGTGTGCATGCAAGTGTATGTTTACGTGTCTATGCGTGTGTTTATGCATGTGTTTATGCATGTTTATGCATGTGCATACAGAGTCTGTTTGCCATATATAAGATCGTAGCATTTTCAAACAGGAACAATTCTTCTGTCTTTACAATTTGGAGACTTATTTTCCTTATCTAATTTCTCTGGCTTGGACTTGTACTACTATACTGAATAGAAGCAGGGAGGTGGCTTAGAGGAATGATGTGAACTCTTCACACTTGTATATGTTATTATCTGTGAGTTTACCATACATGGTCTTTTTTGGCTTGAAGCATATTCCTATGCTCCTATTTTATTGAGATTTTTTATTATCAATGTATGTTAAATTTTGTCAAATACTTTTTCTTATCTATTGAAATTATCATGTATTTTTTAGTCCTCATTCTGTCTGTGTGGTCCATACACTGGCTAACTTGCAGAGATTACTCATTCTTGCAGCCTGGGGATAAGTCCTCCTGGTCACGGTAGGTAACCCTTTTACTGTTAAAAGTCAATGTGCTTGTATTTTGTTGAGGATTTTTGCATCTGCATTTATCAGGGATATTGGCTGTGATTTTCTTTTCCTTGTATTCTTGTCTGACTTTAGTACTTGTGTAATGCTGGCCTTGTAAAATAAATCTGGAAATGTTCTGAAATATAAAAACTCTGAAAAGAAATGTTTATTCTTTCTTATTTGTTTTAATTCATCCATGGCCTTTTCTTTCTCAGTAGATTTTTGTTTACCGATTCAGACTCCTTACTGATTATCGATGTGTTCAAACATTCTGTTTTTTCACAATCCAGTCTTAGCAGGTAGGTTGTGTCTAGGAATTTATCCATTTCTTGTGGGTTACCCAGTGTACTGGGGTGTAGTTATTTGAAGTAGTCTCTTAGGATTTTTTGTATTTTGTGATATGAATTGTCATATTTCCTCTTTTGTTTAAACTTTTATTTTTGTTCTCTTTTTATTACTCTGGTTAAAGTTTTGTTAAGTATATGTCTTGAAATTTTAGTGCTTTTCTATTTTTTATTTTCTTATTTATTTCTACTCTAATCTTTATTTTCTTTCTTCTACTAGCTTCGGGCTTGGTAATTTTTCTCATTCTTTCAAGTATAAAGTTAGGGTGTTTGAGGTTTTTTTTCATGTAGATCTTTCTTGCTCTAGTTTTTCTTTGCGCTATAAACATACTTTCTTTGTGTTTGTGTTTTAATTTGTCTCAGGATAGTTTTTAATTCTCCGCTTTCAATTTCTTTGGCCCATAAATTGATCTGGAAGTTGTTCTTTACTTTTCACTTATTTATGGATTTTCAAATTTTATTCTGATACCAATTTCTTGTTTTATACCATAGTGGTCAGAAAAGACTGTTGGTGTTGTTAGTTTTCTTGGACATGTTAAGACTTGCTTGTGACCTAATATATGATCTGTCATGGAGTATATGTTATGTGTGCTTGAAAAAGGTATTTATATTCTACTGTTGTTGGATGGAATATTCTGTGCATGTCTATTAGGTCTATTTGTTCCATAGTATTTTCCAAGTGTGTCCTTTCTTACTGTGTTCCTTTCTAGATCCTTTGTCTATCCATTGTTGGTAAAGGGCTATTTTAAAGCCTCCTATTCTTATTGTTTTGTTGTTTATTTCTTCTTTTGGTACTGATAGTATTTGTGTTATGCATTTAGGTAACTTTGATGTAGGTTAACTGTTTACAACTGTTATACCTTCTTGCTAAATGAACTCTTTATCATTATATGATAAGCTTTTTTCTTTTTACATATTTTGAATAAAAATTTATTTTCTCTTTTGCTTGCTCTTTTCATGGTATCTTAGTTACTTTTCCTGTTGCTGGGACGAAATACCCAACACCCCAGATTAAAGGAGGAAAGGTTTATTTAGCTCACAGTTTGTAGAGGTTTCAGCCCATAATCAGCTGGCTCTAAGACAGGTTGGCTTCACAGAGGACAGCAATTCATCACGGGCAGAAGACAGCAAAGGAAGGAGAAGAGACAAACCTCCTTCTGTCCCTTGTATTGTATCCAGTCTACCGGGATTAGGGCAGTGTCAATCCAATCAGTGATCTAGCAGTCCCAGCATCCTTTAATCCCAGCATCCTTAATCCTAGCTTTGAACTATGAGTCAATCACAAACTCTAGATTCAGCTACCTCCAAAAAAGCCCCATCTAAAAGTGCATGAGGCTTTGGGGGGACAGCTAGACACAAACTGTAACACATGGAATGCCTTTTTCCATCCTTTCAATTTTAGCATATGTTTGTCTATAAAGGTAGAATGAGCATGCTCTTGGTAGGAAATATTTGGATTTTTTTTTAAATGAATTCTATAATATGTTGTTATTTGTGAATTTAATTCATTTTTATTGAGTATAATCATGAATAGATAAAGACTATTTCCATTTTGTTTATTGTTTTCTTGTATTGTTGCTCCTTTGTTCCTTTCTTGTTGTCTTCACATTGTGATTTGAAAACTTTTTGAGTTACATGCTTTGATTTCGTCCTTCATTTCTCATTTTGTGTAACTATAGGTGTTTTCTGTGTGGTTACTATAAGACTTACATAAATTTCTCCTCTCTAGTGTATACTATTTTGTGTTGAAAATGATTTGAACTGCATATAAAAACCCTAATCTTTGTTTATAGTTTTTTTTTTTTAACTTTTCCCCTGGAGTTGTCAGGGTTTTATGAACCATGACTGCAATACTAGGAAATTCTGAATTTCACCATGCTTTTATCTTTACCTGTAAATTTTATATAGTCACATGTTTATACTTTTTAATTAAAGCCTTTTAATTTTATATTGAAGAAATCTTATTAAAATTTTTGTAAGACAGGAGTAGTGGTGGTTAATTTCTTCAACATTTCTTTGTTGGGGAAAGTCTTTATGTTTCCATTTCTTCAGGACACCTCTGAGGACATAGTATTTTTTTTTTATTTTAAAGAGAAGAAAAAAACAAAACAAATCAAAAGAAGAACAAATTTTCAAAACAACATAATAGGAGGGTAACAATGGTTAATACATTGCGTATTACTATCTTTAAGTTAGTTATTCAGGACACCAGACATTAGCATTCAATTGTCCAAACATTATTGGCACAAACCTTACTCTTCAATGAACTAAGTAAAAATGGTAGTGTATCTATCTTAACCATCTTATATATATATATACAATTTTTTTCCCTTTCCCTTCTTTCTTTTCCCTATTCCAGTCTCTCTTTCCTTTTGACCAGTTTCTTTTTGATTCACCATGTCTATTGTACATTTTGGATCTTATTTACTCTTTCAGTTTCTCATACTAGAGAGACAATACGATGCTTACACATGTGCTTCTGGTTTATTTCACTTATGAGTATTTTCTCGAGTTGCATCCATTTACCTATAAAAGTCTCCAGTTTATCCTTCTTTATGGCTGAATAGTACTCCATTGTATAAAAATACCACATCTTTCTTATCCATTCCTCAGTTGATGGGCATTTGGGTTGTTTACAAGATCTGGCTTTACAAATTGTGCTGCTATAAACATGGGTGCACATATATCGCTGTGGTACGATGTTTTTAATTCTTCTGGGAAGATGCCCAGAAGGGGAATAGCTGGGTCAAATGGGACCTCCAACCCTAGTTTTCTGAGGAATCTCCACACTGACTTCCACAGTGGCTGTACCAGTCGACACTCCCACCAACAGTGAAGAAGGGTTCCTTTTTCCCCACAGCCCCTCCAGCATTTGTTATTAGTTGATTTCTTAATAGTAGCCATTCTTTCTGGGGTGAGATGGTATCGCAGTGTTGTTTTAATTTGCATCTCTCGAATGACTGAATCAGAAGAGACCTAGAATAGCAAAGGCAATTCTGGGCAACAAAGGCAAGGCAGGGGGCATCACAATCCCCGACTTGAAATTATACTATAAAGCTACTGTGATAAAAACAGTGTGGTACTGGCAAAAAAACAGACCTGAAGATCAATGGAACAGATTAGAAGATGCTGAAACAACCCCAGACATACTAAGCCACCTTATCTTTGACAAAGGTGCCAAACACATTCGCTGGAAGAAAGATAGCCTCTTTAATAAATGGTGCTGGAAAAACTGGCTCTACACATGCCCAAGATTAAAACTAGATCCATATCTTTCACCATGCACTAAACTAAATTCAAAATGGATCAGAGATCTAAATATTAAAACAGAAACATTAAATCTGCTGGAAGGTAGGATAGGTAAAACCCTTGGAGACATTGGTGTAGGCAAAGACTTTATGAATAAAAACTCAACCGCACGGGAACTATCCCAAAGAATCAATAACTGGGATCTCATCTTATTAAAAAGCTTTTGCACAGCAAGAGAAACCACCAACAGAGTGAAGAGACAACCCACAATGTGGGAAAAAATATTTGCCAGCTGTTCCTCAGACAAAGGACTACTATCGAGAACATATAAAGAACTCAAAAAAATCAGACCTCCCAAATTTAAAGACCCACTCCAAAAATGGGCATCTGAGATGAATACACATTTCTCAGATGAAGAAATACTAATGGCAAACAAATATTTTTTTTTTTTTTGTACTGGGAATTAAACTCAGGACCCTGTGCTTGCCAGGCAGGCACTTGTGCCACTGAGCTATATCTCCCGCCCAGACATAGTATTTTTGGTTGGTAGTTTTTTTTTTCTTTTCCTTTCAACATTTTGAATGACTTATCTCACTCTCTCCTGTTCTGCAATATTTGTTTAGAAAAATCTACTTTTATTTTTGCAAAGGCTTTCCTTTTATGGTATGTGTTGCTTTTCCATTGCCACTTTCAAACTCTCTCTGTATTTTACTTTTGACAATTTACTTGTATCTGGTGTGGACCTTCTCAGATCCAAAGTATTTGGAAACTTTTTGTTCTCAGGAATTTGAACTTCACATTTCTCCCCAAATGTGGGAAGTTTTAAACCATCGTTTTTAGATATTTGCCCTTCCCACCCCCAAAACACACCCTGATGTCCTAGATTTCCATTTTTCATGTTTTTTTTCACAGGAATGTCCCATACTTCCTGTAATTTTTTTCATTTTTTTTTCTACACTGACAATAATTTCAACATACCTGTTTTCTAGCCCACTGATTTTCTTTTGCCAATTTAAATATGCTGTTGAAGCTGTATTGAAATTCTTGGACAGCACTGTATTCTTTAGGGATTTTCCCTTCACAAATTGGTCAGAAATAAAGTAATTCCAGCCATTGTTTTTTATTTTTCTCAGTGGGATTTATTAATTTTAACTGAAAACATATTATATGACATTAGGTATATAATACATATCAAATGAAACTAAATTTCAGGTTTGCTCCATTAAACTCTTCCAGCTTTCTGTCATTCTCTCTTCACACTAGGCCAGAAATTTAACATGAAGCCATTTAACAAAGGGAAATCAGAGATTGAGCATCAGATATGTGGAATTAGAAAATTATAATCAGAGGTCATTACTGGTAAACTGACATAGTTTTATATTCCTCAGATATTATGTCATTTTTATTTCTTATTTTTTATTTTTTTGGCTCAGATTCAACCCTTCCATGTATGGGTTGCCAGTCAGAGTGGCCCCTCATTTGTTTTTATTCCCCATTTTACTGAATTAAATATAGTTTTCTTTTTACTACAATATAAGATATATTTAAAATAAGGCACATAATTCATTGCCTTTGAGTGATGATTATAATTGTTCAAGATCTTCTTCCTTATTGGAAGTGAAGAAATTGCATAAGAAATTTACTAAATGCCTTTGGTTGTCAGATTAGAGAGTGTACTTGAACTAGACTGAATTGGAACATAATATTAGTAGCTATTACTCAGTACTAATACTCTTCTTTTCCCTGAACCTTGTACTTTAGGACTGTTTCAGTGCGTTTCTATTTAATTTTCTCCAGATCAGCATTGCAAAACTTGTATGTAACAAAATTTATGTAAGATCTGTCTTTAATGAGCAATACTGAATTTATAACCATTCAGATGAAGCCTGACCAAGGAACAGGATTGTGATAAATATGTAATAAATTAGTTATTTTATAAGGCACCAATATTTGGGTGCTTTTATTCTGATTTCTCTATTCTGACTTATTGGCCTATATGTCTGATTTTAAATGCATTACAGTCCTTCTTAGGTCACCATAGCTTTGATATGTTCATTAAGAATTCTAAATTACTTTTATTTTACATTTATTTTAAACAGATACACGAAAAGAAAAATTGTAGTAGTATTATGATGCAATGTAATATTTTGATATATGTATACATCCCATAATGTTTCGATCAGATTAAACATCCTCAAGCTCTTATCATTTTTTATGATAAAAACATTCAAATCCTTTTTTCTAGATTCCTGAAATCTACACCATGGTGATTGTCTAGAGTCATCCAATGGTGCAGTAGCATAACAGAACTTCTTCCTTCTACCTATAAGTGTAGGTTAATACCCCTTGATCAGCCTCTCTCCATGTCTCCATCACTGTTGCTGTCCCTATCTTTTGGTTGGCATCATTCTACTCTCAACCAATGTAAAAATAAATATTGTAGATTCCACATATGAGTAAGACCATGCCTTTCTGTGCCCAACTTATTTTACTTAACATACTGACTTCAAGCTTCAGCTATATTCTCACAAATTAAAGGACTTCATTTTTCTTATGGCTGCATAGTACTCCACTCTGTATATGTACCACATTTTTTTCTGTACATTCTTATTCTTGGCTATGGTGAACAGTGTTACAATAAACATAAAAGTAAAGTAATCATTCTCTTTCACAGAATGATTTCATTACCTTTAGAGATAATGAAGGGCTTCATATGGTTGTAGTAGGGGTATATAAGGTAATTTTATTAAAAAATTTCTTTTGAGATAGGGTCTCATCTTGCTGTCCAGGCTGACCTCAAATTTGCAGTCCTTCTGCCTCAGCCTTCCAATTTGCTGAGATTCCAAAGTGCACCACCAGGCTCAGCTTCTTTCTTGTATACTTTAAACTGAATTTATTCTTCAGGTTTAATTTAGATTCAGGTTGTTTTTCCTAACTTTCAATTCACTTTTTCCTTACTTCTGTGTTTCTAAGTACTTTGTTGGTAAAATTTCTAACAATAAAAATACCTAGTTGTCCAATTACAATACTTTGTGTTATTTAAATACAGGAGTCTTTATGTAATTTCCAGATATTTTAATTCTAGTATACTCTTGTAAGGAAAAGTACACTGTCATATAAAACCTTTATGTAGATAATATGCTTTATATTTTTCTTTTGTTTCATAAATAAATTTGAATTGAAATACATCAGTAGTGTGGCTAACCTATAACATAGTTTAGGAAATGTTAGTTTAAGTGGTTATCTCAGATTACATGAAAGTAAATGAGGATGAAATTGGGAGCTCAATACACTGATCAAAATAAGAAGATCCCGCTGTAAAATTGAACCCAATTTAAAAGGACAAGTGGATTTTTAAGATGCACAAATGTTTTTCTTCTTCTTTTCTTTTTTAATTAAAGCACTGGGAATTGAATCCAGGGAGCACTGACCTATATGCCCAGTCCTCTTAAAATTTTTATTTTGAGACTGGGTCTCACTAAATTGTCCAGGTTGGCCTTGAACTTGAGAGGCCCCCCGAGTTACTAGTGAGACTGGCATGTGCCAGATTTGTTTTCTTTTGAAACTTAAACAGTTCATTTTAAAAGTCTTTTTTTCATATGTGGTGGACAGCAAAGTTAGCCGCTGGGAAAGCAAGTCTAACTTTGCTACAATCAAATCTTACAGAATGGCTTTTCAAAGTTTTATACATCTGCACAATATTTTGAATAGCTCGGTCTTTCTGATTATAGTTACACTCTTTCAAATACTAGAAATCACATTATTTTAAATGATACTTTCATTTTATAAGGTATTGTTGTAAATTACATTTTTAGTGAAGAGTAGGGAAGTTAAAATGGGCTTTATTCACTTTTGAACAGTTACTTACAAGGAAAGGACAATATTGAAATAGTGTTTTCCTGACTGGAATGAAAAGATAGACACACCGACACACTGACACACACACACACAAACAAACACATAGAGAGACAGACAGACAGAGAGACAGAGGACAGAGAGACAGAGAGATTTTCTAACAGTGAAGCTATTGTCTTTTTCTAGCAATAATGTCCCCAATTTAAGTAAGAGTCAATCAGCTTGAAAATGCAATAGCTCAAAAAACTTGCATAGCTATAGCTGATTAAAACTGAATTCTGTTCAGCTTGTTTAACGATGCTGACTTCAACCAGAGAAAGATTCTACTTATTCTTTTTCACCAAGTGATGTCAGGATTACTGAGCCGGGGAACATCATTTGTCAAACTTCTCTAAAGGGTTTCACAAGCAGTGACAGGAAATGGACCAGTTTGTATGAAGACAATTTCCCTTGAAAATCTCTACATTAATGAACCAACTTTACAAGCCCTCATAGGGAAGACCAGTTCTTGCCTCACAGAGCTGGCACAGGATTTGGGGGCCAACTGACATTTGGTGACACTACAGTTTTTTTCTGTGGGTAGCAAATATTTCTCCCATGGGTCTTCTTTGCAAATTCTAAATGAGTTACATATTACCATGACTGAGTGAAATACTGTTAATGCTCAGAAAAGTTGCAACTCTTTTCCCTTTTTAGGCAGATTTAGTTGAATTTCAGAAAGTAGAAGGATCTTTCTGTCCCTTTAGGTCCCTTTCCATTCTGTTGCATTGAGGCATTGCTGAGAAAACAGTTCTGAGACCACTGGTATGCGTACACCAACTTAAATTGTGTAGCAACACAACATGAAACTCAATTTAATTCCTAGGCTTCTTATCAATCAGATAATTTAAGTGAAATTTATTTAAATTTTCATTAACCCACTTAAGACATGTTGAGAAGAAAAAAATATATCCAAATGAGTTTAAAATATGCTAAATGTGAAATTATTTTCTGTCTTCAGTATGGAATAATTCTAAGCACACTCGTATTTTCTGCTGCACAAATATCTTCTTGTTCCATCACAACTGGTAATCCCTCCACCAGTGGCATCTACAAAGGCACAACTGCCAGAGTCATTCACCCTGAACCTAGAAAAAAAAAAAAGATTCTTTATTTATTGGATCTCATAAAAAGTAACCAAGCAGAGCCTCAAATATAGAATATAAACTTTGGTAACTATGTTTTTAAATGTGCAATGTGGAAGGAAAAGAGGAAGTGAAATAAACTGTTTCTTTCCATTAATCAGTCTCCAACCTTTAGCTCAGGACAGCTGGTTCATAGGAGAGGAAACTATGTTAATCCATTGCATTAACAATACACTCCTGGTACTTTTTGCTTTTACTACTGTACAAAATA
Organism: Erethizon dorsatum; assembly: GCA_028451465.1. NCBI lineage: Eukaryota > Metazoa > Chordata > Mammalia > Rodentia > Erethizontidae > Erethizon > Erethizon dorsatum. The sequence continues at coordinate 26,177,203 of CM051831.1, forward strand.
TGCAAATCATTTTGTGAGGGATTGTAGTCTTCCCTTTCTGCTTTAAAATAAAAAAATAATGAATCTAGACATTTACAGATGATATAAACAGGGAGGATAACTAACATTTCATTGAACATATTTCATGCATTGTAAGATTGGTACAATTTAGTGTTGAAATCAATATTCATTTGGCCACTCTGCAACTGTCACCATAGTAAAATAAGTATTCTCAACTTGATGCAGCATGATGTACAGGGTATCATAAACAAAATATCTTCAAAAGGTTTTCTCAATTCACATTTTAGATCATACATAAATGTATGACATTGAAAACTCAAAATGAGAAAAACAGAATGATAAGTTATAATGATTTCTGATTATACTGAATTAAGATGCTTTCCACACTTTAGTTTCTGGAGTTTGGCAACACTGGTGTACACTTTACTAACTTCTAGATTACTTTAGAATTTTTTTCTGCCTATTTCCAAAATATCTGTGTATAGTCATCCTCATTACATTCAAGGGATTAGTTCTAAGACCTCCACCTTGGTGGATACCAAAATCCACAGATGCTGAACTCCTTTCCATAAAATGGTGTAGTATTTGTGTATAATCTACATCCTCCTATAGACTGTAAATTATCCCTGCATCACTTGTACTACCTAATTCAATGCAAATCCTGTGTAAATACTTGTTACACTGTATCGCTTAGGGAATAATGACTAGAAAAACTGTTTGTACCTGGTCACTACAGACATAATTGTTTTTTCCTGATATTTTCAAGCTGTGGTTGCATGAATCCATGCTTGTGGAACATGCATGTACAAGGGCCAACAGTTTTTCCATGCCTTTCTTTTAGTGCCAACTGAGATCTCACAAACTATTATGAATTACGTCCTGCCCAAATTTCGTATGTTGAAGCCCTAATGCTCACTGTTTCAAAATGGAACCATAACTGTGATAAGTTTTTGAAAGGGCTAATGTTTTTAAATGAGTTCTTTTTAGTGAACCTAATTCAATACAAATGATGTTCTTATTAGAGGAAACAGTTGAGACACTGAGTTGAGCATGCACAGAGAATAAACCATGTGAAGACTGACATGTTCACCTTCTACAAGATAAGGAAACCGGCTGCAGAAGAAACCAACATTGCCAGCACCTTAACCATGGACTTCATCCTCCAGAACTATTTTTAAGCTGCCCAGGCTGAGCATTCATTATAGAAACATTACAACAGTAATACATGATCTTTTATCAATGAACAGCTTTTTTTTTCCTCCTTATTATTTAATGGACTATATATAAAATATAGTACTGTGTTATGCTATTAATATTTTCTCTCAAGAAAACGTAAGTATTAGCCTACATTTTAGTCAAAATATTAATTCATATACTATTTTATCTTACATTATTTAAGGTTAAAACATAATTGTTACAAGTCACACTATTGTTCTCAAGACACTTGGAGTATACATTCACCCCAAACATGATGCAAATACAATAATCACAGAAATTTCTCTAAATTTACAATCTTTGGCTACTAAATTTATCATGTAATATACATAATGTAGCACCTGGTACTTTATATTATTGGCACAGAGTAAGTGTCTGTCATGAAGGAGCTACCCAGTAAATGGTACCATGTTGATTTACTATGGAGAACACAATATGCTTCTAAGTTTTCCATCTACTCAAGTTAAAGGAAATTTTAAAAATTTGTACATCAAAATGACACCTAAGATTCCAATCAATCTAAGAAATATAGATGAACACTGGGATTTTAGATAAAAATAAAATGAGAAAGCAATTTCTCTTCCCATTTTTCCTCAATTGTTTTCAACACGCCTGGTGACTGTGCAAAAAAGTAGGCTTCATTGTATCATCAAATACTCTCCCATCAATGAAAAAATCAAAGGAATGACATAATAACAAATAAATATAAAAGGCCCAAGTGGAAAGAGGCAAGCACCAAACTATACTTGCATGAAGTCTGGGATAAAGGGAACACTTGAGCCTCACATGCGGAGCAGTCAAGTTCCACACCTGGAAGGAAACGATGATGTTTGAGGCAAGGCTTCACTGAAGAAAGTCAGGTTCTCTGAACATTCTCTTTGATGTCTATTTGTTGAGGACCAGTTAGGGGAAGGGTCTGGAGGAAACTATAGTGGTAGCTGCTCATATACACGGAATTCTTACCATGCTTAACACATCTTATAGTAAATAAATGTTAGTAAGGCTTACCAATTATTAAAGTCACTCCCATCCATCCATCTCCAGACGTTCTCAGAAATGTGTTTTCTCAGCCCAATCCAATATGTAGATTTTTTCAGATAATTAGCCATAGATTCCTGTGACAAAGAACAGACTAATGTCATAGATCTCACCTACCTTACTTATTTTTACTACATAAAATTCTACTCTCCTTGTCTTAGTCCATTTTTCTTTTACTAGGGCTATTGCAACTGCTTGGTAGCATAATTTTCTGCCTTTATTTTTGTCAAACAGTTGCCAATCTCATCACAGCAAGGAAAATGATTCTTTTAACACTGGCACAAGAGCGTATCACAATTTTGCTCATAGTTTGGAAACATCTTCTTGTTTTGCTTGGAACAAGAAACTAAAGTCTTCATAATGACCTACAAGACACTTATGATACACATCCACAACCCTCCCTTCTCTTTAGACATACTAACCGGACACCTCTTTTCTGTTCCTGCAGCATTCCATCCCTGACCTGAGTATTGTTCTCCAGGAGTATTCTTTTCAGGAAACCTCCCTAGAGTTGGCCTTGACTAACTTCTTTACCTCCTTTACATCTTTGCTCAGATATCATAATTTTAAAGAGCTACAACTTTGCATGCAACCTACCGAGTTGGCAACAATATAAAATCCATTCCTTTGTACCATTTTGTATAAAATGTACTAATCTCCAACATACTGTATAATTTACTTATTGACTCTGATTGCTTTTCATTGCCTATCCCCACCTCTGGGATGTAATCTCCACAAGGACAAAGATCTTTGACAGCTTTGTTGTCTAAGAGATCAATCCCAACAAATATGTTTCCCACATAACAGCTCTTCGAATTGTTAGATGTGTATTGAGAAGGAATCTCACCATTTCAGTCTGGGAGACAATCTTGGCGAGAGATGCATAATATTTTCTGCAGTGTCTCTGTCCCTCAACCCAAGTAAATTCATGTTCAGATTTAAAGAAGCAGGTCTGACTGAGTAGCTCCCACGCAGGTGGACATATCCTCCTATCATCTGTGCAATTCTTCGTGATCATTTTAATTCCAACTAAAATAAATATAGTGGAAAAAAATGTAAGAGGAAAGGTCTTCCATGTAAAACACTTTTATGTATTTTATGTTGATATAAGGATTTTACTTTCTCATTCAGTTTGAATGACTTAATTTAAACATCAACTCAGAGGAATATTTGAGTTTGGGTATCAGGAACAAGTGAATATCAACAATAGAGCATGAAATAAATTAGCATTGGAGGATGACAATCTATTCATAACTCAATACAACAATAGCAAACAAGCACACTTCCAGAACTTCTATATCCTCTAGCCATTTTTCTTTCCATTTTCTTGCTCATGCTTCTGGAATTATTTTATTGGTTTATTCTAGTTCCTAAAATTTACTATGCCATCTGGCACAAGTTTCACTGTGAGAAAATAAATCCATCTATTTCATAACCTCACAGACCTGTTTCTCAATTATTAATTTAGCTGAGAATCAGTTGTGTCTCAAATATGATATTTCCCCAAAAGTTGAAACTTTTATTTTTTGTCTTAAACAGAAAACATCAGAAGGAAAAACGCTGAAATTTTACTAGATTTTTACCATCCAGGTTTTACTCCTTAACTTACTATATTAGGTAGAGGAAATTACTTGTTAGGATATAATTCTGAGAGAAACAAGATTTAAGGCAACACCCACACAAGCTAAAATGAAAGACTGCCTCATAGTCAAATCTATGAATGGGAAGATCACAAAATGGAAGGATAAACTAACACGATGTTTCTGTATATGTGAGAGATGGTATGAAAGCCAAGAGAAAATATTTAGGTCACCTAAATTTTTTTAAAGTATCAAGTTCAAAATTATTTTTAAGTGCCAATTTCAAATCAAGAATGTACACAAACTTATTAGTTCCAAACCATGATAGCCAGAAAGCCGGTTTTGTCCTTTACTCACTAATTCAATTCTTCTTTCATTAATTTTTTTCAACAACTACCTGTTGAGCACTTACTGCATGCTACACTTTATTTATAGCTTTAGGAATACAATAATTTACATAACATGAAAAAAATTTGCTTTCATGAAATTTACATGCCTGAAATTATATAATTTGGGATAAAATAGAGCTGAGTGAAGGGATTTAGGTTTATTGGTGGAAAGAACTGTGATTTTCATGCAATCCAGAACATAATGTAAAACGAGAAATTAATGTTTAGTAAAAGCTTGAAGGAGGTGGGAGGAGAGTAGGTTAGGGATAAGATCTTCAAAGCAATTGGAAGACAGAGTGTGAAAGACTGAGGTAAATGTGTCTGGTAAAGGCTTTGTTCACCATATAGTAAGGATGTCCACTTTCCTGCAGATCTCTTTAACGAACAAGCAGCAGGGGATATCAGAGAAGTAATAATGTGACTAGATCCAGTATGAATATAGCAGTCCATTGACAGGGCGTGGCTTTAGTCCACATGAATAAAGCCCAATTGCAGAATTATGGACACATTTGATTTATTTAAAATAAATTAAAATAGACTCTAGGGGATGGAAGCAAGAGGGCAAGAGGCCATCAGCACTCACTAGTCCCTCCTAAATATTTGTCCAAAATGACAAGTACACAGTTCTCTGCGGAGATCCGGGAACCATAGGAAATCAGGGAGTGCAGCTTGAGGAAATTAGCAACAAGCCAAACTCTGGAACACTGCTACTTAGAAAGGTAACTAAATTAATTGAAGCAATGCACTCCACACTGAGTGAACTGTGACCCATGAGGAGGGAGAGCTTTCCTCCCATGCAGGAGTAAGAGGATAAACTTACCACAGACCTCTAAGCATTCACTCTGCTACTGTAAAGACATAAACCTGAGCAGAAAGATCTGAGGCAGCCAAGTGAGCCCAGACAGGAGTGAGAGTCCCCATACTTAAATGGGGTGGGGTTGGGAAGATATCTTAGAAATCACCCCCACAAACCCTGCCTCAGTAGAACAAGCTGTAGAGGGAGTTTGGCACAATTGAATAATTCCTTCTGCCTATGCACAAAATCCTCAGCTTTTCCAGAACTCCACGATGTTCCCATACCTCACTACAGGGAAGAAATGGATAACCTGCCTTTATAGCTATCATGGGCCCAAGAAAAAGGGTGGCTGTGACACAGTAAACTACAATCACAAATTGGGAGAAACACTCCAGCCCCTAGCTCGCTAGGGGCCAAAATCTGGGCTGGGACAATCTCAGTGAGGTGCACGAACAGCCTAAAACAGCAGCAATTTGATTACTGGGGCAGGCAATGAGCTCAGCTCTGTGGAGTTTGGCAGGAGGGGCCCTGAGGGCTGGCGCCGTAGGAGGCCTCAAACAAACACAGACCCTGAGCACCCGTCCTGCCTCTGATCTGCTCAGACATTCAGAGTAAACCCTGCCTGATGCAGACAGGAGACAGCTGTGGCTCCAGAAGTAGCATCTGGGAATGCATTCAGTTTTAGATCATGCTCTGGATCTTCCCGCAGACTGTACAAGTGACAGACCCAATACACAGCCTGAGTTTCCAGTGCCCTCGTTCCCAGTATGGAAAAGATGTAAAGATGGTGGACAGGACACAGTGGCACCACTGGTGGGTGTGCCTAGTGCTCATCCACAACCACAAGGGGCAGAGCTCAGCATCTTGTCTGCTCCAAATTATTATCTTACTTGCTGAAAGGTGGAGGAGAACTCTGGACTAAAAAACAAAAAGACCTCATGCCCCTTTCTATCAGGTAGCATCTAAAACAATGACTCTAAGGTAAGTACTGCCACAAGAGGGAAAAGCAAACCTGTTTGTGTGGTTGTGTGTATTTCTTATAGATATGCCAAGATGGTTATGTATTTGTAAGTGCTTATGAGTGCTGGTTATTGCTTTTGCTTTCATACTGTCTTACCATGATGGGTTACGTTCTCCCACACCAAGGGTTAACAGGGCTGGCTAAATTTATGTTTCCATTAGTTCATTAATTGCACTCAATCTCCCTATATATTTTGTTTTTTTTTTTCATTTTCCACTTACACTCTTTCCTGGTGTCTCCTTTCTTCTTCCCCTGTCACACCCTCTCAAATGTCTCTCCTCTCCACACTTTTTTTTTGTACACTAATATAACTTATTCTGTCAGATTCTACTACCAAGGGTTTTATCCTTGGGTATTCTACATTTATGTTTCTATAATTTATTAATTGAATTCAATCACCCAACATATTTCCTCAGTTTCCATTTATCTTCCCTTACCTACTCTTCTTTCTTTCTTTTCCCTCATACAACATCTCCAACATCCCTTTCTTTCCTGGTATGTAATTAATTAGAATTAGAATTAGAATTATGAAAACTTATTATTTCTTTTTTCTCTTCTTTCTGATGCCTTATTTCTTTTTTTTATTTCTCTTTTTTGCCTTACCTATCCTACATTATTCCTCTCCCTTTAATTTTCTAGGTTAGTAAAAGAGTAGAAATCATTTCAAAAATGGTTGATAGATGATTGGTTCTTTAGACATTGACACTGCTGGTTGTTGTTCTCTCCTCACAATGCCATGCTAGTGAATGAATTTAGTACTTTGAATAGGCTGAATGTTTGCTTTCACACCATATCACACCCAAAGCCAAAAAAATAAATATGGAGATTCCTCAAAAAATTAAAAATACTAATTTCATTTGGGCCTGCCCAAGGCATAATCTTGAAAGAAAGGCAGCATACTATAGTGACACCCACATTTTCACGAGATAGGGGCACAATTCCAATAGTTAACTCCAGAAACAGAACTTATTTATGTCCATTACCAGATAAATGGATAATGAAAATGTGATGCGTATACCCAGTAAACTATTATTCAGCAGGGAAGAAGAATAAAATCATGTAATTTGCAGGGAAATAGATGAAACTCAAGACCGGCAGACTAAGCAAAATAAGCCAGAATCAGAAAGCTAAATATACATGCTTTCTTTTATACAGAAAACCTAAAATGTAAGTAATTGAATTAATAAAGGAGAGATAACTGGAAATTAAATAATAGATCTTGGAGGTGAGGAAAAATTGGGTAAGGAAGGAAAAGACAGTTAAAATTATTTTAAGTGATCAAGATACGTTATATGCATTGTCTTAGTTATTTTCTCTCATTGCTGAGACAAAATACCTGACACCCAAAGTTAAAGAGGGAAAGGTTTACCTAGCTCACAGTTTGTAGAGATTTCAGTCCATAATCAGCTGGACACTAAGGCAGAGTGTCATGGGAGAGGGGCAACAGTTCATGGCGGTGGAAGACAGAAAAAGCAACAAGGGGATGCAGGTGGGAGACAAGACTCTTTCTATCCCTTTTATTGTATGCAGGCTACCCACCCGAGGAATTCCAATTCCAATTCCAATTCTAGCCAGAACTATGCCAAGCCAATCAGTGGACTGATTTAGTAATCTTAAACCCTTAATCCGAGCATTGACACTCCAGATGCATCCACCTCTGAAAAAGCCCTGTGACCAAATGAGACTTTGGGGGACATCTAGGCACAAATCATAACATTCTGCCCCTGGACCCCCTAACACTCATGCACATCCATTTATGCAAAAGGCATTTAGTCCATCTCTAAGAGTTGCCAAAATCTGAACAGTTTCAGTGTTACTGAAAAGACCAAATGCCAAGTCTCCTCTAAGATTTAAGGCAAACTCTTAGCTTTGAGCCCCTGTACAAATGAAAAGTAAGTTAAACACTTCCAACATTCAATGGCAAAAGACAGACATTTTCATTCCAAAAGCTACAAATGGGGGTACAAAGGAATGGGACCAAAGCAAGTCCAAAATCCAGCAGGTCAAACATTAACTCTTATAGTTCCATGTGCAGCATCTGAGGCAGCATCTGTGGTAAGTTGTAAACTCCAAATGGCTTGTGTGGTTCTACCTCTAAGGCACTTGCAGTGGTTGTAGCTTCCATGACCTCTATTTTGGGCCCACTCTGCTCCCTCCTTGTAGTTTCTGGATTCTCCAAACTTCTGGGGTCTCCACTGTACCTTTGGCTTCACACTAACAGCTTCACACACCTCCCCTCTCAGGAGCACACTGCCAGAAGGCCTTCTTCTGAAATCTGGGTGGAAGCCTTCCTGACCCCACAACTCTGAATTCTGCATACACCTAACACCAGAGCCATGTGGATGATGCCAAGGTCCACTACCAGCTGGAGCAGTAGCCAGGCTTCCCTCTCTATTGGCTGTAGGAGTCTAGTGGCTGGATCACAGAACACTTTGAATCCAATTCCAAGGAAGAAATTCTCTATGCCACTGCCATTCAGGAACATGGTGTGGCCTCTGCCATTCTTGAACATGGTGCTCTGGGTCTTTCTTCTCAAAACAAAGTCTTTCACTTTTGCAATTTTGAGGCTGCAAAGAATGGAGTTCTCCTGAATCTTATGATATCATTGGGGCATCTTTTCTATTCTCCTGTTCCTTCTCAGCAATCAAGATATCCTCTACTCTACCTTTGCAGTCCACAGCTTTACTGGAGTTTCCTTTCCGGCCAAACTGACAACTTTTTAAATCATTCTGCTGGGCTCTTTGCTCTTGATTCTCAACATAAATCTGGGTACAAGCCCCCAACATAGCCATGCCACTACCTCAGCATTGGACTGCCTTCAAAGTACTTCTGCAAGATTAATTCATTTGCTTCCCTTAATCTCAGTCTCAGGCAAAGTCTCTGGATAGGAGCAAAGTGCAGACAGACATTCTTCCCAGGCATAGTACATATCATCTGGAGTCCAACAGCTAATGCTGTCCTGCTTTCCAAGCAGAGACCTTCTGAGCCTGGACTTTACTGGGACCATTTCTATTAGCACTCTGGTCTTCTGATCTCTGAACAGAATCTCCCATAGAGCACAGCCTCAGGCACTGCAGCTCTACTTTTCAGCCCACATCTCCACACCTTTCCAAACTTTTCCCACAAGCCATTCCAAACCACATGGTCAGGCATAGTCATAATTCTCTGGTACCAAATTCTGTCTTAGGTACTTTTCTCTTGTGGCTGACATAAAATACAGACACCCAAAGTTAAAGGGGGAAAGGTTCACTTAGCTCATTTTGTAGAGGTTTCAATCAAGAATGGGCTGGATCCAAGGAAGGGTGGCACATGGCAATGGCAACAGTTTATGGAGATAGAAGACAGAAAAAGCTAAAAGGTGGGGGACACAAGACTCTTTCTGCCCCTTATATTGTATGCAGCCCACATGTGCTAGGGTGGGTGTAGCACTCACACCCTTAATCCTATCCAGAAATATGCCAAACCAATCAGTGGACTGATTCACTAATCACACAACCTTAATCCCAACATCAAATACTGTAAATTCAGCCACCTCTAAAAAAGCCCTATGACCACATGAGGCTTTGGGGGGGACATCTAGACACAAACCATAACATGCATGTAGTAATTCCCCAAAAAGAACATCACTATTCTGTATTACAAGCATGCACTAACAAAAGATAATTTTAAAGAATAGACTCTAGAATTTTAAAATCTACTATGGTACATACTATCCCCATACAAATATTGAGCAGTGAAAATGTAAATAGTCCGAAGCCAGATATCCTGCAAATGTAACATCCACACTGAATGTGAAATTTATTATAAAAATGGAAAAACCTAATTAATAATTTTATACTGTTAAATAGTGAATAATATGTTGACTATTCTAGGCTAAATGAAATACAATTTGCATTATTTTAACTCACTTTGGTGTCTAGAAATGTAAATTATATATGTATGTGGATAACATTTTGACTGACATATTTTTCCTGTATCATGTTGCTCAAGGAAATCAAATTTGACAGAGGGAATAACAAAAGAAAGAAAGTCATGGCTAGATACAGGGTGACAACACTAGAGATGGTGAAAGGTGTTAAGATATTGCTATTTTGAAACAATAGGTAGAATTATCTTATTATATTTAGAAAATGAGAAGGAAAAGAGTCAATAAATGACTATAGGTTTTTGGATTTAAAATTGGAAGGTTCAATTTACTATTTGCTGACATAAGGAAGACCACAGATACAGGACATTAGGAACATAGTAGGAGTGAAAAATTTGGTAGGAATAAAACAAAGAGAATGAGATAGATGTCTTCTAAGCAAGATGGAGAATTTATATTTTGGAAGAAGTAAAATGAAGGCTGACAATGACTGATTACATTTAGCAAAATGAAAATTATTGGTAAATTTGAAAGATAAATTTGAGGAAAATAAAACAAGTGGAAGCCTGATGAGAGTGGACTTAATACAGAAGCAGAAGGGTTTGGGTGTTCTTCGGTGAGAGAACACGTACTTAGCAAGAGTGAGGCTCTGGGTTTCATCCCAGCATCAGGACTCACTCAGACAACAGCAAATCAGCACCTTGAGCAGAAGGCTGTAGCTCAGCTGTACAGCAGGAGTTCAGCATGCATGGGGGTCCTGGATTCAATGTGGGTGAGGAGGGGAGAAAGAAATGGGAAGTTAAAAGTTTGGAAAAAGCTAGCAAATAAGCTTTTGAGGTGATTACCGTATCAAGGAGAAAAAAAGTTGGTAGCTAAAGGATAAATGACATCTAATCATTTTGTTTTGTTTAAGGTTCGAAATATAGATAACATCGTGTTTTGCTGATGAGATGTTTCAATTGAGAATGAAAAGAATGTGATGCATTAGAGAAGAGATTGAGTGGAGCAATACCAGTGAGTAAGCGAGACAACATAGGACTTGCTGTAGAACATGAATACTCTGCTCATGTTACCGGGACGGTAGACAGTAGAGTAGCTGTAGGGATGAGCACATTTGGAAGTTGGCGAAATGTCGCCCTTAGAACAAGTTGGAAGCAAGATGTAAATGTTACTGAGTTAAAACTGGGTTCTGCTATGTTTGTTTCTTCAGTCACAGATACATTCTTTGCAGGGAACAGTCCCAGTCCCTCATCGCATTTGAACCATCAGCAGCTGACGCTATGCCTGAACTCAGTAAGTACTTATTGAAAGACTGATCACTCTGGCAGGTAAAGCAGATGACTAAATTTGCAGAATACTCCGATGGATTGCAACTGTTCACAAGAGTGAAAGGAAAGGTTAGTCACTGGCATCACACTGGATCGATAACACTCTCAATATGTTAGCATAAATATTCACTTACCTTTTTTAGGGAATTTTACCATCATCCAAAGAAGAACGCCAAGGCCTCCACATAACAAGACTGAGAGGATTATCATCTTCCTTTTTACTATGCATAAGGGAAACACAGGTCATTATCTTCTGGGGAAAAGGCAACAACAGCCCAGGTAATGTTTATGCTTCTTGTCCATCTTCTGTGCGTTCTCCCATCCCAACCCAGTAATTCATCTCCCAGGAAGTGAAACAGGTACCAAGCAGTAACTAGCAGCAGCCACAGCCTGAGAAGCGCTGTGGCTCCACCTGTTGGTGTCATTTCGCAGAACCATGCTATAAATTCCTCTAAGCTTCTCAGGCCTCTTAATGACAGCCTGCCTTATCCAAGTAAGGGAATCTGGTAGGGAAGGGGAAAGTATTTTCTTGGTTAATGAAAACTGCCTTAACTTAAGGCTCTTATTGTGAGCAGTGTCTTCTGTTCCTTCCTGCCCTCTAAATACTGAAAGTCAAGATGAGGCCAGGAAATGGGGCTAAAATCAGAACTGTGCTTTTAGAACAAAGTCCTCATCCTCCCTAGTAATTTTTGGGGTGGGACATGGGGGAAGAGAGAGGGGGATGATACTAGGGATCAAAGCCAGGGGCCCTCTACCACTAAGCTACATCTCCACCCCATTTTTATTTTTATATTTATTTTTATTTTGAGACAAGATCTGGCTAAGTTGCCCAGGTTGGCCTCAAATTTGCAACCCTCCTACCTCAGCCTCTGCAGTAGCACAGGCCATGGCCACTGAGCCCTGCCTTTAGCGTACCTTCCACTCTCCTTTTCCTCCTGTTCTCCATTTCTTCTCCCTCCATCCCGACCTTCACCAAAAAGGCATCTGTGATCACAGATGCTGGAATTATCCCGGGGATGGACAGAGAACCGCCAGCTATACTAGGTGGCTGCAAACCCTAAGGAAATGCGGAATGGTTCTCCTTGGAGGGAGGCCTCGCAGCAGGGCTGAACCGGAGCAGCGCCCAGCCCTGAGGCCGAAACCGCCCTGGGCTCTACAGGCCTGGCGACCAACGGGCGGCGTCCACCCGGGCCTCTGCCCTCCAACTGCTAGGAGTCCGCACCGACCGTGCTCCCGCCCCAGCGGGATGACTCAGCTCCCGCGATTGGCTGGAGCCCAAAGACAAGAGACTCTGATTGGTCCTTAACCTCCCACCTGCTAACTAGTACTAATGGGAGCACGGGGTGGGTGGTCCTATGGCTTTTTTTCTTCCTTTTCCATTCTAGAGTGTCCCTAAAATCTCAAATCTTATACAGGTTTTAAAATATGGATTACTTATACCGTAGACTGTACATTTTTTGTTTTTGTTTTGTTTATAATTTTTATCTGATCTGCTTACAACCTGAATTCTAAGTTTACCTGAGCATTACTTAGGTAAATGAATCCATTGTTGTTTACATGTTTCCATCATCACTGAGTGAAGATGTGTTTCACAGGCGTCTTCCTTTTGCACAGCAATGCAGGGCGATAACAATTCAAGAACAAGCCAAAATGACATCAGGAATTTTTTAATTAGTACTTGTTCGTAGATGTTCACATTCCTTGTGTGGAGTTGCTACATGAACGTAACACATCTTAACTGGTTCTTCACCTCCTTTGCCTCCCTTCCTTACCCCTCCTTTCACCTCTTGATCCACTTTTTAATTAAGAAATATCTATCCCTCTACTTCCTATTACCTATTTCTTATTTTGCTCTTTATAATTTGTTTTCTCATGTAAGAGAAATCATACAATATATAAACTTGTGTGTCAGATTTATTTTATTTAAAATTGTAGTACATGGTCTCAAGGTGCATCCATTTTCCTAAAAATAATTCAAGTTAATTCTTTATGGCAAAGTGGTACTCCACTGTGCATAATTAGCACATTTACTTTATCTATTCATCTGTTAATGAACATACAGGCTGTTTCCGAGTTTGAGCTCTTCTGAATGGTGCTGCTATAAACATAGGTATATGTGTGTCACTGTAATATGATGTCTTTAAGTCTTTTGGGAAGATAGGAAGAAGGAGAACAGCTGGGACAAATGGAGTTTCTATTTTAGTGTATTGAAAATCTCCATTCTGATCTCCAGAGTGCCTGTAGTAATTTATATTCCCACCAGCAATGTAGAAGTGCACATTTTCCCCCACAGCCTCACCAGTATTTGTTATTATTTGTTTTCTTGTGGATGGCAGTTCTTCCTGCTGTATTATGAAATCTCAGTGTTGTATTAATTTGCCTTTCTCTAAAGGTCAATGATGTTTAACATTTCTTCAGGTATTTATTGGCCATTTGTACTTCTTTTGCAAAGTTGTTCATTTCATATGTCCATATTTTGGTTGTGTCTTTTATTTTGCGTCAGTCATTCCAAACTGATACACAGATTTAAAGGAATCCCAATGAAAATGCTAACAGCATTCTTCACAACATCACTGGAGAAAGCAATCATAAAATTCATATGGACTCAAGAGACCCAGAAGTGCAAAATCAATATTGGATATCAAAAGCAAAATGGGAGGCATTACAATCCTGAAATTAAAGTTATATTACAAAGCAATGCTGACATAAACAACATGGTACTGGCACAAAAACAGACATGAGAATCAATGGGACAGAATAGAGAATGCAGAAACAACCCCAAGCATTTGTCATTTAATCTTTGACAAAGGGGTCAAAAGTATACACTTGAGAAAAATTAGCATCTATAACAAATGGTTTTGTGAAAACATGCTATCCATATGCAGAAGATTGAATCTTGATCCCTCTCTCTCATCATGTATAAAGCACAATCAAAAGGGATCAAAGAAGTAAATGTGAGAACAGAAGCACTGAACCTCCTAGAAGATAAAATAGGTAAACATCTTGAAATCACAGGTGTAGGCAAGGACCATTTAAATAGAACCCCAGTTGCACAGGAAATAATACTGAGGATCAGCCAGCAGAATCATATTAAATTAAAAAGTTCTGTACAGAGAAGTTCGCTGTGAAGCTAATACTTCATCTCGATAAACTCACCATCATGAAGTTATCCAAACAAGTAGACAATATAGAATGAGTAGCAGATTTGTGTTGGAAGATGAAGATTTAAGCTTGGGCATGTTGAGTGGAACCTCAAATACACACATCTAGTGGCAGACATATTGTATGGGTTTTAGGAGAGAGCTCTGAGTTTTGAAAGTTATTCACGTACAGGCAGCAGTAACACTATGGGAATATATGGTACCCCTTGAAAACAGCATTTAGTATGAGAAGCAGAAATAAGAATGAAACTAGAAAATGTTCCATTTTAAAAGAGATAGATGGAAGAGGAAGAGCTTATGATGAGTACAAGAAGCAGTAGCACGAAAGGAAAGGCTAAACAGAAAGGTGCAGTGTCCAAAAAGTTAAGAAGGAAAAGAACTAGGTCAGGTATTACAAAAAGTCCAGAAAGAAGGTGACTAATAAGTGGCCCTAGATTGTTACTGATGATCTATTTCAAGGATGGGTTTAGTGACAGTAGAACGTGGCAGGGCTGGGTTAAAACCATAGGTAAAGAGGACAGAGAAAATTCAGTTTCTAGAAAGAGAAGCGAGTTAGTTACCTATAAACCGGGAGAGTCAGGAGATTGTCGGTGGACTGATCAGTACGAGCCACTGGGACAGAGAGAGTTAAGAGAAGAAAAGAAGAGAAAAATGACTTCTTGATCAATGTTGGGTTCTTTAAAAATATTTTTCCATTCTCCAAAGGAACCCAGAGCTACTCATAATCAGCTAATTCATCCTTACCCCAAAGTCTCAGGTTGTGCACATCCTTAATTGCAAATGTTTATCTGCCCTTCGCTCTACCTCACCTAAGATTTACCTTTTGTATGCACCTGATATTAGGTATTGAAACAGAACATGACCATAATTATGTTGGAATTGTTGTTTTCTTTCACTTAATCTTTAAGATGTTATTGGAGATACCTAAGATTTCAAAATCAGTATGGTTTTTTCCTTTTGCTGTGGGGAGATAAATAATCTTTTCCAGTTATGTGCCATCTACGGAGGTAATTGGTTATTTATGGGTGTTAGTTTTTTTAAGAATGCAAGAAAGTAATAGTAAAGAGCTAAATCATAATGTTACCAGGAAAATGAATAGATCTTTTTTCCAGTTTTGTTTCAAAAATATTCTCAGCATGTTGAAGAAAAAGAAACTATAAACAATGTGATTCACACAAAATTGGAGTGTGTAAAGGATTCTCCCATGGAAGGTAAAACAATGTTCCTGAAATTTAGTTGCTGCCTACAGTATGTAAAGATCCCAAATGTAGTTTCCAGTAAGATCCTCAGGGAGGAGCATACCAAGAAATGGAGTCCAATGATCATGTTCAGGTAGAAGTGTACAATTATATGGGAAAATTTTGTATGTGTTTGTCCATGCAAAACTTAAGTGTGAAAAAAAGGTTGTAGTGCTTCTTGGATTTCTTCAGCCTTTGCTTCCTTCTAAACTTTCTTTGCAAGTTGCTCTTTTGCTCACATTAAAATAATTAAATAAAAATTATGATGATGACTATGTTATTATGTGTATGAATTAATTGAACTTTTAAATATATGTCATATTTAAGGATGGTTTCATAATCACAAAAAAATCCAGGAAATAATATGTAATGATTTTGTACAACCCCTCAGTGCATATAATGCCTGCTATTATTAGCATCTTTTACAAACAAGTGCATTTGTTTCAACTGATGAACCAATGTTGATATAGCATCAATTAAGTTCTTGATATATTTGGGTTTTCTTAGTTTTCACCTAGATTTCTTTTGCTGTGCTAGAATCCCATCCTGGCTATCCTATCCCATTAAGTAGTCATGTCTCTTAGGTTCCTCTGTGCTGTGGTTGTTTTTTTGGAATTTTCTTATTTTCGATGATCCTGGTACAGTAGTTTTCGAGGAATACTGCTCTGGTATAAGTTACCCCTCTATTAAAATATTATATTTTTCTAATGATAACATTGGGGTTACTGGTTGTTTAGAGGACGATCCCAGATGTAAGATGTTATTTTACCTCATGATATTAGGGGTATATATTATCAAAATGATTTTTTTTTGTGGGTACCGGGGGTCGACCTCAGGACCTCGTGCGCCAGCAGGTGCCAGTGCCGCTGAGCGATATCACCGGCCCTTTTTTCCTATGTGGGTTCCAGGAGTCGAACTCGGGCCCTTGCGCTTGCCAGGCAGGGGCTTACACCACTGAGCCCTCTCACCGGCCCCTATCAAAATGATTTTTGACTATTGATCACCTCTCTAGGGTAGTGTTTGTCAGGTATCTCCATTGTAAAACTATTATTTTTATCTTCCCTTATTCCAGTATAATCTTTAGAAGAAAGCTATTATGCACAGCCTACACTTAATGACTAAAGAGTTATGTTCCATAGCTGGTTGTGTGGAGTGTTTATTAGTTACAAATAAAGTGAAATCATTGTATTTCTGAGGATTTTCCAGAATAATAAAACCCTGTGTGTGTCTATTGTATTACATAAAAGAATGAATTTATTTATTATTAAGTAATTGTCTCATGGAGTTTAGAGGCTTGAGAGGGCCAACATTTGATGAACGAGGAAGCAGACAGGAGATTCAGGATGATTCCTACTTGGTCATATTACATAATCTTCTTGATGATTTGCTGCATTCTGTTTGCCAGTATCTTATAGAGGATTTTTGTGTCTATGTTCATTAGGGAGATTGGCCTGTAGTTTTCTTTTTTGGTTGGGTTCTTCTCTGGTTTTGAAATCAGGGTAATATGTGTTTCCAGAAATGATTTTGGAAGTATTGCTTCCCTTTCGATTTCCTTAAACAGTTTCAGTATTCGTGGCATTAGTTCTTCTCTAAATTTCTTGTAGAATTAAGCACTAAATCAGTCAGGGCCTGGGATTTTCTTTGCTGGTAAATTTTTAATCATATTTTCAATTTCAGTGGCTGATATGGGGTTATTTAGGATTTTTATACCTTCTTGATTTGCTTTTGGCATTTCAATTGTTCTAGGCATCTGTCCATTTCTTCTGTGTTTTCCGTCTTATTAGAATAAAGGTCTCATAGTAGATATTGATGATCTTCTGAACTTCTGTTGGATCTGTTGTGATTTCCCCCTTTTCATCCCTAATTGCTTGAATTTGTGTTTCTTTTCTCTTTTTAATGAGATTGGATAGTGGTTTATCAATTTTATTTATTCTTTCAAAGAACCAACTTTTCAATTCATTGATTCTTTCTATTGCTTTCTGAGTCTCAATTGCATTAATTTCTGCTCTTATCTTTGTAATTTACTCACTCATATGAGCTTTGGGTTTGATTTGTTCTTCTTTTTCTAGAATTTTAAGGTTCAATATTAGGTTGTTTATTTGAGCTCATTCTGTTTTCCTGATATGAGTGTTCATCACAAAATTTTCCCATGTAGGACTGCTTTCATTGTATCACATAAGTTTCAGTATGTTGTATTGGCATTATCATTTAATTGTATATACTACTTAATTTCATCTTAGTTTCCTCTGTGACCCATTGGTTGTTCAGAAATGTGTTGTTTAATTTCATGTGTTTATGTAGTTTCTGTGATTTCTTTTGTCATTGATTAACAGTTTAATTGTGCTATGGTTAGATGGTATACATGGGATGATTTCAATTCCTCTACATTTACTTAAACGTGTTTTGTGGACTAGTATGTGGTCTATTTTGGAGAACATCCCATGTGCAGCTGACAAGAATGTGTATTCTGATGTTGTGGGGTGGAACACTCTGCGGACATCTACTAAGTCCATATGTTCACAGGCTTGGTTTAATTCTGATATTTCTTTGTCTATTTTTTTGTCTAGTTGATATATCTATTTGTGAGAGTGAGGTATTAAGATCACCCACTACAATTGTGTTAGAGCTTATTTGGTTTTCAAGGTACTGTAATATATGTTTTATGAAGTTGGTGCACTAGTGTTTGGTGCATATATATTTATGATTGCTATCTCTTCCTTTTGGAGTTTTTCCTTAACAAGTATGTAATGACCTTCCTTGTCTCTTTTGATCAGTTTTGGTTTAAAGTTTACATTGTCTGCAAATAGAATAGCTACCCCTGCTTTTTTCTAGCTTCCTATTGCATGGAGAATCATTTTCCATCCTTTGACTTTTAGTCTTTGAATTTCTTTTTGGGTGAAATGTGTTTCTTGAATGCAGCATATTGTTGGATCTTGTTTCTTGATCCATTCTGCCAGTCTGTTTCTTTTGATTGGTAAGTTGAGACCATTTACATTGATGGTTATAACTGGTATGTATTGGCTTATCTTTTCATGTTATTTTCTTGTTGTTGCTTCCCTGTCTTTTTCCTCTGTTTAATTGCTTGCCCTGCTTGGCAGCCTCTTTTTGTTGGTGTTCATGTGTTTCTCGTCTTTATTATCTCTTTCTAATATTTCCTTCAGAGCATTCTGTAGAGCTGGTTTGGTGGTCATGAATTTCTTCAGTTGTTCTTTGTCATGGAAGTATCTTATTTCTCCACTGATTCTGAAAGATAGTTTTGCAGAGTGCATCAGTCCAGATTGAAGATTGTTTGCTTTTAGGACTTGAAATACCTCACTCCAGGCTCTCCTTGATTTGGGGATTTGTGTTGGGGAGTCTGCTGTGACTCTGGCTTTCCTTTATAGGTGATTTGTTCCTTTTTTCTAGCTGCTTTTTATATTTTGTTCTTGTGTTGAATTTCTGGAATCTTGATTATTATGTATCTTGGTGTAGATTTATTTTGGTCATGGCTACTGGGAGTTCTATGTGCTTCATTTATTTGTATGTCAAATCCTTTATCCATGTTTCTGGAAGTTTTCTAACATTATTTCTGTGAAGAAGTTTTTAATGGCTTTTGTGCTGTCTCCAGTTTTCTTACTGATTCCCATCAATCTTATGTTGTTCTTCTTTGCTTCATCTTGTAGCTGTTTGATTGATTTTTCATGGTCCAGTGCTATTTTCAAAATATACTTCTTTTCCTGGTCGCTAGTCACATTCCTGTCTTGTGGATCTGATATTTTATCCTCACTTTCATTCAATCTGCTGTGTATACTTTCAGGGGAGTTTTTAATCTCCTGGATTTCTGTTTGAATCTGTTTCATTGATTCTATTTCTTGTCTATGTTGGGCATTCATGGTTTCCATCATTTTCCTAAGCTCCTCTCATTTTTTTAATCTGTGTCTACTTTAATGTCTTTCATTTTGATCATCATCTCTTTTTGCACCTTAGAGATTATTTTTCTGTGGCCTCTTCCATTTGTCTTTTCATTTCTGCTGCTATCATTTCATAGAGTTCCTGTGGTTTGCTTCCAATTTCCTCTGTCTCTTTGTGCTCTGGACTTGTCATGCATGGGCTGGATGTTTGGGGTTGCATTTTGCTTCTTTCACTTGTCATTTTCTATTTTCCATTTTTTATTTTGTTTTGTTTTATGTGTTGATGCTTGTAGATTTCTTATGTTAGCTTTATCCCTGATGTTGAGGCTTTCCTAGGAGATGTCTGTTCCTCAGGATGTCTTCTAGATGTAGGTAGTTCTTGGTTTTTATGTCTATCCAAAGAACCTACCTTCCCAATATACTAAGAATGTGGAGTTGCTACCTTTTTGAGTCAAAACCATTTCCTTTGGTACTGCACTATGGTGATGGTATGACCCCTTGCAATTGCAGTGTTATCATACAGGGCAGAAAAACTGATTATAACAGGTATGGCATCCTGGTTAAAGTAGCACAGTTAGCAATAACAATACACTCAAGCACAGCCTGGCTACTGACAAACTGTGGTAACTATTAGTCTGAATCTTTAACCATAGAAGCAAGTTGTATAGTTATTTAATATAATCTGGCTTATACCAGGAACTTGTATGCAACATTTTTCCACTTAGTAGAGTGATTTTACCCTGTTTTAGGGGGTTAAGAATGATAGGATATAGGATGGAGAGTTGGATGAAGTTAAATATAGTAGGAGCACGGTTGGAGGGCATAGGATGATCATCCAAGCTTTGGGAATTGTAGGATACAAGAGGGAAGGATTGAAAAAGAAAGCCTAGGAGTATCAAAGTGAACCAGAGAGAGAAGGGGCAATGTTTACTCATATGAAAGTATCGTAAAATCAAGCAAGATAGTTGACAAAAGAGAGGGAGAGATGAGTAGAATAATATAAAGAGAAAGTTTAGAGATCTAAACTGTGCATGAGAGAGAAAAGAAGGTAAAAAAGAGAGTGGATAAAAGAAAAGAAAGAAAACCAGGGAACAAAAATAACTACACACAAGGAAAAAAATAACAACATACAGAAAGAAAACCAAAATAGGATGATACAGATCAGAGAGAAAAAGAGAAAAGAAAAGGGAAAAAAAAACTAAACAAAACATGCTAACCCAGCTAACTAGCAAGAGGAAAGTCCATCAGGAAGAGAAAAATAAAAGTAGTGAGATTCCTCCAGTGTCTACAGTTCTGTGGTTAGTCCAAGTCTGACCCCAGAATGTGTACTCTAGCCAAGACTGCAGGTGGATTTGTGCTGGGTTTGTGTCTGATCTTTGTCTCTGGATTTGGTGGACGGGATTAGTTTTCTGTGCCTGGAATTCTCCCCAGCCATTTAGAAAAGAAAAAAATTTAAAAAAAAAGAAAAAGAAAAAAGGCAAAAAGAAGAAGAAAGGAAAAAGAAAAGAAAAGGGGATGGCCCTGCCCATCTGATTCTATCCCTCATGTCTTTGTCTCCAAGCACAAGGCTGGTTCACCTAACTTACCACCTACTGGCTCGTATTGTTACTGCTGCTTCAGACTTCTCCACTCCACTAGTCCACCTGTCCATCTTACGCACTCTAGCTGGGGTCCTACTGTGTAGCTGGTGTTGCTGCAGGTCTCTAGTCTCTGAGTCCCATCAGTGGAGGGAGTGAGGAGTCGGTCTCTGTCTCTTCCTGCCAGGTGTCGCAGCGCCAGGTCAATGGTGGGAGCTGGAGCTGGTCTCCGCCCCTTGCTATTTTTAAGAAATCTTTCTTTTTCTGATCACTAACTGCAATCCTGTCTTCTATATCTGAAATTCTGTATTCACACTGGGTCATCCTGCTGTGTATATTTTCAATGGAATTTTTAATCTCTGGGGTATCTATTTGAATTTGTTTTATTGATTCTATTTCTTTTCTATGTTGGGCATTCATGGTTTCCATCATTTTCTTAAGCTCCTCTATTTGTTTATCTGTATCTATTGT
Source organism: Erethizon dorsatum (assembly GCA_028451465.1). Classification (NCBI taxonomy): domain Eukaryota; kingdom Metazoa; phylum Chordata; class Mammalia; order Rodentia; family Erethizontidae; genus Erethizon; species Erethizon dorsatum. Next base: position 26,198,772 of record CM051831.1, read on the forward strand.
AGAATCACTAAGCCTGCCTTTTGTTATGGTCACCACTTCTGTAGTTCGCTGAGAAATTATTTCTTTTATTTTTAACGTGGGTACCAGGAGTCAAACTCAGGAACTCACGCTTGCCAGCAGGCACTTGTGCCACTGAGGAATATCACCAGCCCTTTTTTTCCTTTATGTGGGTACCGGGAGTTGAACTCAGGACTCACGCTTGCCAGGTAGGTGCTTATGCTGTTGAGCTATCTCACTGGCCCTGAGAAATTATTTTTGATTTGATTTTTTCCTTTCATTTACTTTGTTGTTACCACTTCAGAGAGTCCAGGTGGGTGGCTTTTGGATTGTTCCACCTCACTGCCCCCTGGGTTTGCCTTCAGTGAACTGGAAGTCTGGGGTTGTGTCTTGTTTCAGTCTTCTCAGTTTGTATTTCTTTTTTAGCTTAATTCCTGGATTGATGCTTGTACATTGCCTATGGTGAGTAGCTTTATTGCTAGTATTTAGAACCTTTAGGAAGTGACTACTCAGAGATGTCTTTCGGGTGTAGCTGGCTTTTTAGTTTTGAGTCTGTTGCAAGATCCTACCTCTTCAATTTATTGGGGATGAAAAGTTGCTGCCTACTTGGCCCAGCCACTGTTTTTTTGGCACTGGCCTATAGTATTTTTTATGACCTTTAGGCAATCTCAGTCTTGATGTACCAGGAAGACCAATTGGTTAGAACAATTATGTTGCCTTAGCTAAAGTGGTACAATCAGCAATAACAATAGCATTAACACAGCCTAGAAAATGACAAAGTGAGGGAACTATTAACTTGCCACCTTTAACTATATGAACTAGATTTGTGGTTATATAACAAAATCTAGAAAATTGTTCGCAGTAAGTAAATAAGCCCTAAATACGGCAATTTTACCCTCAGGGAAGAAAATTTAGAAGGGGTTAGGGGGAAAATATAAATAGAAGAAAGGGACGATATTAGAAGCAAGTCTGGTGAACAAAGGCAGATCTCATAAACTTGGGAAACTGATGTAGAAGACAGGGGGGAAGGAGAGAAGGAAGAAATAAGAACAAGAACAGAACAGAACAACAACAAAATCTAGACTCCATGTTCACACTCATATAAAAACAAGAACAATGAGGAAAAAACAAAAGAACAAAAATGAACCAAAAAAAAGGGGGAAAGAAAATATAGATGATAAAGAGAAAATTTTAAAAAAGAAAAGAAGAAAAGAAGAGAAAAAATCCAGTTTTAAGTTTGTTTCTGCTGCCACTGATACACAACATAAAAAGAGTCTAGATCCATGTTGATCACTCCAAGCAAGCCAGCAGCAGCTCCATGATGGGGAAGAGGATAATCCCAGCAAGCCTGCACCCCTATTTCCACTGAAATTCTCAGAGAGGCTCTTTCTCTGAAGCTTACCACCCCACCAATTTCTTCTGACTCTCCCTAAGCACATTTTCAAAAAGAAGCAGACTCCTGGATGGTGGGCCCATCTTCATCACTAACTTGAGTGGAGATCTCAAACAGATCACTTTGGATTTTAGATGCCCTCTCTGTAAAATAAGAATTTCAGATGAGGTGATTCTTAGTTAAGTCCGAGTCTAAAGGTCTATGATTCTAGGAATGTTTCTGAGCATGCACAGCATTAACATTTTCAGAAAATCACGGATCTTGTTGTTTAGTATCAAGGCTAGGATCCATGTCTTACAAATTAATTTTGTTTCAAGGGAAAGCTGAAAATCCATACTTGGTGTATTTGTGAACTAGAAATATTATTTTTTCTTTTTGTTGAATCAGCCTGCTAAAGTAAACTACTTTGAAAGTAGCTTTTGAGGCTTGAAGATCAATATTTTCACTATCTGTGGTGTTCTCAAACTGAGCTAAATTTTTTTACTTAGGATTTTGAGAGATTCTGGAGGTTGGATGTCTTGAATTATATTATTTTCCTTTCCTTTTCACTTGTTTCTTCAGTTTCATTCTATATCATTTATGCCTAGAACTTTCACAACCTATTGTGAAACCTGCAGGTGAATCACTCCTCTAATCCCAGCACTCTGTGAGGCTGAAACAGGAGAATTGGAAGTTCAAGCCCAACCTGGTCAACTTGGTGACAGTGAGACCCTGTCTCAAAGCCAAACAAACAAACATTTCTGGCTTCTGAATGGGCCCTGGCTTTCATTTAATACTTCAACCATTTTTTTTCATCCTGGGGCTCTTCAAATAGCTGTGTGGCCCCTGCTCCTGTTTTCATATTTTATTGGATGCTGTTCCTTGGATGCTTTTATTATATCTGCTTTACATTAGGCACTAACAAATATTAATCAATTTCTTTGGGAAAATCTAGAGACAATCTCTTTCAGCAGTTATTACCACTGAGAAAAGAATAGCCACATAATAACACAGACCTCCAGATTTCGTGGTTTCTTTCACACATACTATTTCTCAGCCTCAGAGCTATTGATAGTTTGGGCCAGAACAATCTTTGTTGAGAGAAGCTGCCTTATGTCTTACGTGACATTTAGCAGAATCCCCAGCCTCTGCTCACTGGGTGCCAGTAGCACTTTGTGTGAGGTGAAGAATTTTTATTTCAGGCAGGGATTTTTGTTTTCCTTTAAGTGGGTTCCAGGAGTCTAACTCAGGACCTCGCACTTACTAGGCAGGCGCTTATGCCGCTGAGCTATCTCACTGGCCCCTCAGGCAGTGATTTTTTCCATTAAATTCAAACCTTAATGTTTGTATTCATAGAAATTGAAGGAAGTTTAAGTTGTTCACAGATGTGCATGTCATTAGCAATTTAAAAATGTCAGAAACCTGGGAAATATAGATTTGTTAGCTTTCTTTTTCTGGGGAGTCACTGAAGGAAATAAGAGCATTTAAGGATAAAAAGGGGGGAGTTATGAAGTTGAAGGGGGCTTGGCCATGACCAGGTCAAAAGATCAGTGTTTGAGTATGTATTTACTGGGGATGCATGTGTACATAAATCTCATTATCTCTTCAGAATTTTCAATTTAGTACACACCAACCACGGAACCCTAAGTATTTTCTTCATGTCTTCTATTTAATTTTTCTGTTGCACAAGGATGGGAAGTTTAATGAATAGAATTTTCTTTTTGTTTAGAAAGAAGATGGTATTTTGGTGGTGACTTAAGCTGTCGCATGTAGTGTGAAGGGCTCTAAGCTTCTTGGATGAGAGGGGGTAGAATTTCAAGGAGATGTTTTTATTCACTTACTTTTATTTGTCACTGGGCATTAACCTCCCATCCTTAGAGATTTTTATTTTTGTTTTAAGACCATATCTCGTTCCATTGCTCAGGCTGGTCCGGACTTTCAATCTTCTTGCCTCAGCCTCCAGAGTAGCTGGGATTCAAGGTGTGTACCCCTGAGCCCAGCTACCTGTGACTGTTAACGACACCTTCCACTGGAAGGGTCCACCTCAAGGCCTGTGTGTTCCATCTTGAGATGTTTGGTCCTCACAGAGACAGGAAGCCTTGTTCTTTCTTTTGGCTGAGGACTAAGACCTGCCACCCATTCTTATTTTTTCACCTCTATTTCATTGCTGTGCTCATCTCCTCATGTCCTATGGTTTGTTCTGGGTGGTAGTGCAGGAGGAGTAGAATTTCTAGCCTGCATCAAGACATTAAAATCTGGAATTTGGGTAACTAAACTGGTATAAAGTCAGTGAATTCTGCAGCCAAAGCAGTTTTCTTTAGAGGGCAAATGACCTAGGACAATTCTATGTGTTGTTTTGTACTTTATTATTCACAACACCTTCAAATGTATTTATGTATGGAATAGAGCATTCATTCTCTTGTTCAAAGTCCCTGATTTTTGGGGCCGGTGAGACGGCTCAGCGGCTTAAGCGCCTGCCTTGCAAGCGCGAAGGCCCGAGTTCGACTCCCGGAACCCACATACGAAAAAGGGGCCGGTGATATCGCTCAGCGGCACGGGTGCCTGTTGGCGCGTGAGGTCCTGAGGTCGTCCCCCCGGTACCCACAAAAAAAAAAAAAAAAAAAAAGTCCCTGATTTCACATGACCTTTATTAAAGATACTTGGCAGGTTTCAATGTTGATGTTCTTTAAGTGTGCACTGGGCAGATGTCAGCTTTGATTACACAGCCTCGACTCTTCAGGAGCTAAATCAGATCTGCTTTGTGACAAAGGTTGGTTTGCTGGAGTAACTATGTGGGCTGGCAGAAGGGACAGTGAGGCATGTGGCCACCTCAATTCAACATGTGAATGGTTATCACAGCAGCCTGAGTGCACCTCCTGTCCTCTGCTCCTCCTTCCACCCATCACCTCCAAAGATAAGTGAAAATAGAGGAAATGATGGGCCCAAATGGCACGAGCACCTCACATTTTGAAGGTTAAACATTTAAATCACTTCCAAGAGATAATTTTCAAGAATGCAATATGTTTTTACAATTAAACAGTGTTGAACAGTCTTGTTGACTGGAAGGAAGAGTGTTCCTCTCTCCTGATGAGTTACTTTTAGGGAATATCCCTTCAGCGAGTGTTCACTGTTTGAGTAATAGTGCCACAAGGGAAGTTGATTTATTCGATGTGATGTGTGCTAAATTAACATGTCTACTTCTTCAGTACATCCTTTCTGATTCCCTCGTGTCTCTTCTCTTCCTAAAAGGCTGTTTGCAGATTCTCTTAGGTATCAATTTGGGGAAAATGGGCATCTTGTTGACATTTAGTCTTCAAAATGTATAATAGATACTGGGAATTGGGAAGAAAATGAAATACATATTTTCACTATAAATACGTAGAGATTGTCTGGATACTGTGTATGTTATTGGTTCCTCTTTAGTTTTACTGTGCTGTGATCAGAGCAGTACTTTAAAAATTTAGAATTGTTTGAAATTTGTTTTCTTTTTGTGACCCAGGTAAGGTCTGTCTTTAATTTTTTGTAAGAACTAAAGAAAAATGTGAGCTCTGCTATTGAGGAGTGAGTGGTCTATAAGTATTGAAGTTGCTTAATAGCATCATTCAGTCTTGTTTTATAAATTATAATTATTCTGTCAGTTACTGAGAAAAGAAGATTAAATGCTGTATTATAATTATGTGATTGTCTACTTTGCCTTTGAATTTGATTTTTTCTCATGTATTTTAAATCTCAAACATGCAATTAAGATAATGTTCTCTTGATAAATTGATATATGGCATACGCATTTACACATGTGTGCATGTATTTTGAGTAGGTACTTTTGAATTTTTGAATGTATGATAACGTGTATATGTGTACATATTTGGGGCAGGTGCTTGTGTATTTTTAAATTATGAATACAGGTTTCATTATTTAAATAAATGCATTTTGATGGGCAATTACATTTGTCATTCTTCAAATTACAAAAGATGTGAAGTTCTAAAATAAGGCCCTCCAAAAAAAAAAAAACCCTACATAGATTTTCAAAACAAAATTAGAATCTACTTCATGACTCTAGGACACTCTCAAACTTCTGAAATATATGTTGAGAGTGTTGGAAGAGATAATTTATGAAGAGATTTCTTTGAAAAGAGTTCTTGTCTTTCCCTGTAAGTTTCAGAACTAAGAGAAGAAACATGAGTCAGAGAAATAATACCTTTTTTTCCTGATAAATCTGACGTTGAGCAATAAGCCACAAGTGCATTAAACAATGGTTTCCTAATGTTGTCCCTCAGAATAAGGCAGGTAACCTACCCAGTAACTAGTATCACTCCAAAGGGAAGACACTGGAGAGCAAAATTCACAATGTGTCACAGGCATGCAATGGGTCTCCAGAAAGTTGGTGATGTGTGCTGAGCCAGGCCCAATTCCTGACTTAAACTCTCAAATAAGTCAACTCTTCTTCTGAGAATATTTTTGAAACACTCTATTCATGAGAATCAAACACAGGACTAGTGCTCTGCACTCTCCAAGTATTAATGTGCACTCTTATTATTTGCTACCTTTAGAATTACATATATGCATGCATTCATTGGTGTTTTATTTTATTAAATAAACATAGTGTCTAACAGGTGTTGGATATGGCTCTGGGTACTTGGAATGTGTGTATGAACTAAGCATGCAGAATCCTTGTACTTATAAGGTTTCCATTCCTGGAAGATTAACCATATTTAAAAGACTACAAATAATAAATATTATACCTTATTTTACTTTATATCATACCTTATTTTACTGTATAATAAGTTGTATTTAAAAATAAGACAGTTAAAATTGATTAATAATGTTAAGGAGGAGGATCATTGGCTGCAATTTAACAGAGTTGTCAGGGTGACGTCACTAAGAATGTGAAATTTGAGCGAACTCAAAGGAGGAGAGGAAGGCAGGGTATCATGATCTGATACCCATTTGAAAGTTCCACACTAGGTACCATCATTTGAGAAAATTGGAAGTAGATGAAACACATTCACCTAAATTGAAAAAGTATGCTCTTTTAAATGTTCCAACTCCTGTGCTTCGTGACCATCATAACATTTATCCCCTCTTTCTTTTCTCCCGTCTCTCTTCTTAACTTAGAAACATTTATCCTTGGTCACTCTGGCTCTTTCTAATATTGTTTCCAACTCAGTGCATTGTGATGGCAATCTCATGTCTACAAGACACAAGACACCACCCTCCAGTGTCATCGCTACCACTCCAGAGAGAGCTAGTGAAGAACCCATTTAAGCCACCCCTTTGAACACACACAAGCCCATTCCACGTTCTCCTTTAGATGACAATGGTTATATTTTACAACATAGTAAACTGAAAAACTAGGAAATTTTTGATTCTTCCACAGCTTGTTAGTCATATTTTAACAAATGTGTTTAAGTTGGTTTATACATGTGTTTAACATATTTTATGCACTAGCAAATCCCTGTCTCTCCAGAGAATGAAAAAATGTTGAAACAATGTGATTTTTGTGATGCTAAATGACTTATTTTTTATACTATTTTCCATATAGATTGCATTTCTGTCATGTACATGAGAGAGAATTCGATTTCAAATGTGGTTCTATCATTTTAATATAATCTTAAGTACATAATCTAACATTTAATTTGCTTGTTTGGGAAAACTACTAACCACTGAATAAAATTACTTATCATAGTTCATAGTATAAGTTAATACTAAAAGTAGTTCATAAGTGCACAAATGAGGACAATAAAATTAGGCTAAAGTAATATATTTTGAAAATGCAGCTTTTTTATTGATGGTCAAATGTTAACTCTTACTGTCTGTCCCTCAGAAATCTGTTTAAGTATTAACAAAAATATAAGTTCCATAGCTTTTGAGAATCCAGAGAAATCATTCCTTTCAAGTCACAATGAGCTATGACAATAAGATCCAACTCTGAGACATCCAGAATGGGTATTATCTCAGCGACAGCCATCACATGTCTCCCCTTTGCTTCCTTGAAGGTGACCAAGAACTAGCCCATGTCTTCCAGCCACCACTGAGGTTTGCCTCAACAGCACCCTACACCACAGCTTGCTCCTTCTTCGCTGACAGGAGCCATGGCTGTGATGTTCCTCCCTCACTCCTGTCTGCTCAGGTGCTACTGCCTTCTCCCTGAGGAGCAGCTGGAAGACTGAGCCTGACAGGGCAATGATTTGTAAGGGACTGGGCCCTACTGCCATCATCCCCCAAATCTCCAAACCCTACTGAGTCATGATCAACACTGCAGCAGCTGCTCCTAGAAACTCTTTGAAAGTAGTGGTAATCATAACTTTGGCTTTGCCGATTCAGGTGGAAATGGCAGGAGCTGTCCAGCAGCCATTTCTACAGTTGGCAGGAGCTGTCACCATGATGGCTGAGGTTATTCTAGACGGCTCATGACCACACTGCGAGATGTCTGAATTGGCTGCTGCAAGCTCCAAAATAGCTACCTATCCCAGATGACATCACCCTGAAATTTTTCCAGATGACTCCATCCACTGTATTCAAAGTCCCAAAATAGTTCCAAGAAATGCAGAACAATGAGCATGCCAGGCCTAACATTTCTCTAAGCAGCACTGAATTACCCTTTTCCAGTTAGGCCAGGAGGGTTCTCTTTTGGGCACTATCTCCCTGTGCTGCCCCACCGGTCAAAAAAGACTTGATTTTGCTGCCTTATCATGATTTGTATCTCAGTAGAATGGGATAAGCAGGTTGCACTAAGAGTGTACCATACTAAGGGCTTTGGTCTTGAGCATACTTAGCAGTCAGAGGGCTTCTGAAATGTGCCAGAGTGGTAGAGCAGTGCAAAGCCAAGACTCATGGAGACCTGTGAATATGCTTGAGAGATGCCGAAAGCTGCTGAAGAGCTCCAGACAGCCACCAAGAGGTATGTATATGAGCTCCAGCTGCTAAGAACATCCAGCAAATTGAGAATATTCAGAAACTGGGAATATCCAAGTGTTATATAACACTAATAGCTACATACCAAGAGCTAAAAGACACTGGCAGTAAAGAAGTTCATACAGGAGGAGGAAGGAAGGAAGAAAGAAAAAAGAAAGAGTGAAAGGAGGGGAAAAACCAGAATCAATAAGAGCAAAAAGGAGAAGGAGAAAGAGAAGAAGGAGAGGAGGAAGAAGAGCAAGGAGAAAGAGAAGGAGGGAAGGAGGAAGGGGGAAGGAAGAGGAGAAGAAGGAGGAAGAGAAGGAGGTGAAAAAGAAGGAGGAGGAGAAGAAGCAGAAGGAGGAGGAGTGAAAGGAGAGTGAGGAGAAGAAGGAAGAGGAAGAAAAGCAGGAGGAAAGTGATGAAGGGAGGAAGAGAAAGAAGAGAAGGAAGAGGTATAAAGAATTTGAGGAGAGGAAATGAGAGGAGGAGGAGAAACAGTAGCTCAGAGCTGTAAAATTAAAGGCTGAGAGTTGCACTTGCCAATTCATGATTTCTATCCAAATTAAGCAAGCACTCTCAGCATATCGGTAACATCTTGGAACCCTTATGGAATCCCCCCCTTTTATAGGGCACTGAACCACAGAGTGGACAATGGTAACCTCAAGTCAGCAGGCTAAGAACCCATGCTAACTAGTGACAATCAGGTCTTCTTTCCTCATGTTCCTTTCTAAATATTCATGTTCTGCTCACCATGATGTATGTCACAAGGCCTGATTTCGTCACTACTTTCAGGAATAATGGCAACAGGAAATCTAGTTAATTTAAGTGATTCTTCCATTTAGTAACTGGACTAAGGATATACAGAATCATAGAGAGTTGTCTATGGCTCAATATTAATTTTATCTCTAAGAAATTTGTCTCTGGTGGCAGTACAAGGTACCTAATCAACCTCTGAGTATTTCTCCCATGGGTCTTCTTTCCAAATTCTATATGAGTTACTACTATGACTGAGTGAAACACTGTTAATGTTCACATAAAGCTGCAACATTTTTCCCTTTTTTAGGCAGATTCAGTTGAATTTCAGAGAGGTAGAAGGATCTTTCTGTCCCTTTCAGTCTCTTTCCATTCTGTTGCATTGAAGCATTGCTGGGAAACAAGTTCTGAGACCACTGGTATGTGTGCACCAACTTAAGCGCTGTAGCAAACCACGTGAAACTCAATTTAATTCCTAGGCTTATCAGTTAAATTTAAATGAAATTTATTTAAATTTTCATTAACCCACTTAAGACATGTCGAGAGGAAAAAATGTATCCATATGAGTTTTAAATGTACAGAATATGAAAGTTTTGCTCTATTTTCAGTTTAAAACAATTCTAAACACAATGGCTTTTTCTGCTGCACAAATATCTTCTTGTTTCATTGCAACTGGTAATGCTTATGCCACTGTCATTTACAAAGGCACAATTGCCTAAACCACTTATGCTGAACCTAGAAGAGAGACAGAGAGACAGAGAGAGAGAGACAGAGAGAAAATCTTTATTTATTGGATCTCATAAAAAGTAACCAAGCAAAGCCTTAAATATTGAATGTGCACTTTGATTACCATGTTTCCAAATGTGCGTGTGGAAAGAGCAGAGGAAGTGAAATAAACTGTTTCTCTCCATTAGTCAGTCTCCAACCTTTAGCTCAGGACTCTGCTGGTGCATAGGAGAGGAAACCATGTTAATCCATTGCATTAACAACATAGTCCTCTCACTTTTTGCTTTTATTAATGTACAAAATATGCAAATGGTTTTGTGAGGCATTGAATTCTTCCCTTTCTGCTTTAGAATAAAAAAATAATGAACCTAGACATTTACAGATGGTATAAAGGGGAACATAATTAACATTTCATTGCACACCTTTCATGTGTTATGAGATTGGTGCAATTTAACACTGAAATTGATGTTCACTGGGCCACTCTGCTGCTATCACCACAGTAAAATAAGTATTCTCAATTTGATGCAGGATGATGTACAGAGTATCATAAACAAAATATCTTCAAAAGGTTTTCTCAATTCACATTTTAGATCACATATAAATGCATGAGATTGAAAATTCAAAATGAAAAAAACAGAATGACAAGTTATGATAATTTCTGATTTTATTGAATTAAGATGCTTTCCACACTTCAGTTTTTGGAGTTTGACAACGCTGGTGTATAATTTACTAACTTCTAGATTACTTTCGAATTTTTATTCTGCCTATTTCCAAAATATCTGTGTATAGTCATCCCTCATTACACTCAAGGGATTAGTTCTAAGACCTCCACCTTGGTGGATACCAAAATCCACAGATGCTGAAGTCTTTTCCATAAAATGATGTAGTATTTGCATATAATCTACATCCTCCTATAGACTGTAAATTATCCCTCCATCACTTGTACTACCTAATTCAATGCAAATCCTGTGTAAATATTTGTTACACTGTATCGCTTAGGGAATAATGATTAGGAACACTGTACATGGTCAGTATAGATATACCTGTTTTTTCCTGATATTTTCAAGCTGTGGTTGCATGAATCCATGCTTGTGGAACATGCAGGTACAGAGGGCCAACAGTTTTTCTGTGCCTTTGTATGGCTTAGTGCCAACTGAGATCTCACCAACTATTATGAATTATGTCCTGCCCAAATTTCATATGTTGAAGCCCTAACCCTCACTGTTCAAAATGGAACCATAATTGATATAAAGGTTTGAAAGGGCTAATGATTTTAAATGAGTTCCTTTTAGTGAACCTAATTCAATACAAATGATGTTCTTATAAGTGGAAATAGTTGAGACACTGACTTGAGCATGCACAGAGAGTAAGCCATGTGAAGACTGACATGTTCACCTTCTACAAGATAAGGAAACCGGCTGCAGAAGAAACCAACACTGCCAGCACCTTAACCACGGACTTCCATCCTCCAGAACTATTTTTAAGCTGCCAAGGCTGATATTTATTATAGAAACATTACAACAGTAATACATGATTTTTTATCAATGAACAGCTTTTATTTCTTCCTAATTTTTTTTTAAAAAGTTCTCTATATAAAATATAGCACTATGTTTTGGTGTTAATATTTTCTTTCAAGAAAATATGAATATTAGCCTATATTTTAGATATAAAAATTAATTTATATAATATTTTATCTCACATTTTTCAAGGTTAAAATTTAACTGTTACTCTCAAGTCACACTATTGTTCTCAAGTCATTGTGTACTTTCACCCAAAACATGATGTAAATACAGTAATCACAGAAGTTTCTCTAAATTTCCAAACATGGGCCGGTGAGATGGCTCAGCTGCGTAAGCACCTGCCTGGCAAGCGTGAGGGCCCGAGTTCAACTCCTGGAACCCACATACAAAAAAGGGCCGGTGATATTGCTCAGCGGCATGGGAGCCTGCTGGCGCGCAAGGTCCTGAGGTCAACCCCCGGTACCCACACACACAAAAAAAATTTCCAAACTTTGGCTACTAAATTTATCATGTAATATATATAACAGAGCACCAGGTACTTTATATTATTGCCACAGAATGAGTGTCTGTCATGAAGGAACTACCCAGTAAATGGAAACCAGTGATTGTTAGGGAAAATTTTTAATATTTTTAGAACAAAAATGTACCCTAAGAGTAAAATTAATCTAAAGAATACAGATGAGCTCAGGGATTTTGAGTAAAAGTAAAATGAGCAAGCACATTCTTTTCCCATTTTCCTCCCCTTGTTTCTGCACCCCTGATGATTGTGCAAAATGTAGGCTTCATTACATCACTGAATACTCTCCCATCAATGAAAAAATCAAAGGAATGACATAATAACAAATAAATATAAAAGGCCCAAGTGGAAAGAGGCAAGCACCAAACTATATTTGCACGAAGTCTGGGATAAATGGAACACTTGAGCCTCACATGTGGAACAGTCAAATTCCACACCTGAAAGGAAACGCTGACCTTTAGGCAAGGCTTCACTGAAGAAAGTCAGGCTCTCTGAACATTCTCTTTGATGTCTATTTGTTGAGGACTGGTTAGAAGGGTCTGGAGGAAACTACAGTGGTAGCTGCTCATAGACACGGAATTCTTACCATGCTTAACACATCTTATAGTAAATAAATGTTAGTAAGGCTTACCAATTATTAAAGTGACTCCCATCCATCCATCTCCAGATGTTGTCAGAAGTGTGTTTTCTCAGTCCAATCCAATATGTAGTGTTTTTCAGATAGTTTGTCACAGAATCCTGTGACAAAATACAGACTACTGTCATAGATCTCACCTATCTTTCTCATTTTTACTACATAAAATTCTACTGTCCTTGTCTGAGTCCATTATTCTTTTACTAGGGCTATTGCAACTGCTTGGTAGTATAATTTCCTGCCTTTTGATTTCACCCAATGCCAATCTTATCACAGAAAGGAAAATGATTATTTTAACACTGGCACAAGAGCATATTGCAATTTTGCTCATAGTCTTGAAACATCTTCCTGTTTTGCTTGGAAAAAGAAAAGTCTTTACAACGACCTATAAGACCCTTATGATACACATCCACACCCCTCCTTTCTCTTTACACATACTGACTGGCCGCCTTTTTTCTCTTTCTACAGCATTCCAGCCCTGACCTGAAGACTGTTCTCCAGGAGTTTCCTTTTTCAGGCAATTTCCCTAGATACTACCTTGTCTAATTTCTTTACCTCCTTTAAATCTTTGTTCAGATATCATAGTCTTAAAGAGCTATAGCTTCGCCTGCAACCTACTCATTTGGTGACCACACAACAATCAATTCCTTTGTACCCTTTTGCATAAAACTTACTAATCTCCAACACTATGTAATCTATGTATTTACTGTGATTGCTTTTCATTGCCTGCCCCCTCCTCTGGATGTAATCTCCACAAGGACAAAGAACTTTGACTGCTTTCTTGTCTAAGAGATCAAACCCAACAAATATGCTTCCCGTGTAACAGCTCTTGGAATTGTTGGATGTGTACTGAGAAGAAATCTCACCATTTCAGTCCAGGAGACAATCTTGGCGAGAGATGCATAATATTTTCTGCAGTGTTTCTGTCCCTCCTCCCAAGTAACTTCATGCTCAGATTGAAAAAAGCAGGTCTGACTGATTAGGTCCCAGTCCTGTGGACACACCCTCATATCATCTGTGCAATTCATATTGCTCCTCTTAATTCCAACTAAAATAAATATAGTGAAAAAAAAATGTATGAGGAAAGGTCTTCCATGTAAAACACTTTTATGTATTTTATGTTGATATAAGGATTTTACTTTCTCATTCAGTTTGAATGACTTAATTTAAACATCAACTCAGAGGAATATTTGAGTTTGGGTATAAAGAACAAGTGAATATCAACAATAGAGCATGAAATAAATTAGCATTGGAGGATGACAATCTATTCATAACTCAATACAACAATAGCAAACAAGCAAACTTCCAGAACTTCCATATCGTCTAGCCATTTTTCTTTCCATTTTCTTGCTCATGCTTCCAGAATTATTTTATTGGTTTATTCCAGTTCTTAAAATTTACTATGCCATCTGGCACAAGTTTCACTGTGAGAAAATAAATCCATCTATTTCATAACCTCACAGACCTGTTTCTCAATTATTAATTTAGCTGAGAATCAGTTGTGTCTCAAATATGATATCTCCCCAGAAGTTGAGACTTTTACTTTTTGTCTTTAAACAGAAAACATCAGAAGGAAAAATGCTGAAATTTTACTAGATTTTTACCATCCAGGTTTTACTCCTTAACTTACTATATTAGGTAGAGGAAATTACTTGTTAGGATATAATTCTGAGCGAAACAAGATTTAAGTCAACACCCACACAAGCTAAAATGAAAGACTGCCTCATAGTCAAATCTATGAATGGGAAGATCACGAAATGGAAGGATAAACTAACACGATGTTTCTGTATATGTGAGAGATGGTATGAAAGCCAAGAGAAAATATTTAGGTCACCTAAATTTTTTTAAAGTATCAAGTTCAAAATTATTTTTAAGTGCCAATTTCAAATCAAGAATGTACACAAACTTATTAGTTCCAAACCATGATAGCCAGAAAGCCGGTTTTGTCCTTTACTCACTAATTCAATTCTTCTTTCATTTTTTTCAACAACTACCTGTTGAGCACTTACTGCATGCTACACTTTATTTATAGCTTTAGGAATACAATAATTTACATAACATGAAAAAAAAATTGCTTTCATGAAATTTACATGCCTGAAATTATATAATTTGGGATAAAATAGAGCTGAATGAAGGGATTTAGCTTTATTGGTGGAAAGAACTGTGATTTTCATGCAATCCAAAACATAATGTAAAACGAGAAACTAATGTTTAGTAAAAGCTTGAAGAAGGTGGGACGAGAGTAGGTTAGGGATAAAATCTTCAAAGCAATTGGAAGACGGAATGTGAAAGACTGAGGTAAATGTGTCTGGTAAAGGCTTTGTTCACCAAATAGTAAGGATGTCCACTTTCCTGCAGACCTCTTTAATGAACAAGCAGCAGGGGATATCAGAGAGGTGACTAGATCCAGTATGAATATTGCAGTCCATTGACAGGGCTTGGCTTTAGTCCACATGAATAAAGCCCAATTGCAGAATTATGGACACATTTGATTTATTTAAAATAAATTAAAATAGAGGATGGAAGCAAGAGGGCAAGAGGCCATCAGCACTCACTAGTCCCTCCTAAATATTTGTCCAAAATGACAAGCACACAGTTCTCTGAGGAGATAGGGGAACCATAGGAAATCAGGGAGCGCAGCTTGAGGAAATTAGCAACAAGCCAAACTCTGGAACACTGCTACTTAGAAAGGTAACTAAATTAATTGAAGCAACACACTCCACACTGAGTGACTTGTGACCCGTGGGGAGGGAGAGCTTTCCTCCCATGCAGGAGTAAGAGGATAAACTTACCACAGACCTCTAAGCATTCACTCTGCTACTGTAAAGACATAAACCTGAGCAGAAAGATCTGAGGCAGCCAAGTGAGCCCAGACAGGAGTGAGAGTCCCCATACTTAAATGGGGTGGGGTTGGGAAGATATCTTAGAAATCACCCCCACAAACCCTGCCTCAGTAGAACAAGCTGTAGAGGGAGTTTGGCACAATTGAGTAATTCCTTCTGCCTATGCACAAAATCCTCAGCTTTTCCAGAACTCCACGATGTTCCCATACCTCACTACAGGGAAGAAATGGATAACCTGCCTTAATAACTATCATGGGCCCAAGAAAAAGGGTGGCTGTGACACAGTAAACTACAATCACAAATTGGGAGAAACACTCCAGCCCCTAGCTCACTAGGGGCCAAAATCTGGGCTGGGACAATCTCAGTGAGGTGCACGAACAGCCTAAAACAGCAGCAATTTGATTACTGGTACAGGCAATGAGCTCAGCCCTGTGGAGTGTGGCAGGAGGGGTCCTGAGGGCGGGCACCGTAGGACGCCTCAAACAAACACAGACCCTGAGCACCCATCCTGCCTCTGATCTGCTCATTCAGAGTAAACCCTGCGTGACGCAGACAGGAGACAGCTGTGGCTCCAAAAGTAGCATCTGGGAATGCATTCAGTTTTAGATCATGCTCTGGATCTTCCCTCAGACTGTACAAGTGACAGACCCAATACACAGCCTGAGTTTCCAGTGCCCTCGTTCCCAGTATGGAAAAGATGTAAAGTTGGCCAATGGGACTTGTTGTGCCACTGGTGGTCCTGCCTAGTGCTCATCCTCAACCACCAAAGGGGCAGAGTTCAGTATCTTGCCTGCTCCAAATTAGTATCTTACTTGCTGAGAGGTGGAGGTGAACTCTGGACTAAAAAATAAAAGACCCCACCTCCTTTTCTATCAGGTAGCATCTAAAACAATGACTCTAAGGTAAATACTACCACAAAGGGGAAAAGTGAAACTGTGCAGACGTGTGTTTCTTATTGATTTGCCAAGACGGCCACATGTTTGTAAGTGTTTATGAGTGCTGGCTATTGCTTCTGGATTCACACTGTCTTATCACGACATATTATGTTCTCCCACACCAGGGGTTAACAGGGATGGCTCAGTTTATATTTCTGTTAGCTAATTAATTGAATTCAGTCTCCCTATATATTTTTTTCATTATCCATTTATATTATTTTCCCTTTTATTCTTCCTCTCTCACATCCTCTCAAATGTCCCCTCTCTCTTTTTTGCATAGTAATATACCTTGTTCTGTCAGGTCCTACTACCAAGGGTTTTGTCCTTGGGAATTTTAAATTTGTGTTTCTACTAATTTGTTAATTGAATTCAATCACCCAATATGTTTCCTCAATTTCCATTTATCTTCCCTTACCTACTCTTCTTTCTTTCTTTCCCTTCATATAACATCTCCAACATCCCTTTCTTTCCTGGTATATAATTACAATTATAATTATTATTATTATGAAAACTTATTATTTCATTTTTCTTTTCCTTCTGATGCCTTATTTCTTAATTATTTTTCTTTATTTCTTTTTTTTGCCTTATCTATCTTACATTATTCCGCTCCCTTTAATTTTCTAGGTTAGAAAAAGAATAGAAATCATTTCAAAAATGGTTGATAGATGATTGACTCTTTAGATGTTGACATTACTGGTCATCCTCTCCTCACAATGCTGTGCTAGTGAATGAATTTAGTACTTTGAATAGGTTGAATGTTTGCTTTCACATCATGTCACACCCAAAGCCAAAAAAATAAATATGGAGATTCCTCAAAAAATTAAAAATACTAATTTCATTTGGGCCTGTCCTACACAAAATCTTGAAAGAAAGGCAGCATACTCTAATGATGCCTTCATTTTCATGAGATAGGGGCACAATCCCAATAGTTAACTCCAGAAACAGAACTTATTTATGACCATTACCAGATACGTGGATAATGAAAATGTGATGCGTATACACAATAAACTACTGCTCAGCAGGGAAGAAGAATAAAATCATGTAATTTGCAGGGAAATAGATAAAACCTGAGACTAGCAGACTAAGCAAAATAAACCAGAATCAGTAAGTTAAATACACATGATTTCTTTTACATAGAAAACCTAAAATGTAAGCAATTGAATTAATAAAGGAGAGATAACTGGAAATTAGACAATAAATTCTTGGAGATGAGGAAAGAATTGGGTAAGGAAGGAAAAGTAATCAAGATATATTATATGCATTGTCTTAGTTACTTTTCTCTTGTTGGTCAAAATACCCAACACCCAAACTTAAAGATGAAAAGGTTTATTTCGTTCACAGTTTGAGAAGGTTTAGTCCGTAATCGGCTAGCTCCAAGGTATGTTTTCATGTAAAGGAGCAACAGTACATGGTGGCAGAAGACAGAAAAAGCAACAAGCAGGGGTGGTCACGGATGAATCCCTCTATCCCTTATATTGTATGTAGGCTACCCAGCCTAGGGTGGGTGTAGCACTCACACCCTAAATCCTAGCCAGAACTATGTCAAACCAATCAGTGGACTGACTTACTAGTTACACACCCTTAAACCAAGCATCACACACACTAGATTCAGTCACCTCTGAAAAAGCCCTATAGCCAAATGAGGATTTGAGGGGACATGAAGGCACAAAATGTAACATTCTGCCCCCAGCCTCTCAAAGACTCATGCATATCTTTATTCCATCTCCAAAAGTTGCCAAAGTCTGAAAAGTTTCAGCATCATGAAAAGTCCAAGTCTCCTCTGAGATTTAAAGCAAACTCTTAACTGTGAGCCCCTGTACAAATGAAAAGAAAGTTAAACACTTTCAACATTCAATGGCAGAAAATTGACATTTCTATTCCAAAAGTTACAAACAGGGGGGTAGAAAGGAATGGGACCAAAACAAGTCCAAAATCCGGTAGGGCAAACATTAAATCCTGTAGTTCCATGTGCAGCATCTGAGGCAATCTGTGGCAAGATGTGAACTCCAAAGGGCTTGGGTGGCTCTGCCTCTATGGCACTTCCAGTGGTTGTAGCACCTATGGTTTCTCTCTTGGACCTTCTCCGCTCCCTCCTGGCAGTTTTCCTAGAGGATCCATATTCTAGGCTTCTCCAGACTTTTAAGGTCTCCACTGTACCTTTTGTTTCACGGTCACAGATTCACACACTTCCCCTCTCAGAGGTACACTGACTGGCCATTTTCCAAAATCTGGCTGGAAGCCTTCCTGACCCTACAACTCTTCCATTCTGCATACACCTAAAACAAGAGCCACATGGATGATGCCAAGGTCTGCTGCCTTCTGGAGCAGTAGCCAGGCTTCCCTCTCTCTTGACTGTAGGGGTCAAGTGCCTAGATCACTGAGCACTCTGACTCCATTTCCAAGTAACAAATTCTCCAGGCCACTGCCATTCTGGATCATGATGCTCTACAGCTTTCTTCTCAAAGCAAAGTCTTTCACTTTTGCAATTCTGAGGCTGCAAAGGGTGGAGTCCTGTTGCCTTCAGACCATCTTTACTATACTCCTATTTCTTCTCAGCAATCAAATTCTCCTCTGCTCTATATTTGCAGTCAACAGCTTTCTCAGAGCTTCCTTTCTGCACAAACTCACAATGTTTTAAATCATTCTCCTGGGCTCTTTGCTCTTGATTCTCAACATAAATCTGGATACAAGCTCCCAACAGTAGCCATTCCACTGCCCCAACATCAGACTGTCTTGAAATTATTTCTGCAAGATTAATTGGTTTGCTGCCCATAATCTCAGTCTCAGGCAAAATCTCTGGACATGAACCAAATGCAGACAAACTTCCTGCCAAAGCATACTACACATCATCTGGAGTCCAACAACCAATGCCATCCTTCTTCCCAGCAGAAACCTCCTGAGCCTGGTCTTTACCAGGACCATTCCTATCAGTCTTCTGGTTTGCTGAGTTCTGAACAGAATCTCCCATACAGTACAGCCTCAGGCATTCCAGCTCTACTTTTTTAGCTGGAACCTCCAGACCTTTCCAAATTTTTCCACCAGCCATTCACAAAGGCTCCTGAACCACACAGCAACTGACCCACTTCTCTGGTACCAAATTCTGTTTTAGGTACTTTTTTGTCATTGCTAAGACAGAATACCCAACACCCAAGGTTAAAGGGGCAAAGATTTATTTAGCTAATAGTTTGTAGAGGTTTCTGTCCATAATGGGCTGGCTCAAAGGCAGGGTGGCATGTGGCAGAGGGGCAATAGTTCACAGCAGCAGAAGACAGAAAAAGTGACAAGGTGAGAAAGACAAGACTCTTTCTGTCCCTTATATAGTATGTAGCCCACATGCCCTAGGGTGGGTGTAGCACTCACACCCTTAATCCTAGTCAGAACTATGCCAAACCAATCAGTGGACTGATTTACTAATCACACAGCTTTAATCCCAGCATCAAACACTCTAGATTCAGCTACCTCTGAAAAAGCCTTATGACTGTATGAGGCTTTGGGGGGCCATCCTGACACAAACCTAACATGCATGTAGTAATCCCCCAAAAGAACATCACTGTTCTTTATTATGAGTATGCACTAATAAAAATTAATTTTAAAGAATAGACTCTAGAATTTTAAAATCTGTCATTGTAAATACTGTCCCATTACAGATACTGAGCAGTGAAAATGGGGCTAGTCCAAACTCAGAAATCCTACAAATATAACATCCACAGTGAACGTGAAATTTATTATAAAAATGAAAAGCCTAATTAATAATTTTGTACTCTTACATAGTGAATAATACATTGGCTATACTAGGCTGAAGGAAATAAAAGTTGAATTATTTTTACACACTTCTATTCACTTTTTTTACTGTGGTGTCCACAAATGCAAACTACATATGTATGTGGATAACATTTTGACTGATGTTATATTTTTCCTGTCCTATGTTGTCAAGGAAATCCGATTTGACAGAAGGAATAACAAAAAAGAGAGGGTGATGGCTAGGCACAGGATGACAACATGAGACATGATGAAAAGTGTTAAGATTCTGCTATTTTGAAATACTAGATAGAATTTTCTTACTATATTTAGAACATGAGAAGAAAAAGAGTCAATAAATGACTATGGATTTTTGGGTTTAAAATTGGAGGGTTCAATTTACTATTTGCTGAGATAAGGAAGAACACCGATAGAGGACATTAGGAACATAGTAGGAGCAAAAAATTTGGTAGGAAAAATCAAAGACAATAAGATAGGAGTCTTTTAAGCAAGATGGAGAGTTTAATTTTTAGAAGAAATAAAATAAAGGCTGGTAATGACTCAATACAATTAGCAAAATGGAAATTATTGGTAAATTTGAAAGATAAATTCAATGAAAAAAATACAAAACAAATGCCAGCCTGGTGAGAGTGGACTTAATACAGAAGCAGAAGGGTTTGGGTGTTCTTCAACAGGAGAACACATATTTAGCAAGAGTGAGGCTCTGGGTTTCATCCCAGCATCAGGACTCACTCAGACAACAGCAAATCAGCACCTTGAGCAGAAGGCTGTAGCTCAGCTGTACAGCAGGAGTTCAGCATGCATGGGGTCCTGGATTCAATGTGGGTGAGGAGGGGAGAAAGAAATGGGAAGTTAAAAGTTTGGAAAAAGCTAGCAAATAAGCTTTTGAGGTGATTACCGTATCAAGGAGAAAAAAATAAGTTGGTAGCTAAAGGATAAATGACATCTAATCATTTTGTTTTGTTTAAGGTTCGAAATATAGATAACATCATGTTTTGCTGATGAGATGTTTCAATAGAGAATGAAAGGAATGTGATGCATTAGAGAAGAGATTGAGTGGAGCAATACCAGTGAGTAAGCGAGACAACATAGGACTTGCTCTAGAACATGAATACTCTGCTCATGTTACCGGGACGGTAGACAGTAGAGTAGCTGTAGGGATGAGCGTATTTGGAAGTCGGCAAAATGTCGCCCTTAGAACAAGTTGGAAGCAAGATGTAAATGTTACTGAGTTAAAACTGGGTTCTGCTATGTTTGTTTCTTCAGTCACAGATACATTCTTTGCAGGGAACAGTCCCAGTCCCTCATCGCATTTGAACCATCAGCAGCTGACGCTATGCCTGAACTCAGTAAGTACTTATTGAAAGACTGATCACTCTGGCAGGTAAAGCAGATGACTAAATTTGCAGAATACTCCGATGGATTGCAACTGTTCACAAGAGTGAAAGGAAAGGTTAGTCACTGGCATCACACTGGATCGATAACACTCTCAATATGTTAGCATAAATGTTCACTTACATAAATGTTCACTTACCTTTTTTAGGAAATTTTAACATCAGCCAAAGAAGAATGGCAAGGCCTCCACATAACAAGACTGAGAGGATTATCATCTTCCTTTTTACTATGCATAAGGGAAACACAGGTCATTATCTTCTGGGGAAAAGGCAACAACAGCCCAGGTAATGTTTATGCTTCTTGTCCATCTTCTGTGCGTTCTCCCATCCCAACCCAGTAATTCATCTCCCAGGAAGTGAAACAGGTACCAAGCTGTAACTAGCAGCAGCCACAGCCTGAGAAGCGCTGTGGCTCCACCTGTTGGAGTCATTTCGCAGAACCATGCTATAAATTCCTCTAAGCTTCTCAGGCCTCTTAATGACAGGCTGCCTTATCCAAGTAAGGGAATCTGGTAGGGAGGGGAAAAGTATTTTCTTGGTTAATGAAGACTGCCTTAACTTAAGGCTCTTATTGTGAGCAGTGTCTTCTGTTCCTTCCTGCGCTCCAAACGCTGAACGTCGAGATGAGATCAGGAAAGGGGGCTAAAATTAGAACTGTGATTTTAGAACAAAAGCCCTCATCCTCCCTAGCAATTTTTTGGGGTTTGATGGGGGGGACAGGGGACGGGGGTGACACTGGGGATCAAAGCCAGGGGCCCTCTACCACTAAGCTACATTCCCACCCCATTTTCATTTTTATTTTGAGACAAGATCTGGCTAAGCTGCCCAGGTTGGCCTCAAATTTGAGACCCTCCTGCCTCAGCCTCTAGAGTAGTACAAGCCATGGCCACCAAGCCCTACCCTTAGCGAACCTATTGCTCTTTTCCTCCTATTCTCCAGTTCTTCTTCCTCCATCTCTGACCTTCACCAAAAAGGCGCTTCTGTGATCACTGACGCTGGAATTATCCCGGGGATGGACAGAGAACCGCCAGCTATGCTGAGTACGTGTAAACACTAAGGAAATGCAGAATGTGTCTCCTTGGAGGGAGGCCTCGCAGCAGGGCTGAACCGGAGCAGCGCGCAGCCCTGGGGCCGAAACCGCCCTGGGCTCTACAGGCCTGGCGACCAACTGGCCGCGTTCACCCGGGCCTCTGCCCTCCAACTGCTGGGAGCCCGCACCGACAGTGCTCCCGCCCCAGCGGGATGGCTCAGCTCCCGCGATTGGCTGGAGCCCAAGGACAAGCGACTCTGATTGGTCCTTAACCTCCCACCTGCTAACTAGTACTAATGGGAGCACGGGGTGGGTGTCCTATGGCTTTTGTTTTTCTTTTCCATTCTAGAGGGTCCCTAAAATCTCAAATCTTACACAGGTTTTAACATATGGATTCCCTATACCGTAGACTGTACATTTTTTGTTTTGTTTTGTCTATAATTTTTATCTGATCTGCTTACAACCTGAGTTCTAAGTTTACCTGGGCATTACTTAGGTAAATGAATCCATTGTTGCTTGCATGTTTCCATTGTCACTGAGTGAAGATGTGTTTCACAGGCGTCTTCATTTTGCACAGCAATGCAGGGCGATAACAAGAACAAGCCAAAATGACATCAGCAGTCTTTTAATTAGTACGTGTTTGCAGTGCATAATGTTCACATTGCTTGTGTGGAGTTGGTACATGAATGTAACACATAACTGCTTCTTTGCCTCGTTTGCCTCCCTTCCTTACCCCTCCTTTCACCTCTTGATCCACTTTTTAATTAAGAAATATCTATCGCTCTACTTCCTATTACCTATTTCTTATTTTGCTCTTTATAATTTGTTTTCTCATGTAAGAAAAATCATGCAATATTTAAACTTGTGTGTTGGTTTTATTTTATTTAAAATTGTAGCATGGTCTCAAGGTGCATCCATTTTTCTAAAAATGATTCAAGTTTATCCTTCTTTATGGCAAAGTAGTACTCCACCTTGTGTAAGTTACACATTTTCTTTTTTCATCTGTTGATGCGCATATAGGCTATTTCCAAGACTGCGTCTTGTGAATGGTGCTCCGATACACACAGGTATACTTATGTCACTGTCATGTAATGTCTTTAAGTCTTTTGGGAAGATACAAGGAAGCAGAACACCTAGAACAAATGGAGTTTCTATTTTTAGTTTTTTGAGGATCTCCATTGTAATCTCCACAGTGGTTGTACTAATTTATTTTCCCACCAACAAGGTAGAAGTGATCTTTTTCTCCACAGCCAGACCAGTATTGGTTACTATTTTACTTCTTAATGATGGCCATTCGTTCTGGGGTAACAGGGATTCTCAGTGGTGTTTCAATTTTCATTGTTCTAATGGACAGCGATTTTGAGCATTTTTTCTTGTATTTATTGGCCATTTTTACTTCTGTGAAGTTTCTATTCAATTGCCCATTTTTTGATTGGGTTTTTTATTTGGAGGGGTCTATTTCTTTTAGTTTTTTATACATTCCAGATATTTGTCCTCTGGCTGAGAAATAGCTGGCAAAATAATTTTTCTTTCCTGTAGGTTTTCTTTTCACTCTGTTTGTTGTTTAATTTGATGTGCAGAAACTTTTTAATTTATTATGATCCTATTGGCTGATTCTCAGTACTATTTCCTGAGCATCTGGGAATTTTTTTAGAAGTCCTTGCCTATGCCTACAATTTCAAGATGTTTACCTATTTCTTCTAGCAGATTAAATGTTTCTGTTTTCACATTTGCTTCATTGATCAATTTTGATTTTACTTTGTACATGATGAGAGGGGTCGAGATTTAATCTTCTGCAGATGGATAGCCAGTTTTCACAACACCATTTATTATAGATGCTATCTTTTCTCAAGTGTATGCTTTTGGCCCCTTTCTCAAAGATCAAATAGCTGATTGTGCTTGGGATTTTTCTTCATCCTCTATTCTGTCCCACTGATCCTCATGTCTGCTTTTGTGCTAGTACCGTGCTGTTTCTATCACCATAGTTTTTTAATATAATTTTAAGTCCAGGATTATGATGCCTCCTACTTTGCTGTTGTTCCCTAGTATTGATTTTGCTCTTCCTGGTCTCTTTTGGTTCCACAATAATTTTATGGTTACTTTCTTCAGTTATGTTGTGAAGAATGCTGTTGGCATTTTGATTAGATTCCTTTAAAACTGTATATCGATTTTAGAAGAGACCGACCCAAAATAAAAGACCCAGCCAAAATACAGGCAAGTGAAACAACTCTGCAAAAGAAAAAGTACAAATGGCCAATAAATACCTGAAGAAATGTTAACTATCACTGACCATTAGAGAAATGCAAATTAATACAACACTGAGATTTCATAATACAGCAAGAAGAACTGCCATCTTCAAGAAATCAAATAATAACAAATGCTGGAGAGGCTGTGAGGAAAAAAGAGAACTTCTACATTGTTGGTGGGAATAAAAATTAGCACAACCGGGGCCGGTGAGATGGCTCAGAGGCATAAGCGCCTGCCTTGCAAGCGCGAGGGCCCGAGTTCGACTCCCGGATCCCACATACGAAAAAGGGGCCGGTGATATCGCTCAGCGGCACGGGTGCCTGTTGGCGCGCGAGGTCCTGAGGTCGACCCCCCGGTACCCACCAAAAAAATAAAAAAATAAAAAAATTAGCACAACCACTCTGGAGATCATAATGGAGATTCTCAATAAATTAAAAATAGAAATTCCATTTGTCCCACTTGCTCTCCTTCTTGATATCTTCCTGAAAGAATTAAAGACACCATATTACACTGACACATGTATACCTATGTTTGTAGCAGCACAATTCACAATAGCTAAATCTTGGAAGCAGCCGATATGCCCATCAACAGGTGAGCAGATAAAGAAAATATGATATTTACACACAATGGAGTACTACTTTGCCATAAAGAATGATAAAGTTGAATCATTTTTAGGAAAATGGATGCACCTTGAGACTACAATGATAAGTGAAATGAATCAGACACACAAACTTAAATATCACATGGTTTCTCTTATATGATAA
Organism: Erethizon dorsatum; assembly: GCA_028451465.1. Lineage (NCBI taxonomy): Eukaryota > Metazoa > Chordata > Mammalia > Rodentia > Erethizontidae > Erethizon > Erethizon dorsatum. The sequence continues at coordinate 26,224,157 of CM051831.1, forward strand.
TCCCAAAATATTATTAAAGAGTAAAAATAAAAGATGGATAACAGGAAACATGGATATATGTTTTTCTGAAGTGAAAAGGGATCAAGAGATGGATGTGGGAGGGAAGGGAGAGAAAGGGGATTTAAAAAAGGAGTCACAGTGTGTTATGTGCATGTACCAACTCCCTTCAAGGAATGTAAAAATTATGTACTGCAACCATGTACTAGTACAAATTATGAGATATAAGAATCACTTCATCATTAGCTAGCATTCTTTCTATACAAGGCCATTATTTAAAGGAAGAAATTAAATGTGGATGATATAATACTCCTTCATATTTCTATACAGTTAGAGAAAAAACAGAAAAGCAATAATAACAATAAGTCACCAAATTATCAACAGATGACAGTTACATAGTAAAACAGTTTCTCCAGTCTGCAATTTACTGCAGTCTGGGCACTGAAGTAAATAGATGATAGCAAGGAAAGGACACCTCATTATAGATTATCTCATTCCTAAATTTCAGTTAATGAACAATGACTAAAAGGCAATAGAAAAGAAATAAGCTATCTCCTTTACCTTTGGAATTGGTTGGCAGGATTGGTCTTACAATATCTTTACATATTTCATTAGCTTTTATAGCTAAAATACGTTCCCAAGAAGCCTCTCCAGAACAAGTCAAAGAGCTACAGGTGAGCTAGATGGAGAAAGTAGGATTGATGCAGATGTATGGGATTGACTTGCACTATACAGAACGCTTCCTTTGATTAACTTTTATTGTTGTAAATAAGTTAAAATACAAGAAAGGGAGATTATCCTTGTGTCTGTACCTAGAGTGATACACTTAAATCCAAGTGCTAAATTTGAAACTTATTGTTCAAGTTATGTGTCATGTACATAATGGTGATATATAAAGAGCCTGAATACAGGATTCATTTCTCTTTCCTTTGACCTAAAAAGAAGAAACAGTAAATTTGGACAATGCCACATAGAGAGCAAAAGGAATCATAATAATCAGGAAGACTATTCACATAAACCCAGTAAAACTATGTTCTTCTTGCAAAGCACAAATGTAAACCTTGTCCAAAGAGTGGGACATGATTAAAGGTAACAGTTTTTTTTTAAAAAACTAAAACATTTCAAACATTTCAAGACAGTGAAATGTTATCTTCTGCTCAGACTGCCGGCCTTTTGCAGATTAAGGACAAGAGTATATTATTAAGGTATCATGTATGTCTCTCTGTGAGAAAGGAAACCACTTTTTCCAATCACACAATGGACAAGAGTGGAGCATGTTGAGGAGAATGAAAAAATAATCCCAGCACCTCAAAGCAGGATAAATGGGCTTATTTGATAGGATAGACAAAGTTGGGTCTCAGCCAACAGGAATGTACCTGGATCTTCTCAAAAACCATTAACAGCAATTATGAAATAGTCTGGATATCAGTGGCCAACAGGAAAAGCTCATCTAGCCTTCTTAATAACTTTACTTATCCTACAGGTTTTGCAATGCCTGCCAGTAATATAGACAATGCAACTGGGGCAATGGGGCCATTCCTTTCCACTCACCTGAACCTGAGCAATGCCCAGGGTCAAGGCTCCCACACCTTGTTCTAAAGCTTGCTACAGGAAGGCATATATAAAAAAAGCCAAGACTTCTAAGCCTCCCATTTTGGAAAATTCCAAAATTCCAAACCAGGATGCATGTGCACCACACCTGCCAGGATGACCTGCAGTAACCTTGAAGGTTCATGCATATGGACTGCATCTCCTACATCCAATTACAACAGAGTGAATAATGGGAAAGGAATGCACAACGGATGCAGCTGACACGACTCAGCACAGTATCAATCATGCTGTCATCAATCATGCTGTCAATCACACTCTGGAAGACCCCAGTGGGAGGTGCCCCAGGACTGTCACAATATTTCAAACCCCTACATCTTATGTACTCAGTGGTTGTGCCATTTTCTTTTCCCAAGCAGGAGCCTACTCACTCCGAGCATACTATCACCTTAACAAATTTCCTGATTTTTACTTACCATCACATGCAACATCCAATTCTTTGTTCATCACACAGAAGAACCTAGGAACTTGTCCCAGACCCCATCGCCCACAGTAACACCAGAGTCACATGGTAGGCAATATGGTAGTTACATCCAACATGGTTGTGGTCATGTCAGACTGGATCACTACAACAACCCAAACTATTTTTTCTGCTTTTGTAGACAAAGCCATCCAATTTGGGAATGGTTTCTGAGCATTTGGCTCTGGGCTTTGTTCAGAAAGTTGATAGTGAGGTCATTTCTACAAACATTGTCAAATACTGAGGCTGGGTTACCAAGGATCACTGCAGATTTTGTAAAACTTAAAGTGTGCCAATCCTGCCCTCAGTTATGCCAATTACATAGATCGGAGAAAATGGCCCAGAAATTTGTACTATTTGTAGATTAGCCTGTAAATCTGGAGTGAAACCAGATTTGGAAACCACATGGCTGCTATTGAGTGAAGAAAAATTATCTAAAATAAATATAAAATATGGCTTTTCCTTAGAAATTTTGACAATGTATGTAATGTGTAATATCTATCTATATTAATTTCAACAAAACTTTCACTAGGAAAGACTTTAAGATAAAAGGAAGGTTTTATTTACTTAAAAACAAAAAACAAACAAATTAGTTTGCAAACTGGGAAGATGCAGCCTTCATTACAAAAAGAAAGTACGCTCAGAAAGAGCAAAGAGATTGGCTGGCTTATATAGAGAAAGTCCTGGCCCAAGTTCTCACTCTGACCCACTGTGAAAATGAGGGATGCAAGCCTATGGGAAGCACCAATCCTGACTGGATGATTGCAAGTCACAGTTTATTGGTCTTGTACGGGTGGTAAAATGGGACTTGTGGGGAGAACATGTCTAGGCGAGGGGTACAAAAATTGTTTGTGATTCTCTCAGGAAAATGAAACATGTGTGATCCCATATTGCCAGTTAGCAAATGGCTACCAGATTCCATTTTGAATATAGGCCCAGTTAGCCACTTGAGTTCTTTCTTGGACATGCAGTTTTTCTTAAGTCTCAGTCTCTTTCTGTTTTTCTCTCTGTCTCTGTCTCTGTCTCTGTCTCTCTCTCTCTCTCTCTCTCTCATCATAATATGAAATATCCCAGTCTCCCAGGAATTTTGTCTGGATGGGAAAAGAGAGAGATGAGGAGATTAAAATTCCTAGGAACATGCCATGTTTTATAAGCCATGCTACTGGAAAGCAAGAAAGGATGAAGTATTCTGACAGACAACAGGTGACTGAATCCCAGGAATTTTGGATTTCTTCACCCAGGGCAGGTGCTGCTGGGGATGGCACCATGGCTTCAAGGCAATAGGGAGCAGGCTGATAACAAGGTTCCTGATCAAAATCCAGAATTATGTGGGATCAGACAGAAATTGTCTCTTCTAATGAGTATAAAAATCAGAGTGTACATGAAATAATAAAAAGATACAAGAGTGCAAGTAAAGAGAAACAATAACCTCTTCATAGAAACAAACAAAACAAAACAAAAAAACAAGGACATTTATGTTGTTAATAGATCATTTTTTGAGTAGAAATAGAGGAATACCAGAAGAAATTATCTTTCCTAAGCAAATAGAGAGAAACCCAAATGTGTGGAAGTCAGGTGCAGAGTTTTTGACCTTTAGCAAACAAGTTTATCTTTGTGATAGTGGCAGTGACGTTTAAGTACTAAAGAGAAATGAGAGAATAAAGTTGCCTTTTAAAACCATGTGTATGTAACCTGTGTTTCAGTCTTATATGCAAACCTGTAAACCCCATTCACTTAAACTACAGTAAAGATACTGATCTACATTTAAATATCTATTCTTAAATACTGTTTATTTTGTCTGCAAATCTTAGCAAATGTTCACACTGAATTTTATTACACTGTTCTAGAGTTTCTCTTGGTACATACATAAGACATTGATTAGATCATAGTTTAAATCTTCAGAGCCACTATATGGTATTAATGAAGTTGTTGTAGAGTATTTTGAAATGAAACTGGCTTTGCCCTTAAACCACATCCATGATTTATACATAATATTTTCAAATTTACAACAATTCTAGATCATTGTTCCATTAAAGTCAATGTCACGGGCTAATTTACTTTTCTCTTTAGACTATAAGTAGTTATAAAAATTGTATGGGAAAACTAAAACTAAAATTTTTTACCAATGTTGTAAAATCAACAATGTTGTTCCAAAACATTCTTGAAGTCTAGACTTACAATATTTAGTACGTAGTGTGCAAAGTCACTAACAAACTCTTCTAGCAAAATTTTCAAACAAAATTGTTCTTATAGCTTCATGTCTTCAAACACATTTATAAGTACTTTTCTAAAAAAAACAATTTTAAGAAAATAAGCTTTTAAATAATAGTGCTCGTATTACTAAATCAATAACCTCACATTTGCTGATTTAGAGTATAAAATATACAAAGTGTTATTTCTACTTCATCTAGATCACAAGTTATTTAAATTTTAAAGATTAATAAAAATGTATTTTCATAGTGATATAGGGGAGGAAGAGTTATTTTGTACATGAAGGCCAATACTTAGTTGGTATACAGACAAACATTTACAAAAATATTTTCAAATCTGCTTATACAGTGCTGTTGCCCCAGCTACCAGAACTCTTACCTTGGGATCCTCCAAATTCCCACATGGTCCAGCAATCTTCACAAAAGAGGTTTCCTAGACCTTGCTCCATGCTGTGGCCTTTGTCAGTTCTAGTTATTAATATTTAAATCTCACCCTAGTGCATGTGGGAATATGTAATAATAAAGTGAGAAAAGAGTTTTTTATTTGAGAGAGAGTAAATTTAATGAGATCATTCTGAGCTAGAATAACAGAGCCATTGAATAAGTGCTGCTCTAAGTCCTCCAGGATAAACTTAAGCCTGAATAATAGGTACCATTGGATCAGAAGGCATCAGACACTGAAGTGGAGAATGCTCTGTGAAGTAAGTTCATTTCCCTAATAATTGTAATGCATAGTAACTTTTTAATCTGCTTTTGGCTCTAGTATATAGCTTCTTCTTTCCACACATGGTCTTGAAATCAGAAGTTCCTTAATTTTTGGTGAATTTATAAGAAGCTTATTAATCCAAATCTTCAACTTTCACTAGTGCAGCTGTCTTCTCACAAATCCAAGAAATTTCAGCACTACAGCGAGAAACATAAATATTTCCTCTTTGAAAATAAGCACATCCTTTGGATCCATTGATCTGGGCAAGTTCTTTACTGCTAAACCTGAAAATTAATTTATTTAAAATTAATTATAAATACTGTATTTGAAGTTTGATCATCATTCAGTGTTCTCAGTTGCTCTTTCAGCCAATATCATGAATATTGAGACTTCTGTCACCACAAAGCATCAAAATCCCTAACATTGGCACATCAGAGTTCTTTGTTTCAAGTTAATTGGGATCCCAGGTAGAATTATTGAAGGATATTTAAGTCCTAAATTGAGAATTTGGTTTCCTTCCACCAAGATGTAGTTTCATTTCTGGAATTTATCCAATCCAGATTAAACCAGAAATATTAAAATATTTTTATTTCAACGCTTTAAGAAGAAAAACAAAAAATGAGATCATATTCTATGTAAAAATGTTACTACATTTTACTATGTGAACATATAATTTTATATGTACTTGTAGATTCTTGGGGGGAGTAATGAGAGAATAAAACAGATTAAGAGAGGAAAAGAAAGACAATATAGCTGTGGTTCTAATAATATCCCCCAATTCTTCTAGTAAGAAATTGATCCTCAGCCCTAAATAATGTCATTAAAAAATTATTCTTGTCCAGTTTAAGCCTTCTATGTGATCAGTAATGCTTTCCCCAAATGATCTGCATTATGTCACCATGTTACTGTGTTAGTTCAGGACTAGGCTAAATCTTGGTGTACACACACAGTCAAAGTGGTTTTACTCAGGAACTAAGGAAATGAATGGGTAAACCTGAAGCTCAGGCTGACTAACCTGAGTATGAGGCATGGTTTACCTGACAGCTACAGGACACAAGGCCTCACTGTTTGCAGGCTCTGAACCCTTTGTGGGGTTCACTTCCTCTGTACTTTGAGCAAGAGTTAGAGGAGAGGTCAAGCATGACCAAAATCCTTTATAAGAAGAAAAACTTCTTAGATTAAAAAGTGAAATCTGAATGCAGTGATGCTGTGTCATGGTACCATTTCTGTAAGCTTTCTGTTTAGCAACACTAAGTGCCTGGCATTAATTTTAATCACCACATTCCAATATTACTCTAGTTTCAAAAAAAGTAACTGCTGGGCCGGTGACATAGCTCAGTGGCATAAGTGCCTGCCTGGCAAGCGCAAGGTCCTGAGTTTGACCCCTGGTACCCACAAAAAAAAAAAAAAAAAAAGTAACTGTCATTTTTGTTTGCTGTGTATTGCTCTGCATGTGGTTTTCTGCCAATTTTATTTGTATGAAACTAATCAACTTACTATGACCACTCATGGTGATTAGAGACTTGGAGATTATTATTTGAATAGAAATAGCCTTGGCAAAGCTTTGAGAAATGGAAAAAATAAAGTAAAATACATCTAGGGAGAAGACAATGGACATATCATTATATTTCAAGGGATTTGGTGATTGATAGCTGAATCACAACATCTCGACCAAAAACAAGTGATTTTAATTCCACATGATAAACTTTGGGAAAGAAAGGGGAATAAATGGAACAAGATTTGATAAGGATATCTACCAATTTCCCATGATGAATGTATTTAAAATGTGTGGCAAAAATATACTAATAAAAATTCTATAGTAAAATAAAATTTCCTCTCTCTAAAATAAAAAGAAAAGAAAATATTGTCGACAAAACTATTTATTTATTTATTTATTTTTATGTGGGTACCCGGAGTCGACCTCAGGACCTTGCACTTGCCAGGCAGGTGCTTGTGAGCTGAGCTATCTCACTGGCCCTGTTGACAAAATTAAAGAATGAAAGAGAAATAACTACTTGTTGTAGAAGGGAAGGAAAGAAAATAATTCTATACCCAGAAAGATGCCAATGATTGTAAATTTCATCCAATATAAAAATATGCATTATACTCAAAATATGAATAAAAATGGGCAATTTAAATATAGTTTTCATATGGAATACTCACCAAATTTTTTTGGTTTATATTCTTTAAAGAATTTTGTAAAAAACTATGTGATCACTTGTGCATTTTTTAAAAATTCGTCTCTCTGGGGAAACTTTAATAGGAATTTTCATTACAGTGTAGGGGCAGGGGTCTGTTGACAAGAAAATAGAATGGGGGCTCATTAGATCTTCTGGCTAATCCTGACGAAAAGGAGTTAAAACTTTACTAGGGAAATTCCCCTAGGAAGTAGGTCAAGAACAGCGGTTAGAGAAAACAGCAGATAAAAAAAGGCACAAAATGACCTTGGAACTTGCACCAGAGACCAGAGAAAGAGCTGACAGGCAGAGTACAGAGAGAGCCAAGTGCACAAAGCCAAGCTCAGATCATTGTCCCTGTCCACCTCCAGAACAATACGGGGGAGACGTAAGGGAAGGGGGGCTGACTAAATTTAGGAAAAGCTCTTACTCACATCTATGCACTAATATACATGTATATATGCATCCACTCTAGGGTCACTGTAGTCATCATAGAGAGTACAATAGTTATCCACACACCCCCTTATTAACTCTAAGCTAACCATGAATAAGGCCCCCCTTGCCAACTCACCACCCAGCCCAAGATAAGACCCTAAAAAGTAGTTCAAGGACAAGTTAACAGACAAAACAGAAAGAAGCTGCACAGAAACCACCAGAAGAAAGGACATTAGGCGGGGAGCCCAGAAGCCAATCCAGTTATGGCAAGTTCCGGGAGGGGATGAAGTGTCCCTGACCCCCTAGAAGAGAGGCCAGGGACAAAGGCCCACAAGTAACCACCTTTCCATTTTCTCCTTGCTCTGGTTCTTATCGGAGCAGCTATCTATCCTCTCCTTTTCACCCCTTTCCAATGAAAGTTTTCCTTTCCTTAAACTTTGTATCTAGAATGCTTTACTGATAGTGAAGTTTATGACCCTAATGAGCTGCTTGCCACAGCGGAGCCTCAGTGCTCGTTCCACCCAGGGACACAACAACAGTGACCTAGAAATATGACATTCACAAGTCCACACCCTGTCCAGTTGGCAGCCTGCACAGGTCCGAGCCTGACCAGAAGTAGCCTGCCTGGGAGGTGGAGTCTCTTTCCAAGGACTTCTTGGAGTAGATACAGAAGAAAGGGGGCAGTTTAGCAAGACTCACTTTTACAGTGACATCTAATTATTCATGACTTTAAGTAGCTGTAAAAATGCAATTTCTCAAGTGTTTTAGACACACACACACACATATATACACATACTTTAAATATTTTAATCAATGCTTTAAAGTGGTAGATATAGCTTGTTTAATTCATGAAAGATACTGGCCATAACATCTAATTGACAAGTCTTAATTATGAAACTAATTTTTTTTTTGTGGGTACCGGGGGTCGACCTCAGGACCTCACGCGCCAGCAGGAGCCCGTGCCGCTGAGTGATATCACCGGCCCTTTTTTGGTATGTGGGATCCGGGAGTCAAACTCAGGCCCTCGCACTTGCCAGGCAGGCGCTTACGCCGCTGAGCCATCTCACCGGCCCTGAAACTAATTCTTGAACTAAGAAATCAATTCACACTTACTTACTTAGAAAATGGCTGACAACTATTTAGTATAAACAAACATATTAAACTGTGTTCTTATGACAAACATTACCCTTCCAGATTGTAGTGCTACACAGAACAATAGCTGAACACACAGTCCATAAAGCATTCGGTCCTGACTTTGACACTTTGGAGCTGATTATGATCATGGGCAAGTCATTTAATTTCTCAATATATAATTAATTTATTTAACTAAGTTCTTTCAATATTTAATACTACTTTGTTCTACAAAAACAGGTATACAACATTGTTTTCAAGAATTTCTGTTTATAAAGAACTTGAAACATATTAATATCAAATTCTTATATATGTACATATTACATATGTTAAAGAAGGAAATTTATGTAGGTAGTGTTCAGCATCCTGTCATGATTGTATCGCAGAGGTGAAATTAGTTACCCTTCCTTATAATATTTGTTACTGAAATTCTTTGTAGGCTCCACAAAGAATTTGTATTTAGATTCATGATTCTTAAGAATTCACATTTATTTTCCCAGAATTCTATGCAAAACTTGGTCTTCCAACCCAAATAGTTAGAGACTTACAAGGATGGAGAGGGAATTGACTCATCCTCCCATAGCCAGCTCCTGTCAGAAGGGTGCCATGATAATCCCAGCCAAAAGTAAGAAGACGTGGTTAATGGTTGTGACTTAAGAAAATCCTTGGGAGAAAACAGAGGAAAAACTTTATGAGCAAGCCGTACTTCAGTTTGGAAAGTTAAGACAGAAACATTCATAAGATTCCTTAATTTTCATTCAAAATCCACTGAATTTCCCTCATATGGATGTCATTTCATTACTTTCCAGTGTGTGGCTAAATAATGTAACCAGGGAAAGAGATTCAATCATACCTTTTCTTCCAAGTGGTCGATCTTCACCAAGGTGGAGTTCTTGTCTCTGCAGTCATTTCTGCTGTTACTCCAGGTTTTATCTTCATTTATTGTGAAATGATAGCAACTGTTTTCGTACCATTGCCAGGTTTTAGGGCAAGGATTACATTTGTGGTCTGAAAAGGGAATTACACGCAACCGTATAAATTCAGTGACCCTCAGGTGACTAAGGAAAGGTTGGAAACTACACATAAATCATTTAATGGTATGATAGGATCTGAGAGCCAAAACCCTAAAAACATGTTGTTTTAAGGAGCTCTTGAAGATGAAAGCACCCTGGTTATGGGTTAGAGTGATGAGAATTCTCTTTTCAGACTTCAGCCTTCTGACCTCAGGATTACCAGCTATGCTTTTAACTTCTATAACAACAGGCTTATGAGGCAGAGTTAATAAAATGAGAGGTTGAAGCATCTAGATTGGTATCATTCTAAGATGGTACCCAAATTTGTCTCTGTGTTTTCAAAAATATGAATATATCTGTATTTTCCTTTATCTGCTGTAAACTTAATGTGACATCATCTAGAAGGTATAGGATGACATAACTCTCATACCTCAAAATACCCTATATAGCAACTTAAATCAGTACAATAGGTTCTGAGTGGTTAGCAGATCTAAGTCTAATTACCTGAAGTATGAATGATTAGCTCTTTGCAGAGTTTGATGGCCATTTGCTCTTGCCTCTTCAGTAGATTGGATACCTGTGATTTGAGAATTTCCATCTCCTTGGGAATAATCCTGTAGTTGCCCAGTTGCTGGGATAAATTATCTTGCTGGTGGTGAACAACTTTCGGAAGCTGACTCAATTTCTCTGAATCTGAGTTCATTTCACGAGACATCTGCAGAACTCCGAAACCGAACAGGAGACCAGTTCATATATTCATCCTTTCTCAAACAGTCATCAATTATTCTCTTGACACAGAGATATTTCTTAGATTATTTAATATTTATTAGTAACACTTAGTATTTGAGATATGAGTTAAGACTGAAGAAAACACACCACATGCCTTTCTATTCTGAATTGTGTATACTTCATCTTTATAATCTTTTTCAGTTTTAAATAATTATTGTACTAATATTAAAATAATGAATTAGTAATTATATATCTGATATTTTATCTAAGATGGTGTCAGACATTTTGCCCTGACATGTTGGTGGAGTTATATTGATGGATTGGAATTGTTGATGTAATTATAGTATTAATAAGAACAGAATTCTTTGAGACAAAGAATGGTCTGCAGACTACCTGGAAAAATTTTAAAAAGCAGATTTTAATGGTGTGTCAGGCCATTTTTAGTCCCAGATCCATAAATCTGCATTGTTATTGATTTATAAGCTGCACAACAAATTTATCAACACACCCTAAAAGCACAGAATATTAGGAAAAAACTTCACCCTTCTATGGTGAACCAATGAGCATGTATCATTGTGTGTGTGTGTGGCACCGCAGATTGAACCCAGGGCCTTCACACCGAGCTACACTGCTAGCCTTTTTCTTTCTTTCCTTCTTTTTCTTTTTTTTTTTTCAGACAAAGTCACTAAGTTGCACAAGCTGGATTTGAACTGGTCATCTCCCTGCTTCAGCCTCCCAGTATGCCACCATGTCCAGCTTTATTCATTTTTAAAGTTTCCATCACTGTAAAAGATTTACTGTTAATTCTCATAATGTTGAGCTCCTGGATACTTGTCAACTCTGCTAAAACATTTTTTTTCAAAAGAACAAGCTGTATCATAAACTTCTATATATCCAAAGAGCTTTGTTCAAATCTTAATTTTCCATGAGATCTTACACATACAAAAAGAAATTAATGTACTAGAGGAGATGTTAGTGTCATTCAACAAATAAACATTTTTGACTGCAGGTCCCTGAAAATGAATTCTGTGCTAAATCACCACTTTTTATACCAACACTCTATAAAATATGTATTTTCAGGATGTTTTCCTACTTACATCCAGAGTGTTAGTCTGAGATTCTCACTCCCAGGGGCCTAAGGATGGGTCACAATCAAGAGAATATCTCTTTTTGTCTTAGGAACTGGGGAGTGGCTCCTAATGGTTCCTGCATAACATTAATCTAATATTATGCAAAGATGGTTCAACTCTCTTTCTCCTGGGTTTGGCATGTCAGGGCCCTCTCCCTCCTTGTCTGGGTGCTGTTCTTATTCATACAAGTCAGATTATTGCTCTACTCAGAAGTTTTCTCCACAGTAGAAAGTTCTAGATTAAGTTACTCTTATGTTAAGTCTTCAAGGTAAGTGAAATGGCATGCCTAGTTTTAAATTTATCTCCCTTGATTCCCTGATTGTCACCATTAGAATAATAAGTGGGCATGTGTCTAGGCAGAAAAATCTCCTTATCCTAAGTATTAGGTGGTAAAGTTAGAGCCTTCTTTGTAGGCCCATTTACTTTATAAAGAGAAAACAATAAATTTGGGCCAGAATCCTCATAATCATAAAATATGTCCCTTGCTGGACATGGAGATTGTAATAGATATGAGGTTGCAGAAGTGTATTGGAGGATTCGGAATATTAACATCTATTTGTAATCTTAGCTAAATCTACGTGGTTTACAAATATGTTTCCTAATCACTTTTCTTTCTGTTGCAAATATACTTACACATAATACCCAAGGTCACCAGCCCAATCAGCAGCAGGAGGCAAAGAGTCAGCAGACCGAGGGCAACCTGACGCCAAACAGGGGATGCAGCTGAATTTACTGTAAAGTCAACAGAGGGATAAGAGAACTGCCATGAAGCCAGTGCACATTGAGCAGTTTATTTCTCCCACTTAGGAGTTATCCAGCTATTAAAATTTCTCTAGTTTCTTCAGTGCTACTCTTCAGAAAATTCCTAGTATGAAGTTCGATAAGGCCATTTCTCTGCTACTGTTCTTTTTTTAAACGGTAATTTTCTCCAAACTTTTAGGCCTGTTTTCATCATCACCCTCCATTCTTTTTCAGATTCACTGATTGCATAATGGTATGTTGTGAAAACTACTTCTCTGGATGACGCTAATAATAAGCAAGATTTCAAGTTTCTAAGATTACAAATTTCCAAGATGCAGGTTGTTCTACCTGCCTTATAAAAGTGGATTCTACTTCTAAAAGTAACTTTTATCTTCTACAAACAATGTTTATCTATTACTCATTCTATTTTGCACCAAATAAATGATGAATGAATTTTGAACAAAAGAATGTAAAATCTAACCTACAAATAATAGTACAGACCAGAAAGTCAGTAGATAATTCTTCACATATATGTATATGTATATATCACATGATATATATATATATATCACATTTCTCCCACTTTCCTGTTACTTAATTCAAGTCCTAATTGCATCGAGCCCATATTTTGATTAATATAATGTCCAGGTGTACTGTCCCGTGTACCGTATCCACATTCCTCTCTTCCTCAGAGGAGTTAGAATTCGAAAACCAAACAAGCCTCAAATATATAGTCACCTCTATTAGACATATGCGAAGCTTGTTCCATCATATTTTTTGTGTAACCTCCCCCACCAAACTCTTTCTGCCACAGAGATGCGTAAGCAAACAAATGAACAAACAAACGCAAATCCAAAGAGCAGAGGAAAGTCATTCATATAATTCAGATGATTCGGGACAGCCTGAACAGTTGCAGTTTCCTTGAGCTAAGGGATGTGGACTCACGCACCAAGCTGATATCCAGCCTCAGACTGGCATCTCCTCTACTTGAGTGTAAGGGAATGAGCTGAAGACTGGAACTGAGGCTGGGCTCGGCCACACGTTAGTTGCATAAACTTGGTTAAATCATTTAATTTCTTTCAGCCTCAGTTTTCTCATCTATGTACTGGAGAAAATACCAATATTATTTCATTTACTTCACATTTATGTTTTGATAAAGATGTGATGAAATATATATATATACATATATATAATTACTATATAGATATTGTTTTTATTGATTCAATATTACAAATTATGTTTTAGATTTCAACTACCCTAACTAAAAATAATACTTTAGGAGATTAGCTCTGGTCGGTTTCTGACCTATACACCCTCCAGCTTTCCCCTTCAGTTATTTAATCCATCTAACAGAAAAATTTCCTCTACATTCTCTGTTTTAAAACCTCCAATCTGCTTTCTAAAAGAATATTCCTCTAGCATCTCCTGCAAGGCATAAATAAATGTTATTTATAAACAGAAATCTCTTGGCTCCCAAACTCAATCTCTGACACATCTAAACAAAGTTTTTCATTACAACATAAAGCTTCATGACACATGTTGATATCGCACAATTAAAAGAGGTCCCTAAAGCTACACATTTTCTCTTGAACACTGGAGACATTCACCGTACCATCCATTCCGCAATGATTTGTCTCCATTTTTGAGATTCCACCACACATCTCATTAGCATCAGCATCAAAACCAACATCTGAAAGCCAAAACACATGTCATTTCCAAGTTCACCACTTGTTTTATCTGAACTCCTACCTCTTTTTTTTAGGCTATTTCTGTCCTGGTTATTTCTTGCTCTAGAAGAATCCTGAAATGTGAGTGTCGCATAGGTCACTTCGTGGGACATTGTAGAAGAAAGCACTACTACAAACTGTAAATAATGTTTCAATATCTTCAAGCCTGGGAGAAGGCGTTCTTTTCAAGGCTAGAAGTGTTTACGTAGACATTCAGCTGACCCAAGACACATCCCACTGGCCCTCCACAAGGACAGAATGACAATCAGTACCTTGGCACTGAAAGTGAGAGAAGTCCAGTATTCTTTTGAGGAATTAGAATGTTGCAGATCTCAGACTATAACAGCATTGTTCCTCGATATGAGGCCCAGGAGCACTTGGAGGCACAGCATAAATATTGCTTTCATGGGGGTTTCCCATGATCCTTAGTTGACTCTGAATATTTGAAAAGACTCGAGTTGAGAAGGTCATGGAGGTGCATGGCTGTAATACCAGCATTCTGAGAGGCTGAGACAAGAGGATCTTAAATTCAAGCCCAAGCCAGGCAATTTAGTGACTTAGCAAGACACTATCTCAAAATGTTGATGTAGCTCAGTGCAAAGACCCTAAGCTCAATCCTCAATACATATATATATAAATATATATATATATATATATATATATATATATATATATATATATAGAGAGAGAGAGAGAGAGAGAGAGAGACAGACAGACAGACAGAGAGAGAGACAGAGAGAGAGAGAGACAGGTTGTCTACTTTATAAGAGTCTAAAATTATCTAATTCTCTAAGAGACAGTGGATTTAGTTTGTTCTCAACCACATCAGATATCAAGTAGAGATAAGACAGAAAGGGCTGAGTGGCTTATGTCTGGTTGCTGCCATAAGTAATCCAAACATGTATGTGTGGGTGATGGGGGGTGACAGGGCATGGAGAAGGGCTTAATAACAGTTAAAATTGGGTATGCGTGGAAGTTCCCTTCTGCCATGGATGACTAAATCCCTAGCAGAATAATCCTCCTTCAGATAACTAATTCTCTATGACGAGGTTTTTTTAAATAACTCCCTGAAGCGTCACGAGAGTAAAAAAGCAGGTAGATTCTCAAAAAAAGAGACAGATAAGTGGGAAGGTGTTTATGTTTTTATTTTTAATTTGTTTAGTTTCTTTAACATGAAGACAGCCCACAGTCATTATGTGGCAGAGCAACTGAAACTCTAATGGAAAACAGGCATCTTTCAGGCTTGAAGAATCAGAAGGTGGATTTTGAGGCTATCACAACCATAAACAGTGGTGGAATAATTGGATTACCAATATAGAACACTGAATGTAGAAGATCATATGAGGGTCGTTAGGCTTTCAACCTCTATAATTTATTGTATTTTATTTTTTAGTTGTTATTTTTATTAGTACATGCTTGCATTAGGTAATGATTACATTTCTTGTGAAGAGTTGGTACATGTACATAACTCGTCTCAATCCTTTTTCATTCCCTTTTTAATTCCTCTTATATAAATCATGCAATATTTAAGCTTTCGGGTTTGATTTATTTCACTTAATACTATGATCTCTAGGTGCATTCTTTTTTCTGTGAATGACTCAAGTTTATCTTTCTTTATGATGAAGTAGCACTACGTTTTGTATAAATGCATTTTATTTATCCATCCTTTAATGGACATATAAGCCACTTCTAAGATTTAGCTATTATGAATTGTGCTGCTATAAACATGAGTATGCATGTGTCACTGTAATATGATATCTTGGGGAAGATACCTTGAAGGGAATAACTCAGTCAAATAGAATTTCAAATTTTAGTTTTTTAGGGTCTCCATACAGATTTCCATAATGGTTGTATTAGATTACCTTCCCACAAACAATGTGGAAGGGTGTTTTTCTCTATAGCCTTGCCAATATTTGTGATGGGATTTCTTAACAATAGCCATTCTTTCTGGAGTAAGATGGTTTCTATGTTGTTTTAATTTGCATTTCTGTAATGGCCAGTGATTTAGAACATATTTTCATGTATTTATTGGCCATTTGCACTTCTTTTTTTGAGTATTATCTATTTCAATAGCTCAACTTTGAAGGGGTCATTTATTTTGGGGGCTGTAATTTTTTTGAGTTATTTATATATTCTAAATATTAGTCCTCTGTCTAAGGAATAGCTGGTGATTAGTTCTATAGACTGTCTCTTCACTCTGTTTATTGTTTATTGTATTCTTTGCTGTGCAGAAACTTTTAATTTGATATGATCTTATTTGTTGATTATTACTACAATTTCTTGTGCAATTGGGGTTTGGTTCAGAAAGCCCTTGCCTGCATGTTTTCAAGAGTTTTACCTATTTAATCTTCCAGCAGATCATTTCTGTTTTACCTTTTAGATCTTTGATCCACTTTGGTTTTAGTTTAATATGTGGTGAGATACATGGGTCTACATTTTTTTCAAAAACTTGAACCTATCCTTATCTTTCTTAGAACAATAAATGTCCAGAAAGAATATTTCCAATAAAATTGAAGTAAACTCACTGCATGAGGATTTATACTCCAATAGCATTCAATCACATCACACAAACGATAAAGAGTTGGCAGGTTTTGTAGAAAATCTTGTGGCTAGTGTTTGGAAAGGCACAAGTAAAACAGCACATTGTACGTGCAGATTGTCATTTAGTCACAGCAGCCCTAGGATTTACAGGGGATTTTAAAGGACTGATGCTATTTCTCTTCCCACTACAATTTTTTTACAGAATTTATTAATTTATGTAAAATAGAAAATTGTTGCTATGAATCTACATTAGGTAGAATAGTAACCCCTAATTAATTAGCCCCTAATCTAATACCATATTCTCTGAATATCTTAATTCTCTGAATATCTTAATACTCATATTCTTTGAATGTGACAGGTCACTTGGCAAACGGAGCATTGCATATGTGATTAAGTTTACTGGCATTGAGATGAAGAAAGTCCCCTGGGTTCTAGTTCAATCAGGTGAGTTCTTAACATTGGCAGTTTCTTAGGTGATCAGAGAGTTATGTGACAACAAAGAAGAGTTAGAGAAATTCAACAATGCTGGCTGGTTATGAAGGAAGGATGCTAGGAACGAAAGACTTTGGGCTAGCAGGGAGCAAAGAAGGTTCTCCCGCAGAACCTCCAGACAGGCGCACATCCCTACCACAGGCTTGACTTTAGCTGCTGAGACCCATGATAGACTTTTAAACTACAGAGATGTAACAGAATAAAACTGTGCTGCTTTAACTGCTAAATCTGAGGTCATTTGTCATTGTAGAAATAAAAACCTAATAGAGAACCCAAGATAATATTTGGAAAGTAACACAAGCAAGAGCACTAAAGTGTTCCTTCAGACGAGGCAGAAGATTAGACAACTGTACTCTGAGGGAGTCTTCTGCGGGAGATTTGTTTTCAGATGACTGGGGAACGGTCTGAGACATCCTGGGGTGAAGATGATCTTAGTCAAAGGTCTCCAGAATGAGGAACACCCACCTCCCACCCCTGGCTCTGAAGGAGGTTCAGGAAAACAATGTAATAACACATGTTTAGTAACATTTGTGCATATTATCTAGTGAGATAAATGTACTTGTATTGCTTTTCATATTCATTTAGTTCCCCCAAACTCATGGGGTGTTCAGTCAAAATGGTGTTTGGAGAACCTAAGTCTAAACTTCACTATGAAAAATGTAGAAATGAATAATAAATTCATGCATATATTTACTATTCAAAGTAAATTAGATAATGGCAGAAATAACACGAGAAAAGGTTAAAGTAAGTAGGTGATTATAAAAATGAGAAATTAAGGCTGTTTTTTTGTCTTTGCTCTTATCTTAATTTTCACTAAATTTTGCAGAGACTGAGCTTTGGTTCTCATTTCCCTAACTTTTTTACATATTTAAAGTTCCCTAAGAGGTATGGAAATTCTTATTATCGTATATGAAATAATGCCTGGGTAAAATAATGATTAAAAATCTTACCAGGTTTTAAAACCCCAACTGCATGGGAAATACTTTGAAGAATCAACAACTGGGATCTCATCTTATTAAAAAGCTTTTGCACAGCACAAGAAATCACCAACAGAGTGAAAAGACAACCCAAGGAGTGGAAAAATTTTAGCCACGTTTCCCTCAGACAAAGGACTTCTATCTAGAATATATAAAGAATTGAAAAAAATCAGACCCCCAAATTCAAAGACTTAATCCAAAAATAGGCATCTGAGATAAACACATGCTTCTCAGATGAAGAAATACAAATGGTAAATAAATATAAGAAAAAATGTTCAACATCATTGGTCATTAGAGAGATGCAAATTAAAACAACACTGAAATTCCATCTCACTCCAGAAAGAATGGCTATCATTAAGAAAACAATCAATAACAAATGCTGGTGAGGCTGTTGGGAAAAAGGAACACTTCTCCACTGTCGGTGGGAGTGTAGACTGGTGCAACCATTGTGGAAATGAGTGTGGAGTTTCCTCAGAAAACTAGGACTACAGGTCCCATTTGACCCAGTTATTTCCCTTCTGGGTATCTTCCCAGAAGAATTAAAAACATCATACTACAGCGATGTATGTCCACCCATGTTTATAGCAGCACAATTTGTAATAGCTAAATCATAGAAACAACCCAAATGCCCTTCAACCAAGGAATGGATAAAAAAGATGTGGTATTTTTATACAATGGAGTATTATTCAGCCACAAAGAAGGATAAACTTGAGACTTTTATAGGGAAATGGATGCATCTTGAGACCATACTCATAAGCGAAGTAAATCAGACTCATGTGTAAACATTGTATCATCTCCCTGGTGTAAGAAACTGAAAGAGTAGATAAGGTCTAAAATGTACAATAGATATTGTGAAATGGGAAGAAATTGTTAAAAAGGAAAAAGGAACTAAGATGGGGGAAAGGGAAAGGACAGAAAGAAAAAAGGAACAAATGCAAGTCAGTTATACTGTTAGTGTCTCTTAGTTCATTGAAAAGGAATATTTGTGATAATACTGATTGGAGAAATTTTTATGACCATATCTTGTACTCCGAGCAACTACTTTAAAGTAAACAACATGCAATGTATTAACTTTTGTTATTCTCCTATTATTTTGTTATGAAATTTTGTTTTAACTTTTTTCCATAAAATAAAAAAAAAAATCTTACGAGGTTCTGATTGTTTATAAAAGACAGAGGGACACCATACCTCTTACATACTTTGTAATTTTATTATCCTAAAAGACTACAAATTCTGTTATAATTTATTATTTTATTAATTAAATCTGTTACCTCTACTACTCTTAAATCTGTCTTAAATCTGTTCACCTCTGCTACTCTTGTAATGATCAGTACAGTCTCTGCAGATGGTAATTTAATATTCTAGTCTCTCTGTTCTTATCTCCAATAACCTCATTTATAACCACAAATAAGCCACCCACTAGATGATTGTGCTCTAGACTAATGATGTCCAATATTATAGTTACTAGATATATAGGACTATTTTAATTTATTTAAACTAAATACAATTAAAAATTCATTTTTTAGCCACACTTGTCATGCTTCAAGTGCTCGGTCGCCCAAGGTGGCTGCCGGTTTTGGACTGCACAGATATGTAACATCTGCATTATTGCAGAAGTTTCTACTAGGTATAAATGCACTAGAGTCTAGAAATTTTCATTTCCAATATGAATACCTTTTCCACTGTCTCAATTTCAGTGAAATTCTACTCTCTGAACTCCAACTCCTGTCTTTCTGGTTTACTCCTAATAATTCCGTGGCCTACAGGTTTTGGTGCCCACTGGGTTATCAAATTCACTGACAATGCCACACTTTGTTCATCAGTCCCTGGGATCTAGTTGCCTGTTTAACCTGGCTTAGATCATTTATCAGGGTCAATTATAATGGCCATTTCCTTATGTGCTGTGTCAGTTTTCTTGCTTATCTCTTCACTCTTCATAAGCAAATGGAAAATGCAACCTGGTTCAGTACGATTCTATCTGCACCACACCTCTTGTGAGTAGCTGAATGACTATATTAACTGGTCTTGTTTTATATTTTTGTACCATAACTTCTCTTCTTTTTTTTTTTTTTTGTGGGTACTGGGGGTCAACCTCAGGACCTTGAGCGCCAGCAGGCACCCGTGCCACTGAACTATATATATCACCGGGCCTTTTTCCGTATGTGGGTTCCGGAAGTCGAACTCGGGCCCTCATGTTTGCCAGGCAGGTGCTTACACCGCTAAGCCATCTCACTGGCCCCAACTTCTCAACAATTTTACTAATCAACATTTCCTACTAATGTCCTAAAATTTATTAGCTATTCTCAAATTGCTTTTCCCTTTCCTCAAATTCAAGTCATAATCTGCTTTTCAATTATCTTGAGAAAATGAATACAATCTCAGGAAACTTTCCTCTGTTCCACCAACTAAATATGTAAAAATATTTGCATCTGTAAGGAACTTGGTATCCCTCTCAATAATGATTATGTTGTACTAGCACCTTTTATCTAGGATTAATCTCTACCTGTATTTTAAAATCCATCCTTTCTACCTACTCAAAGATGTTGAACTTGTAACTTCTCCATTTTTCTTTCTCTATTATCAATTTTCCCTTTTTAAAATCTCTACCCAATTACTCACCTCAGCCTACAAATATGATATAATATTACTCATCTCAAAAACAAGCATGAAACATCTCTTGTGAATCCCCCCATTTTTCTAATATTTTTTACAAACTACTGTGTCCTGGAGTTTAGCTCCCGGTCCGCTTTTACCTGTTATTGACACCCTTGGATGAGCTCATCTAGATTCATGGCTTGAGGTAACAACCATATATTAACAGTGTCCAAATTCATATTCCCCAAGTCAGTGATTAATCTCCAAGACCACTCAGCTGACTGGATTCCAGGTGCATTTATTTAGATTTCAAACTTACATCAAAAAATGAGAGACTCTTCCCAAATATTTCCCCTGTCTCAGTAAATGTGAACTCCCTGGTTGGAATTCCTCAGCCAAAAACTTGGAATCACCCCTCTGACTTCTCTTTCTGCTCTCATGTGAATTGCATCTATCAGAAAATACTAATAACTGTAGAAAATAACGGGGCATAGCTGTCAAATGTAGAAATATTTTTGATTTAGAATATACTAAAGGAAATGCTGAGTATATATGATAGGAAGTTATATTCTCAATCTATTCTTCAGCAATCATTCCATTCTCACATATTATTTATGCCTACTTCAGAGAACGCTTATGAAGAGCACCCTAAAGATTAGGGCCCAGAGAATCATCAGAATGGGAATTAATTCCTAATTATTTATGAGAAAGGGAATAGAGAAAAGTGAAAGCCCGCAATATCAAAGCCCAAAGAAAACAAAGAAAAATGAAAAGCAGAGAAAAACATGGCCACAAGGAGGAGACAGAGAATGGAATTCATTTGGAAATGGGTACTCACTTGGTTAGGATAATAAGATATCTTGGTTTAAATAAAGGGCTCTCAAGACATATCGATTGATTCAAATCCAGAACTAATAATTATATCCTCTGGGACTTCCAGCAATTTATCTAATTTGTATGTTGTATTTTTCTTATTAGTAAAATTTGCATAAGTATAGTACCTGCCACAAAGGTAACTGGTAAAGGCATAGGGGCAGCTGTCCTTTTTTTTAGAAAGCTAAAGTGAGTTTGAATTATCCTAGATGATCTTTAAAATGGAAGAAGCTCTAACTTGGAGAGCTGAGACTTCCTGGAGGGAATGATGTCTGAACTGAGTCAGAGGAAGAGCAGGATTCAGCTGGGCAAAGGTGAAGGAGAAGCCAGGTATGGTAGCACGTGCCTGTGATCTCAGCCCTCGAGAGGTTGAGGTAGGAGGGTCTGCACAAGTTCGAGGCCAGCCTGGGCTACATAGTGAGTTTAAGGCCAGCCTGAACTACAGAGGCAGACCCTGTCTCAAAAAATTAAAAATTAAAAATTAAAAAAATGGAGAGAAGAAGGTTCTATGTGGGAACCACAGCCTGTTCAGAGAACTGAGTGATGAAGAGAGCTGGAGAAGCTGGGCATGGTGCACTCACTTGTGATCCCAGCTACTGGGGAGTCTGGGACAAGAGAATTGCAAGTTCAAGGCCAGCCTGGGCTACAAAGGGAGTTCAAGGCCAGCCTGAACTGCATAGTGCAACCCTATCTCAAAAAAAAAAAAAAAAAAAAAAAAAAGGCCCAACTTCCTAATGGGTAAAATGATGACACCTTTCTAATAATACCTACCTCATAGGTGTAAGTGTTAAATAGTGGGCATAAGATATCTAATGCATAGTATGTGCTCAATAAACACTGATAATTCTCATTTCTATATTATTTCCTCTAATATGAACATGACATTCAGGTTTTTGGTGGTTTCATAGATTTGTGAGGGTCATATGTATGTGTATAATTATAATACACAATGAATTACACACTATGTAACCCATTATATATTTCAAGTTGACCTTTTATTCCTATGTATTACAAACATTTTGCATTACATTTCTTCTTTTAATCTTAGTTCTGTTGATTATGAAACAGAAGTTTTGTATATTTATATAATCTTATTTGGCTTCTATTTCTTTTCTAATCTGTCATCCATGGCTTTAATATCTTGAACATTATCACACCTCCAGACCCAGTATTTTTTTTTTTTTTTTGTACCGGGAATCAAACTCACGACCTCACACTTGCCAGGCACGTGCTGTGCCGCTGAGCTGTATCCCGGGCCCCAGACCCACTGTTTTATCTCTTCCCCGGCAAGCCTTGTAGCTTGCTGATTCGGTCTTCCAGCTCAGGGGACTCTAAACTGATACTATTTAGGAACGAGCGCCCTCTTGCGGTCATCTCGTGTCAACCCAAGCGTTCATGTTCCATTTGTGTGGTCTGAGGTCCTTGCCTAAGGCCTATCAGCAGAAACCCAGAGGCTGTAAAAACTGTAGGCTTTGCGATACAAAATTTCTAGCTATTATAAAATGTTCTTGTCTCTGAACTTTCAAATGTATCATATAGGTACTTACCCATGTAAACCCCATGTTAATGTAGCTGTGCACAAAGGTTATTACTTACCTAGAGACTTTGCTAAAAGAAAGGGCACAAGGACTGGGGACCCTGGAATCTAGGTCTACATATCCACTATTACTGTGTGGCGGTGGGAGAGTCCTTTTCCCTGTGGAGTCTCCCATTTCCAAAATGAAAAGAGACTAGATCTGTGTTTCACAAAACATGTTTTGTAGAATATTCCATTAGTGTTGTGGTGTCCCATACATACATACATGCATACATACATACATGCATACCAGAGAGAAAGGGAGAGAGAGAAAGGGGGAGAGAGAGAAAGGAGGGAGAGAGAGAGAGAAGGAGGAGGTGGAAGAAGAGAGGCTACATTATCAAATAAATTGGAAAACGATGGTTAAACAAAATAAAAGCATTTATTGTAGGACTTAGAGATTTTGCAGTGGTGATATGTACTGTGAATTTACAAGGC
Organism: Erethizon dorsatum; assembly: GCA_028451465.1. Lineage (NCBI taxonomy): Eukaryota > Metazoa > Chordata > Mammalia > Rodentia > Erethizontidae > Erethizon > Erethizon dorsatum. The sequence goes on from CM051831.1 coordinate 26,247,713, forward strand.
AAGGCTCTAGCTGCTCAACATTAACTGGCAGCAGAATCTTTTGCTGGCACAGCACTTCACAGTATTTTGCAATACTGTAGTATTCTTGCAATATTTCTGTAGGATTTTGAGGCAAGTATTCCTGAGAATGTTGGTATACGCCACAATTTATTTTGGCAATTCTTCAGGATCACTGGATCCCTTTGCTAGATATAGACAAGTTCAGAAACCAGGTGGTGGCAAAGGCCTGTAATTCCAACTGCTCAGGAGGCTGAGGCAGGAGGATCACAAGTTTGAGACCAGCCTGGGCAACCTAGCAAGATCCTGTCTCAAAACTTAAAAGAAATTTTTTTATAAAGGGTGTGGGATGTAGCTCAGTGGCAGAGCAGTTGCCTAGCATGTAGGAGACCCTGGGTTCAATCCCCAGCACTGAAAAGAAAAACAAACAAACAAAACAAAACAAAACCCCCTAAAACAAACAAACAGATAAACAAGGTGAGGCAACCAATCTGCTAATGTTAGGATGAGAAGTCACTAATAAGGGAAACTTGACAATAGTCATGAATAAAGCCTCTTAATAGCAACAGCAGCAATGACTTTAAAAATACCTGTTTATTGAGTGTTCTAGATACCAAGGCACTATGCTAAGTGCCTTATACACGTTATCTCATTTTATCCTCAAAACAAACCAACTAGAAGCCAAGCGTGCACTGCAATCTCACCACTCGGGAGGCTGAGGCAGGAGGATTGTTACAAATTCAAAGCCAGCCTGAACAACATAGTGAGGCCCTCTCTCAAACCAACAAAAACAAAACTAGAGAATTCAATTATTATGCCCATTTTAAAGATGAGGAAACAATATGAGAGAGGCGGAATGGCTTTACTTAAAGTCACAAAGCTACTAAGCGGCAGAACTGGGATTGCAGTCCAGGCTTTCTGCTGCCAAAGCTAATATACTCCATATGCTATGGTTACTGTGACCGTGTAAATTCTTTTCCACATTAAGATACTTTTGAGTAAAGACATCTTTAAAAAATAATTATGTCATTTTGGAAATATTTATTTTGGACCAAAAATTGATTTATTATGTTGCAATAAAATATATTATATTGCAAAAACCTATTGTCAAAAGTAAAAACCTTAGTTTAAAACTGAAAATAATGTCTGTGTGTATTAAAACAAATTATGTTATTAATACTGATGATCTGAGTATTTAAAAATAGCTGAAGTAGAGCAATTACTTTTGATACATATTCTTATAATTTCATCAGTTTCTTAGCCCTGTATTTTAATGCATCACTGGTATTTTTGTAAAGGATGCATTGTTTCAGTATGCTTTTATTTTTTTTCACTTAATTTTTTTGGTTCTTTGAGATAGGGTCTTGCTTTGTGGTCTGGGCTGGCCTCAAGCTCCCTATATCCCAAGCTGGCCTTGAACTCATAGTTCTTCTGCCTCAGCCTCCCAAGTGCTAGGATTATAGTTTTGTGCCACCGTGGTTTAATATCTTTAAAGTTTTTTAAAAAATAAAATGGCCTGTAATCATTTTTAAACTTGAATTTCATGGTTAATCCTGAGCACTCTGGAGGCTGAAGCAGGAAGGCTGTATTCCCAGCACTTGGGAGGCTGAGGCAGGAAGGATTATTGCAAGTTTGAGGCCAGCCTGACCTACATAGTAAAACCCTGTCTTTAAAAAAAAAAAAACTCAGGAGGCTGAGGCATCAGGATCATCATGTGTTCCAGGCTATGTAGCAAGAGCCTGTCTCAAAAAACAAACAAAAACCTGCAAAAATATATATAAATAAAATGAATATATTAAACCCACAGGGACCTTGTAGACTTGTGTTAGTCAATGTAAAGCTTAGAGCAATAGTTGGCACTTATTGTGTATTTCACTCAAGATGTGTGAGCTAGTGTTATCTTTATGCCTTGTTTCATTTATAAAAATAAAATTTGAAATTATTTTGAAAAAAAAATAAATGGAAGAAGCTCTTGCAATTGCCCAAGTACTTACTATGATGCTTGAGCAAACCCAAAGGAGCACAACCAGGGTCTGTCCTGAGCCTGGCCAGGCAAACTCGAATGTCTCAGGATGCGATTTTACAGCACTGATTGTGATGTGATGCCATCCTGCTCTCTGCTCTTTTTTCTTCGTTATTGTCTGTGTTCACCACTCCTCACTAAGAGCACAACTCATCTCTTTCATTTATCTCTTACCTCCCAGAAAATAGAAGAGTACCTGGGACAGCTACAGTGGTGAGTAAGTATAAGTTTGAATGACTTATTAGTTAATAATCCCTGCCTTGTAGGTACTGTATAGTAATTTTAATAGGAAAGTACACTGTATATCTCAGTATACTTCACATAAATCCTCAGTTGAAATGTACTTGATCAACTGGCTTTTCCACAACACATTATACTTACTCAGACTCAACACATATTTGATGAACATTCCCTTATCATTTTTATGCTTATGCAAACTTTACTCTTACTTTGAATCTTATAAATCCCACTTGATTGTTTATTAGCTTTTTACTTACATTGTTTTCTGTGCACATGCCTGATAACCTTAGTGGTACGGATGCTGTCTTACAGGCTTTGCCTTCATCTTCTCTACTATGTGTATGCATGCTCTGCTGTAGTTGTGTGGTAGTTATTGTCTAATGCAACAACTTCTATTAAAGCTCATTCCATTTTTAATCCACATGTTAAAGATTTCTGAAAATGAAAGAGAAAATATTAATTATACTTTTTTTCTCATGATGGAAAATCCTATCCTTTTCCTAAAATAATTAGTTTTTATGTGTGTGTACCAAGCTGCTGAGTCAAAGGTGATCCAACAGTTTAAATGTAGCAGAGAGGGAACAGGATATTACTGCTAAAAGGATCTAAGGCTTAGTTTAAAAGTAGTGTACATGAAAAAATTTATAAAAAGAGATCACCAACTACAAAATGCTCACTTATTTTTTTTTCAGTTTAGAGACATTGTACTAATATCCATAGCAGTCAACATCTTTCTTTGTCTTTCTCTTTTCCACATCCACTAGCCATCATTGTATATTGATCAGTCTTACTCACAGTGTTACTCATTCAACTAATTTCCTTTCCTATTACATCACTACACTGTCCTTGTGTTCCCAGTGTCTTTTTAACCATTTTTGAATCATAAGCAAAGATAGCAAGTCCAGACAGTATCTAAATTTGAAAGCCGTTATAATATAGGGAAAATTATTTGGCTACTGGGTAGATGGTACTGGTTTATAAAGTGTGATCCTAGAAAAGTTCCCCAAACTCCTTAAAGTCCTCTTCCCTAATGTATAAAATTAGATTGATGATGCCCATTGCATATATATGCATTCATCAAACACCTACTGGGTGGTAATTGTATATTAGTTACTATTCTAAGGCCATAGAATATATCACTCTGGGGACACATGACAAAAATTTAAATCTATGAGCTGAGGTGTGGCCTGTGCTTATTTAGCATGCACAGGTGTGCAGTTTGATTCCCAGCACTGCAAAAATAGAAAAAAAGAAAAGATATAAGATGATTATGTGCATCTGACAGTGATGTGTTATGAAAAAAGAGTGAAGTAAGGAAGAGGGAAAAGAATGTGAGCTGGTTTGTGGTAGGGTAGGATATCTCCTAAATGTTGGAAAATAAACTTTAGGTAGTTAAGGTTTCAGACTGTGATCTGTGACTTTATCCAGCCCAGTATATGACTTTTTTCATGAATACTAAGCACCAGTGTCAGTGTCTGAAACACAATATTAAATACTTGATTTTTTTAAAAAAAGAGATTTTATGCAAAAGTAACTTTTAATGTGTAAACTATTACCTTGATAGCAGTTTTTATTCCACATTCAGTCTCATCAGGAAATTTGGAATGAGGGACTTTTTTTAAAGACACGGTTTACTAAATGAAGAAAAGGGAGAGAAGATAAATATTCAAGTGGAAATAGGACATATTAATAAGGGCCATGTAGGATTGTTAGGAGACAGTTAACAAAGACAATGGATTTTGTAAAAGGAAGAAAATTTTGTTATATCTTGTCTCTTCTTGTACTTCTCCAGTTACTTTTGCTGAATAACTCAGCTTATATTTTTAGCACATAAAGAAGTGGAAATCGAAATTTAGAGTAAATGTTACCAAAGGTTTTTTTTGACCCTGTAATTCTTTATATTCACACTGCATATTTCTAACAGAAATAAGTCCTGTTGAGGGGGCTGCAATGTATATCTATTTACATAAGTCCCTGAAACTGTGGCTGTAGCTGGAGTTAACAAAGATTCAAAGAGCAACAATGAATCACAATGAGATGAGAAAAGAAGTAAAGAAATTAAGCAATATGACTTAAGCTTTCCTAGGGTTAAGATGAAGCATGAACTTTTGTGCCTTGAAAGGATACACATGATGGCATATCCCTCCGTTCAGGGTAGAAGATAAGGAAACAGGAAACAAATACCCTATCTACTCCTTTACCACAAGTTATTATTATTTTTGCATTTTTGTGTTCAAGGGCTATGTATCTCTGAACAGCCATGAAAAGGCTTCCTGGAAAACAAAAAACAAACAAAAAGAATATGTGTTCTGACTCACATGGATCTACACTACCAGGGAGAGAAGGATTACAGACACGGGCTGACACTAAAATTGTAAGAGCAGGCACTGCATTTTGCGAAATCATTGAATCCTGAGCTCACTCGCAGTCCAAGGGAAGCCATGCAGGATGAAGATGGATACGTCACCCTAAATATTAAACCTCAAAGACCGTCTGTCTCCTCAGGTAAGAAGGTCCAGCGCCAGAAACTGGGAAATTAATTAGCGTAATGGGCCAATCCTGTTTTCTTTTTCTCTACTAGTGATAGAATGTTATTTATTTATTTTTCCTATTTTCTCTGAAGCAGTTGCACAGTGTTTATGTAGGCTCAAAGGGACATATTTAGAATATAAACAGCAAAGATACAAGCAGAGGACATTATATTATGACTCCTAGAATTTAATGATGAAGATATAGATGCCAAAAGAATAAGGGAAGGGAATGTTTGAAAACTTCATTTTCTGAATGTCAGTAAAGGGATATAACTTTCCAGTTGTTGCTTACTAGAGCAATTATTTATGTGGGTGGACACACACACAAAGACTGAAGCAGAAGACGTTAACATATAAGGCCTATAGTTTGATTTAGAAAGGGAAAATTGCCTGGGAGTGGTGGAGAGAGGTAAGAGTTGTGGGAGCAGATGGTTATGCTTTTTGTTGATGATCAACAAGAGAACACAGGCAAGAGCTGCGAATAATGTTGCTTACGACACTTGGAAGATCCTGAGAAGACAGGGGCAGGGATGGCACCACTGTCTACTCCTTATATTTTTATTATATGCTTACAGTAGATCCAGCTTCCTCTTCTTGGTGGCGTGTGATGGCTTTAATTATGCTGATCTTGTCCATGGGGATGGTCGTTGCACTGGTGACCCTGGGGTTTATGTGTAAGTGTTGATTCTTTGCCAAATATTTGATCTGAGGAAGGTGCTACCTAAAGGTCTTGGTGCATCCTGGTAACCTTTTACTCTTTTTCTATTTGCCAGTACTTTAATGATCCTAGCCATAGCTGCTAATATGGTCTCAATAAAGGAAAATGCTAAACTTTTCCTCCGATTAAAATCACTTTAAATTTTTTCATTAATTACAATTATTCTCATATTTTAAAACTGGCCTTTAAATTTCTCCTCAGCATGGCTCTAAACTGTATTTTGTAACATTTTTCGCTTTCATTCTATCTTGCTTACTTTGAAACTCAGCCAACCCAACATTTTCTCAACTTCGTGAATAAATCTTATGTCTCCATATTTGAATTTTGCTTGATATATTAATTCCCTTTACTTAAAATATCTTTCTTCCCATTCTGTTTATTGAAATAGTGTTTCACTTCCTGTAACTCTAAGCCTTACAATGTCGAATTGTAGTTTGTATAGTTATTACTTGTTCTATGTTTATTTCTATAGGTAAGTTTGGAAGTTTTGATTCATCCTGTTTTATTTGCATAACTACCACAGTATTTTAAACATAAGAAGAAGTCCATATGCTCTCTTAAATGAATTAATATTTTGGTATTACATGAAAAACAGAGAATAACTGAGGTCACTCACTCACCTCCGTGAAGTCTGCTTACAAACATGTATTTAAGGAAATGTTAAAATAACTGTTTTGGGCATGTTATTCAATCTTGAGAATTTTATACTTATGATCACTTTCTTTAAATAATTTACTTGTTCTTTTGGGTATCACTGAAATGTCTTGCACATTTCTTATTTTCTTCTCCATGGTTCCCTTTACCCTTATTCATTCCCAGTACTCATCCACTCATGTGTATCTAGTAAACTCTTTATATATTGGCCATTCTACTGAAGTGAAAATTCATTGAAAAGTCCTCCTCCCACCTTTATGATCCGGATTACAAATTGTAATTTATCTAATTTCCACATCTAGCTGTCACACAGCAAAATAACCTACAAGCTGAGAATGAAAATCTCTCAGGAATTGTGCAAAAATTAGCGAAGAATTTCTGCCAACATATAATACAACAATTAGAAGAAAACCAAAAGCGCAGTGCCGGTACGTGTGGTTTTGTAGCCTCCTCCTCTCCCCAGCTCCGGGAGTATTTCTGTGCTCCAAACTGAAGGGAATCTTGAGACTGACAGGAAACACTGGGGGGAAGGGGAAGGGTTGGAAATGTGAGCCACCGTGAGAAGGAAGAGGTCGGTGTACTTGGTTTCTCCCTCAGATCACAAATGCAGCCCCTGTGAAACAAACTGGAGATATCATGGAGATAGCTGCTATGGATTCTTCAAACACAACTTGACCTGGGAAGAGAGTAAGCGGTTTTGCTCTAACAGGAATGCAACTCTTGTGAAGACCGACAGCAAGAACGCTCTGGTGAGGAGAGTCAGATATTCTGGAGGAATAAAGAGAAAAATCTTAAATGTAACATTTGATAATTTTTACATTTTGTTTTTTTATGTCTTAGTTTGTGCTAATCTAAGAAACTCACCAACGTCAGTAAAAATACGTAGAACTAAAATATTGAATCCAGGTTATTGCACACAATTGCCATAGTTAATCAATAAAATCTGCTTGTACCTTCCTGGGAGCTGACGTGCACAGTGAGTCAGACAGGAGTCAGCCTGGGAGGTGCATCGCTCCATTGGGTGTTCCCTAGGATCCTGGCTGGCCGCCTTAGCGGCCTACTCCTCCTGGAAGCCCATACTCTTGGAGAAGATACTTAATTAAATAAACTAGCTGTTCTTCCCACTGAGGCAGAATGGGAGAATGCCCTAAAATCTCAACTCCATTATGAAGAGATTAGTTGGAAATGTAAAATATAACCGAATTTTATTACTCTAGGCTCATGGCAAGTTAAAGATTTATAATTAAGAGAAGAAATAATATATTTTTTAAGAAATAAAGAATTGTGAAATTTCAGGTGGAATTTATCTGTCATGTCCTATAGTAAATTTATATAATGTGGACGTATTTTAAAGGAAACCTAAAGAATTAACAGCAAGGGAGTAGATGGTTCGGACTCTGAGAAATACGCAGTGGCTTTCACATACTATTTCCTGCACATGGTCATTCTGAGCCTTTTCTGTCTGTCAAGAAGCTCAAGACATTTTTATTGTCTAAGAATGGATTCTTACCGGTCATATTGGAAGACATAAAAATATGTGAACATTTGGCTTCCTTTCTATTTAGTCACCCATCAATTACTTGATTGCCTATTTGTTAATTTAACATTATGTGATACCTATTCCAGGACATGGACGAATGTATTTAATAAAACAACAATCCCTAACCCCCAGAGGCTTATATTTTAGTTGGAGCAACAGGAAATGAACAAAACAATATGTTTAGTATATAGGATAATAGCAATAGTTTCTAAGTATAAAAAATAAATCAGGAAAGGTATTCATATTCTAAAACAATTCAAATTGATACAGTCCTAAATGTCAAGTATAACTCATTAATATTAATATAGACTATAGTCCAATATTTGTGCAATATCTTACAAAGTCTTTGTCTTTGTCATTGCCGAAAGCTGTGGTGGCATTCTGACCGTCATATGTATTTACGTTTGACATAGGATTACATCCGAGACAGGACGGCTTTCATTCGCTGGGTTGGATTATCCCGCCAGGGTTCTGAGAAGGTCTGGTTGTGGGCAGATGGATCAGTTCTCTCCAAAAATGTGTAAGTCACTGAAAGCTCAAAATAGAAGGCACCACTGTAAATCCGAGACCCTCTTTTCTCAAGTACAAGTTACTGACAGTTGACACGTATGCCTATATTCTATTATGGGTTTTACCAGCAACTGCCAAGCAATTTACAGCCTACTCCAAACCAGAGGACACTGATAACAATTCCATTTTTCCTTCTTTCATTCTCTTTGCCTCAGCTATGATTCATCTTTATTCCCTGTTTTCCTCATTCATTTCTATGTCCAGCTTTACCATTGGAACATTCTGTGTGCACATTTGTGTGTGTGTGTGTGTGTGTGTGTACATGCTTATACTCAACTTGATCTGACTCTCTTCCTGTACTTTTAGAGTAAAATTGTCATCCTCATTATTTTATAGTTCAAAGTTAGTATCTTAAGAATTCATTGGACTTTTCCTATGCGTTACCCTATGTCTCTCCAAGAATCAGATACACTGTAGGTCACAAGACATTTCTAATATTTATGGATTAAGGCTTCATCCTTTCACAGACAATCCAAGCAAAGGGCCCCATTGCATTAGTAGTCAAGTTATTTAAAATGCTTTCCAATCATAAGCTCACCACCTTTTGTTCACCCTATCAAAACTGCAGCCTCTCTCTAATTAAAATTTAAATTCATAACCAAAGCTTGTACAATCCAATCATTATGTAAATTATCAGTTGTAATCAACAGATATTTATTACTTTAGATTGGAGCCTGGGACACCGTACATATAAGCAAGCCTCTTGCCAACCATGGCCTTTATGTTCTACCACTTGCTGCCTCTCATACAATATGGCAGGTAAAGTGGTGGTGTTCTACCTATTCTTTCAACAAATCAAACCTTTTTTTCTTTAACACTTTTGTACTCGCTGTTTTCCTCCTCAGTGCTCTACTTCCACAGCTCCAAGACTGACTTCCTTGTGAGTCAAGTCTGTTTAAACATCACTTCTTCAGTGAGGCTAACTCTAATTATCCAAACTCAATTACCCTCCCTTCGACCCCCTTATTGGCTAGCCTATCTTCACTTTTATTTCTATGTAATTCTTCTCTCTCTGAGTTTTTTCTTGTCTGTTTATTTAAAGGTTTTTACTAATACAACCCCATTGAATCATTAAATTCACCAACATTAAGTTCCCTTCCCCTTCCTCCCTCTCTCGTTCTCTCTCTCTGTCTCACCCCCTCACTTAGTTGCTCTTTATTTTTCTCTTTTTTACTTTTTCTTTTCTTTTTTTTTTTTTTGTGGGTACTGGGGGTTGAACTCAGGACCTTGCATGCCAGCAGGCACCCATGCCGCTGAGCAATATCACCAGCCCTCTCTCTTTTTCTTTCCTTCTTTCTTTTTTTCCTTCTTCGTGTTTACCTTTTTCTTTCTGTTTATTGTCATACTGGGGATTGAACCCAGGGCTTTTGCACAATCCCCAGAACTTTTTTATTTTCATCTGTTCTTTATTTTGAGATAGTGATTTGCTCAGTCACGAAGTTGTCCAGGCAGGACTCAAACTTGTGAACCTCATGTCTCAGCCTTCCAGAATGGAACCTTGCCTTTCTTTACCACTGTAGTCTCAGCAAATTAAACAATTTTGGCAAATGGTTGGTGTTTCTTAAACGTTTGACAAATAAACCTAAGACAAGATATGTATGTACATTATATATATGAATATATATTATATGTATATATATATATAGTCATCACTGGGAGTCTAGTAAATGATACAAACAGGTTAAAGAGCAATTACACTGTAGCATGCTGTTTTAGATCTACTACCCAGTAGAGTAAGTTCTCAATATAAAAGTATAGAATGAGCCATGTTTTCCTTGAGCTTATTCCCACATCGTGCAGCTGCTTTCCCTACAAGAATCTCCCATCTTCTCTCTGTTTATCTCAATCCCACTCTTCCTTCATTGGTGAACTAAAGTCTGATCTTGTAGATAGAGCCTTTGTCATCACATCACGGCTGTGTCTATCTCTTCCACTAGATTCCCATTAACTATAGTTAGTCTTCACCTGCTTCTTGACTTCGTGTTACAGTGCTTGATTAAATTGTAAGAGGTCTTTTGTGTGTGTGCACACTTTATATGCCGAACAGATTGGAAGTTTCTCAGTAATGAAAATATTCTTCACTCACAGTTTGATTGTTGTTTATTCATTTTTCAAAGGAAGGCACTCTACCTTTTTTATTTACAGGCTTGACTTTTTTGAAGATGGAGGAGAAAATATGGATTGTGCTTATTTTCATAAGGGGAAAATCCACCCTACCTTTTGTAAGAACAGACATTATTTAATGTGTGAAAGGAAGGCTGGCATGACGAATATGGACCTACTACTTTAATGCAAAAAAGATGGACATGGTATATGACAAGTGTTTATATAATAAAATTTCTACATGAAAGAAGCCCAAGCCACAAATTTGCTTATTTTTCCTTTTCCCTTGGAGTCATTTTTTATATTATCCTTGTTTCCAGCACTACTTACTTGATCCCTTCTTTGCACATGTAGAAGGCAACATGTGAGTTGATTATTCACTTTTCAATTGTTCTATTTTCCATTAATTTTCTTTCTTCTTGTCTTCCATTTCTAATTACTCTACTTGAACACATTGTAATTCTCTGCATCTTCAGATATATGCATATAAAATTAAAATTAGGATAAGAAAGGATCTGGCTTAAGAGATTTAAATTGTACAAAATGTCTAAGTTTAAAAGGCAGCATAAAGTAGAAATAATTCTAACTTTGGAATATAAAGTGTAATTGGAATAGTATGGTCTATTAACTAAAGTACAGCCACGAACCAGTCATGTAGCTTCTTTAACTTCCATTTTCTCATATTTGAAGTAGGGCTTCAGAGTATTAACTATACCAAAAACTCCATGAAGACCAACACCATGACTTCTCTATTCTCCATTCTATTACTAGCACAAGCACAGATTCTGATCTTCAGGAAACAGAAAAATACGTGCTTTTCATTAGGTGAGACAGTTCACTAAATATATGTTAATCAGTAAAACACTGTACAATTAGAGTTACTATTTCAAGTCCACCTCTGATCTGACTGAACAGAAGTTATTTTCTGTGTAAAGGAAGGAAAATAAAGTTTGCAAGAAACTTCATGGGGTTTGTAAAATGAGTAACAAGAGGCCAGATAAATGTTTTATCTAGTTTTTTTCCTGGCACTTCTATATTTGACTTTTGCTGAATAACCCAGGAAATATTTATGGAATATGTGGAGAGACAGCTTTTACAGGATAACAGGCAAAAAATGCATTTCTTTCCCACAGTTTCCCTTCTTTAACTGGTATGAGTACAATTGATGACTATGACTCTCAACCATTTCAACTGAGGTGTTTTCTGAACATGATGATTTACAAGCACAAATACTAATGGTGTAGTCAGAAAAGTGAGACATGGGACCTGTGTTTTTAACAAACATCTTTTTTTTTTTTTTTTTTTTTTTGGTGGGTACCAAGGGGTCGACCTCAGGACCTCGTGCGCCAGCAGGCGCCCGTGCCGCTGAGCGATATCACTGGCCCCTTTTTCATATGTGGGATCCGGGAGTCGAACTCGGGCCCTCGCGCTTGCCAGGCAGGCGCTTAAGTCGCTGAGCCATCTCACCGGCCCTTAACAAACATCTTTATCTGGTTCTTACACAAGTAGACTTTAATATATTTCAAGAAACATTACTTTAGAACTTACTCCGTATATGAGTTTGGGGTAACTAATTTAGCTTCTTTAAGACACAAGTTTCCTCATCTATGAAATAGCATTAGTATAATTACTTTACTGGTAGAACAATTGTGAGGATATCTTATAACAGTATAATGTACTGATCAGAGAATCGAGCATGTAATAAGTACTTGATAAATATGTGTAACTTTTATAGCTTTGCGCACTAACACTTGAATACAGTTGAACTTTACCTTGTTTAAAATGTCAGTAAACAAGCAAGTTTGAGAAGCTGAAGATAAATAGCAGAAATTCCTCAGATTCTCTTTGTCACTTATATCTAGAGATCTTGGCTTTGGGAGAAATTTTTTTCTCTCTGTCTCTTTCTTTCTCTTCTTTCTTTCTTTCTTTCATTCACTGCTGGGTATTGAAACCAGAGAATTGTAGATCTTATTTTTAATTTTTTTATTTAGATAAGCTAAGTAGGAGGAACTCATAATTCATAAAACTGTCCTGAAATCAACCATATCTCTGTTTCATCTCTCCAGAATGGAAAATGATATATTTATATACCATTATGCACCCACAAATTTAGAAGAATTATATATCAGTTCATGGCTAAAACACAAATAAAATATATAAATCAATTAAACTGTGCCTACAAAGGTTCTTTTTCTGGTACTTGTATCTAAAACATTTTATATATGGAATCAGAATAACACAGATGTTTATAGCAAAAATTATGTGATCAGATGACTTAGTTTCAAATACTAAATGTGAAACCTGGTAAATGAACTTCAGCAAAATTTGAGATCTCTAGGCCTCGATTTGAAGTTACACTACATTAATAGTAGTACCTATTTCCTAGAGCTGTTGTGAAAGTTAAAATAATTCATGTGAAAGCTCTTGGAAATAGTAATCAGAATGGAATGAACAATAAAAAACAAGTACTGTGATTTAAAATATCAAAGGTAATGTAAGTAATATGTTAGTCTTTTATTGAGAAAAACCAATTCCCCTCAATAAGCTTATCAGAGAATATACTGTATTTGGGAAAATCAGATCTTTCTGAGCCTAACTTTAAGTGTTGAAACTAGAAATGAATAATGGCTAATTGAAATTTTGTTCTTGGTATTACTCTCATTACACAGTTGTGATTATGGTTTCTTCCTCTTTTTTTCCTCAGTATAGAACTTAGCTCGTTGTAAAGCCTACATGGAAACCTTGTTTTTAAGATTTCATTCTCAGGGCACAGGAATATGAAATGTTTGGGGAGTGTGCTGTATATTTTTCATTTGTCCCTACAGACTCTCTCATGGGCGGCTGAACTCAAATGAGCACATTATTTGGGCAAACTTGGCTTTTGATTTCCAGCAAATTCAAGCAACAGCAGGCACTAGCAATAAGCAAAGTAGGATATTTCTCTCCTTATAGTTCTTGGCAAAGGCTGAATATTGTACATCTTAGCCTGTGGGCTCAGGTCACAAAATTCTAATAAATACACACCATTTAGTCCTTTAAACCTGAGGCAGATAACAGTTTCTCGGTGCACATTTCACTACCCCCTTTTATTTCTCTTCATATTTTTCAAAACTTTATAAGCACTCCTTTTGGTAAATTCCCTTTGATTTCCCCTCAAATGTGCTTTTGTTTGCTTCCGAGAACCTGACTGCTACTAGATGCAATTATTGATCCAGTTAGACAGTGAAACAAAAATAACTTTGCAATTTTGCATGTTATAAGTTGCAGGCTATACGTTACTGAGACATTACTTTTAGTTATAAGGACAAATGGCCCAAAGATGATGATGATCAAAGGATCAAATTTCTCAGTGCCAATGCTGTACTCACAAAATATGATGGAAATAGTCATTTTCCCACTAGACAATTCATACCTCACATCTAGTTATATTACAAGCTTACTGCTCCAGCAAAAATTACAATTTTCAAGTCCAACCTTTATAGCCATTATGTGAACATGCCATGGATAGATGTGTTTGTGATACATTTTACTTCTCGATTTTAGCTTTCAAGTAGCAAGTATGTGTTATGTACATGTACCCACTGTCCATGAGGAATACAATCATTATTGTACTGCAAACATATACTAATAAAAAAATAAAAAGGGAGAGGAAAAAAATAAAAGAAATGGATTCCTCAACTTCTCTTTCCATTTCCAGTGGATAGGACTAGAGATTTCCAGTGTCTTCCAAAGACAGAAGAAGGCCAGGTCCTATTTGGAGGAAAGTTACCCACCAGCCAAGATAACTGGAGCTAAAATGCTTTGTGAGTGAGAAATAAATGTTTATAGTGTTAACTAGATATTTTGACATTTACTTAGTACAGAACTTAGCGTGATCTTAATTAACATGCAGTATATAAATTTATTTAGTAATAAAATCCCTTCCTAGCTTTCTTGTTTAAGGATACAAAGTGATCAACACAGTAGTTTGCCCAATATGAGCTACTTCATATCCTCATTATCTAAGCTGTTTCATTTCCTATGCCAATAGATATGCCTTTTTGGCATCTGTATCCTTTTCATTTTAATGCTAATCCAGTACTAAGCCCTTCAAATCTGCTACAAGAGCAATAAGATGTTTTATTGTTGACTATTTTGAGTTCAGTGCCTTCTCATTTCCTTTTTTACCAAATTATGCTTTTGCTTAAACTTTAAAAACTTCCACTTTCTGGATGAAAATGCATCCATTCTGCTCATTAAATCCATACATATTTTCCCACTACTGTGAAAAAGTAGCCAATTTCAGTTCTTTCACCAACCTGCTCAACTTCCTCAACCTGTATCAATCTCCTGACAAGCTTCTTTATCTATCAAACATCTTAGTCATGCATGAGGAAGAAATATATACCTCTCTTCAGTGGGACAATCCAACATCAAACTCTTCTCAGAAATGTCTTTCTTCCACCAAAATTTCAGGTATTCAGTTTTAATTATTAGTTTATGCTTTGTTTCTTGTTCTACAATGAGTCCAGGATGTTCCTTATAATCTGAGACAACCTATTTAAAATATTGCAATATGCCTGCCTGATACACTAAATGAAATAAAGTAGAAGAGTAAGTAAGGATGGAAAAGGGAAAGAGGGGTGAATTTGCCAAATATGTGGCTTTTTTTCTCTATCCCCCAAAGACAATTCCTGGATTGGAAAATAAATAAAGGAAAGCACAGGATTTAATTATTTTACTTCTTACATAGAATCTCTGTAAATTATCTGATAAGTACTAAGAAATAAAGAAAAAACTGGTTAAAATGTAAAATCTCATTGTTCTAGAGCTGTCTACATTATTTAATAGCCATATTTGTTTGTTTTTGTAACAAATCACTAGAGACTACAACTTTATTATTTTATAAAGCTCCAGAGATTAGAAGTTGAAATTAACTCGCTACACTCAAATCAAGGTTTTGGTAGCATTCTAGGAGAGGATCTACTTCCTTTTACTTTTCTAGAGCCGCATTTATTGTTCTTCTTGACTTTAGCCCTTTCCTCCATCTTCAAATCAAGCAGCCTAACATCTTCAGCTGTTCTCTGCTTCCATCACTGCATCCCACTCTGTGCTTCCAATCTCCTGTATCTCGTTTATAACGACCCAGATAATCCAGGCTAATCTTCCTATCCCTAACCTTTAATTTAATGACATCCTTAGAGTATAGCAAATCATACATTCTTCATTTTCCTTCCTCTAAAGCTGGAAAATTTGCCAGGAAAATTTGTTCCTCATTCAAAATTGTATATTTAATGTACAGTTATGAGCATGAACATACAGTGTATATCGATCATGTTCAAGCCAAACTGAAAAGATTTGGGAGACATGACACAGCATTCTTGTACTCAAAAGTTCAATGCTGCGGCATGGCTTGTGACAACCCCTAAAAATTGTCCAAAAAAAAATACGTATAATTAGTTAATGCCATTGTGACGTTCTATGTAAGGATCCGAGAAATATAATGCTAAATCTATTTAATTTTGTATTTTCCAAATCAGATGCATCCTAAGTTATAAATTTCATGATTTATGAACAAAGATTCTCTTATGCTATTACAAATTACAGGCCTTAACAATTCTTCAGTAGAAATCCTCAATGTTAATTTTTTCTATTACTCAATTTTATCGTATCCCCACCCTCACTTGTCATGTAATTTTCCTCACCCAATTTCAGTGTTCTTATTACATTTTTAGGAACATGGTGTACTGTGATGGTGATTTCATGTATTTTCTGCGTGGGCTTATTAACAACGTCTATTTTCTTGGGAATCAAGTGTAAGTACAAAAACATATCTTCAAAATACATATATGTGTTATGAACTACATATAGTTGTATATGTACTTATATCTGTATCATCATGCATATGAAACTTCAGACTTTATAAGCAGATGAAAAAATCAATTAAGGACTACCTGATTGCATATAAATAATATTAAAAAGCTTCCTAATTTAAATTATAGGATATTTATTTGATTTAACTCTGAGCACTTCATAACTTTCAATAATCAATTACATGTTTTTTAACTCAAATCTAATATCATAAGTCATAGTTCTCTTTGGGAAAAACAATGCAAAAAATTACTTACTTTCTTTCTTTCTTTCTTGCCTGCAAACTTAGGGCTTTCTGCATGCTAAGAAAGTGCTTTATCACTCAGCTACATCCTGACCCCATGAATTTTGTTCTGATTCAATTTGCAAGTCATGTCAGCAAGCCAATGCACGCACTTTAAAAGGTCTCAGAATATGCTCTTCTGTTTCTAATATGTGTTTTTTCTAAGCTTGGCATTTTTGGGTTACCTTAATGTGTTTCATTTTCCATTGGCCAAGGTAAAACTTTAAGTGTTTAAAGCAATCCCAAGAGCTTTACTTGGGCCATATTTATATGCTTTATTCCATTTTTATATTTAAACTGTTTTATTCCATTTAGTACAAATTGGAAACGTGTTGCCATGTTTGACAAGTGAATATAAAATATAATAGTCATAGAGCTTTAGATTCCAGAGAAAGAACTAAGAACCTCTAATGTCATTCATACTATCACTCAGGAATTATACTTAGGAATACAGTGATGAAGGCTATTGTTTGTATAATTTTTCTTTCTTCTACGTGTTGGCAAATCATTTATCCAGTGGGCATCTATCTACTGTAGAGGAAGCTCTGTGAGCTCTGGGGATGGGAAAGGGAAAGATTTGAATTTGTTCTCACTAAGTAAGGAAGCTAGGTCCTACATAAATGATGCTAGGAGCTTCATTTTCCTTAGTGTCCTTATAGACATGTTTTAAGAACTACTAAGACCTCAATCAGTAATTGTTACCTTGTCTGCCTCCTCAAATGAAATTTCACAGCCCAAAATAGATATTAGAACTTCCAAGAATCATTCCTTCTCTATCGTCCATTTTTATATTTAAGCAAATTCTAGTCCATTTTTAGAGCTGTTCGTGTATTGAATATCCCTTTATAAGACACTGAAAAAATTAATTCAAAGAGAACTAATAGATAAGTCAATTAACTTCTGATAATCTAGTTTATTCTGTAAAATATGGGGACATTTAATGAAATGTCACCAAGTTCCTTTGTGACTGCACAGTGTAAGAATCCATATTGAACTCATATTGCGTATATAAAAGGCTACAGTTTAATTATTATTTCTATATAATGAGCTTTGGTGTTTATTATCAACATTAAGAAATAAACGAGGGCCGGTGAGATTACTCAGCAGCATAAGTGCCTGCCTAGCAAGCGCGAGGTCCTGAGTTCGACTCCCGGAACCCACATAAAGGAAAAAAAGGCCGGTGATATCGTTCAGCGGCACAAGCGCCTGCTGGCTTGCGAGGTCCTGAGGTCAACTACCCGTACCCACATTAAAAAAAAAAAAAAAAAAAAAAGAAAGAAATGAAATTTGAGGTATGAAAAACATTTTCCATTAAAAATAAAATTAACTAGGGATACAGCATCTTGAAGATGTATTGTCAAATTAATGGAATATGTAGAAATAAATCCAGTCTTCAGCTGCAACTATAAGACAGCAAAATATCATACAATATATGCTAAACATGTTTATAAAAATACATTGTTGCTTTTCCATGTCAATAATGCTTGCTGTGTAGTATAGACATAATTTTGTTTATTTGTGTGTCTAGAACATGAAATGTGTTTAGATAAACCATAACAATCGTGTTCCTAAGAAAGGCTGAGTTATCTTAAATGGTATTAATTAATTTTGTCCTAGCAATACCATTTTTGGAAATTTCTGCTATCAATAAAACAGTACATTGAGAAAAAACAAAAAAGGATTGGAAAAAACCCAAATAGTACCATTGGTAAGAAACCATTTAAAGAATTAATTGTGCACCACACAATAGATTACCATTAAAAAAAAAAAAAGTGAACCGGCTCTCTGTGCATTGACACGGAAATATCTTCACGGTAATTTAAATGACAAAAAAAAGCATTCCAAATAATATATCCATAGCACCACGGTTTGAATAGTTTGATTTAAAAAGAATATTTTCTTCATAGACTGAAAGTCAAAGGATGGAAAACAATACTCCATGACACAGGAACCCAGAAAAAAGCAGGAGTAGCTATTCTTTGTGCAGACAAAGTGAACTTCAAGCCAAGAAGGATTCAGAGAGATAAAGACGGTCATTACATCCTTGTAAAGGGAACAATCCAAGAGGAAGAGATAACGATCATAAATATATATGCGTCAAATACCAATGCACCCAGCTATATAAAACAAGTACTAAAGGACATGAAAAATCAAATAAGCACTAATACAATTATATTGGGAGATCTCAATACTCCACTGTCACAAAAAGATAGATCAACTGGACAGAAAATCAATAATGAAATAGTAGAACTGAACCAAACTTTTGAACAAATGGACTTAGTAGATGTCTACAGAGTGTTCCATCCCACAACATCAGAATACACATTTTTCTCAGCTGCACATGGGACGTTCTCCAAAATAGACCACATACTAGCTCATAAAACCTGCTTAAGTAAATGCAAAGGAATTGAAATTATCCCATGCATATTATCAGACCATAGTGCAATGAAATTGGAAATCAATGGCAAAAGAAATTACAAAAACTCCCTAAACACATGGAAATTAAACAGCATCCTCCTGAACAACCAATGGGTCACAGATGAAATTAAAGAAGAAATTAGTCACTTTCTACAACTGAATGATAATGACAGTACAACATACCGGAACTTATGGGATACAATGAAAGCAGTCCTAAGAGGGAAATTTATAGCATTAAATACTTATATCAGGAAAATAGAGCAAGCGCAAATAAACAACTTAAGGGTGAACCTCGAGTACTAGAAAAAGAAGAGCAGGTTAAGCCAAAAGCCCGTACAAGGGAGGAAATTATAAAGATCAGAGCAGAAATTAACGTATTGGAGACTAAAAAAAAATACAAAGAATCAATGAAGCAAAAAGTTGGTTCTTTGAAAGAATAA
This sequence comes from Erethizon dorsatum, assembly GCA_028451465.1. Classification (NCBI taxonomy): domain Eukaryota; kingdom Metazoa; phylum Chordata; class Mammalia; order Rodentia; family Erethizontidae; genus Erethizon; species Erethizon dorsatum. The sequence goes on from CM051831.1 coordinate 26,267,080, forward strand.
ATAAGATTGACAAACCCTTATCCAACCTTATTAAAAAAAGAAAAGAAAAGACTCAAATCCATGCAATTGAAAATGAAAAGGGTGATATCACGACGGACCCTGCAGAAATCCAGAAGATCATCTATACCTATTTTGAAAATTTATATTCTACTAAGATGGAAAATGAAGAAGAAATGGACAGATTCCTAGATTCGTATGAATTACCAAAGCTAAATCAAGAAGATTTAAAAATCCTAAATAAACCAATATCAACCAATGAAATTGAAGATGTAATTAAAAACCTCCCAACAAAGAAAAGTCCAGGCCCTGATGGATTCACTGCCGAATTCTACAAGAAATTTAGAGAAGACCTAACGCCCCTACTTCTCAAACTTTTCAATGAAATTGAAAGGGAAGCAATACTCCCAAATTCATTCCTGGAAGCAAGCATTACCCTGATACCAAAACCAGAGAAGGACCCAACTAAGAAAGAGAACTACAGGCCAATCTCCCTAATGAACATAGATGCAAAAATCCTTAATAAGATACTGGCAAACAGAATCCAACAAATCATCAAGAAGATTATACACCATGACCAAGTTGGATTCATCCCAGGGATGCAGGGATGGTTCAACATACGTAAATCAATAAATGTAATACAGCATATTAACAGAACCAAAGACAAAAATCACATGATCATCTCAATAGATGCAGAAAAAGCTTTTGACAAAGTCCAGCACCTTTTCATGATAAAAACCCTACAGAAAATTGGAATAGAGGGTCTTTATCTCAATCTGGTAAAAGCTATCTATGACAAACCAACAGCCAATATTATACTAAATGGCCAAAAACTGAAAGCCTTCCCTCTAAAATCAGGAACAAGACAAGGATGTCCACTGTCCCCACTCTTATTCAACATAGTTCTGGAAACTTTAGCCAGAGCGATTAGACAAGAGAAAGAAATAAAAGGAATAATGATTGGAAAGGAAGAAGTTAAATTATCATTATTTGCAGATGACATGAGACTCTACACAGAAGATCCCAAAAACTCCACTAAAAAACTGCTAGATTTAATAAGCAAATTCAGTAGTGTAGCTGGATACAAAGTCAATACTCAAAAGTCAATAGCCTTCCTGTACACAAATAACAAACTTACTGAAAGAGAAATTAGGGAAACAATACCTTTCACAATAACATCCAAAAAAATGAAATACCTAGGAATCAACCTCACGAAGGATGTAAAAGACCTCTATACTGAAAACTACAGTACTCTGAAAAAGGAGATTGAAGAGGATATCAGAAAATGGAAAGATATCCCTTGCTCCTGGATAGGAAGAACCAATATAGTGAAAATGGCCATACTTCCAAAATTGTTATACAGATTTAATGCAATTCCAATCAAAATTCCAACAGCATATCTCACAGAATTAGAGAAAACAATCCTAAAATTCATTTGGAATCAGAAGAGACCTAGAATAGCAAAGGCAATTCTGGGCAACAAAGGCAAGGCAGGGGGCATCACAATCCCCGACTTGAAATTATACTATAAAGCTACTGTGATAAAAACAGTGTGGTACTGGCAAAAAAACAGACCTGAAGATCAATGGAACAGATTAGAAGATGCTGAAACAACCCCAGACATACTAAGCCACCTTATCTTTGACAAAGGTGCCAAACACATTCGCTGGAAGAAAGATAGCCTCTTTAATAAATGGTGCTGGAAAAACTGGCTCTACACATGCCGAAGATTAAAACTAGATCCATATCTTTCACCATGCACTAAACTAAATTCAAAATGGGTCAGAGATCTAAATATTGAAACAGAAACATTAAATCTGCTGGAAAGTAGGATAGGTAAAACCCTTGGAGACATTGGTGTAGGCAAAGACTTTATGAATAAAAACTCAACCGCACGGGAACTATCCCAAAGAATCAATAACTGGGATCTCATCTTATTAAAAAGCTTTTGCACAGCAAGAGAAACCACCAACAGAGTGAAGAGACAACCCACAATGTGGGAAAAAATGTTTGCCAGCTGTTCCTCAGACAAAGGACTACTATCGAGAACATATAAAGAACTCAAAAAAATCAGACCTCCCAAATTTAAAGACCCACTCCAAAAATGGGCATCTGAGATGAATACACATTTCTCAGATGAAGAAATACTAATGGCAAATAAATATACAAAAAAATGTGCAACATCACTAGTCATTCGAGAGATGCAAATTAAAACAACACTGAGATACCATCTCACCCCAGAAAGAATGGCTACTATAAAGAAATCAACTAATAACAAATGCTGGAGGGGCTGTGGGGAAAAAGGAACCCTTCTTCACTGTTGGTGGGAGTGTCGACTGGTACAGCCACTGTGGAAGTCAGTGTGGAGATTCCTCAGAAAACTAGGGTTGGAGGTCCCATTTGACCCAGCTATTCCCCTTCTGGGCATCTTCCCAGAAGAATTAAAAACATCGTACCACAGCGATATACGTGCACCCATGTTTATAGCAGCACAATTTGTAATAGCCAGATCTTGGAAACAACCCAAATGCCCATCAACTGAGGAATGGATAAGAAAGATGTGGTATTTTTATACAATGGAGTACTATTCAGCCATAAAGAAGGATAAACTGGAGACTTTTATAGGTAAATGGATGCAACTCGAGAAAATACTCATAAGTGAAATAAACCAGAAGCACATGTGTAAGCATCGTATTATCTCTCTAGTATGAGAAACTGAAAGAGTAAATAAGGTCCAAAATGTACAATAGATATGGTGAATCAAAAAGAAACTGGTCAAAAGGAAAGAGAGACTGGAATAGGGAAAAGAAAGAAGGGAAAGGGAAAAAAATTGTATATATATATATATAAGATGGTTAAGATAGATACACTACCATTTTTACTTAGTTCATTGAAGAGTAAGGTTTGTGCCAATAATGTTTGGACAATTGAATGCTAATGTCTGGTGTCCTGAATAACTAACTTAAAGATAGTAATACGTAATGTATTAACCATTGTTACCCTCCTATTATGTTGTTTTGAAAATTTGTTCTTCTTTTGATTTGTTTTGTTTTTTTCTTCTCTTTAAAATAAAAAAAAAAAAAGAAAAAAAAAATAAATAAAAAGAATATTTTCTTGAATTTATACAAAACAGTAATTTATCGGCTGGGATATAGCTCAGCGGTGCAGCACCTGCCTGGCAAGTGCAAGGTCCTGAGTTTGATTCCCAGTACCAAAAAAAAATAGTAATTTATTTGTAAGAAAATAAATAAAAATGGCAACAGGAGGAACAAACCAGACAACAATGGTGAAAATAAGGTTAGTGTTCACTTGTGTTTTAATTTTTAAATATTTTAATACCATGAATGTAGGATTAAAATTTTTTAAACTCCCAAAATAAAAACTGAATGGAAAGAAAAGTCATTTTGATGAAGATAAGGAGATGCTAACTAGAAAATGGTGTGTTTAAGATTCAGTAATTTCTGGAAAATTTTTATAAATGGAAGTTTTGCTTTCTTTGTTTTATCTTAATAGCTATAAGTGTGTAATAGATATAAATGTGTAATATAGAAATGTAAAATTATTCTCCTTTGGCTTTTTTCCAAATGCAATAGCTTTTAATTCTGTTATTGTTATCAACATTTTGATTTGCCTATTTCTTCTCACACATGCTTAGCAGTTAAGGCTTTTTGTGAGGCAAGATCAGTTACTATAACAGTACAGTGTGTTAAGCAAAAAGTAGTTTACACTCTTCAAATATTCTGCTAAATAAGTAATTGCTTTTCCTGCTGATTATAGATTATGTAATAGCCAGTAGGCCTTGAGATATTAAATCACATTTAATTTTAATAGATATTCCATTTGAATCATATTCTATTTTAATAATGCATTTTCATGACAAAGAAATAATAAATGTTTGAAGAGATAGATATACTTACCTTAATTTGAACATTATAAATGTATATATATTACACAGTAACTCATAAATACATGCAATCTGTATGCTCCTAATTAAAACTCAAACTAGAAATAAAAATAAAAGAATATGAATCTTATGCTTTATACTTTATTAGTCTTTTCTCTTTGTATTTAACAGTTCCTGTCAAAAAGTGTTATTATTTCCCTTTTCCTCAAGTTGTATATATTTACTAGCATTCTATAAATATATATATCACTATGGTATGTTTTAAAAGTAGATATAGGAAGAAAAAATGTTACATTCAATTCTTTTCATAAATACTTCCATTGTAAGAAAATTATTATATCAAAATTTATATTTAAATTATACATTTATATATGTATAATTTATATATTTTTTTTAAATAGGACATGTTTCAGACAAAAGACAGTGAGTGAAAACCATACCTTTCTATTTAAAAATATGTTAATTAAGAATTGTTTTATATAGTATGAAAACAGAATTTATATATATGTGTTAATAGAAGGACCTGGTAAATTTAATCATATAAACGTATACAATGCATTAATTTAAAGAAATCTTGTAGAATCATAATTGAAATGTGGATGTGGTTAATGCAATATTTTCCCATAAAATCGAATGGATTCGAACGAAGTAGTAATGATCAATGCAGTGGTACTTTGATTCGCGAATGCTTCTGTTTGTGAACTGTTTGGTTCCCCAAAAAAGCATTTGACCAAATTTTGTTTTTGTTTGCAAATTCTACATCAGGTAACACATATAACCACTGCCATCTTTCCTGCACAAACACCAATATAGCTATCTTTTCCTAAATTGTTGAACAAAATAAGTTCATGAACCGAGGTACCACTGTACTTGAATGATAATTCTCAAGTTAACTAGACTTAACTTCGACCCGTCTTATTTTGCCTTTCTAGTTCTTCTATCATATTATTTATGCTATTAAAGAAAAAAAAAAACTCTTAGTGGACACAATGATGCATTCCTATAATCCCAGCTATGTGGGAGGCTGAAGGAGGACTGCAAGTTGGAGGTCAACCTGGGCAATTTAGCAAGACATTGTCTCAAAATAAAAGAAAATGAAATAAAATAGAATAAAATAATAAAATAAAATGGGCTGGGAATGTAGTTTAGTGGTAAAGCACTTTCATAGTATGTGTGAAGCAAAGCCCCTACATTAAAAAAAGAAAAAAAAACTCTATAATGCAAAATATTTTCTAAAATATCAGGGAATTTTGCAAGTGTTTTTACTGTTTGTTTCATTTCTATTTTTCTTATTGGTCCATTAGAGACAATGTATGGTATCATAAAAAAAATTATGTCTGTCATGTTTCTACAAGTAATCACATTGTTTAGTTTTCTCCTTTATTGCAAATTACTTACAACTTTCTCACCAATAAAGGTGAAATATTTTGCTTCCCATTTAGAATGAAACTCAAAAGAGAAGTGTTATTTCCCTGTCTCCAGTTTTGTTACAGTTTCATGCAGAACCACCATTCAGAGAGTAAAAACCAAAGCAACAATAATTTCTAAAGAAAAAAAAATATATATATATAATCCCCTAAAAAAGTTACATCAAAATTTAAAAATTTTGAACTGTATTTAAGGTTCCTAAAAGGAAGATTATTGTAGTTTAGTCTCCAAATATTCAGTACTAGGAACAGGATGAGATAATCTGATTTTCCTGCTCTGTATAGGTTTGAACCTTTGCTAAGAAAAGAAAAAAACAATCCCATCAGCTGACAAACTCTAGACAAACAAAGCATCCACATGTGCTTTCTCTAGTCCATGGCTCTGAGTCAATCAGAAGATGGTAAAGTAATTAAATGTTTTACTGTGTATGCTGAGCTGATCGGAAGCAGAGAAGGAGAAAAGTACTGGCACAAATTGTTTTCTTCTACTCATAAATTATATTCTTCCCTTTCATGACAATATTCTTTATTAAGAGCAGAGCCAAAGTGTGTCCACGTCTCCCTTTGAGCAAAATTAACTTGATTTCAAGTGAACCACTTTATTAATATTCATTTCATTTTCATTTCTGCAATAATCCATGAACATAAATGTCAACATGAAGAGACTGGAGTTGGTTATTGCAGTTATAAGCAGGTTCAGCTGATCTCCATTGGGCTCCTTTTTAAACGTTGGTTACCTCCCTCTTCTGATTAAAAAAGAAAGACAGAAAGAAATCATTTTTTAGTTTTGCATTTATTTTCCTGTTTCACTAAGGGATCTGATTTCTACTTCTTAAGATTTGGCAGACATGTATAATATAGTTGTTTAATTTACTAATTAATTTCCTTGATGCCATTCTCCTTTCCTATATAAAATGTCCATTTAATAACTGCCACATAATAAGATTAATGTATCAGAGACTTATTTTAAACCAATTATATAATTCTCCATTAAGCCACTTCTGCATAGTAAATGGAGGGGGCACAACTCTTCAACCCAGAACTAATGAATATGGTCAGCAAAGTCAGAATACAAACATCCAACAATGTATGTCGTTGTAAACATACAACAATTAATCGTATTTTTATATATTAGCAATGGACACCAAAAGTGCAGTGCCATTTATATATGTTCAAAAAATGATATACATGGTATAAATCTAACAAAATATGTATGAAATTTATATACTGAAAGCTACATAATGCATTAAAAGAAATCAAAGATGTAAATAAGAAGAGTGATATGCCATGTTCATGGATAGCAAGCATTAACGTGAGAAAAACATCAGTCTTTCTAAAATTAATATATTAAATAAAACACATCTTCTTTATCCACTCACTGGTTGATGGGCATTTGGGCTGTTTCCAAGATTTACAAACTGTGCTCCTGTAAACATGGGTGTGCATATATCACTATGGTATGATGCTTTTAATTCTTTCAGGAAGATGCCAAGAAGGGGAATAGCTGGGTCAAATGAAACCTCTAGTTTTAGTTTTTTGAGGAATCTCCACACTGTACAAATTCCCTATGATGAATATGATCATTATGTATGTCTAAAACATACCAACAAACTTAAATAATTAAAAAATAAAAAATAAAATTGATACATAGATTTAATGCAATTCCTTTTAAGAACTGAACAACATTCCTTATAGAGAGATACGTTTATTCTAAAATTTATATGGAAAGTCAAAAGAACCAGAATAGTTAAAACCAGAGCAATGTGGAAGGAAACAATCGACCTGATTTTGAAATGAATCATTTAGCTATACTAATCAGGGCTCTGTGCATTAGTGGACATATAAACACAGAAATAAAATACAGCAAATAACCTATAAATGGACCTGTACAAATATGCCAATTGATTTTGACATAGGTCCGAACTTATTACAATGGAAAATAGTCTTTTCAATAGATATTGGTGGGTAAATTGGGGACTCTATTGGTAAAACAAAAACAAAGACAAAAAACACTCTCAATCTAAGTCTTACACCTTACACAGAAATGAAAAATTAATTCAAAATAAATTATAGTCTTAACTGTAAATCATACTACTATAAAACTTTTAGGAAATATAGGAGAAAGTCTGAAGTACTTAAGGACTGGCAGTGTACTTGGACTTGATATCAAAAGAATGATTGAATAGAGGAAAAAACAATAATCTCCACATACTTCAACTTTTTTTGAGATAGGGTCTCACTGTGTAGTGCAGGCTGGCCTTGAATTCACTATGTAGCCCAGGCTGGCTTTGAACTCACGACAATTTTCCTGCTTCAGCCTCCCAAGTGCTGGTATTACAGGCATATGCCATCATGCCTGGCTACTTCAATATTAAAAAATATATGGCCTGAAAAAGACACTATTAAAAAGAAAAAAGACAAGTTACAGATGGAAGAGATGCTTGCAAACTATCTGTCCCAACATGGACTAGAATCTAGAGTTTATAGAAACTCAACTGTGAAAAACCAAACCATCCAATTAAAAAATAGAAAAAAGACACTTCTCTAAAGAACATATAAAGAGATCAAATAAACATTTAAAAAGATGTTCAACATCTCTAACCCTTAAGGAAAAACAAATCAAAACTACAGTGAAACATCACTGCTCACCTATCAGAAAGCTAAAAATAAAAACTAGTGACAATTTATATGCTTATAAGAGCAAAGAGAAACTGGATCGCTCATACATTCCTGGGGGGAATGTAGAATAGTATAGCTACTCTGGAAAATGATGTGGCAGTTTCTTAAAAATCTGAGCTCGATACCTCCTTACAAGTCAACAATTATACTTTTGAACATTTACCCTCAAAGAAATGACAATTTACTTTCCCTAAGACCTGTACATGAATGCAAATAGCAGCTTTATTTGTAATGAGCAAAACTGGAAAACTGCCTAGATGTCCTTTAGTGGGTGAGCGATTAAACAAGTGTGATAATCCATATTAAAAAAAAACCTACTTAACAATAAAAATGAATTCAATATTTATTTATACAGACAAATCTCCAAAAAAATTATTTTGAGTTTAAACTACCAATTAGAAGATGTCATGTACATTATAGTGTCATTATACACTATAATGACAAAATTATAGTATTAGGATAAATATTAGTGATTGCCAAGTGTTAAGCAAAGATGGGGGCAAAAAGGAATGGGTGTGCCATATTCAAGGACAATAAAATGGTGATGGAGAAGCTGTGTATCTTGCTCATTTCAATGTCAGTATCACGGTTGTAATATGGAACGATAATTTTGCAAGGTGCTACTATTGAATGGAAACAGAGCAAATAATATATGGAATTGCTGTTTATTATTTCTTGCAGGTGCAAGTCAAACCACAATTACTTAAAAAAAAAGACAGGAAACTTATGTGATGGGTATGTTCATTATCTACATGGTAGATGTCTTACTACATGAATAAATGCATGAAAATGTATTAAATTGTACCCTTGAAATCAGGTTGCAATTACACCTTAATAAACTTTTAACAAATTTCAACAACAATAACTTGCTTTAGCCTTCATCAAAAAGTAATTTAATAAATTCTTTAAATTCAAGAGTAAGTTAATGAAGTAGAAGATAAAGCAGAAGTAATATATGGAAAGAAAAAAAGCATTGTGAAGAGATAGCAAAATATAAAAATAAAATGAAACAGAAGATACATGAGAAATATATCCATGTATCCATTAGTAACATCTTGCAAAATTATAGTTCCATATTACAACCATGATACTGACATTGATATGAACAAAGTACACAGCTTCTCCATCACCATTATATTGTCCTTGAATATGGCACACCCATTCCTTTACTGCCCTCATCTTTCCTTAACACTTGGCAATCACTAATATTTATCCTAATTCTATAATTTTGTCATTAAAATAACAAAAGAAATATTAGCCTATGTGTACTACTAGATTCAAAAGTAGAAGAAAGAGAATTGGATAAAAATAATATTATGACATTTTGGATAAAATTTTCCAAATTTTATTAAAAACATTAATCTACAAATTCAAAAAGTTCTATAAGAACCAATAAGATAAAGAAAATTAATATCCATATTAAGAATATATTTAGTAAAATAGGAATAGGCAGACACTTCATAATATGAATTTTATTTTTGAAAATTTAATAAAAAAGCAAAATTTCATGATAAAAGAATAGAGAATAACAATAGTTAATACACTGTTTATCATTATCTTCAAAGTAGTTAGAGTAAAAGACATAGACCTAAAGATTCTTATGAAGAAGAAACAAACAGATAATAACACTAAAACTTTTCAATGAAAAATAATTGGCTTCGCAAGCTAGGTAGAATATAAAAAAAGTATAAAAGTATCAGAAATAGAAATACATTATAAAGCTAAAATAATTAGGGTCGTATCATACTGACATATAAATAAACAGGTATATTGAATATAATTAAAACAGAAGTAAGTCCAAGTAGTTTATTAGAAATTTACAGTGAAATGAAGGGAGCAACTAAAAGAGTATAGGGAGAAGAGAAGTTATTCAATAAATGACAGACAACTGTGTAGACATCTAGGGGGAAATGTAGACATCATATTTATAATTTGCCACAAAATAAACTCCAGCTACATCAAAATATGAAAGTAAAAATGTGCTTACAAAAGTATAATCTCACACAAAGCATTTTCTAAAAGTGACTCAGAAAACATTGGATCTTTGTGAAATAAATGATCACAAAGCCAACCACCCTCCCCTCAAAAAGTGAGAAAATGTAACTGGCTCACTTCATATAAAAATCTACCTTCACGATATTTAAGTGTATCAACAGTATCAATAACAGAGTTGGTTGCTAAAGGAGACTCACGGAACTCAAAATGACAGTCCTTATAAATCTAGTTTACTACAAGAGATGAATGCAATTTAATTGCAGCATTAAATAAAGATACTATCTGCCAAAGTCCATCTCAGTAGCAGGAGTTTGTGCCCTTCTATTGTGCCCTCTCATGACACGGTTCTATCTTGGACTGGGAATCACTGGCAAGTACATAGGATATCTTATACCATGGAGCCCCAAATGAAGTATCGCTGGGGAATTTTTTGTATTTTGCTGATCACAGAGTCAAAATTTTGCTGAGGCAAGGTAATCTGCCTAGGCAGCAGAATTCTCTGAGGGTATCATTACCAGGGACAAATCATCTGTAATATTGTAATCAATAAACAATGCTGACAAGCTAGTACAATTCAGCCCTCAAATTCTCACAGCCATAATTACAAAGCTACACTGTTAACCAGTGTGTCTCATGCCTTGTCTGAAAATTAGTGCCATGTGCAACTCCAGAAACACTGCTCAGCTGACTCTAGCCTGGTTGAAATTAATTCTCACAGAACAATACAACAACAAAGACAAGACTAGAAGTCCAATGGTGAGAAATTGCAAAGGATATAATCATATATTTTATAACAAATAAAATACATCTGACTCATTATGTGAAAAGAACTTCAATCTCAAACATAAAGATAACTGCAGATTCAAGTGATATTGAGCTAATGTGCAATAGCATTTCTGGAGGGCAATTTGGAAACATAAAATTTAAATGCACACTTTGACCTAGAAACTTGTCTTAAAAATATACTTGCACATGTGTAAAATGTGTTAAAAGAAAGATTTTTTATGCACTCATTTTTGTAATACAGAAACATTACAAATAACCCAAAAGGCAATAGAAAAGTTCTTTAGGAAATCATGATACAGCCATACAGTGGAATCCTACATGATTATAAGGAAAGAATGACAGAAAGCTCTATATGTACTGATATGGAAATACAACCAAAATATATTTTAAGTAATAAGAGGTACAGTACTACATATACACATTGTTACCATCTGTGTAAAGGGAAGAGAGAGAACTTTATATTCATTGGTTTGTAAAACTAAAATTACCTTTGGAAAAAAATTTTTAAAATTGGTAAACCTCTTGCTTGTGGGAAAGAAACCAGGGGCATAAAGAAAAAGGGATGGCAAAGAGGCTTTTTGCTCTGCCTCGTTTGTAGCGCTTGATTCTTAAACAGTGTAAAATTTAAATAAAAACTTAAATAATGCAAATGCAAGTCTCAGAGTAATCAGTAGCCTATAGTTTTCCTCAGTCTGTGTTGAAGGATTACTTTGTTGTGAAATTTCAGTATTTTCTTAAGAAGAATGTGGTTGTCTTTAGTGTTCCAGGCATCCACCACCATGATGGAGCAACAAGAAAAACTCATCCAACAGGACAGAGAGTTGTCAAACTTTACACAATGGAAGAAAACCCATGCCTTTCAGAGGAAATACTGCCAAACCTTACTGCAGAATTCTTTCAGTTCAGGTAATTAATGTATATCAGTTTTCACCATGGAGATAAACACATGCGCCAATTCCTCAAAAGAAACATCACCACCTATTTAGTTCTCTGCAAAATTTTAGTAAGGGTTTTACAGTAGGGAGACATAATGTTGATCACTCTTCAGTCTTTCTTACATTTTTGAATAGTGTATGGAAAACACTGAAGTTTCAAAAAATAAAGCTAAACAAAATATAATGCAAAATGCCAAGGTGAGGTGTGTGTTATTAGCAAGTAAAATTTTAAAAGTAACATTTAATTTTATCCAGTCACTCAAACTATAGGTGTATCTTTGATTCTAGCTCCAACTTCCCCAGTATGTGTAATTTAGATATTACTTTAGATTCAAGTTTAGATAATTGTTTGAGCAGAAAGATGATTGTGAAGAACAAAATTACTGCCAAATGCAATATTCAGCTCTTTTAAAAGCTTCTATAAAGTTAGAATTCTAAGGTTAGAATTCCCCAGTTTTATCTTTTATATCCTTTACAAACATTTTAAACATAAAATAGTATTTAAAACCGTTGTATTGTTTGTCAAGTATTCCACGGTTACTTAATGAGCATTTAGCAATACTTACACATATGATTCAGAGACTTAAAATCCCCGTGATGGATCAGTTAAATAATGTAGTTGTCAATGAGAAGTGAAAAGATCTACCATAGTTCCTTCTGAGTGAAAATTAATCGAGTACTTGTTTTAAGAATCACTGTATGCTTAGCAGTGTTTATAAAGATAACAGGCGGTTGTGAGCATGAATTAGAGCCGCCTCAGAGCCATCAGCCTTGAATCCCAAGACAGTATCCATTTCAGAACCAGGAATCCAACATGTTCTCCAACACTTCGAATACCATTTTCAGCACTAATGAGGTTACAACTTTCACAATGTTCAGGTAACTGATTAGCATGGATTCCAACCAAGGAATACTGAAGAGCCTTAAATAACTCAACATTTGGGCAATGGAAACTACAAATGAACTATCTTGCCCTAAATAGAGGGCCACTTTCTAAAAACTACAGATTTGGAACTTTCAGTATCTTTCCCTCCATGCACTGCCTTACAACCTCTGGGACAGATCTTGCTCTTTTGTTCCCTTTTGTGTCTTTAGCCTTCTTTCTTTTGTGACCAGCTTTTGTTTTAAAACAAGTTCCTTAAAACTTGTTACATATTAATACGTCTTAATTGTATCAAAATCCAAAATAAGCACACTGTTCACTTACATTCTTTGTAATTGTTTATTCTTTATTAGTACATGTTTGTAATACATAATGTTTACATTTATCCTAGGGAGTTGGCACATGTACATAACACATCTTAATTCCTTTTTTTATCCCCTGCTCCTCTCATTTCTCTATGCTCTAACCCTTGGTCTCCTTCCCATTTGCAAAAGCTCTTTTTTTTTTTTTCAGTTCTTTTATTTTTCCCATCCTCTTTCCTTCATCCCCTTTCCCTCCCCCTCCACCCACCTCTTGTTTCCTTTCCCATTTCCTTTCCCTACTTCCTATTACCTATTTTTCATTTTGCTCTTTATTTATATTTTGGGTTTCTTATATAAAAGAAAGCACACAATATTTAAGCTTGTGTGTCCAATTTATTTTATTCAATATTATGAATTCAGGGCGCATCCATTTACCTAATAATACCTCTAGTTTATCCTTATTTGTGGCAGAGTAGTACTCCATTATATATATTTACCACATTTTCTTTATTCATTCATCTGTTGACAGGGCACCTCCAACATTTAATTATTATAAATTGTGTTGTTATAAATATGAGTACCCATGTATCCTCATAATATGATGACTTTTAACTCTTTTAGGAAGATATCTAGAAGGAGAATAGCTGGCTCAAATGGAATTTCTAGTTTTAGTTTCGTGAGAAATCTCACAACATGTGGCTTACTATTCAACCCACCTAATGGTTCAGTATGTTTCCAGCTAAATTGGGGCAGTGAGATTAACAGCCATGAAACAGTAAGAAAACAAGAGCAGACCGTAAGTGATGTAAATTTAAAGAAAGGAAAGATGGATAAAAGTTGAAAACTCATATCGATTTTTTATAAAAGATGAAGGATTTGGGTAAACACAACTCCAAATTAATTCTAACTTGAACCAACTCTTTGAGAGCTATGGCAGGTAAGAATTATTATATAAATTGCTTTGCATTCACCCTTGGAGAAGCTGGAATTGGTAAGTACTGTATCATAGTGAACATACAAATATTGTAAAGAGTCTTGAGCTTGGTTATTCTGGGTAGATATGCTACTGATATTTTATAATGATGATAATAAAGTAAGATGTTTATATTCAAAGCCCATAACTGCAGCCCTTGTCCATACAACTGGATTCAGAATGGAGGAAGTTGTTACCATGTTTTTGAAAACTGGAAAATTTGGCACTCTGGTAAAGAGAATTGTTTGAAGGAACATTCCAGCCTTCTACAAATAGACAGCAAAGAAGAAATGGTAAATACTGCTTTATGGTCTTGTTTGAAAAATACAAATACCATGTTTCTTATTAAAAGAAAGAGTAGATTCTCATAAGATAAAATCCCTTATTATTCTATAACAGTAGTGTATTTACTAAAACACAGGTTTAAAGGATACAAGGTAAAAAGTATGGTTTATTTTCCTTTTAGTGGGAGAAACAAAAAACAGGTCAGACTTCCAGAAATCAAGAAGAAGATATTGGGTCTATGTCCTAAAAAGGGAGAAGGAGTAAGAGGAATATTATTCTATGACACTCTGATCTACTTCAAGCTATACCACATGATAATTATATGTATGTTTTTAAATGTATAATTTTCAATATTGTAGGAAAATACAATAATTTGCAACAATTGTAATCAGGAAGACAATACAGAAATATAAAAACTAAAGCAATGTCATGAAGTTAACATAAAGTGATGTCCAATAAAAATAAGTATTTGAAAAATAAATTTTTAATTGGCATTAAACCTAGTTTACCAATACCTCAACAAGTGAACAATATATTTCCCTAAAACTATTCCACCCATAAATATAGTAGACCAGAATGCACAATTGCACATTTTTGACCATATGAAGAATACATAGCTGCTATATTCAGTAATTAGTTCATTTCTAAAAGAATAATGGGAAAACAATTTGTTAAAGATGTGCAATAAACCAGGAAGATTTGAGCTAAATTTTTACAATTATGGGTTTGCAAAATTATTTTCTTTGCCAATTTGATGATAAAAGTTAGAAATGTTTCTTCCAATAAAATGCTCATAGTTAAATTCTGCCTGTAATGTAATCTCTTAAACTATTTCCCATACCGAAGTACACTGGGAAAGAGTGATATTTGTGAGAGTGATATTTGCGATGTAGGACATTAAGGATGTTTTTACTTCTGATAAAGAACAGTATAACAATTTTTTTTCTTTTCATACATATTATCTGTTGGACTTTGGATTTGTTAAAAACTATTTTAATACCAGAGTCCCATTTTTTCCGTAGTCGTGAACACCACATTGATCACATTGGAATAGAAAAGAGTCTATAAAATACATCACCGCTTTTTAATACCATCTCTTTCTCCACCATTCGAGTTCCCATTAATTTCTGGCTAGCAAAATTTCAGGCTTTGTGTTTCAGAGTGGTCTTGTTTACTGTTTCTTTCAGTTCACAATTCAGGGTTTGTTTCTTATAGGATTTTATCAGCAGCAGATTGCAGAAGGTCAAAGCCAGCTCTGAGTACTGGGTGGGACTGTCTCAGGATGGACTCAGGGGACAGTGGCTTTGGCAAGATGGCTCCTCTCCTCCTCCTGAACTGTAAGTCTAAGGGAGATGTTACAAGGAAAACTAGAAAAATAAAATCTAAACATTTATTTTATTTTCTACAGGTTTTACTGGGTTCTTATCTGGAATCAATGCTAATATAATGGAAAGGAAGCTTCACAGCTTCTAAATCTTCTTCCCCTCAATCCTCTTACTCTAGACAACTCACACCCAACTTTAAGTGTCCCAGTGGACAATATTATGTAATTATGAACTGCATTTCCTATCACTTGATGCTTAGAGACCACTAAGACAAAGAAATTGTAATAATTATTAAGAAATTTTCATACTAAGCTCTTCAGCTAAAACTAAAAAGACTGATGAGCAGAGTCAAGTGAATTAAGAGTCAGGAGAGGATTTGTACCTGTATATCTATGGTTGTGTACATGTATTTTGTATCTATATATCTATCGTTGTGTGCATGTATTTTGTTGACATTATAAGTTACTTGTTATAGTAACATATGTCTATTGAGACAAAATAGCTATTATTGAACAAAGAAGATAAAAACATAGGAGGCTGCCGTCTTAAAACGAAATAAACAAAACAAGAACATCTCTCACGAGTCTCCTTCAAGGACATCACTGTCACCCTCAACTCTAACCTCAGATACTCTGACTTGCCTTTCCAGGTTGCCCATAAAGAGAGCCCAATCCATTAGCCAGTTCTGCGGATACCTCAGAGATAATTCCCTTTTCTCCGCTAATTGCAGCAGTTGGAAATACTTCATCTGCGAGAAGGAAGCATTAAGATCCTCTGTCTGAAGGCAGTTGTTCAAAGCAATGCCTCGTTTGCACTGGTATTTGGAACAAGCATTTGGAAAACCTGCCACGAAAAATCCTAACAGCAAATACAGAGTAAACTGATATTTGTGGGAGCTATGAAGCCAGCTCTTTGGGACTCGAAAAATGATTTTGTATTTATACGTGGTAATATTTGTCAATACTTTCCCAGGTTTCTATTGATATTCAAATTGGCAAGAATAAAATTGATTTAGAGTTACAAAGGACCAAATCCTGATACACTGAGAAAATGTAAAGAAAATAGTTAATTCTCCCCTTTTTAAAAAAAAAAGTCTAGAGTAACTACAAATGCCACACAGAAACCTATATGTCACTGGGGAGGTGGTGCACTTATAGCTGACTGATTTTTTTAAATAAATAAGTAAATAAAATTGGCCTTCTAAACGTATCGTTTGCCAGGTCTTTCTGTGTGTTTTCTAAACTTACAGGCATTATATTATTGGATTGACAGACCGAGAAGTCAGAGATAGGGATTTCCAAGCTGGAAAGAAAGAAAGTTTCTGTCTGCAGTCTCAGACTGTTTTCTTTTGAGGGCTGCAGAGTCCCGCTGGAGAAGTGAACATCTAAAATATCACATAAGTGGAAAACATACTTGGGACGCCAGTCTCGGTGTGTCCCACCATGAAGGACAGCTGTGAGCTTCCTTCTTGCCCTCACTGGCCATCCCTGCCACTCACAAACCAAAGGGCTCTCCGTCTACAGCCCCCAAGTGAGTAGCCCACAGCTGCATTTCTCAGAGCTCCAATTTCCACATTATAAAATAATAATAGCAATTATTTCAAAATCTGTTTGACGATTAAATCAAAAATATATGTACGTTGTTGAGACGATGTCTTGTGTAGAGTTGGGCACTATATCAGTGCTGGCGATTGTTATCTAGTGTAAATCATTCATCATCTCGAGGAATCAAGCTTACTTGTAGATTACGGGCAAACACGGATCCCTATTCCTGCTTACTTTGCAGGGATATTGAGAAGGTAACGTTTTTATGTACATTGTCAGCAATCTGTTTTAAAGTTAGTGAGCCCTCAAATAAATCTTCCAACATTTCCTGTTTGTGGTCTGTAGGCTCCTTAAAATGCAGAGTATCTTCATTCTAAGAGACAGTGATATGGAAGTATTTTATCATCTACAGGAAAGAAAAACTCACTTAGTGTTATATTTTCCACTATATACTATAAGTACAGTGACACCTCAGCACATACTGAGTACTCAATAGATAGTTGCTAAATTCAACATAATTTTATTTAATGCTTCATTTCTCACAAGAAATAGCTGATATATATTGGGTTATCATTTTTTCTTCCTTAAAATAAAGGTACTACTTCTATAAATACAAAGCCCAATTCACTAAGGCAGCAGATCCTTTAAAAGAAACAAAAAATATTTTTGCCTAAAATGTCTCTTTACCATAGGTAAAGTCCTGTTTCTTACCAAGTAAAATAGTTCCCCCTCGAAACAAAACAAAATCAAAAAACAGTATAAGTTAGCTCCTGATTTTGGTTTTCACAGCTGGGAGCTATATATAATAACCTGAAATAAAGAAGGAAACAACAGAGATTTTCAGTAGTGAAGACTGTTTGTCTTTAAGATTCTTCAAAGAATGGTCATGCAGCTATGTTTAGAGAAAGGATAGGAAGCATTTACAATTCTTCTTCAAAAAAAGTACAATGAAACAGAAGGTAAACATCCTCTATCTCAGTTATCCAGCCAGTATACATGCTGTATTTACAAGTTACAATTTTATCTACAATGCAGCTGCTAGGAGCTCCTACAAATTTCCTCAGCAATAAAGCTGCTTCCACACAGATGTTATGGATAGGACAGTTTTCCCTGCAGGCTGCCTTTGGCCCAGGATCCCAAGGTTTATTAAAGGCAGCTAGCACTGAGATAACCAGTTTTATATCCTATCCTTAATTGGATATTTTTGGTTCATCTCACTGAATTTTAAGTGAGATTTAAGAAAAAAGAAATGAAAATAATAACTATCCTATACATGTAAAGAGACTTTAATGTGTAAAAACATTGGAATGACAGTAAGATAATAATATGTATTAGTCTGAAAATCTCTTGTACAAAAATCATGTGCACTGTAAATAATCTTGTGCTCTTTTTGCATCCTTCAGTACTTCCAGAATCCTTCTATGGAGGATTTGATTTCCAAACCTTAAGCCTGGCCCTGAAACACCCTGCTAAACTCCTGTACGTGGTTAATAGTCTGCTTACATCCCGCAAATAAAAGCTCCCCATTACCGTTCTTGCTCTTCCGCTGTTACAGAGCTCATGAGCTGCTTCCTGTTGATAAGTCCCGAGAGCTGGTTTAACATCCTCAGGAAGAGAAAGGGTTCATTGTGTACTCTGGGGAACTCAGTTCCACCAGGAAAGGGCTTGTTCCTTGTATGACTTTTCCTGCAGTTTCTTCTGAATCATTTACACACAGAAAAACCTGTAAGAGAAAGTCTCCTGATGCCACAAAACCAATTCACGTGTTTCACCTTTCTGATTCTCAACTGCAAATTGTTCTCAGCACATCATATTTTCTGTTCATTTTATGATTATTTCCTATATTTAATTTTTTAATTCAAAATTAAATTAAATGAAAATTGCCATTCATTTATTTCCTATATTTAAAATTTTAAAAAATATGTAAAGAAAATATGCCACACCCTCTTTCTGTTCTGTTGAAATGTTTGTTCATAAAGGGATTAATATTGTGAGTTTTATTGCACAGACAAGGGAATTAAAGGCAAAGACAAACTTCAAGAAAAGAATGTCTGACAAATGGTATTCTTTTTCTTCTTGCTATCTAAAAAGACGCTTTTAGGTCCCATATTTGGAGCTTGAGTGCTATTGACCATGCCCTCTCCAGGCAACTGAACTCTTCCAAGGAACCCAGTTAAAAACCATTTGTCCTTATTTACCCTCACACCAGAGAAATAATGCAATATTTTAAACTTGTGTGTCCAACTTATTTCACCTAATAGTATGATCTCAAGGTGCATCCATTTACTTGGAAACGTATAGTAATAGGAAGAAAGGGTTCAAATGGGAAGGAGAACAAAGGAGAGGAAGAGAGAAAGAAAGAAAGGAAAAGAAAAAAAAGAGGATAGAAGGAAAAATGGAACCAAAGGTTTTGTAAAAAGGGGGAAAGATGGGTTGAAGAGAGGGGAGGGGATTGGGCAAAAAGAAGAATCAAGGTATACTATGTACAGGTACAAATTCCCTATGATGAATGTGATCATTATGTATATCTAAAGTGTACCAATAAAATTAATTTTAAAAAGAAATTAAAAAATAAAAGCAAAATATAATTGATCTTTAATTTAGAAAAAGCATTTGTCATCCATCTCTGATCATAGATTCTGGGAATCAAAATTCAAATGCTTGCTATGCTCCCATTGTACAATTTAGTTCATAAAGTTATTTGGCTTTTGTGTGTTAAGCATGTTTTCTTACTGTAAAAGCAAGGTTTAAATAGAAGTTGCTTAACAATAGGCTGAATCCTCATTTCTTGTTATGTAACTATTGTATTAACACAATCATTGAGCATCTCACTCATCGTAGAAAATATTTGACAATACCCTCTACTCTCCAATGTAGACCTCTTTGTGTAATTTCTTCATGAATATAGATCTCCAAACATGATTTTTATGCATGCTTGTGCTCCTCCATACTTAAAATGAGTCATTAAAACCTTTTAAATGTTTTTAAATTTTCCTTACATTTGCCATTGCAACCTAGATTCACACTAATTTCACATTTATATCATTTAACAAATGGTAATATCATAAGGAACTATAAATATTTTCCATGCTTTATTTAATGGAAAAAGCTCCATGAAGTAGTGATTTACCTAATAAGTAAATGAGAAGGAAAAGTCTGAAACTCTAGTTAGCAGAACACAAATGCAGTTCTCTTTGCAGGATACAATAAATCAAGCATAAGATTTGTTTAAAGGTAAAGACATTTCCCAGCTAATCAGAAAACAAAAATTAAAAATTCTCAAGGAAGAATCTGCAAGTACTCTTAGAAAAGTTGCAATCTTACCAAACGGAGTCTTACAAAAATGAACACAGAAGTGACCATCACATGACTGCTAATTCAGTTTCACCATGAGATAGATGTTTACTGAAAAGGAAAGCAAAGCACCTAATAAGTAAATAACTATAGTGGGAGAGGCTTCCTAATGTTAAACACCTAAAACTGATTTATGTTTAACCAACAAAGGCAGTGGCTGTGATGGTATTATTTGCAGATATCCCCATTGTTGTTGTGAATGTAGTCATTTTAAGAAAGACTTGAAGAGTACAGAACCCAGCTGAGGGGATGTCACAGTCTGTATTGCACTTTTCATGAACTGAGTGGAAATCATGTGTTCTATTGCAACTTAGTTTACTCATTGACCATGTGTTAAAGTCATGATCTTCCCTCGAAACATTTCACTTTGGGACAATATTCAAACCATTCTCTCAAAGATATTATGTATTTTAAAGACAACATGTATTTTCCCAAATAATCAGATGGGCAATATTCTCCTAGAGTTCTCAAATTCTCAGTAATGCACAAGCAACCTGAATAATGATTACTATATTTTGAAAAGCATCCCCATGCTGGATTTCCCCCCAAATCACAGATCCATCTAAAATCACATGTACTTCACATTATTTAATTTATTATTATTAAATCTTTAGCACCTGAAAGGTATAAACATGGATCAAATGGGAGGCAGTAAGAACTGAACCCAAACTATGCCAGGTGCAATTAAGAGAGACTTTTTTCTTTCTGGTCGTCAGTCTCCTTGAAGGGGCAGTGATTCTGTTGTAGAATTTAGTTGAGAATACTTATTTGATACTATTGAGAATAAACTCCTGGGGAAAAGAAGCAGTTCTTGGAATCTTCATGGGCACAAAAAGGTATATTGGTAAGAAGTTAATGTCTCATAAAGAGAGATATCCCAGTTGGAAAGCTGGCCATTGGCAAAGCAGATTGAGTTTTACAGAGACACTGAAAAAGTATAAAATGAGAACAAATAGAATTGGTTGTGTATTTAGCAGCAAGTATGGTAGATGTCTGCTAATTTCTCCCAGCCAACTTGACTGTTGGAGCAAACGATACCTGTTCCATTGAATTCATCTACTTCAGTGAGGTTCTTACTTCTTTACGCAAAAGGAAGATAAGGAAACAAAGAGGTAATACTGGGTGCTGAGAAGGAAGAGAAGAAAAAATTATCTCTAAATCAAGAAGGTAGATGACAGCTTCATGGGGTTTCTGGGACTACTTAGTGGTCCACGAATAAGACTTCTTCTGATTGGTATATATGTGCAAAAGCTCAAGCTCAGAAAGGCTGGTGATCCTGAGCAGGAGAAAAGCAATTGCTTTTCTTGAATATCTTCCATTTCCAGTGTCTCATACTGCATGTCCCTTGCACTAGCCTCACATGGCCTGATCTTCAGGCTGGAGTTGGAGTTGAACAGTGGGCACCCCCACTGAGTGACTCAGGGCGGCTAGTGCAGCTTCTCGGGATCCACTCTTCCAGCCGTCCTCTCACATGCACACCGCCTCAGCTCCCTGCAGTCTTTGGAGAAGGCCTTGCCATTGAGGATGGTCACACAGTCCCTGCTTCTCAGACTGCTGGCATCTATTATTATCTCGAACCTTAAAAAAGAGAAAAAGGTCAATTAATCATCTCTAAAAGGAAATATTAAGGAGCCTTAAGGTACATAAAAGCCTTCCTGTGGTAGAATGAGTTTACTGAAAAAGATGGGATCACCAAGCTCTTTATTTTCAACACTTTAATTTCCATCTCCCTCTTAGAAGCATCAGGTAACTCAAAACTATTTCTAAATAAAACAAAGACACTCAGGTATGGTGGCGCGTGCCTGAAATGCTATCACATTGGGAAATTTAGGTAGGAGGATCCGAAGTTTGAGACCAACCTGAGCAATTTCGTGACTGAGTGAGACCCTATCTCAAAATAAAAAATATAAAAGGCTGAACATGTAGCTCAGCACAAAGGCTCTCAGTTCAATCCCTAGTACTGAGGGTGAAAAAAATACATGTTCTAATTCAAATGTGTCATATGATCTCACTGATATTTTAAAAAATATATATCTGCCCTGTGACTTCATTTACTTAACTATAAAATACAAATGGTTTCATGAATATGCTCTGTCTCCCAGGAGAGTAAGTGTTTTACTATAAAGGAGAAAGGTATCTGTTCAAATATGCCTTTCAATATAACATATATTGGTACAAAGTTACATTTTCCTATTTCAAAGAACTCCATGCATATTTCCATCTAATGCTCCCAGCATAAATAAGAGTAGTGTTTTAGAGTAGTTATTAAATATTATCAGCAAATCTATTCTGTGACTATATATATATATTTATATTTATATATATATATATATATGTATTTTTTTGTGGGTACCGGGGGTCGACCTCAGAAGCTCGTGTGCCAGCAGGCACCCATGCCGCTGAGTGATATCACTGGCCCCTTTTTTCGTATGTGGGTACCAGGAGTCAAACTCACGACCTCGCGCTTGCCAGGCAGGCGCTTATGTCGCTGAGCCATCTCACCGGCCCTGTATGTATTTGTAAAGGTAGCAAAGTTTTGTATTTATTAAAGGTAAGAAAAGAAACAGACTCGGCAGAATAGGCCAAGTAAAAAGGAAAAGAAGTGCACCTTGCAGTGTGAGAGTGGATTACTGTGGAAAATGCAGTAGCTGTTCTCAGTGAATATATTTTTAAACATGTGTTTCTTATTTCACTGTATGGAAAGCCAAGAAATCAAAAGTTTTATCCTGTGTCTAGCTCTGTGTATTCACAATTTGTGTGATCTTAGAATCACCATTACAACCTGGCTCCTGAACTTCAATTTATTCTTCTTAAATCTCTTTCTCTCTCTCCCTCTCTCTCTCTCTCCCTTTCCCTGTCTCCTCCTATCCTCTCCTCCTCCCCCATCTCTATATCTGTCTCATTCACAGTGACTCCTAGTTACACACTGCTGAAAACAGCCTGGGAACTGTCCCTTGACATTTGCTAAATATATATGTCTTCCTGGTCTTTTTATAAGCCATTCGAATTCAAGAGCAAGCATTATCTCAAACATCTTAGGATAGCCTCCTGCAAATATTACAGTATCCAGTACAAAGGAGCTGTTCCATGAATGCTTACAGACCAAGGTGTTGAATTTCAGCACTCTCTCTATTAAATGCCTTTCCCACAAAATGTTTGAAGGGCTTACAGTTCAAAGGAATAAGGTGTTCCATCCATCCACAGCCAGGCCTCGCCACTGCCATTGCGGGAGAGCCCTGTCCAATAAGAGTAGAAAAACTCAGAGTAGCTCTGAACCATGGAAAAGTCCTGTGAAGAGGCACACAAGAAAACCTTTAGGTTTAGCGAAAGCTAATGAGAAAATAGTGACTATACTTCAATTTAAAAGTAAGTAAAAGAATTTGGAAGGATTGCTTCTTACAGGAGGAAAAGAAATTTTAAAGTCTCCATGTTTATATGTGCGTATGTTTGCACAAACATTCATAGTGAAATACATGACAATTTTTTTCTAATATCCATATTGAAATTTTAAAAAGTCATTCACTCCTTTTTATCTAGTCTTATTCTATACTCCTCATATCATTAACAGAAATTCTCTAAACTGAGTATAATATGTCTTTTCTTTCCACCATGCTGTGAGTTCTTCAGGACAAATGCTTTGTGTTAGCAATTGTTATGTACTTGTATAATTTTGGCACATGTTAATTCAGCAAGAGTACTGGAAATATAGATGAAACCATCGAAGGACAATAGAGTGGGCATGTGAAAAGAACTGTATTTGAAAATACTGTTTCTAACTAAATGAGGGTCCCTTCAAATTACAAGTTCTGAAAATAAATCATGTGAAAATGATTTAAATATATACAAATGTACAAAGTACATGGGATAATATAACTATATAGCTTTCACAAGAAAATTTTCTACCACTGCATGTAGTATATGAATTATATACTTGATTCATCAATATGGGCTGGAGGAAGAGAAAACAGAGAGAATAAAAAAAATTAGGAGGATTTATGCCAATACATGTTGCACTAGTAAAAAAATGCCTCCCTTTATGAATAAACTGAGCCTAAAAGAAAGGGTAAAAATATTATGTTAGTAAATGATAGGTATTACAAAAGATCATTCATGAAGATTTTAGGAAATAGTCAGAATTAAGATGTAACTAGAAGGATGTTAAGAATTTGTATAGTGAACTGGGGATTTAATTAACCATTTGTTGATTATCTTCTCTGCACCAAGAAGTTCTGCTAAATTCTAGAGAAATAATAATAAATAAGTAATGATTACACTGAGGGAGGACTTCAATCCAAAAGCAAAATAATACAAGAGAGGGAATAATCATACCATTTTAATAGTGTACTTTAATTCCATGCACTTATTTGGTATGTGTCAATTTGTACATTTATTTTCATATTTATCTTGTCTAGTCTTCTGGAAGGCACAATATATGTTTGCAGATTATGCTAAAGATTTAATAGAATATTTTTCAATTAACAGCTTTCTCATTTTTATAATGGAGGGGCAGGCATATGTTATTTTCACTTTTTAGCTATTTTATAAATATTGTTCCCTTCTTACTCAAATCAAAAGAGGAAGGAAATTAAAACATTCCCAGTTTCCTTCCTGAATGAAGGAATAGTCTGAAGGGCTGTTATTACTCAGGTTTACGTAGTATCAGTAGATAGTAGATCTGCTTTTGTCTACTTCAGTAAATCACCCAAAGCAACAGGAGTAAGATTTGAGCTTTAACTGGAGTAAGTGGAAAAATCATGGGTCGGTCACCTTGACTCATCAGAATTTTTTTTACCTATCCTTTTTTTTCTTTTTTTTTTTTTTGAGACAGCATCTCACTTTGTAGTGTAGGCTGGCCTCGAACTCTGCACAATCCTCCTGCCTCAGCCCCCTGAGTGCTGGGGTTACAGGCACGTGCAACCATGCCCGGCTTTACCTATCCTTTTTACATAAGACCTCTTTTCAAAGAATCATTTAGTGATGGTTAATCTTGATCAACTTGATTGGCATGAGAGAGGCCGAGAAGATTAGTAAAGCACACTCTGGGTGTGTCTGGGTTGGTGTGACTATGGGGACTACATTATCCCTGGCCCTTTCCTCTCTGGCTTTTCCCAAGCTCTCTGCTTCCAGCTTCTACAAGGTAAGCAAATTTACTTCACCATGCCCTTTTGCCCTGATGTCTGGGGACAGCTGACCATGAACTGAAACATCTAAAACCATATGCCAGAATAAATCCTTCCTCCTTTAAATTGCATATGTCAGATGTTTTGTCTCAAGCAGAAATCTGATCAGTACACTTTCAAACATTAAAAGTACTCAGGACATTACCAGAACTTCTTGTGTGTTTATCTTCAGCATAGTAGAGTTATCAGCATTGCAAAAATATTCACAGCCCCGCCAACTCTTACTGTCTCTGTAGAACTGGTAACATTTGTCCCCATGCCACTTCCATTTTTCTGGGCAAGGGCTGCACCTGGGTCCTTGGAGGTGGGGAAGACAGGGAAGAAAAACTTCAGGAAGTTATTTTTTACCTGACTTTTCTTCTCATGAAATTATATAGAGTTTAAAGTCCCAAGAACAAACTAACTCTGTTTGTTTTAGACATTTAATTCTCCAGGCAATAATAAATACAAATATTTACTAAACACCCACAATATTCCAGCAAATTTTAATGAGTGATAAGTGGAAATTAAAGTAGACACTAACTTCTTACATGGAATATGAGATCTAGGAATGAATGACTGGAATTTCTTTGGCCCTTGCCTATGCAGTTCAGGCCATGGAGAGAATAATCAGTTTCATAAAGCTGTTCATGGTTCAGAAATTCAAAATGCATGTGTTCAAGAAACAAAGTATTTTTAATTTTCCCTTCAAAATCCTTCCATATAATAGAAAGTAGATTTTTGAAAGTATAATATATACCAGTATGCAGTGGGTCCCATTCTTACTCTAACCAAAAATAAAATTTTAGGAAAAAATGAATACTGAGACAAACATGAAGTTAGAATGATAAACTTCTATGTGTCAGAAATTAAAGTGGGCATCCAAGCCAGAAAAGTCAAGTGCAAGACGGCCTATGTGGGTGCTGCCAGAATACATATGATTGAGGCCTTGTGAGTCATGGTTTAAACATTTATGTGGGTACCTGGCCTTTGACAGTCAGTGACCTATAACTGAGTCCTCAGTGGGTAAGTGGTTGGGCAAGAAATTTAATCATATTCATAAAGGTTTCATTGTTTTAAAAGCGATTTAGTGTAACACTGTTAATATGTTAAAATCTGGGAGGTCAAATGGAAAATAAATGAGAATGCAATAATTAATCCATGAGCATGCAGCCAACTGAGTTTTCACAAAGGCTTCAAGATCACACATTAGCAGAAAAAAAATTTTCTTCAATAAATAGTGCTGGCAAAACTGTGCAGAAGAAAGAAGGTAGATTCCTATTCCCTACTGCACAGCAAGTAAACTCAAAATAGATGGAAGATGTATATTAACACCAAAAACCATAAAACTGCTAGAAAACTGGAGAAATGCTATGCAAAGAGTTTTTTTAATATGAGCCCAAAAGTGTAAGCAATAAAAGTGAAAATAACAAATGGATTTACATCAAACTAACAAGCTTCTGTATGGCAAAGAAAACAATCAACAGAGTAAAGATATATCCATGAAAATGGAAGAAAATATTTGTAAACTATTCACTTGAAAAGTAATTAGTATCAAGAATATATAATGAATTCAAAGTCATCAACAAAAACAAACCAGTCAGAAATGGGCTAGTGGTCTAAATAGACATTTATAAAAGAAAACATACAGATGACCAACAAGTATGTGTTAAAAAATATTGAGAGAGATGGAGACTGAAGTGATACTTCTAGTCTTTTTCGGAAGTACCTTTTAAATCGAAATATAGCATTGCCATTATCTATAGTCCTCATTAAAATGCTTATATTTGGTATCCAGCCAAGTAATACAGAATTAAAATAACTGTGATTTGATGAAGGTTATCTGCATTTTATATTTGATCCTTGTATAATTCTTCAAACTTGAGAACTATTGTTATAAGTTTATTAACTTCCTGACTGGGATGGATTTGTAAGCGTATGTGCCATGGTAAATGGAGACATAATCTTACATGTAACTTATTCGTAGTATTATTTTCATTGTTCCAAGCTACTTGTTTCTGTGGTTTCAAATATCGCATTTGAAGAATCCTTCCCTGTGCTGTAACACAGACACGTGTGAACTGCTCCATCCCAATAACTGGTCATTATCTTGCAGCTCAAACTCTTTACTGAGTTTACAAGAAAACCAATTAAATAATTCCCAGTTCCCAGTTATTGTGATGGGAAATTCAGCTCTAAATTGACAGATATTCTAGGGGCACAGAGATGAGGACACACGTACCCCCGCTTTTATTATAGAGCTCACGGCAGAGCTTTTCAGCCACACGCTGCAGAGTGTCCACAAGCTTCTTGTTCTTAACTTGAAGAGATTGCAGCTGTTGGGACAGATTCCCCAACCTTTCTTCCTTTTCAGTGATGACGGATTCCTGAACGTCGGAGAGCTGGTAGAACTGAAAAACTAACCGAGGGACAAAGTCAGACTGGACAGCCTACTTCTTAATTTCTATTTCTGTTTTTCACTTACGAAGAAGACAAAAAATATATATATCATTTAAGATCTCAGACCCTGCGTTCTCATATTGCTATATTCAAGTTCAGACTCTGGTACATACATAACAAATTATATCATCTTGGGCAAATTAATTTCTCTAAGTTGGTCTAAAAATATGGAATCATACTAGTAGCCCCTAACTTCAGAAGTAAATTCCCAGACTATCTTACTTATTTTTATGTACACTCAACCATCACTCAACCTAAACCACAAATCTATTGTTCAGTGTATTGAATATTGTCAATGTGTCTTATATTGTTGCTCATTCAATTATTAAAATAGTAAATTTTATTTCCATAATTTTTACAAATTTACAAGCATTATTAATGAGAACAAGCAACTTCCCTAATGTCACTTAACTAGAAAATTTCAACACAGGCTGGAACCTCAATTTTCTAAACCTAAATACAGAAATGCCTTATGAATTCTAAATTGCATTATATTTCTAAGAAGAATAGTGGTTGCAAAACAATAGTTATGTCAAAATGAAATAGAAAGTTGGGAGAACAAATAGAGTGACTTTGTTATTTTTAAATTTAAGATCCCATACACAAAAGGTTTAACATTTCCTATAAAATGCCATTTTTTTAGGCAAAAAGGAGGATTTGAGGAGTGAGGGGCTTTTCCTGGCACACATGTACACAACAGACCAAAGCAGGGATTAAAAAGTGAAAGATCAAGGATACTCCAGCATCTGTCTGAGATGCCATACAAACCTGATTTTGACATTTAAAAAACCTGCTGTTTTTTGTGGCATTTTGCCCTGAATGGTCTTCAACTGTTCACAAAGCATGGCTGTCAAGTCCTGACCCAGTGAGGCAAGTTTACCCGCTTCCTTTTTCTCCCCATTATGCATGAATACCCTGCAGTTCTAAGAAATGCACAGGGCAGTGTGGATACAGCCTCATTAACCTTCAGCGTAAACTCCTGCACTTCCTATACACACTCATTTCCTTCTTTAAAGAACTTGTCCTGTTAGTTTCAAATTTAAAGACTTCCACAAGCATTCTTCCTTATTTGCTTTTCATGTTTTTGCTAAATGATTTTAATTTCATGGCCTTTTTGAAAAATATCACAGAGATTAAAGAACTCATCTATTCTCCTTGTATGGAGGGTGTGAATATAAACAAAATCTCTTCTGTCTACATTGGCCAACCGAGCCACGCAGACTCAGGGCAAATACCACTGTCACTTCATTCTTGTGGTATGGGAGCAGCATGGACTTAAATATTGACATGTAAATAGACAACATCCTTCTTAGAATGTTTAATTCTAGTTGGTAAGTAATGGCTACATATTAATACTTCATCATTTAATTAGTTGCTGCTAGAAAAAAGAACATTGAATTATTCCCAGGCTCCAGAATTAAAGGGAAAAAAAATATTCCATAACAAGTGTTCCTTCTCCCAGACAAACCTTTGAACTAGGAACCTCCCCACTGCAGAGTGCAGACTTACACACAAGGCCCAGGGCTGCCAGGCCAGCCAGCAACACCAGGCACAAAGTCAGCAGCGTCAGGGCCACTGGGCGCCAAGTAGAAAGAGGAGTCCTGAGCTCTGCAGGGAACAAAACAGAAAACAAAACTTGGCTCTTTCTCCTTCTTGGGTCTAAGTCAGCAGCCAGCAAATGAGTGGAGTCAGTTCTGGATAGGAAAAAAAGTGTGCAAGACAGTGGTAATCAGCATCGGATAACTTACTCTCGGTCCTAGAAGCATGGTCTGCGAGATAAACTAAGCCTCTTTATCAAAACTAGATTTGTTCACAGCCCCACCCTTTTCTATACGTGCCTGCCTGCCTTCTTTGCACTGAATCACCATATGTATCAGCGCAATCTTTATATGGTTGCTTTTACAACCTGCTTGTCAAAGTTTTAATTATGAGAGACACTCTTGAAAAAGGCCTGAAGCAGAGCCTGAGAATTCCTGAAATTTACCAAGGAACAGCTTTTCATACCATTAGGGAAAATGAGAACTTACATAACAATGCTCTCCTCCCTGTGTTCCATATGTGTTTCTTCTAAGAAGCAAATTATATATCAGTAATCAGAAATTATCATTTTACTATTTCTCTTCCAGATTTCTCTGTTGAATGCCTCTCTTTTGTAAGGATATTGTTTATTCATTTATTTGATGCATACACCAAAAATAGATTGTAAGATGATTATAATCTATATAATCTATTAGAATAGATAATAATCTATTTTTATAGATTACAATAATAAATTTCTCAAGGAAGGATAAAAGCCATCTCAAATTTTACATCATTAAATAAAACAAACAAAAACCATGGCCAACATCCTTTCCTCGCATTCAGTCCCATAAGTTTGACTTGTAATTACAGAGCTCTCACAGCACCTCTGGGGCAGGTCCATCACCTATATATCTGGATCTAAATAACTGCATATATCTGAAAGGGAAGACCACCGCCCGGCTGCAAGTAGCCTGTAGCATTGTAATTAAAGTAAAACAGAGTGAAATCTTCAAACTGATCTCTTTGTGACCTAGGATTTGCACTTCATTGACAATTCAAGTCAGGTTCCAAAGCAGAAAGATTAAAGAAACACAAATTCATCTCCTTCTCACCAGGTCCTGTACATAATATGTCCGAGGCACAAAGATTTGCATTAAACACTTTCCTGAAGGGGAAAAGATATGTGATAAAGATAGTGCAGAAACAGAAAATGTGATTACATCTTCTAGAACTTATGGTCTAGCAGGGAAAGTAAGTAAAAAAATCACAGAGTAGATGCATTGGTATGTTTTAAAATGTGAATCTTATTTGTCTTTATGATCATCTTTAACAATAGCTTGCATTATATTTAGAACAAAATGCAAATCTTTCACAGATTCTTCTTTGTTAATCATGGCAATTTTACTAATTTTGTCACTTAAAAACTTCCAATAGCTTTACTGCACTTGAAACAAAATTCTACAAAGTTGTTTTCATACAGACCTTACCTAACTCCTTTTTTAGTTTCTGAACTGTTCTCCCCTTGCTTTAATGCTCCACTCACAGTAGACTTGGCTTCCCCCTGTCTCAGAACCTTATGTTATGCTTGCTTCTTCCTCTCCATTCAGGGGTCCACAGACAACTACTGGCAGGCTACTTCCTGTTTCTCTTCTTTCAGTTCAAATGGCACAATCTTGGAAGAGGCTCCTGAGTCCATCTCCAGCTTGTGAGTGACTTACCCTGTTATGAGTATGTGTTTGATGATATTATTAGCTAATATTTCATTACTTAGATTTGTTTTTGCCTGTCTCCTCCCCTACAGATGGCACTCCATTAAAACAGTGATCGCATCTAATGTATTTTCAGTACTGAAAACAGAACTTATGAGTGCTTAATAAATATGAGAACACTTAAATAAAGAAAAAATTAAATTATGAGAAACTACTGTTACCTAAACTAGAAAGTTTATAAAAGCAGAGTTATCTAAAATTAAAATTTACAGGTCAATTTTCAAAAATCTATTGACTTTTTGGCAGTAATTCTGTTACTAAAGTACAAAAACACCTAAATACATCTCCCAACCCTTCGGGTTTCAATACATTGTTGTGTGTAAGATGCTGTGTCATGAACAAATATGAAATATTTGCTTCCACTCATTTCCTGTAGAGAGTTCACCTATGTGGTTTAGTCTAAATTTTCCTGAAAAAAAAAAAATCATTTTCTCATGACTTTGACTTTAAGATTCTTTCAGATCAGCAGAACATAAAAGAAGAAACTCCAGTGAAGAATACAAGTTAGCCTACACATCCTCTTTGAAACTCTAAGAATGTAAAAGTTCAATATTGTCCAAGAGAATTAATCATGTGGATGGTCCTATGGTAGCTTCCAGAGGCACAAGTGCATATGCAGATTTACCACCATGGTGGCTTTATTGTTTCATATTATTACCATTAAATATATTATAGTTCAGGGGCAAGAATGTAGCTCAGTAGATAGAGCACTTGTCTAGCATGAGCAAGGTCCTGGGTATAATCTCAGCAAAACACACACACACACACACACTGTTTTAGCTTGTGTCTTATTCTATAGAAAATAAGCTTCTCTTTGGAAAAGGTTCTTACCTATGTATCCATTATAATAGTCCACCAGCTAGAACATGAATTGAAATAGCTTAAGTAATGTTGAATGTATGAATGAATATGTCTATTCTATAAAATACCTCTG
The DNA here is from genome assembly GCA_028451465.1 of Erethizon dorsatum. Taxonomy (NCBI): domain Eukaryota; kingdom Metazoa; phylum Chordata; class Mammalia; order Rodentia; family Erethizontidae; genus Erethizon; species Erethizon dorsatum. The sequence goes on from CM051831.1 coordinate 26,299,312, forward strand.
TTATTTGCCTGACTATCCCTACTTAAACTTAATTATTTGAATACATATCTTAAATGCATAAAAATAAAAACCCTGCACTTTTTATAATTAATACTGCCACGGCCAAAGTTAGAAATGAGAAAAAAAGGCAAAGGGAGAAAAAGAACTACAAAAATAAACCAAATTTTTTATCCCTTTACAAATCTGTTTTCCCTCGCATAATACTAAGGATAAGGACAGTGTTGAGTTTCTGCCCGAAGGACCAAAAAAAGTGAGTTTAACTTCTCATCTTACTGGGAAGAAAGAGCCTAGATTTTAGATATTAGAACATAATTTTATAATTATTAAATTCACAAAAACAAAGAATACATGATCCTTCCTGAAAGTACCTCTAGGACAGAAAAATAAAATGTAAGCTGTTTTCTGCTAAGAATCAAAGTTTTAAAAACTTCCTTCTGGCGAATCATCATCCCCAGGTCAAATTTTCACATTTGAAAAACCTCTTCCTCTCTCCCCTCAACACTCACAATTATTCCTTGCTTTATCTAAGGACCCTGAGAAATCCTACCGTAAGGGAGTTTCTATGCTTGTTATGGTCAGTCCCTAAGAAGCATGCTTTCATGATAAAAAGACCGTGACCTTAAATGTTTCACTCTTGCTTTAGTGCTATTGTCCCTCTTGATTTTTTTTTTCTAACTCTAAGTCTGATGTTCCACAATTCTATCCCAAGTGTTCCTAATCATACTGAAGCCTTTGTCTAGAGACCACCCCAGATTGAGAAAAAAAAAAAAAAAGATCATTGTAAACATAAGCTGCCTGGGAGATGCGTGAGTTTGGCTTGGCTTTACTGTGGTTTTAGTTTTTGGAAGCAAACCCAACCCTTACGCTGTCTCCTGAGGCATGTTTAGAAAGAGGTGTGGACAGACCAAGGAATGATATAAACACCCGTAGGAATAATAAGATACATGCAGAAAAAAGCACCCCTTTCCTGTATTCTTTTACTGCAACTATACTACTGTACCAGGGTCAAGTTTTGAATACAAATTCCTTTGTCATGACGAAAAACATTGTTGATGAAGAAAGTAGTCATGCTTGACCAGTTGTTCTTCAGTAGGCATCGGAAGGGGAACCTTTCCACTCAGCCAATCCTAAGGCCTACACGGAATTAAGCAGACATTATCAAAGGTGTTCTAGGAGTGTCCCTCTGAAAGCAAAGCGTCTTAAAAGCTGGGAAAGAAACAGAGAATTTTAATAATTTGCACAGTGCCATGTTGCAGACTTGTGGCAAAGCTGGGATTAAACTGTCATGCTTAACCCTTCATTGTACACTTCCCTGTGAACCAGGAATCATAGGGAAATGGGGCCAGAAATCATGGCAATGCACATAATATTTCACAATTTATTTCTCTTATCCTTTTAGATCACTATATTTCTAACATTTTCCAAGATGGCACATTGCTAGCCCCTATCTGAATTTTGGATGTATTTTTAAACTTAATATTTTTCTTTTCAGCAACTTTTTTTGGTCCTTTAATTTCAATTCACAGTAAACTCCTCATGGGAATCTTCTTCAGTTCAGTGGATGGAGATCATTTCTTGTGTTCAAGAAAATGCAGGTTTCCTATATGGATATATTTCACATATTGCTATTTTCTCTTTCTCTAAATGTAAATGAATTATCATCCCTATTACTTTTAAAAACTTTGCATCTAAGACTATATGAACTATTTCCTGAATATCATTGAGTTTTCAATACACAGTAATTAGGTTTTTAATTATATTTAGACTAGTAAATTTTATATCCCAAACAATGACTTTCACTTACTGAAATATAGTTCAAAAACAATATTACCATTAATGATGATTGCAAAATTTCTTGAATTACTGAGATAAATGCCTTAGATAGATTATCTTATGTATTCTTATTAACATGCTGTGGGGGTAGAGATTGTTATCCCTTTTTATAACTAGGGACCTGAGGCATAGAAGGGTTAGACACTCTACCCAGGAACACACAGCTACTGCTAATAACTGTTACCAAATGTGCTATATATATTGTTGTAATTTGTTGGAAGCTCTCAAAAATTATTCAAGAGGGTAACTATTTTTAATCTTCACTTGGATTGAACTGAATTGAGTTGAATTATGGAGGAGTTACTTAATTTGCCTGGGTTTGCACAGCTATAAGTAATGGAACCTGAAATGCTACTGGGCACATTAATTCCAGAGCTAAACATTTTAAATCATTTTGCAATCCTCCTAGTGAACCTCAAATTAATATTTGACCTTATACAGTAGGTCTATATGGAATCATAGAAAGGCCCCATTGTTCACTTCCATATTGTGAAATAGCTTAGTTACAATCACCTTAAAGCATGAATTTCCCAACTCTACCAGCCAGGTGAACTTTCTAAAGTATAAGTTTAATCATAGCCCTTATTTAAGGAGAAAAGTTTCTCAAGACCTATCCATTACTAGTCAGAATTCCTTATCATCTTCCATCAGGCTCCTCGCCTACTTTTTAGCATCATCAAGCCAAATCCTTCTCTTCGTTTTGAGGACATTTCATCCTCAGCCAAACAGTTTTCATTGCCCCCTCTTGTTAAATTTTGCTGATGATTCCCAAACTTATTGTATACTGATCTAAAATCTATTCTAATCCAAAATTACAACCTCCTCTTTTCCTCCTGAACTCATCTTTCTTAATTTTACTCCTTAACATATTCTCTGACCTGAGCAGTTGCTGTTTCTTATCTCTCTGGTGTTACCTTTGAACTATGGTCCTTGCCAGGAGAAGTCACCCAATCCCCATCTTGCTCCATCTGGAAAACCTGGACTGAACATTAAGGATCTAAAGCACTTTTTTTTTTTTCAGGAATGCTCAAAACCAAGCAGGAGGTAACTTGCTCTTTCCGTAGTGGCGTCTTGGCCTCTGATATGTATTTAATAGCACTTAATGACATTTTAGTATATCTATTGATTCAAATTATTTCTCCTATTTTCCTAAATACCTCAAAAGCAAGGGCTCCCCGGTGTCTGTAATATTTTGTATTGAGTGGGTGTGCTTTAGGGTTCATTGAATCAGTGAGATATGATTGATGTCTTACCTCTGCATAGAGGGATTTATATTGGAGTTATGGAAAGGAGGTTAAAAAGCTGGGAAGAAAGCAAAGTAGTTTTGCGTACACTTTTGATGGTATAACATTTAGTCTTCAGCAGGAATCATTGCCCATCCACTATTCTCATTCTCTCTTGCTCTCTCTCTGTCTCTGTCTCTCTCTCTCTCTTTTCTTCCTTTGTTTCTTATGGTGCCGAGAATTGACAGAGAATCTCACTAGGTAAGCAGTCAACCCCTGAGGTACATCCCCAGTATTTTAAGTCCAAACCCACTTTCTATGCATACAAATGTGTGTGGACAATTTCAAATGCATGCCTCTCCTCCTAGCAGCCCCTCAAACTGCAGCCATCACCTGCCCTACTGCTCCTGTGGTTTCTAAGTCAATGATGGCACCATGCTCAGACCTGCTGACTAAATTTTGTCAACCTAAATTAATTCTCTCTTGTCTTCTATAATTTCATCAATTCCTGAAAGTCTTTCCCTCAGCATCTCTCACGTTTGATGCATTTTCTTCTTTCTTACTGTACAAACTCAGTTCATCTTGTGCACGCTCAAGTCAAAACCTGGGTGTCAGCCTGTTCAATTCCACACTCCTTTAGTCCATCCTCCTCATCAAAGCCTAGACAGTCTCCCAACAACATAAATTGTGTTTCTTCCTGTTTAGGTCCTTCATTAACCTCACTTGAAGTACTGAATAGAATTAAAATATCTCATTATGGCCTAAAAAAAACTCTCTTTAACTTCAGACTTGTCCCTCATGAAGCCTTCCTCCAACTACACACCACAGCCATACAATTATGTATAGTTCCCCAAAAGCACAGCTGTTTAAAACCTTCTTGGCTTCTTTTCCTTTCTTGTCTCTCACCCCATAGTGTTCCCAAGCCCAAACACCCCATGCCTCATTTCATATCATGTGGAACATCCTAAATCAACCCAGTGCAGTGCTCGCCTCCTTCTCAAATCTGTCCTGAGGTCCTCCAACCACTGTTAGATAGATATGACCAAGCTTGTTTGTACCCAGCATGAGTTTCCATCTTAGCACACTATTACACTGATCACTTCCTTGAGAATAGTATTTGACTTCAACTTCCTCATAAACTGGTGTTATATTATATTTGACACTGGAAAAAAACGTGTGAGAATTTCTTTCATTTTTACTTTCTCTCTTCTCAGTTGTTTTGTATTTTTAACACAACATGATTGCTTATTGAGAAAATAAAAATTTGGAAAATAAATGTATGTGTGTGGTTTATTTTTATTAACCCTAAAATAGAAAGTACCCACTCGTGATTTCGCTACAGCATTCTTTTGAATCTGCATTCCCAAAACATTCTCCATGATTATTGCTGCTGTTTTTAACAGCAAAGGATATCAGATATATTTTCTAAGAAATAATTGGAATTTTATAGTGATACTCCTTTATATATTTGTATGATCTCCAGAAGAAAACAAGGTATCCTCCATACAGACTAAGGTTACTGTTACCAGATGTTTGTCCAAGATACTTCCCGGTAACCTACACTCCTGCTCCTCCAATTTCCATTTCTCACGGGGCCGCCAGAAGTTGCAGTTAGTGTTTCATCTTGCTCCACTTCAGTCTTCACCCTCCAACCTTAGCAGAACTATTTGTACACACTGTTTCTGCTTCTGTGGATCACTAACCTTTGGGAGAACTGACTCCAGTGAAAGCTGAAAAATGAAGTTATACACAAACTACTCTAAACAACAGCCTTGAGGATTGATTCTTCCTAAGATTTGTTGGAGGAAAGCATTTCATATCCTATTACACATATCCTGTGGCTGCAGAAACTGACCTCCCTCCTGTTGCCACTCAGGTCAAGGAGGCTGGAAATCCCCAATGTCCCCTGACAGCTTACTGAGTAGTTCAGTTGAAAAACAAAAATCCATACCCATGGGTCTCAAGTGGAAGGTCATTTATGAATAAAGAGTGACGCATAAGTTTAGTGCAGGAAAGGATAAAAAAAGAAAGAAAGAAAGAAAGAAAGAAAGAAAGAAAGAAAGAAAGAAAGAAACCTGTTATTTGATAAAGGAGAAAGGGGAGACAGCAGTGAGAAGGGATATGTCCTGATTTGCAGAGGTGAAGAAAACCTGGATATAATCAAAAGGAAAAGGGCATGTTATAATACAGACATTCACTGAGTATCTCTCTGATGCAGATGGACACAAAAATGTTAGACACAGCAGTAGGAATTCTCAAGGAATGGAAAACCGAAAGGAATCTCAAATTTTTGGAGTGATATACCACATCTTTTATACCATTCATTGCTCTTAGTACTCGTAACTACCTTAACAAAACTTCTATTTAAAATTAGTTCTGGGCCGGTGAGATAGCTCAGCGGCATAAGTGCCTGCCTGGCAAGCGCGAGGGCCCGAGTTCAACTCCCGGAACCCACATACAAAAAAAGGGCTGGTGATATCGCTCAGTGGTCCTGAGGTCGACCCCCGGTACCCACAAAAAAAAAAATAAAATAAAATAAAATTAGTTCTAGTTGTATGAATAAATATGCAGAAACTGATTAAAACAATGCCGAGCATGTAATAGGTGTTGAAGACATAATTAGTATCACTAAGGCTTTATAAACAAAAAGCCTGAGATTCCAGAGTACTTAAGTAATTTGTCTAAGGTAAGTGCCACACCTGGTGTTAGAACCTAGAACCTCATCCTACCTATATTCAGTGTGAGCCTTTTTTCCTAGAACTAAGTCATATTTCTGCTTTGGATTGACTTAGTAGCTAAGAAAATAAGATCCTTCTCTATGGGTACAAATTATGGAAATGAGTGGAACTGAACAAATATTATTACTGTATCATAGATGAATAATTGTAAGTAAAAAAAATGGAAGGTAAAAGCAACTAAAATGAAGTATTTTCTTAGTCTGAATCAAACTTCTCAATAATATTCTGAGATCAATAGAACAAAAGGGAATAGGGAGTGGATGTAATTGAATCCAAGGCCCCTGTTAAGATTATCAAATCACAGAATATCAAAGTCTGTGGGACACATTAGAAAGCATTTGCTTCAATCACCCTTCATTTCACAGAGGAGAAAACCAAATGCTTGATGTTGACATAACTCCCCCAAGATCACACAGCATCAAGATGCAGAATTACTATACCAAAACACCAATGGTGGTTGGTCCAATTGGAAATCGACCTCCGAAAACCATGAGTTCAAAACTAGCAAAGAGGTAGCTTTATTGATTTAAATTTACAAGTCACATCACAAGTGGTAAAAAACACATAAAACAAACACTTGATTTGGTCCTCATGGGAATGGGGAAAGGAGAAAGGATGTTGCTTTAATATAGGTACAATTTCGCCTTTGAATGTTCTACCTACTTGGAAAGGCAATCCAGCAACCCATCCACAGCTGTAAATTATGATGCTAGCAAGAGAATTCCAGAAAAACAAACACGTGTGTACATGCCAAGTTTACATTTTCAGATGTCTGAACCAGTATATATAGCATGCAAGTTATGGAAAGAGCACAGAGATACATCACTGCAAATCACAAAAAAAAGCTTCCTCTCTTCCCTCCACTTTCTGCATTCCTAAAAGAGGTGCCTCATCTCACTCCATCTTAGCCAAAAGGCTGAGAAGTGATAGGAGTGCCTCATCTCATACATCTCTCCAGGGCTGTCATCTATTTGGGGTCCAGGAGACAAGAGTACCTGTGTGTCTGGGCTCTGGTTGCCAGGTGGTAGTAGAGGATCGAGAATGCAGGCTCATGGTGGTGTCCCCATCGTCATCCAGCATGTCCCTCACGTCCCTCTCACTGCTGTATTTGGTCTGCATTCTGATTCCTGTAGGGCTGAACGGAAGTGTGATCAGATTGCTCTAAGCTGCTTGGCTACCAGGGGATAGGTCAGGAAGCCAGGCACTAAAAGGCATTCCTAAAGTCCTCTCCCGACAAGCGGCACGGAAAGCCTCTGCCTCCAGTTCCTGACTGGAGAGGCCCAGCCCCTCCCCTGTAAGCCTGTACTCCGAACTCCAAGTTTGTCAGTCTGAGGGGAAATAGCATCTGTTTTCTGTTTGGGCAGTCTCTGAACAGTTATTAAAACAATTGCCATTCTTAAACCCTTTATGTTTATCCATTTGCACTTAGAAAACTGCAGTGTAAAGATGGTAAGACCTTGCAACAGCACTTCTGGTTCTTCAGACACTAAAGAATGGTAAGCCAAAAGGGGGACACATAGTACCCAGTTTCTTACTGATCATGCCCTCACTGAGTCACTTAGATGAAGTTTACCACCTGTGTCTCTGTTGAAAAAGACGAGCCTCTTCCTGTGTCTCAGTGAGAGTGGAAACCTCCACGTACAGGGAAAGTCAGCACAAAAGAATCCTCCTGAGAGCATCTAATCATTTCAACTGTTTTATTTTACACAGAAGGAAACTGAAGCCTATCTAGGTGAAGTGATTGCTTAAAGTCACATAGCTGGTAACTAACAGAATTAGCTTTAAAAATGCTCTCCTGCTGCCAACTTTCTTCTTATAGTTGGACTTGATTTAACATTTCATTGTACACAGGGTACATCCTGATTGTGAGGAATTGCACATTTTATTAGTGATCAGGATTTTTAGGACCATGGCTAACCATCTTTTGAAAAGCTAATTAACAATTTGTGCCTAAATTTCATGAACTGAAAAAGGAAATGAAGTGATTGTTTTAGATAATGTCCCAAAATTCTTCCTGAATTATTCCAGTACAGTGACATTACTTGGCAGTCTGTCTGTCCTGCAACAACAGAATATCTGAGACTGGTAAATTTATAAACAATACAAGATTATTTCTCTTAGTTCTGGAGGCTGGGAGGTCCAAGATCAAGACTTTGCTAGGTTTAGTTGTCTGGTAAAGACTGCATCCTCTGGAGGACAGGAACACTGTGTCATCACATGGCACAGTGCAACATCAAGCATATATATATTCCAGAGTATTCCAAGTTTAAAAAAAAAGAAACCTAAGGGGAACCTTTTCTTGAATAGCAACTTGTTAAAAAGTAAAAAGTCAAAAATTACTTGTCCATTTGCATTGGATTGAATATATTAGAGAACACTATAGAAGAGAAGAAGGCAATAAGAATTTGGAAAGTGGAAGTAAGTGAAGTATGAGAGTGAAATATTAAAAAAAAGATAAAAAAAGTAACAACAGCTGAGGCCAGAAAAAAAGTGCATGTAAGAAGTGCCTTTACATATGGTTCTAATAAAACAGCAATTAGAACTACTGCACTTCCCAAGCTTTGGTTATTCAAGGAAATGGAAATCTTTGATAAGTTTTGATAAACAATGTACATTAACATTTACACTACTTTTCCTTAGGTGCTTGATTTTTTCAACAAGAACAAAATTACTTTCTGTACATCTAGTGCAGTGACGGCAAACCTTTTAAAGACTGAGTGCCAAGTTGCAACCCAAAACCCACTTACTTATCATAAAGTACCAACACAATTAAACCTGAATACTGAGGTTTTAGTTTAGAAAAAACAATTCTACGTTAAAAACTTTTGTCTGAAAAGAAAAAGACAAAACATGCATGCCGTGGATTCAGCACCACTGATCTAGTGTTTTCCAGGTACCCTTCTGAGATTCCTGGATTCAACAGTGTAAATTAAAACTGTTCTTTTACTGTCTTTGTCCATGTTGCCAGAAAAAGGCAAATGATATGCAAACAAAGTAAGTTGATAAATAGTACAGTATATTAGACTTCAATAAGTGTTATGGTAAATATAGAGAGGGGAAAGGAGATTAAGAACGTTGGGAAAGCATGGCTGGCAATTTTAAAAAGGGTAATTAGAGTAAGCCTCATTAAAGTGATGCTGTGTTGAGTCTCAGAAGAGATGAGACTGGAAGCCCTGCTGCTAGCTTGATGAGATTCATTCAGAGAAGGCATAACAAGCTCCTCCCTTTGTGTTCTTGTTCTGAGGTGACAAAGGATAGACAGGTCACAGCAAGCAGTGGGGAATGATATTGAGTGTGGTATTGGTTCTTTATTAGAAAGAACAAAGAAAAGCCCTTGATAGATGAGGGGGGAGAGAAGGATGTCAAGGAAGTACCTGAATCTAGATGCTTATAAAGTGCACACAAAAGGGCAGAAGGGCAGAGGTCCTGAAAAAGGCAGGTTTCCCACTGCTTCCTGTTGCTTTGTTGCTGTTTGCCGAGCTTCCCATTGCCAGTGGATTCCATCTTTTTTTGTCTTCTGCACTCAAATTTCTCTTGAGGGAAATTAGTCTATTTAGTTCGCTCAGGCCTTGGCCTTTGTCTTATTATTTTCTGGTCTCAACCCACCTTCCAACAGTGATGAACCTACCCGCATTAGGGGTGCAGAGGCATAGATCACTCCAGCTGCTTTGAGCTGAGAGGGGGCATTGGCAGGGCAGCACTCAGACCCCCCCCGTGAGGTCAATTTAAGGGCCCTTAGTAGAAATCAAGAGTGTCCATCGGTGAATTTGCATATAATCATCTGTAGCTTTAAACTTTATATCCACAGGTTCCACATCCCAGATTTGACAAACTACAGATTTAAAATATCTGAAAAAAATTTTCCTCTGTAGTGAACATATATAAACTTTTTTTTAAATTGTTGTCTGAACAATTCAGTGTAACGGTGTTTTACATAGCATTTATATTGCTTTAGATATTATAAGTAATCTAGTGATGAATTAAAGTTTTTAGGAGGAGGTTTATGAGGTTATGCACAAATACTGCACCACATTTCATGTAACAGATTTGAGCATCCACAGACTTTGTTATCAGCAAGGGTTCTGGAACTGGTGACCCTTGGATACCAAGGGAATACTCTTGTTAAAAACTTACCAGGCCTCATACAGTTATAACACAGTGAGGTTCAGATGCAAAATGATACAGTTTGATTTTAGACTTTCATGCCTACATGCTCTATCTCTGACTATTTAGGAAGGTTGGCATAAAAGCAACATTTTTCTTTTAGGAATAGACATGGCCTCCCCTTTTTTGGGAGTTAGGAGGTTATCTATAACTCTGATTGTTCTGTTTTAAAATCTTTTTTTCTGATGTGAATTATTTACTTAAAGACAAGTTTTATTTATAAGCATGTAAGTTTTATTTTTTAGTTTTGGCTGTAAGAAAACTGAGGACTCTGTGTTTTTAAAAGACAATTTTAGCTAAGGAATTAAAAGATTTTTTGAACTTTTATAGCTGTTACTGTGGCTTTTTAGCCTCACTGAACCACAATAGTGACAATGGTGATGAATTTTAGGTGTAGCTGGAGACTGTCAGTGGGGGTCAGTATAGTACCTATAGCCCCCTTTGCATATTTAGTCTAAATTATTATTTTTTTATATCTTGTTATACTTTTCTCTTGGGTGTTTAAGACCAAGTTAAAGTGAAACCTGAGTAATCAAAATTAACATTCTAATATATAGCAAGGCCAGTTAAGGCTCCTCAGAGTTTCCTTTTGAGACCATGTACAGACCCTCTTAGCTCTGTCAATGTTATCTGTCAGGATGAGTCACGGAATTGCTTGACCATGTGGCTTCCCTTGGAAGCATGGGAGATGCTTTTATATTTTCTTTGGTGACGATCCTTTTAGCACAATGTACATTGGTTGACTCCTGTTCTCTGGGGTCCAACAATCTCCCTGTTAAGGAAGTTGGGTGACTCACCAGAGTTGTAGGATCTAGGGAGAGATCTCATGTCCTGGGTCCTTGTTGAACTTGGAGAGCCAGGGCCACAGTATTGGCTGATTTTCAGCCCAGCTATCTTTTTATCTTTGGTCTGTATGCCTCTGTTGTTGAACACCCAAGAGGTCAGCTATACCAGTATTGAAGTAGGAATCGTAGGTTTAACTATGATCTCATCTGGATATCAAGCACTTTGAGGTATAAAGTATTACCAGAGAACTGTTATATTTTTAACCATTGTTTTAACAGATAACAGTTATAGTTTTACAGGGAAAATTTGAAGTCAAAAGCAAATATAATATTTAGCATAACAATTATGTTGACATTGTTAGGTTAGAACCATTGGGGGATTACCTTTAAAAGTATATTTACATATTTATTTTAGTATAGAACGCCTTATCACAGAAAAGGCCTGTAGATTGTTAGATGGGATATTTGTTCACTATCTTTCCCTGTTATTAAGCCAAGTTTGAGGACTTGTCTTGTCTTTTCACCCTTTTTACTTATACCTAGAGAAAATATCAAAAACTTTAAACCCTTTAAATTGGCCCCAAGTTTATTAAAAAAAACCTTAAAGGTGATGTTTTGGGGACATTGAGCTACCTATAATTATTTAAGAAGTGCTATACAGTGCTACCTCAGTTCATGAACACTTTTGTTTGCAAACAATTTGGTTCGCAAACAGAAGCATGTGACAAAATTTTGTTTTTGTTTGTAAACTCTGCATCAGGTGACAAGCACCACTACAGCCATCTTTCCCACACAAACACGAATGTGGCCATCTTTTCCAAAACTGTGCAATGAATTCAGTTCATAAACTGAAGTATCACTATATATCTTTAAGATCTTTCCTGTGTACTTTTGGGAAGAGATAAAACACCCTGCCTAGGTTCTTTGAGGTGAGCTGCCAGTCTTGTCTTGAGGTCACATTGCATGTGCAACCCACTACAAACCAAAGTCAGGCTACAGCCTGACTCATTCTTTGTCATGACAAGGCTAGGCTCTTTTCCAATCATACAGAGATCCATTGTTTATATCCAGAGCAAGCATCTTTGTTCTTACCATATAGCTACTTTAATCCTCATTGACAGATCCAGAAGACAGACAAAAGGAGTTGTACATAACTCAATTTTTTATTTCTACTTAAAAATTTCCCCTAAAGATTGTTATGTCATAGAACCTGTGACGTATGCAAGGAATTTATAAAGGGGTTAAAGTCAGGAGATGTCACAACTATAATCACATACTGTTATAACACAATCAAAAAGTTTTACCACCAACAAATTTAGTCAGGAATTCACCAGTATAATAAGATGATTTTTAGCTTTGTATCTCTGGAGGCCTGTACACTTGACAAACACAAATGCATTTAATACATTGGAGGTTAGCAATAATTACCATCACAGCTATATATAGAAATCCCTATGTATATTTACTGAGTTTTAACACTTAAGGAAGAATATAGATTTTTTAACAGGTTTATAGGGTGTAACTACACTGGCAAGACTTAAGAAACATCTTTAGAGGTCTTATAAGTTTAGGAAACAGTGCTGTTGATCACTAATAGACTTATTACCCAATACACAACTGTGCCTTATTTATACAATAACATATTTGTTTAATCAAAGCCAAAACATGTAGATCAAGTTTTTACATGGCAGGACCAGACTTAAAGCAAGATGCCAAATCTTGATCATTCTGTATGTCTAAGATCTAGATGTATATTGTATAAAATAGAACACCCATTATTTATTTTGTTAAAACTTATAAAGTTTTAACACTATAAACTTAACTTTAAGGCTTGGACTCACAGCACTTCTTGTTTTTGAATACATATGTTGTGTTATAAACGAAGAAAATATTTATTTAACCAATTATAAATTGATTATTGAAAACATTTTATAATCCAACACTTAATTGAGCTTTTAAAATTCAGTTTTAGTAACCAAACATTTAACAATGGAAAACACAAGAAATTATCTTGGTACAATGTAGAGCCTTTGTTTTTAAATCTTTGTAAGTTCAACCAAGAGCCTCTTAATATCTTAAGAAAGCCTTATTGTTTTAGACATAGAGAACCTAACCTTTTAATTATAACCAACTTAAATGTATTATAGTAATACATTTAATAATATTTGTTGGGATGTGTCAGTGTACAACTTTGGAAAAAAATCTAGAAAGTCTCATCAGTGGACAAAACTGAACAAATAGGTTCAGGCAGCAGCTGGAATTCTTCTCCAGCAGTTTTACAAAGCCCAAGGGCCCCACAATTACTTTTCTTAACTATTACTTTAGATGACTTATGAGAAACAAATCATAACATTTAACACATTTTTAAAGTTATATATCATTTTAGACCAAGGAAAAAACATCTAAGATTTTGTATATAGACAACAATAGACATTTTATTTTTAAAATTTTTTTAAAATCTTATCTTGACTGGCTAACAGCCTGGATGGAAACATGTCACCAAGACATCTTTGCTCTTTATTCTTACCAACTGATTTAAATTAGCCCACTGTTAAACTATGTGAACTAAAAAGTATTTGGGCTAAAATCTTGAGTGTCTGCTTATTTATAAGCAAATCTTAGTAATTTTGGAGGATGTAAATCTTAGTAATTTTGGAGGATCTGAGAGCTGATACACAGAAACATATATATTAACCTAAATCATATATATTCTTTATGTTATCAAACTTTAAGGCTTTTTTTAATACTTCCCATGTAAGCCTCCAACCCTTTAGTCTTTATTGTGTAATTTCTCAAGTCTTGTGGGTGTTTTGTTTTGTTTTGGTACCAGGAATCGAACTCAGGACCTTGTGCATGCTGGGCAGGTGCTGTGCTGCTGAGCTATAGCCCCAGCCCAAGCCTTGTGTTTTGATATCCCCAAAATCATAGATTAATTTTTTGTGTGTGGAAGATCCAAAAGATCCAGAAGTTTGCAAGGGCACAAATTAAAAAAAAAAAAAAAAAAAGCAAAATTGACATGAGCTCGTAAAGCTTAAACAAAGCAGTTAAAGTTACCTTAATCAGTTTAAATGGACAAATAAACACAGAAAACCATTGCTTTTAAGTCAGAGTGCACTCTTAGATGTATTGGCAACATTGAGCTATAATAATCTTTTAAAGATACAGGTGTCTAATTATAAAATGACTAGTCAGAACATTTTCAGGGTTGACCAGTTAGCACAGAGATCTCTTATAATAAGCTAACACCAGTTACTGTTAGAGAGAAAGAGAACCCCTTTTATACTCTGAAAGCAAGGACTATTTAAATAATGGATTATGTTGACGTTTATCTTAGTTTTGGATAGAGCTACTAAAGAAACTCCTCTTGCTACAGGGCACAGGCAGCCCACAGCTTCTGAGGTTTAGCATTTTTTTTTTTCTGTGAGAGGATATGAGATAAGAGCATTACCTTGTACTCTTTGTTACTCTTTCTCTGTCTCTCTGTGTCAGTGACAGCAGTAGAGTGGATCCCCGCTCTGTGGGGGAAGTCAAAATTAGTCATGCTCTGCGTCAACCCTAACCCTAACCCTAACCTGGGAGAGTGTGCCCTGGGCCTGATCCTCATGGTGGATAGATGGGTTTGGATTGAATAAATTTTGAGAGCTCCCAGAAGCAACAGAAAGCCCTCATAAAGATATTCCTGAGTTTGACTGTGAGGAGAGAGGGATGGTGGTATAAAGTGCCTTTGGTTTAAAGAAGTAGCAGTTTTTTTCCCAGAGTTTGAAGGAGCTGCTCAAGTGAATTCCAAAACTACCTCACCACCTTCTGAGCACTGCCTTTCAGTGAGTTGGAATGATAAAATGGCCTGGGGACCTTCCTTTAACTTTGACCTTTGTTCTAGCAATCTTTCTTGGGGAATCTTGTTTTTTTTTTTTTTTTTTTTTTTTTTTTTTTTAAATATTGGCTCTATGAATGTTAGGGTGGGGACCCAAATACCAGGGACATCTGGGGACCAGGGAGCCCTGAAATGTGGGGTAGGATTCTAATCTGTTCTCAACCCAGTAAATCTATCAAGACGTGTCTTCAGACATGTCTGAAGACAGGAGTTTGTCATACTAACAGAGAAAGAAAAGTCCAAACCTGTAGCTCAACTCTTAATGGAGTTTTGAGAGGGTTTTGATGGAATCATCTCAGGTCATGCTGGAAAAAGGGATGCCTGAAGAGCACCAAGAGAGTCTACCTCTCCTCTCACAGAGGAGGGCAGTTGGGATGGTAGACAGTGGAGATTTCCTCTGCTGGATACCCAGCTGGGCTATCAGGACCCAGCTTACACCAACTGTCTTTTGAGTACCCCTTGGGGAGGAGCCCTGGCTAGGGTTTTCCAGTTGCTGTTCCAGCTTTCACCAGCTCTATGCAATAAGAGGTCTGTCTCTGCAAAGGAATCCAGCTCCCTGTCTGCTAATTTTCCCACTGTTTTCAGTGGGGGATTAACCAGGAAATGCTAGGGATCCTATTCTTTGCATTTAGAGTGGCAGCCCATTTAATTAGCTTTTAACTGGCTGGCAAAGTGCCCAGTCTTTCTTAGATTTCTATAAAAAGACAGAGAGAGTGGATGTGTGATCCAGCTGCTCTGTCACACTTACCTCTCCATAGATAAGATGAACCCCATGTTCGGTGCCAAAGAGATAACCAGCTCCCTCCCTTTGTATTCTTGTTCTGAGATAGTGAAGAAGGATGGGACAGAATACAGCAAGCAGGGGTAACAGTATCAGATGCAGTTTGTTAGACAGAACAGAGAAAAGTCCTTGATAGGCAAGAGGGACAAGAGGACCTCCAAATAAGCACCTAAATCTAGAAGCTTATATAGTGCATGCAAAAGGGAAGACAAATGGGCAGAGGACTTGCAAAAATGCAGGTTTGTCGCTGCTTGCCATTACTGGTGGATTCCATCAATTTTCTGTCTTCTGCATGATAATTTCCCTGAGGCTTATCTCACTTTGCCTTTACTGTACTCAGGCCTTTGCCCTTTCTTTCTTTATTTTCTGGTCTTAACTAGAATGGGAATCACAAAAACCTTGAGGGGCAGGCATGCCTGATGTGACTGAGAAACCATAGAGAAGCCCATGTCTTGAGCAGAATGAATGAAGAGTAGAGGAGCAGAAGACAGCTCGGAGAACTGAAGAGAGCTGGAGTGGGGAGAGTTTTATGGACAATCATAAAACTATGTATTTAGTTTTCTTGTTGTTATTACTATGAAACGTATAAGTCAGTGAGAATTTTAAGTAAAAAACTGAATAATTTGATTTAAACTTATGCTTGAAAATGAGCAGTAGAGGAACAAGGATGAAACCTAGAAGACGACTTCAAAAATTACTGGTATAACACAGGCAAGCTAAGATGTTGCCCTTCTACAGTCATTTCCTCTAGTATAATTGCTGCTCATTTTGAATTTACCCTTTAGACTTGGGTTCAGCTAGCAGCTCTTTCTTCTTCTCTGTCTCATAAAAAAATATAAATGATTCCTTTCATTCACATGTACAATTCTATGTAAATTGCAACATAAACTATGTGTCAACAAGTCAGGAATAGAATATTTTGGACAACCTAGAGCAATCTTGCTTTATACCATCACTTTGGTCATATTCAAGCCTTTACATCTATAGCATGGGTAATTGTTGGCTGTCCCATCTGGTCTGGGTAAGTACAGATTAATTTTCAGTATCCAGAATTACTTTCCTTGATTATGATGATTTTTCAAACAAACATCCCATCCTGAGAAATCAGGAGAAATTAATCCAACCAAAAAAAAATTAAAATGTTTGGAGTTTCTTCAAAATCCCATCTCAGGCTTTAATTAAATACTTAATATTTAACTAGTTAACTTTTCTTCATATACTCTCACACTGAATTGTCTTTGTCTTCTCTACTTCTTTCCTCAGATAGTGGCAATACGAATTTGCATATTGAAAGATGGAAGTAAATGTAACAAAAATCTCTGTTGTCTTCCCCATGGGTTTTTAAAAAATCTTTAAGAACCCAAATTTATTCTTCAATTCAGAACTACTGTGTATATGCCTTGCCTAATATCAAACTCATCTATGCTTTTGAGAGAAGTGCAGATTGTGATAGAGATTCTTGTATAAAAGGCACATAATTTAGAGGCCTAAGGTTCTTTAATAAACATTTTTTTTACGTTGAGGTAAAATCAACACAGCACAAAATTACATTTATAGTGAACAATTCAGTGATTTTGTCACAATTTCTTTTCACATATTAACAAACACAAAGTTACAAGTGCCTCGCAATAATACAGAAATCCCCACAGTCAGTATTAATAGTATGGTTACCACATAGTGAATCTAATGCACAGATTCCAGGCTCTTGTGTGTGACTAGCAAAGAATTGGAAGTGTACATCCACTGGTAAAAGAAAATCCAGCTACATTTATTGAAGATAATGGGAAAATGTGTTTAGGACAAGCATGACCAGAAAAGTGGTGTTGGGGTGACATGGAAACAAAAAGCACAGCACACAGATATACTGCGGATTTGGATTTTAAAAGATGTGCACCTCAGGCCTGGTGCCTCTCAATGGATTTCTGGATAAGATTGACAGGAATGATTCACAGGGTACTGAGTCATCTTCAGGGGCTTTCAACATGCATGCATGTCCCAGAGTTCATTCTGATTAAATTATATACATGACATGCGGTCCATATTTATGAACCTTTAAGGAAGTTCAAATAGGGAGAAGTTACTAATGGTTGAACCATGAGTTTTAACATGCGTGTGTCTGGCCTAGATCTTAGAGATTTCCTTGGTCTTTGTTATTTTATTTCTGCTTCTCTTAGAGCAATGGAGGAGGACTGGCCCTGGAGTGTTACCCAAATTCAAGTGGGTGGAAGGGAGTAGTCTCCTAGCCCCAATTTTTCTACCTGTACTAGAACCAGTGGGAAAGTGTAAAAGAACATTAGACAAATCAGCACATAAAGAAATATAGTTATATTACACTAGTACTTTTTATAGTAATTACTAAGGAATAGGTGAAAATTGCAAAACAGTACATCATAAAAATAGCAAAACATGTTTTATGCTCCAAAATACTAACACTCTTGGGAATGAGCTTGTTTACATTTTAAAATCATTTTCAGGTCTTATTTTTATGTATAATACTTAAAAAGGAGAAAGCTTTCCCGTAAGAGTAGCTTTCCAATAAATTACATTATACTGGATTCTATTAAAGAAGTACAATCATAATATCAGAGTTATTTGAGAAAAGAAGTTGGAGTTGCTACTTCTTGATGATGATAATCATAATTGTAATCACACTAGTGAAAATAATAACGATTGTAGTGAAGATTTTTTCTCATTTCTTCGTTTAGTAATTCAGAAGTACAGTGATACCTCAGTTCATGAACTTAATTTGTTCCATGATTCTGGAAAAGATGGCCATGCTCATGTTTGTGCAAGAAAGATGGCTGTGGTCATGTTTGTCACCCGATGCAAAGTTCACAAGCAAAAACAAGATTTTGCCAAATGCTTTGGTTTATGAACCAAACTCTTTGCAAACAAAAGTGTTCATGAACCGAGGCACCACTGTCATTTTGTCTTCTACCCATGTCTGTTGTGTTGGAAATTTAGGAACAAGTCATGGAAACACACAGCATGTACTCCAGTGGCACTTTCTGAGAACAAGAAACAATTCTGGAAGAGCCAGAAATTAAGATTCCTTTGAAGCAACAAGGACTTGTGGTTTATTCCTGGAAAATACTAATTCAATCTTACAATGAAAATTCAAGTTTGGGTGCCCTGACTCCATGTCTAGAACTCTATTTAGTATAACTTAATATTAGCTTCCCCACGGAGTTGATCAGTACAGAAATCACAGACTTTCATCCTATTTCTCAGCTAAGATTAAAGTTTGCCAAGCTATCAACCCTGTCAGCATTTATTTTGATCCTAAATACCACTCTTTGTTTTGTTTTTTGTCATCCTTATAATCTCAAATACTTTTCTCCTCCATCTCCTCACCCTGACAGCAGCTTCTCACAGATACTGAATGAGGGAATATTACAGGGTTGGTCATAAGCGTTTCCCACATGAATCCATACACAATTGTGAGCTGTGTTTTCCTGGGTAGCTGTGCTTCTGATTTGAAACCTGTTAAAATAAAATACAGTGATATAATTAGCTCAACAGAAGGAATACAGGTTCACAGAGCTGAAATAAAAATACCAGTGAACAGAATTTTGAAGTGTCTACATTACTGGAAAAGGAGTCTGAATTTAAATTGTATTGATTCACAAGTGCTAATAGAATTGACTCAATAATTAAGGCAGAAAAATGACAGTATTTTTCAGGAAATACCACTAGTTGTACAAAATTAAATTAAGCCTCTGGCAGAGAAGAATCCTATCAAATATTCTATAGAAAGTTGTTTATTTACCTTTCAGTCTAATACCTAGATATTTATCAAATCAAGCAACAGTTAGTGAAATTACCACTGGGTATATTTAATGAGTAGGGCAAACAGAAGAGTTAATGCTGAAGAGAATCTAGAAGTAAATGAATAATCACAGATGTCAAGAACATTTAAAGGCAGGACAAACAACCTTCTACATTTTACTGCATCCTGAAGGCAGAATTTTATTATAGCACATGTTGAAATTTATAATAATGATTACTATGGGTAAATGGAAGCATGGCCCTGTTCTATTTGCTCTTCAGTCTCCTGAAGGAGCCATGTTAATTAGGCTCAAAGAGTATCCCTGAGCTTCCACGTAAAAATTACAATCTGGAGCTCCTCACTTTGGATATCTGTTTGTCATCCTGAGGTTGGAAGACAGAGAATCTACTTTAGAAGGGACTAAGACTAAGATCAAGTACTTTGATGCAGGCCTCACAGAGAACTCTGACCAATGTTCTCTTAATATTTCCTCTGATACTCAAGTAGCTAGATTAAGCTACTGGCACCCAGGAAACCAAGAATTACTGATATATGTTTGGTAGTTGATTTGATTGCCCCCTTACTTGCTTGAGAGCGACCTTAGGGATTAGCTCTGGGTGCATCTGGATAAATCATGGAGGTGTGACTTGGGAACTATATCTGGTCTATGGTCCCTTTCTCTCTGAGTCTCCCCCAGTGTCTGTTTTCTGGCTGCCACAAAGTAAGCAGCTGTGCTCCACCACACCTTCCACCATATTGTTTCTGCCCGGGAGCCCACCGACCGTGAACTGAAGTTGTAGGTTTCGGTATTTTATCTACCAATGGGAAAGCTGACCAAAACAATATAGAAACGCTAATTTAAGCCTGCACTTGTGATTATACAGAATTCCCTACTTGCACATTTAATACTACAGAGAAGGAAATTCAAGAGAAACAAACTGCAGAAAAGTAGGAAGTAGGTTTTGTAGATTGTTCAAATTCACTGTGCTTCAGTTATTAGTAATTAAGTGGTGCTAAAATATAAATATGATCATGCTTGGTGGTTTGTGCTTTTCGCACTAAAAATTACCTGCCAGGAGAAAAATACCAAGCTATGAACTTCAAATTAATTCCACAAGCATTTTAAGATAGAATGTTCAACACATATTGGAAATATTGGAACAAATCAACATGAGTGAAGGATGGGAGAAAATATAACAGAAACAATTATCAGATATATGTGTGAAAACTGAAGTTTCTAGGAATTGAAAAATAATACTGAGACAAGAACCTACAGGGCCAGTGAGATGGCTCAGCAGCATAAGCGCCTGCCTGGCAAGCGCAAGGGCCAGAGTTCGACTCCCGGAACCCACATACGAGAAAAGGGCCGGTGATATCGCTCAGCGGCATGGGCGCCTGCTGGCGCGCGAGGTCCTGAGGTCAACCCCTGGTACCCACCAAAAAAAAAAGAACCTACAAGCCTCTAATCCTATACTCAATGAAAATATTTTTTATAAAAGTCAAAATGACAGATTTTTTTTGTGTGTTTTGTTTCTTATGGTATTAGAGATGGTGGGCCTTCACACTGAGCTATATACCCAACATTTAAAAAAATTTTTTTTTTTTTTATGCAGGTACCGGGAGTCAAACTCAGGACCTCGCACTTGCCAGGCAGGCGCTTATGCTGCTGAGCTATATCACCAGCCCGAAAAAAAATTTTGAGACAAGGTCTCACTTAAGTCGCTAATTTGCACAGGCAGGACTTGAACTTGCAGTCTTCCTACTCAGCCTCCCTGAGTGCTGGAATTAAAGGTGTGTGCCACTACAAAGAATCCAACTGCAATAGATGTTCTCTAGAAGAAATATAAAAGCATGGTCTTCAGGTTTAAGAAAAATGACTTGAAATGTAAGCTAGAAAAGTAGCTCTTAACCCCCGTGTGACACTGAGTAACAGAGTCTGCTCCTGGATTGCACAATTTCAAGCAGGTGCCAGATGCCCTCCCGCAAGACAGCCAAAGGAAGACCTGAGTCAGCAGCATTAACGATTACCCTTTGACTCTATCGTCCTCTTCCACCCTGTTCTCCACCCCGCCCACCACCTAGCACCACTGAGTCTTTCTCGTTTTCTCTTTTGGTCAGTAAATCAGGTTCTTAAGTGCATGCCATGGTTTAATCTGTCTGAGGAAGTTTTGTCTTTGGAGGTACTTACAAGTTATAAGGGAATCAATAAACAATAAAAAGCATAAACATGTAAGCAAATGTAAATGAACACTGACTGCATAGACATGTTTATATGTTTACACATATACTTATATAGAGACATATATCTTCAGTGAAGCTATATTTTGCTGAATCAAAGAAGATAACAATTGTAGAGTGTACCACTAATTCCATCTAACACTGTGAAATGAAGTTTATCCAAGATAAGGAATATAAGACATTGCAGAAGCTAGAAATCAAAGGTTTATTTTATTGCAGGAGTAAATGAAAAATAAAACTACCAAAACAAGAAGAATAAGAAAATGCTGATCCCTTGATCTTGCTACCCAGTGAAGATGGGAAGAAATATGTAAGTCCCTTGAGAAGCTGGTACTGCAAACTAATACTCATACAGTTCTTCTTTAAACTCTACAGTAACCCAAGTAGAGCATTTAATTCAGAGTAGCCTCAGGTTTGTGTGGCCTCTTTTGATTGGCAGAAGGAAATACTAGTGACAGAGCTCAACTGCAGTTCTTCTACAGTAATTATCAAAGGCCATCATAAGACATATATTACTTCTACAGATATTAAAATGTGAAAATGTGTTTAATAGCATTAAAATACACATGTATAATAACAAAAAAGTGGGAGAGACTAAACAATGTTATAAGAATTCTACAATGATCAAGAAAAACATAAAAATTCCAGTAGATATTAGATTTTGAAATACAAAAAATTAGACTTTGATAAGTAAAGAATATATGCTGTAATCACTAAAGAAGCTACTATGTAATTAATAAAAGAACTTCAAATTAAGAGAAGAAACAAAGAGCAAAATTTAATAAAAAGTATTAAATCATTCCCCAAAAAAGGAAAGAAAGAAAAGAAAATGTAACACTGAATGGGCAGATAGAGTTCTAAATCTATATGTTCCTAATAATATAGTTTCAATATATCATATTAAATGTTTACAAAATTGTAAGTATAATCATGGTGGATATTTTTAACATAATTCTCTTGTAGGGAAAAGCCAACACATAAAATGACAGAAATACCACCACATGCAGTAAGTTCTTTGATTCAAAGAGTATCCTGTGATTACAATGAAAATCAGAAAGCATTTAGAACTTAATGACCATGAAAATACATTAACATTATATAGTTTCAACTGAAGGGAAAGAAAGCTTGAAGTCCATGAATCAAGCATCCAACACAAGAAGTTAAAGAGAAGCAAACTGAACACACACAAAAAAAAATTTGATAAAAGGAAGTAATGAAAATGAGAATCAAAATTAATGAAAGAAATGATAAAGAGCATCACCAAAGTCAAAAGTTGTGGCGTTTTATTGAGAGGGGTTAAACTGAACCATATGCCTAATGAGAGTAAGAGGAAAAAAAAGAAGTAGACACACACACATACTAGCATACACATTAGTGATAGGAACTTATCATTCCTCGATCTTGCTACCAGGTGGAAATGGTTATAATTTCATGGATATTAACATGGATATATAATTTCCATGGATATTAGCAGAAAAACAAAAGACAATTGCAATGAGAAAGACTTCAACACACAATGAGGAAAAATTCATAACCACAGAAATGTGAATTATTTTAAAAACTTTATAAAATGAGATGTTGTTTTTAGCCTAATGATAATAGTTTCACACACTATGTGTAAGACGCTGTGCTAATGATTTTACTTTTATACCCTTTTCTCCCAAATTGAAGTGGTAGATACTCTTTACAGTCTCATTTATAGATAAGGGCAGTGAGATTCATGAGAAGTAAAATGACTTATTCAATGTCACACAGACAGTGAGTGGGCTGAAGCCCATGCTCTTAACCCCTGTGTGACACTGAGTAACAGAGTCTGCTCCTGGATTGCACAATTTCAAGCAGGTGCCAGATGCCCTCCTGCAAGACAGCCAAAGGAAGACCTGAGTCAGCAGCATTAACGATTACCCTTTGACTCTATCGTCCTCTTCCACCCTGTTCTCCACCCCGCCCACCACCTAGCACCACTGAGTCTTTCTCTTTTTCTCTTTTGGTCAGTAAATAGGTTCTTAAGTGCATGCCATGGTTTAATCTGTCTGAGGAAGTTTTGTCTTTGGAGGTACTTACAAGTTATAAGAGAAAGTTGATCCATCATCCCAGACCCATAATGCCTCAGTCTGATTGCGAGAAAGCCCAATCCAAAAAGAATTAATAGGATAGGAAGACATTTGTCCTACTATAAAATCCTGTAGTGAAACAAAGTACAAATACACATCAGAGAGAGAAAGAGAAATGCTATCATGCACAAAAAAGAAAAAGAAAAGAAAGAAAAAGACAACTGACTTTATACCTTCGTGAACAATGTATGTGTAACCTAGAAAGAGCTACCAATAATTGAATGTCATTGTCATTTAATTTTCACACAAAGAACAGGTTGATATTGTAAATTAAAAATAGATTTGTAATATCCATGTGCTGCCTCCATTCAATGAACTCAACAAAATCCAAAAATGACAGGGTATCTGGGCAGATTTTGTGGTTGATAAGCTACTATTAAATCCATATTAAAATATAAATTAATACTAACCTTTTCCAGAAATGCCTTCCAGAATTGGTTAGCATCTTAAAATTAATTTAGTCCCAGCTGGGCATGTTGGCACATGCTTGTAATCTCAGCGCTCAGGAGGCTGAGGCAGGAAGATCGCTGTGAGGTTGAGGCCGGTGTGGGCTACATAAGTGAGTTCAAGGCCAGTCTGCACTACCTAGTGAGACTCTGCCTTAAAAAAAAATAAAATAATAAAATAAAGGATATAATTTGGTCCACTGCATGTTTTATGTTTTATAAATAATCTGGATTTCAATGAATATATTTGAATTGTTGTCAAATTTAAGATGATTTATTGGTAATTATAGACTTGTCTAAAAGCCATACAGATATCTAGTAGAATAGAAATCTGCCAAATATCTGCCTTTGCTGAATATCTGCTTTCAATAACATTAGTATGAACTGCAAATATTTGGTATCACATTCCAAAAACAAAAATGAAGAGCAGTGAATGCAGATGTAGAAGTAACAGATTAGTTCAGATTTATGATATGAAATGTTCCATATTAATCACTTCCATAGCTCATCAGAGGTCTGCCTTTCATTCATGAGGCATTGGAAGTCCCACTTTTCCTGAAAAATTTATTATGACCATAGGGATATCGATAGACTCATATATTATTGGTTGTCAGTATCAGATATTTAAGTTTGACAACTTTTGCTTTTTTCAAACAAATTTTTATGCAAATCAAGTAATAGCAAGGTTACTTTTTAAATCTTTTTGCTTTTCCCAGTATCTTGAAAGTGAAAATGATTTATAAATTTATATTGTCATTGCTACTGTTTTTCTTCATAATTCTGGTGACAAACAAGAAATTTTTCCACTTTACTCCCCCAAATTTAGAAATTAAAATACAAATCAACAAAAATTAGCAGAGGCCTGATTATTGTAGTAAATATGGAGTGTATATGAAAGGATTTAAAGTGAAACGTGATTATTTTTAATAAATTGTATTAATTGAATATATTATGTCCTTGAAATTCTTCATGTTTGCTAATATTGCAATTATGGATAACAATGAAAATAACTTTCCCTTAGTGAGAACTGCATTACCTGGAATCACCTGTATTTTTCTACTCAATACAAGAGCAGAGTCTACACTTGAGACACTCTACTTGAAGTCTACACTTACAAATTCTTTCAAGGAGTCTATCTTCAGGAAATGAGAGCCCAGCTGAGAGCACCTTCTCTTACTTCCATGCCAGGAATCTAGTGAAATGCTAAAGAGGTAACAGCTCTTCTCATGTGCAATCCAATTAGGTGGACAAGTGCTGGAAAAGACCCCTGGAAAGAAAAGATAATAGCCACGAAGTTCAAAGTATATCAGTTCCTTCTTTTAGAGCAAGCACTATTCATTTCATGAACACTTAATAATCAATGAGTTGTCATTATATTTTATTTTCAGTCCAAACTATAAGGATATTATTTTACAGAATAATTTAAATCCCCTTGTTCTTTTAAAATTTAAAAATTAGTTGAGTGATTATACTGTTTTAGATAGATAATATCCTTTCCTTTTTGATTTGTCTTCCATTATATCAAATTCAGCCCAAACTCCCTTTCTCTTTCAACTCCCTAAAATAAATATACTCAAAATCAGTCATTGGGGTACAAAGTAATTTGATGTTACTTAAGTTATTTTATGATAAGAGACACATTGTCAATCGTGGCATTCCAAAATATGAACACCTAAAGGCAACTGGTTGTATTTTAGAGTACCTCTGCTGTGTATTATTAGCTACTTGATAAATATTGTGAGGAAATGGGAATCTAGAGATGAGAAATTAAGTGAAAATATTGTCATAATTAATTATGATATGATCAGAAGTGAAGTGTATATATAAAATCATAATTAAGTCAAAGAAATTATGTGATTAAAGTCATTAAACCAGAGTTTTCAGGAATACATGTTTAGGTCTATCCTTTTGTACATTTTTAATTTAGTACTTTAAATCTTGCCAATATTTTTACTTCTTTACTTTTCTCCTACCATCTTCTTTTCTCATGTCCTATTTCTTATTTTAACTGTATCATTTAGAAAACATCAATCCCCTAAGGGTAAAGAATACTTTTCAATCCTGTGCATCAAATTGTACAATATCCTGTCAATCTATGGAACTAGCTAGTGATAAATGACTTACTGATTTTTAGAAATCCAACTTATGCATGTTCAGTCATATGCATGATTTTTTTTTGCAAAATCACTTTATAAATGACAGAGACACATTAAACTAAGTTAATATTGATGAATACACTTGTATTGAATCACAATCATTGGATCTAAGCATACTTAGATCCAATTCATTCCCCTACCCCAGGGCTTAACACCAAGAAATTAATCCTGTAGAATGAAGGATTCCATTACACCTTTAACTCTACCCTTGCCTGTGGTTTTGAGAGCTTTGGTAGAAACTGCATTCTCTTCTAAAGATGATTTTGTGGGTTGATTTTGGCACTCTTTACTTCTTGACAGAGAGTTGTCTTTTGCCAATGGATTGCTCCCTGAATTGGATCTCCAAAATGCTTTACATACCAAAAAAAATAATAGTGACAGAAAAAAAAAAATAAGTCATTTTGCTACGCTTGAAAGCTAAAATTTTAAAGCTAAAATTTTAAAGCTCATATGCTAAATGAAATATGAAGGGATACATATTTGATCGGTAATTAATAGAAGATAAATTGTGGTGGAGAAGTGAAGAAATTGATAGACAAAATAGATGGAAAGGAAGAAATAACTTCTACAAAGGAGTTTTGAAAAAGATAAAGTAGATAAAGTGAATGAGGAAGACAACAAGAGGCAGATAACATAATCACTTAGAACCATGAAGATTCGAAATAGAAATACTTCTATTTTTTTATGATTAAAAAATGAGAGCTCCTTGTCAACCCGCTTGACATTTATAATATAAAGTGAGTGCAATAAACATTTGTTTAATAAAGGAATGTCATGAAGACTCTCTGAAGGTTCAATAGTACTTTATTGACAACAGAATGCATGAGGTATAAAATCTAAGAAAATCTATTCATCCATCACAAAATGTTTACTTAGTGTCTCAGGCAATTCCTAGTATATTCTAAAGAGTTTATACTAATGATCAGGTATAAAATAATTTCTACAACTCATTAGAATCGTGCAAATAGTTTATAGTCCCTCTAGCAAATTTACTTCATTAGGAAATAGCATCATATCATATTTCTTTCTCCAGCTCTACAGTTTTACTTCCATTAATTTACCATTCAAAAAATTCTGTTTTGAAACCTAATATTTAAGGAGGTGAATAGAAAAATATAGTTAGGAATATGAGTTTTTTAGACAGATTACCTAAATTTCTAATCTGATTCTACCACTAAGAGACCACTCAGTCTCTCACTTCTAAGTGAAATGGGATTTAATAGCACCAACTCAGTAAATAAGGTTAATATACAAAATAAATTAGTTCATACATATCGATCCCTTGAAAGAGAGCCTGGCACACGTTAATGCTTATTAAATGTCTATAGCTGTTGTTAATCTTCCCAAATACTCACTCAGGGAACCCAGGGCCACAGCTATCACTAGTATTATCAAGCATAAAATTCCCAAAATCACAGCAATGAGCCGCCAAGAAGGAGATGTAGCAAGAGTTCCTGAGGAGCCAGAGGGAGAAGAAATTGAATGAGAAAAGCTAATAATGGACCACAGATAATTTTAATTACACAATGGGTTAAAATTCTGAAGGGATTCATTAATCACTGGTATAATGATTATAACCTAGTCTTTTAGGTTTGGCCTCTATTTTTCCCTACTTTAGGATACCTCTTCTTCAGTCGCTGGAACTATAATTTTAAAACATTGCCTTGTTATCCAGTCTTTCTGATTTTGATCTACGTTTGTTGTCAACAGGTCTTAATGCTACTCGGATCCCTGAAATACCACTCATTCACAGAGAAAATAGCTTCATATATGGGGAAATAGCACTGATTATCAAGGATAAGCTTTCCTTTGCATTTATTTGGTGCATGTCTTGGGCAAATTATCTTCTGTTTCTTTCTTTTACTTATTTTTTTAAAATTCTGTGAAACTGAGGTAATATCTCAGAGACTATTGTGAGAAATAAGTGAACTAACACATGCAGGATCACCTCCTTTTGAAATTATGAGCATGTTACAGATCATTTGTTGTTAATATATGAATAGACACTACTTCTTCCTTCACCTTTTTGTCTACTTTTCAGAAATCAAGTTGCCCAAGAACAGAATTACATAAGTGGTGATAAGAGGAAAATAATTGTGCAATGTGAAAAGCAAAAACCAGAAGAAAGCAAATTCTGATGTCAAAACCTGTGAACCGTCTCTCTTGTAGAGATAATGAGAAACTGATTTTGTGTTATCACCACACCAAGAACATATCTATGTTCTTCACTGTGAATAAACAGTAAGAGTATCTCATGGAATCGTCAAATAGGCGATTCATGTTGGTAACTAAATCACTCATTCTGGGAAGATAAAGGTCCTGTAAAGTCCTTCTCTCTTTCTTATTTACATTTTGTCCATCTCTTATTTACGTTTTAAGATTCATGTCCTGCTAATGGGACATTTTCATCTAACATATGTTTTCCTTCACTGGATACCAAGAACTTTTTGAAATCAACAAGAAAAATCCAAATCAATCTCTTACTACAAAAACACATCAAATTTGAGTTTCTAAACCCTGATTTCTGACTTCCCTTTGAACTTTAATACAAAAATTGGAATTTTTTTCATCTATCTCCCATTGTTTCAGTCATCCAATGTTTGGGGGTGGCACTTTTTTGAGTTTTTTGTTTTGTTTTGTTTTTGTTTTTTTGTTTTTAGTTTTTTTGGAGACAGGGTCTCACAATGTAATTCAAGCTAGCCTTGAATATGCTATGTAGCCCAGGCTGGTCTTGAACTCATAGTGGGCTTCCTGTCTTAGTCTCCCAAGTTCTAGAATTACCGGCATATACCATCATGCCTAGCTCAGTCTTCTAATTCTTATTTCCTATTTTGTGATGTTTTTCATATATACTTGCTAAAGTTTCCAGGACATCTCTCCTACAATTGACTTTTTCTACCAAAAAAGCAAGGAATCACTCTGTTGAAATTATTTCAACTTTGATTTTCTTCACACTTATTACCAACTCCTAACTATTGATGAATTCACTATTTCTAGAAAAATTGTACTGGCTGTCATGAAACATAATTTAGATAATAGTAATGAATCACTGAATAGTTTCTATGAAAAGAGACTTAGTGCATACTCAAATAATCTGCAGTGACTATTGTAAATCCTGTGTGCATATATCATTGAAAATTCTACAGATCCTTAGTCTATCATACTTTCTTTACTGTTATTATTTTATCTGATGAGAACAAGAGTGCTAAAGGCAGAAAGAAAAAAAATACCTTTCTCTGATCCCACAGGTCTTCTGGTAGCACCTCGAGTATGAAAGTTTAATTTAGTGTATCCATCTTCATCCACATTTTCTAAGTCAGGTTGATATTCCATTGTTTGATAGAGTTCTAAATAGACATAGTATTTGAGTACAGTTTCCTCTTTTCTCCCTGTTGAGAAAAGAGAAATTATAAATCAAATCATGTGGCATAAGCATTTACTGAAGTTTTATAAGATGAGTTTAAGTAGTACAACCAGAGACCCAAAAGCAGGAAATGAAAGTGCTGTAGTAATTTCCCACTTATACCTTTAGATCCTGTTTTTGAGACTGAACTACTAAGAAATTTAAGAGGCTGCATATTAGGTCATTATTTAAGACCAAATAGGAGACAAATATATAGATTAGGCCACATATTGCCTTTGTTGCTCTAACAACTGAAATTGGCATGAGTAGTTGACTTGGCCTGATGTAGAAAAGAAAAAATAAAGATAGGTAGAAAAGAGACAAGGAAAATCAGAATTTGAAAATTATACTTTTTTTTTCTTCCAAGAAATTTACTTTTTATTTTTATTTATTTATTTATTTATTTATTTATTTATTTATTTATTTATTTTTGTGGGTACCAGGGGGTCGACCTCAGTACCTCACGCGCCAGCAGGCGCCCGTGCCGCTGAGCGATATCACCGGCCCCTTTTTTGTATGTGGGTTCTGGGAGTTGAACTCGGGCCCTCGCGCTTGCCGGGCAGGCGCTTAAGCCGCTGAGCCATCTCACCGGCCCTTATTTTTATTATTTTAAAGAGAAAAAACAACAATAAAAACAATGATACAAAATTTCAAAACAACATAGTAGGAAATTAACAACAGTTAACATATTGCATATTGTTATCTTCAAAGTAGTTGCTCAGATTACAAGATGTAGGCATGCACGGTGAGATGGCTCAGCAGCATAAACACCTGCCTGGCAAGCAGGAGGTCCTGAGTTTGACTCCAGGTACCCACATACGAAAAAAGGGTCGGTGATATCGCTCAGTGGCATGGGCCCCTGCTGGCGCATGAGGTTCTGAGGTCGACCCCTGGTACCCACAAAAAAAAAAAAAGAAAAAGATATAGGCATGCAGAAGTGATCAAACGATATAAGCACAAACTGTTCTTTTAAAGAAAACTGTAGCTTCAGGACACAAAATTTACTCAAGGCTTTCTCTCTTACAGAAAACTCACTCAAAAAAATTCCTAAGGGTCTTAAAGATACAAGAAGCCTGTGAGTTGGGCTCTGGGGCTGTGATTTTCACAGGAAAATCATGCTCGTTTCACAAACCTCCATCTTCAAACAAGCAGCAATATTAGTGGGGGACATATTTCCACTTCAAACACATGCAAATGTGTTTGCATCTAACACAGCCCACCAGCTGGTAACCTGACAGACAACTGGAATACACATCCTAGATCACCCATCTTGAAGACATCCCGGATCCCATAAATACACCCAGCTCCAAATCATGATCTGTCTCTGTCTTGAGGCCCCATCTTTACGTCTTTGAATGTATAGTTTTAAATTTCTGCCTGTGCCTCTTACTGATGTATCCTGAAAATTCTTTTTCTGTGATGGGAGTCAGCAAACCTACAATTTAATTCTGTGCATAGGGTGGATTAAGTTGCTTATTACCACTTGGGAACTCCTAGGACCCTGTCCTAGGCCTATGTAAACTTTCAACAATTTTGAGGCAAACTATTTTTTTTTCTTTTCTTTCTTTCTTTCTTTCTTTCTTTCTTTCTTTCTTTCTTTCTTTCTTTCTTTCTTTCTTTCTTTTTTTTTCAAGTACTAGGGATTGAGGATTGACTCCAAGGCCTTTGCAATGAGCTATATTTCCAACCTTTTCAAAAAATTTTTTTCAGGCACATGCCCGGGCCTCGGTCCTATCCTTCCCTTCCCAGTCACGACTACTGGGGCCTCTGTTTCCCCATTTTGGTACTAACTACTCTAGGTCATCATTGATGGAATGATAAAGGAAATGACATGCCAATTCTGGCCAAAGAAGTTAGGCAGAGGGTCACTCCCCCAGTCTCTCTCATTGTACTGGAAGCAGAGCATACCAAGGGCTAGGGGAAGGCAAAGACAAAAGAAAAAGAGCTGGGGTCCCTGAGCCTCTGCAAGGAGAAGCATGGATTATAAACTACAATTGTGTTGAGCTACTGAAAAAAAATTTTTTTTCTTTTCAGACAGGGTCTTGCTAAGTCACACAGGCTGGGCTTGAACTTATGATCCTCCTTCCTCAGCTTTCCACAGTGCTGAGATTACAGGTATGAGCCACCGTGCCTGGCCTTATTACACAATTTTGGTGTATTGAGTTCACCACCATTTCGTTCTAACTGCATTTATTCATGTATTTATTAATTCAGTAAACACTTATTGAATGTTCAGCTTTCCAACTGGCAAGAGCTAGAGGTGCCAAGAAAAATAGTATCAGTGAAAATGTTCATTGCAAAATGGAGGAAGCCTGTACCTAAGTATAAGAAGGATGCCATAAAGAGGTGCTTTATTTTGACAACAGAAAGAATAAATGATTCTCTTTGGTATTTGTCAGGGATTAAGAAAACAAACTAATGGTTATTTATTGAACAAGTGGAAGAGGGACTTTGAAGATGAGCCTCCCCATCATGAGGTAACTCCTCATTAGTTACCCAGTGCATAACTGAAAGCAAGGTGAAGTTTGGTGTCTTTGTCTTCACTTTATGTCTGTCTCTTTTATTATCTTAAATCTTTGGGTCAGATCCCTTCTCAGTTCCGCACGTAGGTTTGTTAATCACTTAGGAAATATCTGCCTAACCTCATAAGACAAGGTTTAATAGCCCTATAATTATATAACCCATCTCATTCCTTTTCAAGACTGAGGACAAGAGTATCTACAGTAATTTCCAGAATTTGCAGAGACACACAACTGCCAGTTTCATAAGGTTTAGTCAGATTCCTCAGGGTGATGCCCAAAAAGTCTGCCTTGGATTCCAGGAAAAAGAGAACCTCACAGGTCTCCCCAAGATGGGGTCACTCCCCAAACCTAGAAAAGCCCCATCCCATTTACCAGAATTAGAAGCGAACAGAATCCAGAAGGCATTTGAATATTGCTGAACATAAAGCCAGACCTGAAAGTGGTGGAGACAGATTTTTCATTCAGTAATATTGAGGTAAGATAAAAGAAATAAGAGAGAGAGAGAAAGAGAGAGAGAGAAGGAAATCATACCAAAAATTATACTTTTAAGAAGACTGCAAATTTTGGGTCTCAGTTGAAGTCACACAAGGTGATCCATAACAGTATTCCCGTGGTTAAATTTAGTTTCCTTTCCTCCAGACCTATCACACCCAAAATTCCTCAGGAATACTGATAGTCCATAAGTTGGCTTAATTGAAAAAGTAAAGAGAGGAAACTGGTCCTAAGATAAAGGAGCAGGTCGAGAGAATACAAGCAATGTTTAAATTACAACACAGACACAAACACACACACGCAACGGGTTCATACTTAGAAAATAAACTACTATTTTTCTGAGCATGGGGCACCTTTTTTTGAGGCTTTTTTACCCCCTCAAGAGAAGCACAAATCTTCCCTATTCCAGGAACTAAGTTCCCCTTTCTCTTTAGGGCCCACACTCTATTTCTTTGAGTGTGTATCTTTTAATTTCTGCCTAACAAAACACTTCCTGAGCCTTTAACTAACATGTCATAAAAATTCTTTTTTCAAGATGGGAATCAGTGAACCTGCAAACTTTTTCTATAAGAAGGATCAGTTAGACTCCTTATTTCAGCTTGGAAACTTCTTCAGACCAGCCTGGTGACAATACTAAAGCAATAGGAAAGAAGAATTTAACTTCCCTAAAATGTAAGTCTGAAGACCTCCTCTTCCTTCTCCTCCTCCTTCTCCTCCTCCCCCTCTTCCTACTTTCTCGTTGTTATTTTTATTATTTGGTATTGGAAGTTGAACTTAAGGCCTTTGCACTGAACTACATCAAAAGCCCTTTTTTATTTTATTTTATTTTATTTTATTTTGTGGGGCTATTAAATCTTCTAAGCTTTCGGATAGGGCTCAAATTTTCAATCCTACTGCAGCCTCCCAGAGTGCTGGAATAACAGATGCCCCCTCACAACACTTGAAGACTTTTTAAAGACTGAGATGTACTAAGATAAAGGCGGTAAGTGGTGTTAAAGGGAGTTAGTCAGTGTGACTAAGCATTTACTCAGAGAAGAAATGCACTTCTTTTATCTTTATGACAGGAGGCAATGGTACAAGTAGGAGTCATGTGCCCACCACCTAAGTTGGCCTCTATCTTCTTACAGTGACAGGGAGGGAGAACAAGAATTATCTCCCAGTAAGTGTGCATTTCAGAGAAACAGTTCTTTGAGGAGACTGTTTGG